>JAVKLA010000040.1:2925839-2956665 GCA_034782735.1 Sagittarius serpentarius
GGAGGCGCCGGGAGCCCAGCCGGAGCCGCCGCGGCGGTACCGCCGGCGGGATGGGGCTGGAGCTGGAGCCTCTGTTCCAGGCCTGGAGCTACTTCAGGCGGAGGAAGTTCCGGCAGTGCTCGGATCTCTGCTCGCAGCTGCTGGAGAGGCCGCCTGGCGAGCAGGTAGCGGGGGCCGGGGCGGGAGGTGGTGGTTGTCGGTCGGTCGGTCGGTGGCGGGCCGCGTCCCCGCTTCCTCAGCGGCCCGGCCGCTCGACAGGGCGTGCACCACGGGACTCGCTCTCTACCTTTTGCAGCCGCCGGAGAGGCCCGGTGTGACGCCCCCTCCCCGCCTTAGCGGGCCGGGGAGGGCTGGGCCGCGCCGTGCTCCGCGAGGAGGAGGAGGAAGAGGAGGAGGAGGAGGAGGAGCGGGCAGCGCCTTCTCGCCGCGCTCCCTGAATCCCTCCTGAGACTGGAGGCGGTGAGTGCGGGGCTGCCGGCTCCTCCTCAGGCACGCCTTGGTGGCGGCCCTCCCGCCCCAGCCTCAGTCGAGTAAGGAGAGGCGAGTAGTGCAACAGGTACGTTGTACTGCTGGGAGTGAAACCGTGACAGTGGTGGGGTCCCAGGACTCCCCACAGCAAGAATTTTAACGATGAAAAACCAAGACTAAAAATCAGGTCTGCTTAAGGTTGTTACTGTTGATTCTACACAGATGTTCAGATATCACAGTTGCTGTATGGACCAAACCTCATACGGTTAAGAGACACCCATTTTAGCTCAGCTTACGTAGGAGCATTACCATGGGACAGAAGGCATTTCCATTCCTCTCTCTTTGCTCTTTCTGCAGCTGCAGAGTCACTGGAAATAATGGGCATGTGTGGTTCAATACCCACGTATCTTCCCGCCATTCTGTAAGAAGGAAGGATTTGAGAATGTTGTTTCTGGATTAATATTTGTATGCATGTAGATATTTTTACTGACGTATGTGGAAAACAGTCATTGAATGGACTTCATCATAAATACTTTACAGTAAATTAGTAAGTCTCTCAAAGCATCCTATAGCTACATATTTTAAGAATCTTGAAGACAACTTTTCATCACAAAGGAAGAGTCTTTAAAGAAAGCTACACAGTCAAACAATTGCGTAAATGTAAAGCACAGTAATTGTTTAAACTGGTTTAGGATAGATGTTTAAAAGATACTTTTGTTTATGTTGTATACTGTAAGGCACCAACAAGGAGCCATCGGCAGAAAAATCTTTAGCAGGGAAGACATTCCAAGAAAATTGGTCCTGAACCCTAAATGGGATTGAGTATTAGTTCTGTGTAAGTCCTGTATCATTTATGTGTATTTACATTAGTGCGTCTTGTTAAATGTAATCTTTGCATCTGGTAGTGTAGCACTTGATTTGTGATAGAAACTCTTGAGACAGTACAGAAATAACAGTAAATAAGAGTTGTAAAGGTGATAGTGCTTCTGTTGCTGTTCATTTACAAAATTTTTAATTAGTAAAACATTTTCCAATCTATGATCTGAACAAGTAAAAATAAAGACAACTGCATTTCTACTGTTTGCTGAAGCTTAAGTATAAACCAGTTTTGTTACACCTGGCAAATCCAAACTTTTGCTGAGCTGTTCCCAGTAGCACTGGGGAACTCGTTGAAGACATCTGCAGCTGACAAAAGTGGGGTAAGGAATAGAATGTGTACAAGGCTGGGAAAAATGTTTAGGAGGAAAATAACAGAACAGCAATGAGAGGATGTAGATCGCATTTGGTTTTCCTTCTTTCTTCCAAATATTGATCACACATGCTGCAAACATTTGAGTATATAAATGAAATTGTTTTCTGAAATAAAGCTACACATTCTTCTTAGAGAACCAGGACCTTACATACCAGCAATATGAGAGTTTTTCCAAATACTATATAAAATTGGGACAAACAATTGATCACTTAATCTTTGAAATTATCACACCAGCCTATAAGCTTTGTGTTCTGTAAGAATGAAAGAGTGAAAACATTTAAGGTAATTATGCTTTGAGAAACAGTGGAGGATGGGGATGTTAACGGTGTCTGTACTGCATCAAATCACAAGCTCTTAGACCTGTGTTGGGTTTACGTGGCAAGGTTTTGGTAACCCTGGTGGGGGGCTACAGGGATGGCTTCTTTAAAAGTTGCTGGAAGCTTCCCCTGTGTCTGATACAGCCCATGCCAGCCAGCTTTAAGAAGGACCTGCTGCTGCCAAGGCCGAGCCAATCAGTGACGGTTGGTAGCATCTCTGTGATAACATATTTGTGAAGGAAAAAAAGTGCTGGGGCTCAGAAGCTGCAGCTGGAGAGGAGTGAGAACGTGTAAGAGAAACAACTCAATGTTGGGTGGAAAGATGGAGGAACAGAAGTGCCAGTCCCAGGAGTATGGCTTTTTCTAATAGGGGAGTAAGTGGCTTGAACTGAAGTAGCAGCTATAGATAGCTGGGTTTTGGTTGTCCCACGGAGCGTGCGCAGGTGTAGTGGGTTTTTGTGGCAAGGTTTTGGTAGTGGGGGGGCTACGGGAGCGGCTTCTGTGAAGAGCTGCTAGAAGCTTCCCCCGTGCCCAGTAGAGCCAATGCCAGCTGGCTCCAAGACAGACTCGCCACAGGCCAAGACCGAGCCAATCAGCAACGGTGGTAGCGCCTCTGTGATAACATATTTGTGAAGGAAAAAAAGTGCTGGAGCTCAGAATCCACAGCTGGAGAGGGGTGAGAACATGTAAGAGAAACATCTCCGCAGACACCCAGGTCAGTGAAGAAGGAGGGGGAGGAGGCGCTCCAGGCACTGGAGCAGAGATCCCCCTGCAGCCCGTGGGGAAGACCATGGTGAGGCAGGCTGTCCCCCTACAGCCCATAGAATTTAAGATCCTATATGAAGTCTCTGAATTTTAAGATCAAGTGTCATCAGTGTTTTGAAAAGACTTCCAGGTCATGGTTGCCTGCAAAGGACTGTGATCATTTCAGAACTATATTCCTGTTCACAGTTTTATGTGAAAAAGGTACTCTTCAGCAGCAGCATATTTCAAACCTACCTGAAATTTATATGGAAGAGAATTGTCTTTGCTTTCTGTAAAGGCAAACTTGAAATATGATTAGTTTGGCTCTTGCCCCGTATATTCTTCTTGAGGGATCCTTATTAAGAGCTCTTTCTAAGCAGGAATTAATGACTTCTAAAAATATTTAAAAATACATATACTTTAGCTTGGAAAATACCATTCTTCCTCTTTAACATGTTAAAGGTGCACAGGATGCTGTTTCAGTCTTTCTCTGGAAAGAGACTTCATAGAGCAATGTTCAAGTAAAGCACATCACAAGTGTGCAGACACTAGCAAGTGGATTTTACTCTATATAAGTACTTTATGTAAATGGAGTAACAGTTTAGAGACTCTTTAAAAAAGTAAGATAAACGGAGAGGTGGTTATTAAGTGGCAATTCAGCATGTTTCTTCAGAAGGATCATGGAGTATACTGTATTCATGGTGTATAATGTAATGGCTACACAGCTTTCTTCCATCATTCCTCTCCGTGAGTCCAAACAAAGAGCACAGCTCCTGACAGAAGATGTAGCATTATTTATACCACCTGTTTATTTTGGCACAGCAGGTTGGAGAAACCAGAATATTGGTTAAATAACTTTCAAGAGCACAGCTTGAACCAAACTCAAACCAACTCAACATACAAAATCTGACACTTGAAATCTTTTCAAGTAAAGCATTCTCTAATTATCTAATTAAAATATACATTAAGATTCATGGCAGACTTAACATGGAATGGCATTTCTCTTCTTCGGTCAACTCATGCTCATGATATTGTAGATTTTACACTTTTTATGGTAATCAACACAAAATCTTAATATTTACTGGTTATCTGTCCAAGTAAGCTTGTGTTTTATTATTCTGCTTCTCATTTGTGAAGCCTTGCAGGTCTTTCCCCTAGCTATGTTGTTGTACTTTCAGCTCATTACTTTCTAATGCTTGCTGCTTTCGGGTACCAATCTGTCACGTTTGCCCCGCTAGACTTCAGGCACAGAGTAAAGGAAATAGAAACATGCCTCAAAAATGTGTTTTATATGTAGTTGAAACCTTACAAACTATTTTGAACCTACTTAATGCAACAGAATGAAAAAGCAAATAATGTTTATGTATTGCAGCATGTATACTTTGCATTTAATAGAACCATTATTTTTATAAAACCTTTGAAAGATACTAAACTCCAAGGCTGAACACTGAGGTAATTAGAACTCAAATAAGTGACATACATTACTTAATTCTCCTGACTTGCCTAGTCTTAATACTATTTTACGTTATTCTGTATTTATTCTAATGGCAGCATATCACTTAAGTTGCTTTAGTTGTGAATACTAGAAAAGTGATCCAAGATTACTCTTTTTTTAAAGTTAATTAAGAATCCAGGACCATTCTCAGGCAGATTGACTGTTGATTCCTGAAGTTTGTGTTACTCTTGAAGGTGGCATGTTAATGAAATCAGTAGTTCCTAAATATTTTGATCAAACTTTATTTCTGTCTTTTTCAGCCACCTACCAGAAAATGGTGCTGTCTTCCATCTGTGTGAATTACGTTAGTAGTATTTTACCATAACCTGGAGAAATATCTCAAATTAAGTATGTATCATTTTTAGTACCTAACCCATTATGTGTGGTTTATTAAGCTTAAAAAAACACATAGCAATTCTAAAACATTTAATGGTCAAACCCTTAATGGGAGCACTTCTGCAAATCAGGCCCAAGATATGTCATGTTGGGCAGCAGGAAAGCAAACAGACAAATGGCAACACTTAGAGGCTAAGTTTGGATTAAGTGAGCTGCTGTGCAGCACAAGGGAATACTCCGCTGCTATAATCACCGTGCCATCTGTTCTCATCCTCTTGTCCGATATTCTGCTAAGCATGTGCCTCCCAACCTCTGCAGCCAGGGAAGAAAGGATCTTAGAGGAACAGTAGCCTTGGTCATTGTTCAGAGACTCACTTCTTTGAACAGCATGCATTAGGACATGATATAAACCTAGCCACAGGAGATGGTGTCCTTCAAAGACATGCTCAGGCATGGTTGAGTTAAACTGATGGTTACAGGTCAGAACTTTTTCATGCGCAGGCAACTAGCTTTCTTCCTTCTAAGACGTGTAATGTAACAATAAGTAAGTAAAGGAAGAGACTAACAGTGCATAATCTGAGAATGTTTTCATGCCTGAAAGAGATGACCTTGCTTGTCTGAAAGCCTGTCCGTTTTTCCCAGCTGTCATCTGGTCTGCTAAATGATGGTACCACTCCTGCTCTATTGCATCTGCAACACTATCAAAAAACTATGGGCCGCTGAAATCAGCTTTCTACAATAGCCTTAGAAGTAGGCATTCTTACCAATCACACTTACAAATGTAATAAGAAATTTTCTTGACCAGTACATCTTGATATATCTCCTAATTTACCAGTCCCTGTACATGTAGCTTAGTATTCAGAATGTTTTAATCACAAGTATAATAATGTTTAAGAAGTTCTCCTTTAAGAACATGGTAAAAGATTATTTGAAGGTCTCAAAAATAAGTTTACTGATGATCCAGTCAATTGTTACATGTACATACATTCAGAAGCTATCTTAATTAGTATAGAACTCCCTTTGAACTCTGTCACTGGATGCAGTAAGCCCTAGGAGGTTCTTAAGGTACGGTGTTGACCTTTTAGCCAACCGGGCATGAATCAGGAATTTTCTTATGTAGCAGTATCAAATGCTATACCATTATAAACTTGAGTTCTTAAAGAACACATCAATGAAATCAAACCATTTTAAAATCAGTTATGTTTTCCTGAAGAGTTCTTAATGAATAAAATGTGCTGAACATTTTGATAGAAGAATAATCAGCTGCTACTGAGTTAGATTTTATGGAAGACTGAAATACTTTTTTCTATAAAGTGTCCTGTGCATGTCTTCAGTTAAGAATAGGAATATACATTTTATTGATGGAATTTACTTCTATGCTGACAGTCTTATCTCAGGATAGATAAAAGCTATATTTTCAATGTCTAGCATTTGGGCATACAAACACATGAAGCACTGATGTTCAGTTTAATTATTTCCTATTGTAAGCAAACAGGCATTGTCTTTTATGTTTATAGTAATAGCATGACCTAGAGGAAATATAATCCAGGGCTGTCTCTGTTGATCATCCTGATTAGTTACCTAATCTGATTATTCTTCTTTGTGTACCATATGTCAGATTCAAGGCAATAACCAGCACCGGTGTATGTGGCTTGCTGTAGTTTAACAATTAAAAAAAAATTGCCTAATGTAATTAATAGACATAGAGTGGATGTCCTGTCTTTAACTTGATAAATGGTCTGCTATGAGGATTTGCTTTTGTTCATTCGTCCTTTCTTCTCCCACAGTGAACTTTCAGCTACTATTACTTGCATACTGGTTTTTGTAAGCTCATAATAAAGTTATCACAGATATGTTTATGTATATGGAACTTGAATTGAAAAAGCATCTTCAACTTAAATCAGTTATTGGTTCAAGAGACTGTAGTTATTAAGTTTATGCATAAAAATTAGTGATACATATAGTGGAGTCATTGTTCCTAGGTAATGTTTTTTCTGTGTTTCTGCTCTTAATAATTTGAAGAGCATTTTCAGAATACACTAATTTTAATATTCTTCATGTATTAAATCATCCTCACCTGAAATTAATTGTAGAATGAAGCTTTATTAGAATATAAAGTGTGTAATCTTGTTTCATTCCCTCTTCTAGGTTATAAGCATCAGAAGACTTAATTTTTCTGAATATATTTGGTCTTCAAATAAACTGACTTTACATATTAACTTTAATTTTAAAATGCCCTCAGTGGATTTAAGAGATCTGGGTTAAATCCTTTCTTCATTGCTTTTACAATCTTATTAATTTCAAAGGAGCTTTATATATGTAAATGAAGAATAAATTTGACCTTTTGTTTTGAGATACAAGCTTACAGGGCAACGCTATTTGTTAATCCTCTCAAAGAAATCTTTATTTGGAATCTAGTTCCAGTGGATTGCTTGCATGGGCAGCAGCTGCTGGATCCACCCATGTTAAAATATATTATATTTTAATGTTAGTTTTTGTTGTGCCAGACTTGTGTTTAATGGAAGGGTTCTATCACCTGCTTGAGGGTTATTTAAAATCTTAAGTTACTTCTTGTCAAAAGCTGAAACAATATATTAGGATGTATGAACAATGCACACTATCACCTACCATTATGAGAGCAATGTTTTTACTAAGTATTATTGGTCAACTCTACTTTTTTCCAAAGTGATGAGGGAGGTCATTTCTGAATTTTTTAGTAATATGAATGCTTCTACATAAACAAATTTGTTTTATTTTTAAATTATTTTTTAAACTAATGAACAGTGCCTAAAGAAAGATACACATCTGTTAAGATAAACATCTGTAACATCAAGGCATTTTTGAGTTAGTGTTGACGTAATATTCGTAACCTTGTCCTCATTAGTTACTGTAGCACATATGGTATGGAAGATCACCTACTGCTCTTAAACCATTTTGTAGTACACCATATGTGCTCTAACACTCAGACACATTGGGTGAATAAAATGCAAGCTGAAATATCTCAGTGTCCTTTTCTTTATTACTTAGTAAGCTAGAACAGTTTATTTTTTAGAAGATGAATACTATAAATAAAACAACATATTAAAAGAACTCGGAGTTCATTTAATCATACATCTAAAATATAAAGGCAGTTTCAGTGCCGTAGTCAAGACCAGGTACATCACAGACAGCTTAGATTAATCCCTCAATTAACGTTTAGTTCTATAGCATGCTCAGTTTATAAGCTGTGTTAGGCATTCTGAAACCAGTGAACAAGTTTGTGATTCCGGATACGATCCTTAAAAGGCCACAGAAATTCCAGTACACTACAGAAGGAAGATGCGAGAGCATCACCAGTCTTCCAGGTCCCTGCTGTCATGGAACTTACTGAGTAAAAATGCTCAAATTGAAAGAAGTAGACCACATCTCATACTATAGAGGAAAAGAGCGAGCTTGACCTTGCCATTCTCTTGGTGAAATATGAGCCAGCAGTGTGCCCGGGCTGCAAAGGAAGCTAGCAGCATGCTGGGCAGTGCTTCAGCTTGGAGGAGACATTGGTGTGATCTAATAGCAGCCTTCTAATACATACAAGGAGGTTATGAAGAAGATGGAGCTAGGCCCTTCACAGTGGCGCATGGAGTGAGAGACAGTGAATGTAAACTGAAATGAAGGAGGCTTTGGCTTGATAGAAGGAAAAACATTTCTCCGTAAGGACAGTCAGGCAGTGGAACGCGTTGCACAGGGGCATTGTGCAGCCTCCATCCTTGGAAGTTTTTAAGACCCAATTGGACAAAGCTCTGCACAACCTCAGCTGACCTTGTAGCTGACCTTTGAGCAGGGCTTTGGACTAGAGACCTCCTGAAGTCCCTTTCTAGTCTGAATTACTCTAAGGTTCTATATTTGATCTAATATAGCTGGCTTAACTGTGATAGCTTTACACAAGGCCAGATCTGTAAGGAATTTTCCACTGCCTGTAAGAGCAGAAATGAGCTGACTCTACAAAAGACTAATAGTGATGTAGAGAAAGTAACATCTCTCTCCCACCTTCCTTGTCTTTCCTCCTAAAGCTAAGTAATACATTAGAGAGGAAAAAATTCCTTCCCAGTCCCTGGAAGTGAGCAGCAGAAGCCCTGAAGGGTAGTTTAAATATTATATAAACATGATAATTACACAATAAAGATGCACCTACATTTCTTGATTACTTCATTTACTCACTTTTACCTCAAATTTTCAAGCAGACGCAAGTTCCTGCTTTTTGGCTTGTAGTAAACTTCATCTGGTAGTTTTCCTTTTATTTATTGGATGGTGCAGTAAGCCCTTAGTTTGACGTTTATTCCACTTACAGCATTACTGTCCAGAATGCAATAAATACATCATTTCCATCATAAAAGTACAAAAAATGTCCAATATGTGCAGAGATTGTCTTTTATGTACTTCAGTGATACTGGTGTGATCACTATCAGCAGCTAACAAAAACACACAAAGACTGATTTTCTTACATAGGCATTCTAAAGCACATGGCCTAATAATCTGGTTAACTTTTGAGAGATGTGCTTACATCTTCCAAGTTTTTCTTTTTTTTTTTTTTCCCCCCAAATGTACCATTTTTCAGTGTAATAATTCTGTAATGTTAATCTAAGATTTGGCCAATATGATCCTGCAGAAGCAAGAAAGCAAAAGGTATGGGAAAAATGTACTTACTGCAAATCTGCTTTCATTGTGTAAAACATTGATTAGCTCTATAACGTGCGTAAGTTGAGAGAATGTAATAAAATGGAAATTTGGGTATATGCGTCAGAGAGAAAATGTTTGTGCAAAATGAGGTGGTCACAGAGTATAATTCCATTTTTTGTTGTTGTTTTTATTGTTTGGCATTTCCATTCCTCAATTTCTATTTCCTCTCTTTTCAGGAGCCTGATTCTGAGTACACCGTGTTTCAGGTAAAATTCTTTTCATAAATACAATTGTTAGATACAATCATTAGGAAGAATTTCTGATACACTGACTAATAATTGGTTTGTTCTTAAATCCTTGATGGCATAAATTTCTTTTTCTGCATTGGTAAGGCAGTACATTTGATGAGGGGTATTTTAAATAGGCAGCTTTTCTATTTGATAGGAGTTTCTCACTCTCATATATTTCCAATAGGTTTATGTAGCAGTTCAGTAGCTTACTGTCTTCTAAAAGCTAAATTGAATCTATCTTGAACTGAACGACCTTCATCTAATGATGAGGTTGGGAAAAAGCCAACGTGTATTTCACAGACAGAACAATGTTTATGCTCTTAGGGCTCACTTTCATGTTTCATTTAATGTGGTGTAATGGTGGGCTGTTACCCATGCCCTTCCTGCTCCTACAGTTCATTCTTACTGCCTACCTTGTGTAGAGTCATTCTTACTGCCTACCTTGTGTAGAGTCTGGTAGTCTTGAAGCTGCGTGATGATGCTTTGCAGAAGTGATGGAAGACTGGAAGTAATTGGTTAGTTTTCTGTCCACATCAGCACCAGATTACTGCAATTGGAAGAATAGTAATGTGCAGGTGGTGGCATCTTTTGGCTCCAGCTCACAGTCAGAAGATATTAAATGCAGTGTGAAATTGCATCTTTAAATACAGCTCAGTAACATATTTTACAAGTCTCCGATTACATTCCAATGAAGTCACGCAAGTTGTTTGCATACAAAATGGTTTCAGTGAAATACTGCCAGATATCTTCTTGACTTTAAAGATTACACTTCATAAGGTAGATGTTGTGTTCTGGGGTTTTCATTGTGTACGGAATAAAATTTATGATAATGGAAAGGATTATTGGAGAATGAAACCTCTTAGAAATGTGTGTTACCAGATTCAGGAAATACCTTTAGGCTTAGATTTTATATTTTTTAAATTTAGTTTTTTGACTTCTCAGGAACAAGAGAAAGACATTCGATTCAGTGACAAACCAGTTCTCAGGAACTAAGTGAGAAACACTTTGTCATTTTTCTTTCTGGAGTTTAGTCTTCTTAAGAAATACTATATCACATTTCTATATTTAGAGTCCTTAAGACATTGCTTCCCTCTATAATTACTATTAGTTATTTTAAAGTTCTGTTCTCATTATGAGTTAAGCAAGCTAAATCTCTTATTACATTGTGAACATGTGGGTTGTCTGAAAAGAGCTGCCCCTTTGTTGTTCCTTGTGCCCGCTTAATAAAAATGCAAGTCTTCATAAACGCCAGGTGTTGCTTGTCACAAAACAAAATTATCGATCCCTCAGAGAGTAGATAACATAAATGGAATCTGAGGCAGCGGTTTGAGTGGACAAACTTGTGCTAAGTCGAGGTGTAAATAGTTTTGTCATGTGGTTACTCAGGAATGTGTGCATTTATTTTTATGGCTTTTTGTGGTTATAAGTGAGCCTTCCTCTCACTGTTGGCAGTGTGGTTCTTCCAGTTTTGTGCTGCTCGTATTCATTTAAACGGAAATTTTTCAGCTGAAGTTCTTCTGCATTAGTTTCAGATTAAACCCTTACAGGTTTTCCGTGAGTAAAAATCTGTGTATACTACTATAGTAAATTACTGAGACTGCGTACTTTCTTATGAACAGAATTGTTAGAATTTTTCTGGATAACTAAATACTGCAACACAGAAAGTAGGCTTCATACAAGGATAAAGTAGCTATAGGAGATACCAGGACTACTAGTACAATTTCTTAATAGAAAGTCAGCAAAAGTTGAAATTACTGAGCTGTTAAGAAAAATCTTTGAACCTTGCATGAGTTTTACATCTCATGTGATAAAAGACACCTTTACTTTATGAACAAAAAAAAAATCAAAATTTGTTGAGGGGGTCTGTTTTAACAGAGAAATGTACATCTCTCAGGTTTTCTTTTAAAAAGTAAGATGATAGCCATATGCTGTAGTTCTAATGAAGTCCTATGTGACTTTTTGTGAATAAGTAGCAAATTTTTTATGAATGAAAAAGGTGTCAGAAATTTCATTTAATTCTTTTGAAAAAAAGATCTTTTTCCTACATCTGCCTTTGTATTTGTGTGTCAGTATACATTTCTAATTCCTTTTCCCACACCTTGATTTTTCAGATATTCAGCATAATTGTGTGCATAGAAATGATACTTTTGTTTCATATGGGTTATGTAACTAGTAGTTAGGAATTTTGCATTCTCTTCTTGTCTCCCAAGGTAAAGGTCATCTTTCTGTAGTTTAAGTAATGAATTTGACATTTTTCTCTCTATTGCTGTTTTGATCAGAAGTCCTGTAACAAACATTGCTGCAGGCAATACTCTAATCTACAGACTGATGTTTAATTAAGGAATAATATGCAATATTTGAATTTTTTGTTGGCTGTGAAGCCTCAGACTAGGAGTTTAAGACTGGAAGAGCGGCTTAAGGAATCTATTTTTTATGACAGATGTTTGTCCAATAATGAGAGAGACATGTTGCTTTTAAAAACGCTTTATCTCATGTTTGTTATTGGAAAAAACACAGTAATATACTTCCGTCTATGTTAAGAACTGGCCCCAGTTTTAGCAATTAGTGTAGAGAAGTTGCTACTTTCAATTCCCAGGAAAAGATCATTACCATGGGGAGCTTTTCTTATCTCTCCTAGCCTGTGTTTGGCTATACTGAGAGCTCTAATTTCAGCATATTCCCAATACAGACGTGGTTATGTTGACTTCAGACATATATGTCTTTGGAAGAAGCAGAGTACCATCAAGGTGTTAAAAATTCAACAAACTAAATACTTCTATAGAATAATGAAACACAGGTGTGTTGAACATCTAACTGCAAATCTCAATGCTAATTAAAGGTTGTCACCCTACTACATAAGAAGAAACTAAAAGATAATAAAGCAGATCTGGATTATGACTGTCTGGCCTAGATTCAAATCATCCTGCCCTGTTCCTTTCTCTTCATACTTGAACTAAGGTTTCTAATTGCGGTTGAACTGGCAGGCTAAATCCCTCCTTTACTTCTGCTTGGAAGAAAGCACTTTTGAAAAGGAGAGTTAAATATTTCAACATTTTTAGATATGCTTTCTTTTTGATAGACAATTATAAAGTTGCATAGAAATATGATGGAAGTGTAGAGGAAGGGATGGTCTGAGAAATGATGAATGAGAAGTGTCCCATCGAATGATTACTTAAATTATTAAATAAACCTGAGGTCCTGATCTTCTACCTCTTATCTAAAGAACAAATGTTTCCATGTGTTTGACCTTTAGTTCTATTAACGTAGCATCAGTCTGTTTCTATTTTGAAATGCCTCCTTAGCAAATATTAAACATGCTTTTCCACCAGACTGCTGTACCCCGTGTCAGAAAAATAACAAATCTAATTGTTTTGGTAGTGATTTTTACTCTGGAAAATGTATGATGATCTGTTCAATAGCTGAAGAAAGGTCAGGGATTGATCTTGTGGCTCCTTTTATCATGCCAGCTCTATGGGTACATTACAGGCATATTAAGTTATCAAAGTGGTTGGATCTGCACTTATTTTGTTGGTAGTTCTGTATGGCTGCCTCTAGTTTTTCTTTCCCTATTGATTTGGTGTCTCTGCAGTCTACACAAAGCTTGTCACATAGGCTAGAATTATGCTTGCCTTTCCACACCGCTCATATAATCCTCCAAGACAAATATTTAATGTAGCAATTTGTCAGTTCAGTTCACTTAACAAGTACTCCAATAATCTCACAATCCGAGATGCTTAATCTGTACATTTACACATATTATACAGCTGATGGTTTGAACAAGAGTTTTAGATTATCTTTCTAAAGACTGTCGCTTGTGGATAGTAATGTACTGTATCTTTAACTGCTCGTTAAAAGATTTTCCCTCTTTCTCTACAGATGCCTGGGAAGGGCATTACTTTGCATTACAAAGGTTTACTTACCTTCCTCTCCCCTCTCAATTTAAATAGGATGTCTGTCAGCAGTGGCTTTTGAATGGCACTGGTAGCTGAGAATTTCTTCAAAAGCACAAGATCTGGGAGAGTTGCCTGTGACCTAAATTAGTCATAACTTTTCATGAGGCATGAAATTCTGACCTCCAAACTCAGTGACTGTAGCTGTTCCACTCCAAAAGAGTTGTCCAAAGTCTTGGTCCCCTTTCCACCTCCATCAGGCAACTGATGGACGTACCCAGCTGTTTAAGTCAATACCTTATTCAAGCCTATTAAAACTGTGAAGGGAATAATAATTACAAAAAAAATCAAAAATGCTGATTAGATTATTTACTTGGTGTCTCAAAGATATTTTACTTTTTTATCCTTATTCAGGCTGCCTGGAGCTTGAAAACACGAGCTTTGACAGAAATGGTGTACGTGGATGAAATTGATATGGATCAAGAAGGAATCGCAGAGATGGTACTAGATGAAAATGCCATTGCTCAAGTTGCACGTAAGAATGACTTTCACTTAAATACTTTGAAGCAACAAAAGCTCTCTTGGTCAGGATTGTCATCTAACATAAAATAGTACATACTGAGGTGACCTGATACGGCTTTTAGCTGTTGCTACAAGAAGAGTTTTGGATTGTTTTATGGGTGCATGGCAATGTTGAGATACACCACATGATCTTGATGTAGTGCTTAGGCCTGTCAGATGGGGGTTCATACAAATAGTGTTTTGTCAGCTTTTCCTCTACATCTCTGTACTCACTAGCTCTTTTCCATCAGTGCATTGATCCTTCTACTCCTTTCTGGCTTCTTTAGGCACTGTGAGAAACTAGAGAAAAATATATGCCCTTGAGGTACTGTGAATCTCATCAGTATGCCTGTACTGTAGGCAACAGTCTGGCCAAATCTGACATCACCTTTTTGTATCATTTCCCACAAACATTTTCTGAACTGATTATCTCTCTTCTGCTTTCCTCTACTTTTTCCTCTCTTCCTTTCCAGGGCAGTTCTTCAGCCCTGTCACTGTTTCTTGTGTGCAGCTCTTTTCAGCTTCATCAGTTCCCTTCTAAGTGGTCAGTAAGTAGTCTTCCACTGCTTTTTGGCATTATTTCTATTTT
This sequence comes from Sagittarius serpentarius, assembly GCA_034782735.1. NCBI lineage: Eukaryota > Metazoa > Chordata > Aves > Accipitriformes > Sagittariidae > Sagittarius > Sagittarius serpentarius. The sequence goes on from JAVKLA010000040.1 coordinate 2,940,435, forward strand.
TCTCTGCTTCTTTAGCACAGTCCACATGGGAATTTTTATGCATCTTATTAGATGTGGCTCTCAACCACCTACCATGTCAAGGAATTCAAGGGAAGAACTGGACATAGACCAGAACTAATATTTGAAGCATTAAAACTTTTCTCATCTGGATAAAAGTAGGCAATTGCATATCTACCTGATAACATTTTTAAAAAATGTCATTACATGCTTGGTCACGTATAAACAGTCAAGCAGTACTCAAGTTGTGTTTATACATTATGATAATCTAATTACATGTATCTGTCTTAAAACAGCATAATAATGTAATTTAGACTTTTATTTGATTTTATGCCCCCTGTGGTAGAGACCATCTGCCAAGAAAAATAATTTGATGAATAATACTGAGAAATAAGGCATTCTGGAAAAATACATTCATACTATATTTAAACTGAAAAAAGGTGGATTTCTAGATAGTGTTTCACAGATCTCAAAGCCAAAGAAAATCATTATGATAATGTAGCCTGCACTCCTGAATCATTGAGATAAGACTTTGCTATTTGTGCTTCAAATCCACTAGATGTGCCTGAGCTAGTATATAGTTTTTCAGAAAGTATAAGAACTTTCCAGAGAGAAAGAACCCCCTGCAGTCTTTAGTCATATTAAATTTGCTAGCTTTTATCAGTGTATGCCATATCTTTAGTGGGAAGTATCAACTATACCTCCAGCTGTTTCTTCTTTGTGTACATTTTATGCCTGATATGAAGTCTCTATTTTCAAAGGTGTATTTCCAAAGTAAATGCTTCAAACTGTCATTAAGTCATCGAGTGATCTTTCTTTGGTAAGCTAAACAATCTTCTCATTCTGAGGTATATCTTTTGAGTTGAGTCTTAACTCTCTTCTTAATCCTTTCCAATGAATCTGCATGCTTTTTCAGTTGTGGTCACCAAACCAGACAGCAGTCCACTGACACATAGAAAATACATTTTTCTTCTACAGCTTGATTTTACTTTCTTTATACATCTGAAGTGTTTTTCTGTTACACTTCTCTATAAAAGGTAGACACAGATATCACTAGGGAGGGTGCAAAGAGGACAGAGCCAGTCTTTGCAGTGGTGCCCGGTGACAGGACCAGAGGCAGCGGGCACAGACTGAAATACAGGAGGCTCTGACCATCAGGAAACACTTTTTTTACTGTGAGGGTGACTGAGCACTGGCACAGGTTGCCCAGGGATGTTGTGGAGTCTCCTTCCTTAGAGATACTCAGAAACTGTCTAGACAGTGTCCTGGGCAGGTAGCTTTAGGTGGCCCTGCTTGAGCCTGGTTGGACCAGATGACCTCTAGAAGTCCTTTCCAACCTCAACCATCTGCGATTATGTGATCAATTCCACTTTTACACATCATTTAAGAAAAATGTGTGCTTGCTGAACTGTGGGCTTTTTCTTTTGCTGTTAAAGTGTTAGCCATAGTTGGTCTTGACTCAGGGTCTTTTTACTGTGGCAAACCTTCCAGGATATCCTCCCCCGCTATAGTTATAGCTTACAGACTTAAAAATGTGTAGTCGTATCTCCCATATTACAACTGGTATTTTCTGTACTTTGCTTACTAAGCATTTCAAATCCTTTTGCATCTGTTACGTGCCTATTTCAATTTTGCATCTGTCCTTATCTTAGTTTCCAGATTAAACTATGTTATTAATGATCTTGCTCTCAGTCTTGGCGTTATTAAATAATTACTAAATTGTATAAGACTCACTGGAAACAACTACTTTTCTGTGGTTCCTCTTCAAACATATATGATGAAATCTGTCTTCTACCAGTTTTTAAATTCTTACAATTCTGCCATGTTAATTTTCCGTCAGTCTTGTTTATTAATATAAATGTCCTATAGCATCATTTTACAGAAAATTCCCAGTATGTTACCTTTGGACTCTTAACACCATCAAATTTATTGGCTTAGATTGTAATCTTGTTTAAAAGTGTTACCTTGACAATGTATTTTTCAGAAACTCATACTAATTGGCATTGTGGATAATCACAGCTATTTCATTAACTAGAGAGTTAAAGGAGTCATCTGTAGTCATTAATAACTGCTGAAATTACACTCTTAAATTCTGTCGCTGTTAGTGGCCGCATGCACTGCTGTGGCCTCTTGATGCCTATTCATAGCTAGTTCAGTTGGGATTCTCAAAGACTGAGTTGCCTGGGGTGAGGTCAAGGGAACTAAATCCTGTAAGCATTCTCCCAGTACACCAGAAGCACAAGACAATCGTAGTTATTAAAAAACACATCTGGAAAAGGGATTTTAATGCCCTGCCTTTTTTACATTATTGTGACAGTTCAAAAAAAGGCTCAGAAAGTGGAAGACTAGTTCATTGTCTGCTAGCCTGAAAAGTTGAAAGCCACTTTCTCCGTTTCACAGAATAGTGCCCTAGTTGTCATGTTAGAAACTCTGCTGAGTGGACTGTCCACCCTTTCTGTTGTGGAGTAAAAAATTAAAAATTCACAGGACTATAAAGAACAAGTAAGTGACAGAGATCCTAAGTGTGGCCAGCCAGAAGAGAGAGAATCCTGAGTTTTGGTCCTTAGTTTAACGTCACTTACATATTTAGTTGGTTTTACCAAGGAGATCATGGTTAAAACCTTTTTGTATTATTTAACTTTAAATACAGCCGTAGCCACGTGGCTACTGTAATATTGGAGTCAGAGGTGCTTGGTATCAGCATGGATTAAAAAAGCTAGAAGGTATTTAGGTTGAGTTAGAAGTTACCAATTTAGACAAGTCTACTAAATTGCTTAAACAGTGGACTGGTAGTATCTCAGAGGTAATTACAGCTTGAGGGCAGGGGAGAGAGAGGACTGAAAAAGGGCAACTTGGGGTTTATCTTGGGGGGGTGGGGGAAAGGAGGAAGGAAACTATCTACCTATCAGTTTAACTTCAGTTCTTGGAAGCATTTGGAATAAAAGCAGTTCATAAGTATCTAGAAAGTAAGTAGATGAGTAACAGTGATTTGTCAAGAACTGGCTTTCTCAACTTCAGTCTCATTTCTTTCTGTACCTGCTAACAAGCAGTGAACAGACCAGAAGGTATAGATGTCATGTCTTACTTTTAACCAAGTTTTTAAAACCATCTCTTAGGTGTTCACTTAGGAGGTTAGAAAACTGACTATAATCAAACGTCATTGAAAGTGATGGAAAATCTACATGCAGGAACTAGTAATTCTTAATGATCCACTGTCAAAACAGAAATACGTGAAAAGGGGGACCCTTCATCTGTTCACCTGGGCTCAAGACAATTCAGTATTTTCATTGATGACCTTTGGATATGGATGAGTTTGAACTTCACTGTGCCCTAAATTGTGAGTGGGGGTCCTATGTGGGTCTAATGACATGCAGTATCATTCTCCATCTGCCCTGTAGCTGAAGGTTTTGGTTTACTGACTCAAGTCTGGGTGCTATTTTAGTCCCAGATAGAAAATGTATCATTTCAAATTAGCATGATCTTGTTGTTCCAGTAACCTTTTTTACTTCAGTGCTGTCTGTTGCTCCTAAGATGTTCTTGAGAATTGTTGGGGGTTAACCCTGGTAGGCAGCTAAGACCCACACCGCCACTTGCTCACTCCTCCCAGGTGGGATGGGGGAGAGAATGGGAAGGGTAAAAGTGAGAAAACAATGTTTGTTGTGGCAGGTTTCTTGCAATAGTCTGACAATTTATCAGTAGTACAGTGCAATATTTGTTTTTTGTCTTCTTTGTTTAGTGCTGTCCCCCTTCAGTTTGAACAAAGAAATTTCCAGTTTATTGTAAGACAGAATCATTTTTTAAAGTCCCCTGGACAAGGGTGTAGTATCTCAATGTGAAGTGAGAAATGCTTTTATTTATAGGACCAGGAACATCTTTGAAACTCCCTGGAACTAGCCAAGGTGGAGGCCCCAGCCCAGCTGTTAGGTATGTGATTGTTTATTTTTTTAAAATGTGACCAGTTATAAATGAGCAAATCCTAAATTTAACTTCTGAAAATGAAATGCTTCAGATAAAAGTGTTTACATTCTCTGTCGATAAATACCACTCAACATAAGGATAATGTGCTTAACATCTTCAGGCCGGTAACTCAATCAGGAAGACCTATCACAGGATTTGTGAGACCCAGCACGCAAAGTGGACGGCCAAGTACTATGGAACAGGCTATAAAAACACCTCGAACAGCTCTCACAGCTCGTCCAGTTACTAGTGCTTCTGGGAGATATATCAGGCTAGGAACGGTAAGTTGTTGTCAGAATGATGGCTTTCTTGGTCATGGTATCTGGTACAGTGACATTGTAGTTGACTTAAAAGCTGCATTTAAACTCAACTTTGAAGGAGATGAGCATTTTTAATTTTTTTTTAATTGTTTTCAAAGTAAAATTTGAAAATGTTGCTTCTTGTTAGTTTGCTAGTCTGTTTATATAAAAAATGTACATAAATTCACACTTTCACAAAAATTCACATAAATTCCAAATTCACAGTGAGACTTATTTTTATTCAGTGAAGGCCGTGAAAAGACTGTGGCGTGATTTCACCATAAGTGTGTTGAAACCTTCTCCAAGTTTTTCAGTTTGCTGCAAAACAATTACTAATCTCTCAGTGTCTGTCACTTCAGAAGATAAGGAAAATAAACTATACTAGTTTTATCCTGTTCTATTGGCAAAATTAATATATTGCAATTGGCACGAATATGTAATACAGATTAACATCACATTAATGGCAAAACGTGGTATCTTCTCACTGTCGCAGGTATGAACTCATCTTCCTAAATCTTTCTTGGAGATTTTTTTGTTACGTATCCCAAGTACCTTCAGTCCATCTAACAGTTGTCCAAGCTACATGCTTAGGCACATCATGGAAATAGTGGAGAGAGGGAAGAAAAAGGTAGTTCCTGAAGGTAATTCATGCAGCCTCTTTCAGGGACTGTATGGGAGTAGGACAAATTCCTGGCTTTCAGAAAAGATGAGGTTCAGTAAAAAGAGTCTGTACCGCACAGTAGAGCAATGCATCTACAAATGCTTTGTTTGGGGTTTTTTGTTTGTTTGTTTTTTATACTACTAATATTTTGAAAATTTCAGCCAAAGTGTAGCGGATCTTCCCACTTAAAAACTTCTTTCTCCCCTACAGGCTTCAATGCTAACAAATCCAGATGGCCCTTTCATAAATCTGTCTCGACTGAATTTAGCAAAATATGCTCAAAAACCCAAACTGGCAAAGGTATGTAACTATTTTGATTAATGTTGTGATATCTTTTTCTTTTTTTCTGTCATCATTCTAATGTAGCTGTACATGGGATTGGGGATACAAACAATTATGAACTGTGTTGTAGATGTAAAGTTCAGAAAAATAGTGTGTTACTTATCTTTTGACAGTGGTTACTAGGCTTGAAGCTGAAAATATGTCTGAAAAGGTTATGTTGAAAGTATAACCTGGGAAGCATATTAGTATAAAATAAAATATTCCATTGGTAAATAACTTTAAACTGTGCATATAGGAGTGATGAAATGCCAGGAGGAAAAAAAACAGCAGAACCCTCCTTAGCATCCGGAAATGCGGTTCTGTGTACAAATAGATGGCAATCCTGGCATAAAAATGTTCAAATGCTTTGGATTTTTCGCTTTGATTTCATGGCATGAGTTAACACTTTTTATATAAAAAGGATTTCATCTTTTTGTTCAGAATTCTTCATTTTCATTTAAGGTTTTATGATTGACAGCCATTGAAACTATCTGCCAATAGAACAGGTTCATCCAGGTTATCAGCCCAATTTACAGGTTTCAGCTCCGAGTAGAAGGGACCTAGAAGTTGTGTAATGATTTATCACTCTGTGGCCTTTCAGTTGAATTTTTCCCCGACACAATCAGTTAGTTGTATAGGTGAAGATGTTTTCAGTGCATACTTTGTTCACAAAAAACAACCGTTGGGCTGAGACCAACAACTTATTTTGCACAAGGTATCAAATGACTGTCAGACACACTCTCAGGAGCTGTATTTGGCAAGCAACCTAGAGTTGAAAGAACCCGTATGTATTCAGTCTATTTTGAGAAACGTAGTGGTGAACACTGTTAGAAGACTAGCAGTACCTAATAATCTGCTGGTGGAAATTAGCTCCCCCAGTCCAAAACTTTAATTAATAATTTTTCAGAAACGATTAGCAAATTCCTTTGCTTTTTAAAACCTGATCTAGAGTGACGTAAGGCATTGCTTTTCAGTGTGGTTTCAAAGGAAATAAATTTTGTGTGATTGCACTGTGTTCTTTACCCACTCCTTACATGTCTGTCCCTCGGCCTTTTAACCAAACTATGCAGAAGAATAGATATCAAATATAGTAAGTTCTAGTCTGGTTAGATAATGAAAGGCTTCCAAACTATCATCTGAGGACAGTTACAAGTCAATTCTTTACCAGTTCTGAAAAAACTGCAGGCCTTTGTCCAGTTAAGTCCTTGCCAGCAGATAGCACACACGTAATTCTACAGCTCTCAGGAGTAAGAAACATATATGTATTTAACTATTTTTGTTTTTAATTAGCATTTTCTGGGACAGTGGGGTAGTTGTGTCTTCCTTCAGTTTCATATGAAGAGGCTTAAGCCAGAAAATATAAAGCCACAGTCATGGAAGCATCCATAGGCAGCAAGTGTACTTGTCAGTATCATGAAGGTAATACATTATGACATTAACATTTCACACAGAATGTAAGATCAAAGTTTAAATTTGGAGCTACATGGATTTATAACTTTTTTTCAAACAAGGCAGCATTAAGGCTAAAGCCAAAGCAGGAGGTGAGACAGCAGACTGCTCTCTGTGTTAAGAATCATTGATTAAAGTTTTAAAATTCTTTCAGCTGTCACCTCTCCCAGGTGCAAAAAGATGATAAATCTTGCAACTATTAAATTCACATAATTAGCCTGTGTATTCATGTTGGTATATACTCCTCCTACATAATTCTTCCTTATGTGTTTGCAAAGTATCCTCATCACATCTTTTTTAAGTTAGATTATCTATTTTTTCATTGCATGATTATGTCTTCTGATGTTTTGAAGTATACAGGAATGTAGCTTCTCTCTGCCTAGCATCAGCCATGTTAAGGACTATCGCAGGAAACCCCATAGTAGACATATGAGGTATCACCTGTCGCCAGAGAGAGCCTGTGGTAAATCTCAGTTAGCAACTGGTTTATGGCATGAAACAGGAAGTTTTATTTTTAGCTTGTGGATTTTTAATAGAGTTATTAAGATAACTCTAGATATTTTTATCCAAGTGAATGTTCAGTCATTTAAATCCTTTTGAAGGTCAGGGCCTATAGATAACAGCACAAATTCCTCGTGCCAGCCGTGCAAGAAAACATCTTTTTTATCACTTTAGATTTCCTGACTTTTACTGAATGCTTCCCTGTTACTGAACTGGAGGAAGAAATGTTCCGCTACTTCTTTATTTTCTGTTCTTTTGTTATCCACCTATTCTAATGTCCCTATAAATGTGTTTTTATTTCTGATTCTTTAATTTCTTTTAATCATCTGTTTAGAGTCTTTTCTGACCAAAAGTAGAAGAAAAATAGGTTGTGGGTTACTTTCCTCACCAGACAATTCATTAGTAATTCTCTAGTTTCCTTAAGGTAAATGTTGTAAAAATTTTGTCTTAAGAAGAGCTGGCAGAAGAGTCGTGGAAGCCCTTAGAAGACTGCTGTCTCGTTCTTTATTTATTTCCTCATGGGGCAATATTTTCTTTTAGTTTTTTTATCATGAATAATAAGAATTTAGAAAAACGTTCTATTCTTTTGAAGCAGTTAAGACCTAGGATTTAGATGCAGAAAAAGATCAAGATTCAACTCAATGGAACCTTGTGTTATTAGCACCCATGCTACATTCCTGGGAATAGAGGCTTCCAGTCTCCATTTAGTTATCTAGTATCTTTCAGCATCATTTTATTCACTTAAAATGCCACCCCCATTACCTGTTATGTACTCTTCTATATTCTAGTGTAGAACAGCTACAAGGTAGTATGACTTACTTAGCTTTCCAAAGGAGTAAACAAAGATGCAGTTGTATTGCCGTGGGCTTATAAGCAGTTACCACAGCACAGCTAATGCATGTAACTTCTTTAAGCTTTGGTATTATGATGGCGTATTTGAGTTTCAGAAGTGCAATACTGTTAGCATTTATTATTTACAAATAAAAACCAAGTTTTTCCTTTACAGATCCCAAAATTCTGTAGGGTTTAGAATTTTTTTTGCCCTAAGGCAAAATTTGCTCAGGTTACATTCTTAATAAACCTAATTTAATTTTTTTAATTTAATTTAATTTAATTTAAGTAGATTTTGCAGTACATAAGTACCTAACTATACATTGCAAAAAGTCTTTGTTAGATCACTTGTCGATTTTACAGTTAAAAAGTCATGAAAATTGTACCAGGTTTTCAAATCTATATTCACTTTCATATTATAGTTGCTTTTTTTTTTAATAAAGTGACTTTAAGGACCACAGATAAGAGATGATTCCACTAATCTCTTGCAACAAATTAGAATTAAAATGCTTTCCTGTAATGACAATGATAGCACATCTATAGTTTTTGTCTAAGTCTTAATTAAATGTAAATGTCAGCAATTGTGATGTTTGAATATGATTGCTTTCACAAAGAATTCATTTCTGCCCAACATAATCAAGATTCTGTATTCCCCTAAAGCAATATTATCAATTTTTATCTTCAAATATGACACTGTTTTAAATATTCTTCTGACAGGCATTGTTCGAATATATTTTTCACCATGAAAATGACGTAAAAAATGTGAGTAATCCATATGTTCCATATTCAGTTTTTATTAAGTATCATTCAGTTATTTCTGTCAGTTTTCTGCTAAACTAAGGATCAAGGTAGTACATCACATCTCACTACAGAAGTGAAGCATTAAAAGTTAAGAGAAATCCTTTCTTACAGGTGATAATCAGGGATGATAATTTGCAAATACTAAGATACGTATTGCTCTCTTTTTTGAGAAGCAAAACATTCTAATGCTTAAAACTAGGTCCCTCATCTATCAGCATGACAAGATCCCTGTATCTAATAATTTCATGTTAGCAGAATTTACTGGACTGAGCAGCAGCTGAAACTACGTGTCAGGTAGCTGAACTGCCCAGAAAGTTAGAGTTCCTGAGGTTTGAGAGTAAGCAGTAAGTTCCGGAAGATTGTCTGTTAACAGAAGAAGGTGAAAATACCTGACAAAATAGTTAGTGATTGAATTTATTATCATCTGACATTTTATACTACTAAGGTGATTGTTTTTGCATTTGGATGAATAGAAAGGAAAGGTATTTGGTGAAACTGCAGAAAAATAAAATACCAATAGGACTTTCGATACTTTTTCTAGAAATTTAATTCCATAGTGCTGGGGCCTCAAGAGAAAGATTATATTGTCCATACAATTGTCCATAACATTTATTCTCCAAATGTTTTGCTAATTATACAGTTTCCCTCTTATCCTATCCAAAATCTTTCTTCTGTGGTTCTTCATATGTTACTACACTGAATGGGTAAGATCAAGTTTGGGTACATATTGTTTAAACTTTTAGAAATAGATAAAGGTTGCAGAACTTTTTTGGCAGTTCATCCAGGGAAATAATTATTTTATTCAATGAATAAAGTGTCAAAATATTTCATTACTATGTTAGATATATGCACCCAGTTGGAATGCACTCAACATTTCTGCTTGAAGTTTGTTTCAAAGAACTGTTTGTGTCAACGCGTAGCTGACTAAACAGTTACTGAATTTTCTGCAATACTACTGACTGGCGTGTGATTACATCCAAAGTTAAACTCTCCAGTTAATAACATAGAAAAAAATATTTTGTTGTTGTTGACGTAGATCAGAACCATTTCCAAATGTACTGCTATGTGAAGCTTTTTAATCTAGTATCAAATGATTACAGTTGGACCCTGTCAATTTATTGCATAGCATTCTTTTAAGAGGATTGAATTGCAATGCACTATTAATCCAAAATACGGTTGAAACAGTAAGTGCAAGTGTCAGAAATGTCAGAGAGAAATAGCAATTAACATTTACATGTTCTGATACTGAATATGAAGAAAGTGTCTGGGTTTTATGCCGCTAGTAATTAAAATTTATGTTTGTTACTGAGGACTCAGTTCACTAAGAATAAAAGGGTCACTTGAATAAGATGCCACACATGCCTGTGACCTACACTTTAAGGACATGCAGGATCTCCAGGCTAGACAGATAATTTCATATAATGCAAGGAATGTTCCAAGCACTCCAGAAAAAAAATTGTAAAATGTTTTTACACTGCATGTATTTTGAAATCCTTGCTGAGAATCCCAAATCACTGTCTTGCAGGAAAAGTTTTGTCCATGGTTTTTAATGCAGCCATTTGAATAAATATGCGTAAGCAAAGAAGTGTCAGCTTAGTCGCCACTGTTTATTGTATAATGAGAGAGAGATCAACATGTTTGGTTAATGATAGCATCTTGTAGGAAAAAAAGTTGTGTCACACTTCACAGTACAAGGTGCCTTTTTAATATATGTATCTCTGAAGAGATTTTTTTTTTTAAACTGTTGTTTGCTTTCTTTTGTTTGCTTTCAGTCCTCTCTTTTTCTGTGCTTTCTACACCATTTTCAATATAATTCTGTTCTCCGAGCTGTCCTCCTCTTCTTTTGAACCTCATCTGCATTAATTTTTCTTAAACAAAAAAAAAATACTTTAACTTCTGCGTAAACTTGACTGCATCACTGTTTTTTCACCTCTCCTACCAATGGCATTTCACTAATAAATTTTCTTGCTTCTCCCTGAAAAGAATTTGGTTGCTTGGGATCCAGCAGACAAATAGCACATATGTCAACTGTTTAAAAGTTGACCTGGATCTTGTTTAATCACTCATTAGAACATTCACTGACATCTCTTGCATCTTTTTATTACCTGCTACTGTGTGATGTTGCACACTCTTAAAAAAAAAAAAAAAAACAAAAAAAAAACACCAAAAAACACACACGCTTTTCTGCATGAGATGAGATGAAAGAGCTTGGAAGGCTTGGAAGCCTGAGAAATTGGCTTAAGTTTGTGACTGTATAGACTGAAAAGCCTCTCTTGCGGACTTTCTGCATGGGTAAAATTGGAAGACCAGTTCCTGCAGTTTTGCAAATAAAACACAAAAGTAGTAGTGACAATATCCTTCCGTTGTCACTGTGCTGATCTGGAACAGTCTGTACTGCTTTCAGCTTCATTATTAATTAAGAAGCAAAGGCAGTTCTATTATTTATCTTCTGTTCAGTATCCAGCCAGTATATAGAAAGAAAGAAAAAAAAACCTCAGCAATTTCAGTTGAGAAATACCATTAATCAGTGTGCATTCAACTGGACAAATAATGCTAGGAACTCAGTTCAAATTGAAAGTAAATACATCTGCAATCTGTCAGTTATCAGAAACATGGGAATGCAAGAAGAGAGAAGCACTGAGCTTTTTCAGCACTTGAAAATGTATTCAGAGTCTTTCATCTTATTTAATGAAAAATTAAACACTTCTCTGAAGAAATTACTATTACCCTGTCCTTTACTGTTCTTGTTTCCTTTTGAACACATATACTTAATAGCTGACTTTCTGTACTCCTTGAGCTATTTCTAAAAGCCATTTTATGGGCTAAATGCTGTAAGAGCAGAGCAGTTTAAAAGACTTGTCCAGAAATAGTTCAACTGCTGCTTTTTTCAGCAGTAGACTGTGACATCGTATTCTGCCATTATTCACAGATGGGTAATGATGACAAGACACTTTGTCCTGAGGAAGAGCAATGAATGTACAATACGTACGTTGGGCCAGAAGTCATGACCTCTGATATTTCCTTAGTTCTTCCTAATACTCTGAAGTTTATACTCTCTGATAGAAATCTATTTATAATGGAATTATGTTAGATTTACAAACTATAGAAATCCAGAATACACTCACCAAAAGAAATTGTGTTAAACTGACTATGGCTAATGTCATTTACTCAGCTATAGACTATCCTGCGTTGACTTGTCTACAAATAAGACTTTAGTCAATAACTGTTGCTGGGAGAATTACTGCCGTTCAACAGCACATGAATGAAGCAGCAGACACTTGCTATCATTTCCATCTATCTGATTTCTTGGTGCATACAATACTATGTGTGAAATTACTAAGTTTCAAAGAAATGTACATTTACCAATTTAATTTTGCAGTACAGTAGTAAATTACCACAACCCTACAGCTGGTTTATACTGAGTTATAGCTGGTAGAGAATTTGGAAGTCTTAGTTACAATACAGTTTAGCTAAGGAAAGTAATGGTAAAAAAATTAATCTCAGAATCATGCTAAATACAGTTGCAATTAAGGAATCTACGTTCTTTTTAATTTAAAAACAGCTCTGATTCATTCCTTAAGAAAACCTTTTTTTTTTTAACAGAAAAACCACTAAGTATTAGGGGGTTTTATTATTTTTATTTGCACAAATATAAGAACTGAGAGTAAAATAAATTTTTTCTAAAAGGCTTCCCAGGACTAAGACTGTTACTGGAATGGACTCCTGCATACATGAGTAACTACGCTAAGTGCTCTATGGAGTAACAATTTCAGGTGACTAGCATTTCCAGATGATGAGTTATATCCTAAAGTTTATTAAAACTTTTGGGTCAATCAGTGTGGGTTTTTTTCTGGTATGTACATTAGAAGAAAAATCCTTAGAAGGACAAACTGGTGTCTGCCAATCCACAGTCCGTGCTGTTTTTCCCTTCTAGTTATTAAAATGACTGCACCAACATTCAGCAATGCACACAAGTGCAGGACAGGCATAGCACTTACTACTGCCTTTATAGGTTGGTTTTAAATTAACATGCTGTGCAGATTGAACATTGATTTATACCTAAGCTGTGCAATTAGAAAAAAAAAGTCTGCAGTGAACTGAAATTGAAATATGCTAGCAGTTGGCAAGGTGAAGTCTTTGACTTTTAAAAGTCTATTTTAATAAATTTACTAACATTTCAAAGACTACATTGTCAAAAGATTTTGTTGTAATACCAGCAGAAAGTCTAACTACTAGCATGCAAAAAGCTGACATTGATATGCACAAAGCCTTTTTAGCCAAACACTTTTTAGAAGTATTGATAACATTCATAGTATTTTTGAATTTAAGTTCTTGTGATCGCTTGTAAAGGATCGGAAACAGGATTTTCCTATTCCCTTCCTACTCCCTTAATAGGAAAGTATAAAAACAGGACTTCATTTTGAAGTTAGTTTCTGAAATTGAGTCATGCTTTGTTTCTTGGTGTTAGTAGTAAGATCCCAGTAAGAGTTCAGGATCTGCACCAGCAGATAAACTGCTGATGTTAATGTTTACTAAGCCTGAAGCAGTGTTCCTGCTTTCCAATAGCAGCCAGAATTGTTAGCCTTGCATAAAATAGTTATCAAAAATAATTAGGGTACCAGAAAGAAAGCTGAATGTGTAGCTACAGAAGGGATCGTGTTCTGAAATCCAATCCTTCTCCTTGAATACTCGTCGTCAGAGCACTCTAAGGAAAGCTCTTTGAAGCATGTTACTCGCAGTATGATCCTTACTCATTTCAAGTGGCTGCTCAGGCTGCATTAGAAGCAGGTGTGGTATATGACAGACACACACATTGTTTATACATTTGTAAATGCAACAAAAGTAACTGATGTTTTAGCACCAACTACTTTCCCAAATTTTCCCAGTACTGGAACAAAGTTGCTTATATACCTTCAGATGAAAGAAAATACTTGCCTGGAAGGGAAACCGGTAATTTCTGTCTTGAAGCAAGCTTCTTCCCCATTATAGCTGTAGCTTCCAGAGGCCCTGTTGTGCAATTTGCAAAGCCGTTAATAAACAAAGGGCAACCAAGATAAGACCTGCCATCTGAGATCTCCATTGATTACTTGCAGCCTCATTTTGCTAACAGGAAGAACAGAAATCAAACCCAGAGGTAGATGTCACTAAATTAGGCTCTTTCTCATATTTCAAGTATTCAGATTATTTTTTTCCTAGAAATTATTGGTTCCTCTGCTACTGAGCGGCCACCACACAGACTGTTCCATATTGTTCCTAATAGATAGCTAGTTTGTGATTTCTGTGGTCTGCAGAATGTTTATGAAAACAAAAAAAAGTTCAATTCTTTGTTATAAAAATACTGTTAAAGCTTTTTAGACTATTTCTGATTATATCCCTAAAATATAAGTAACAAATGTAGCATGGCTTTGGTATGTTCTGGAACAAAATGGAATTTATAAAAAAGGAGCACTAACAGTTGCTTCTTTAGTAGGTTTTGGTGCAGGAGACACATGTATGTGTTTTAACAGAAATGTCGAAACTATAGCTAAAACATGAAGAGCTGTAGATTCTGTCCATGGTGGCTGATGGTAGCACATTGATTAGTGTACCTACTTTTCCAATATACCAGATAAAGAGATTTTAGACCTCCACCCTCTTCAATAGCTATCTGTTTCTTAGAATATTTATCTATTTTTCCTGTCATGAAATAATTATTTACATCATAGACTTTTTAAAGGAAGAAGTATTTCTTACTGTAAACATCTGAGAGTTCCCAGAAGTGGAGGCAGCCTGGTATTAGCAATGAGATGACAATTCTTACAGTATTTCAAACTGGTTGAACTCGTTTCTTTAATATATTTTTACTTGGTTTTAACAATTTTTAGTGAACAAGGATGGGAAGCTTGGAAAAAGTGTGTCAGCTTACACAAATATTCTGTGTATTCTGAAGCAGCTCTTCAAGAGTCTGATAGAATTAATTTTATATCTTCTCTTTGAATTACTAGAAGCTATTTGGATTATCTGTTCTTATAAGGACAAATTATCCTTTCAGCTACTTTATACACTAAGCTATAAAAATAGTAACCATAAAGCAGTGCCCCCACCTCAAGTTTACCAGGACTTTTTGTTAAAAATTTTCTCTTTACAAAAATCTTTACATTGTTCACTTCGTGTTCTTTTTCTTTGTGTAAACATTGAAGGTATTAATGTTAAGATGATGGGTTTGTTTTGGAAGGCTCTAGATTTGGCAGCCCTTGCCACTGAGCACGCACAATTCAAGGACTGGTGGTGGAAAGTTCAAATTGGGAAGTGCTACTATAGGTAAGCCATTGTTCATTTCTTCTGTGATCAGTGAGTATGAGTGCAGGACCTGAACTTCTGGGTGTATTGTGCAATGCTGAACACTGAGAAATAGTTCTGTAAGTATTGGAGAGCGCTGTGCTTACAGTTAAATCTCCTTTAATATACAAGGAGATTATGTTCAACTGCTTGAGGAAAAGGCATCAACACTGAGTACCTTTAAGTAACTCAGTTAGTTGCATCTTCACCTTTGTTAATGTGTTTCAGCGTCGTCGTTTGAAAAGTCAGTAAATAAATGCAAAGAACTATTGTTGAAACAGACCACACAAAATGAATATTACAATATTAGCTTGAGAAATTAACTGTCAGTGAGGGCTTCAGATTGATGAAATAATAAAAATTGAAATATTCACTGACGAAATAATAAAAATTGAACTATTCACATTAGACACTTTCTGCCAGAGATACATTGCCCACGAAGTACCAGTTCCAAAGATGCCAAGGCCTCAGGGCTGGCACCTCGTACCCGAGTATCTGATACAAATGACTTGGGAGTACCCTGACACTGTGCAGTGACATGCCTCTCTGAGGAAAGAGTGGCAACAGAGGGGAGGAGAGCTTGTTGCAAGCAGTTTAGAGTCATTGCTGAGATCTAGCTATGATTGTAACAGACAGTTCTACCAAACCAGGTGAAACACCTCCTGATGCAGCTCTGCTTCCTGTAATTCAAACAAGTACTGTGGCAGCTCCCCCTTTCATTCTTTACCATCTGTTTGTCCCATGAATGTAAAGCATATGGATACTGTATTGGTCGTTAAAAAAATGAAGCATCACCTGCAGTCTTTACAATTCTGTAAGCAATTTTTGTATGAACAGGCTGATAATACAAAGCGGTTGGCCCTTTAAAATTCCATGCTGTATCTTGGCTACAAACGGTTGCTTCTTTTTAGATGCCCAAACGAATGAAATTCTTTACTATCATTAACCTTTATTTGACATTCTTTAGAAGATTAGACTGAGTTGGGTTTTTTTTTTGAGCTGTGGTGGTTTGACCCTGGCTGGTCGCCAGGTGCCCACCAAAGCCTCTCTATCACTCCCCTCCTCAGCTGGGCAGGGGAGAGAAAATATAACGAAA
>JAVKLA010000040.1:2957014-2984789 GCA_034782735.1 Sagittarius serpentarius
ATGGGAGACAGTCCTCCACAAATTTCTCCAATGTGGGTCCTTCACGCGGGCCACAGTTCTTCACAGACTGCTCCAGCATGGGTCCTTTCCACGGCAAGCAGTCCCTCAGGCACAGACTGCTCCAGCACGCGTCCCCCGCAGGGTCGCAAGTCCTGCCAGCAAACTGGCTCCGGCCTGGGCTCCTCTCTCCATGGGGCCACAGGTCCTGCTGCGACCCTGCTCCAGCGCGGGCTTCCCACGGGGTCACAGCCTCCTTTGGGCATCCACCTGCTCCGGCGTGGGGTCTTCCACAGGCTGCAGGTGGAGATCGGCTCCAGCTTTAAATTCTGTGGGCTTTAGGGGGACAGCCTGCCTCACCATGGTCTTCCCCACGGGCTGCAGGGGAATCTCTGCTCCGGCGCCTGGAGCTTCTCCTCCCCCTCCTTCTTCACTGACCTGGGGGTCTGCGGAGTTGGTCTTCTCACACATTCTCACTCCTCTCTCCGGCTGCTGTTCCACAGCAGTTTTTTCCCCTTCTAAATCTGTTATCCCAGAGGCACTACCACCGTTGCGGATGGGCTCGGCCTTGGCCATAGGTGGGTCTGTCTTGGAGCCGGCTGGTGTTGGCTCTATCGGACGTGGGAGAAGCTTCTAGCAGCTTCTCACAGAAGCCACCCCTGTATTGCCGTGCAAACCCAGTGCATGAGCTTAGAGGTCATTCATCACTTTCAGGATTTTTATGAGTAGTGTTATAGAGACTAAAGCATCCAAGCAGACACATGTCCTTCCAGGAACCAAAATTACCTTATGTCCCCATTGGCTGTGTTTCTTTGTTTTGGCTGGCTTGTTCTGGCTGTGTTTTGTGTTTCTTTACCAACTACATGTGCTCTTTGGCTGAAAGAAAGAAAAGGCAATTTGCATATGAGAAAGTGTACCTTTTCGGTGTTGTTGAAATGGTACAACCCTCTTAATTTTGTAGACTATATAGCATTTACAGATTACTGCAAAATATTCTACAGTAATACTGCAAAACAAATGCTTTTGGGATGAAACAGACTTCTGTGAGGTTCATGTGCCATATACTGCTTCCTCCCAAGTGATCTGCTTGGATGGTCTTAAGCTGTGATGCCATTTACAATACAGAATGTTTTCAACACACAGTTAAAGATTTTTAATATCCGCAACAGAAGTTTCACCATTTCCCATATGAGGCTAGGAGAAAGCATTTTATAGATGATGAAGCATTCCCTGAACTTTACAGTGGAGAGTATCTACATGATCTTTGCCATGAGTGAGGAAATTCTGCTCCAAAACCATGTGGGTAGAGGTTGAGCCATGACTTAATTGCACATTTTCTACTGTCCGTTCTGTACAAAGAGCAGGAATGAGTCCTGTGAAAACGAGTACATCCGTTATTCAATTAGCACCAGAAGGCTGCATGTACAAAAGGGAGACAAATCTCATGAATTTGCCTTTTTCATAATTTCAAATGCTTGTCTTTATAACCTTAATATATTTAACAGCATGGTTTTTGTTAACATGCACACAAATATATGACCTTAAAGTATGCTTTTGGGCAGTTCATGTTTGGTGTAGTGTGCACTGCTTCATTATTTAATAAGGGTTGTGTTTGTTTTTTTTTAAATACCTTCTATATCTATCTGTTGTCTCTTTAGGTTAGGATTATATCGTGAAGCCGAAAAACAATTTAAGTCAGCTCTCAAGCAACAGGACATGGTTGATACAATCTTGTATTTGGCAAAAGTAAGTCATAGATGTGCTTGTTTAAGAATGAAGTGAAATTCCAGACTATCCCTGAGAAGTCCATACACCAGAATAGCTGAGTATTGAGCTTGCTACACCATTAAGTTAAATAGCGTGTGATCTCTATATAGATCTGAGGCAATACATGGTAACAGTTGAAATTGGAAGTTATAGTTTACAAAAGGATTTTGGAGCTTCCAGATTTCACACACACACACACACACACACACACGCACGCACGCGCACACACACACACGCAAACCTCCTACAATACTGTATTCTTTGCTCTAAATTCCAGTGAGGATTATATACCTAAAGAATTATTGGAATTCCAGTATGAAGAGCAATGTAGCTATATATGGTCTCCTAGGAAACTAATGCAATAAATCAGTAAGTGAAGAGTGAAGCTCAAAATCCTAGTTTCACAAGCAAAATCAGAACAAAGTGAGCTTAAAGGAAGCAATCAGAGACCTTTAAACAGAGAATGTTCTGTCAAAATAAAGGCATTAAAAGCTTTAAAAGAACAAGTGGCACGGCTAAGCCTCAGAATTACTTGTTTACCAGGGTACACATCGGCTTCTAAATATTTTCCAAGATGTTCAAAAAAAGGTGGCCTGTGAGAAACTAAAACTGCGGTTTTCTTCCTGTTGTCCTAGAGCGAGATGAAATTGGTTGCTCTTTATCAGCTCCCTTTAAGCCAGTTGTCACAGGCCTATCCAAATTCATTGCTACTAGTGGATAATTCAGATGTTCACATTATGATACTTATTTACGTTTACATTTCTTGAGGAATTTATTTTTTGTATTTAAATGATCATCACTGCTATCTGGAGACTTGTCTTCAGTACAGCTGTTGGAGTTAGTTGACTCAATTGAGCGTAGTAATTTTATATTTCTGTTGCTACCAGGAGTCAATCTGCAAAACACAAGCTACACAGAGTGATTAAATTGGCAG
Source organism: Sagittarius serpentarius (assembly GCA_034782735.1). Lineage (NCBI taxonomy): Eukaryota > Metazoa > Chordata > Aves > Accipitriformes > Sagittariidae > Sagittarius > Sagittarius serpentarius. Next base: position 2,959,713 of record JAVKLA010000040.1, read on the forward strand.
AGTAATTGGATTAACAATTTGGGAGATATGCATCCCCCCACATCATTACTAGCTCAGGGAGCTACATTTGAACTTCCACCTCCCACTCCATAGACCAGCTCGCCCAAGTAGAAAGCATCACACAACATGATTTAGTGACTGTGGGTGGACAGGCAGTAGAGTAGGGCACTGAAATATACCTCAGTCTGACAGTACTGAAAAGACAAGACTTGACTTAAGCAGCCATTACAAAAAATAATAGGATTGCATCAAGTTCTGTGCAAACAGACCGATACTATGGTACCAGTTAGTTTTCTGGTTATATTCATTATTACAACAGCTACCTGGATTTTTAAAAATATTTTCCTGAAAGCTAACTCTCCCTTGAAATGTAATTTATGAAAAGATAAAAGACAAAAGAAAACAAAAATAAAAGTCTTTAAAGAAGTTGGGGCTGCTCAGAAGTTAAAAAGTGTTTCATGACCCACAAGAGCTGGAAATGGGATACTTTTACCAGAAATAAGAGATATAACAACAAGAAAATGGAGCTGTTCTGCATTTAACATCTAAAACTTAATGACTATAGCTGTAGTACTCTTAAAGCGCAGGTCTCCCAAAAGCAGCTGTGAGTAGGTGGAAGTTGTCCTGTCTATTTTTTAATTTCTTTTGCCACTGATCTGGACAGCAGCTCTACAGTCTGCAGAGATGCTGGACAGTGTGGTGTGCCACTGGATATGGGAATTACGTAGTAGAGTACAGTGGCTGTGTTGCCTTAGCGTCATATTTGCATAGGGGATCTGTAGCGAGTGCATCTTTGGAGTGAACCTCCATCTGAAGCAGTAGAGCAGACTTGAGTCACAACGCTCAGAAAGCATACTTCATAAACAAACATAAAAAGATAAGAAAGGAGCAGATCTGGTGGAGTTTCCCATCCTCCATTTTTTACATTTTTTGCCCTAAGAATATGAAGATAGCTATGCTTCATAGCTAGATCAGGTCAAAAAACAAGCAAACAAACAAAACAAAAAAACAGCTAATGAAAATTTTCTCTCAGTTCAAACAAAGCATGAAATTATGTGTAGGTATGGCAATGTGCACTGGCTTATGACAGGTATTTAGGATAAATTATACAAGTAACTCACTTAGGAGTAAAACAATCAGCCAAGGTTCGTCTTAATTAAGTTATAACCAGCTATTACGTCTTCTCTTTCATCTGTGTACTTCCCACTGAAACTCGTTACAGAGTAATTTAGTTGTAGAAAACTGTTGCTAGAAGAAAATAAGGAGCATGACAGTCACAACAGAGACAGTTATTTAAAGTTTAAAATTTAATGCAGACATAAAGCTCATCAGAAACTGCTACGTGGTTTATAAATTAAAAACTATAGCAAATGACTTGAAGTCTGTTTTACTTATAGCAACATGCCCAGATAGAGTTCATCAGGAACAAATTGTTGATTTAAAGCATATTCACTGATGATGTCATTAGTGCAGACCTAGTCTACCAAGTACCATGCCCCCCCGCCCCCCCAACCCCAAACCCCTTACTGTTTTTTTGCTTTTCACAAGAAGGAATTAGTTTTCTAGCTTAGTACAGGAAATGTAAGTGACATTAGCAAAATGACTGGAAAAATATTTTTTCTTTTTGCCAGTGATCAACTTAAAATGGCAGTCCCTTTACTAGGAAGGTACTTACAGTCAACAGCTCTTTGACAATTAAGAATCTCACTTGAGTGGTTATAGAAAAGAATTATTTGCAAATGTCTACAGCAGTATATATCTATATGGATGCAAATAAAGAACTTAGGACTTTAACTAGTATTTTGATTGTTGGCACTCAAAAGTCCATGAAGCTCAAGTGCAGGAGCAGGAAATGTGTTTGGAGGTTTCTCAGGTGTTCAGTTAACGTTGATATTTTTCTTACATTGTTTGTGTCAGGATACCAGTCACAGATTCTTTCCCTTTTTTAGTCATATCATGTATTAGCACTATTTAATATAATATTTCTCATAACAGGAGCACTCAAAACACTTTTCCACTCAGTGGGAGACGGATTAATCGCTCTAGCCATCTGGTTTCCCAAAGTAGGTGTGCAGGGTTTTTTCCTTTGCTGTAGCTGTATTTACCATACCCCACAACAGGAGGGCTTTACAGTTGTACTTTCAGAGAGCTGCAGAGGTGGTCTCTATCAACACAGTGATGTCCTCTATCCAATTCTCACACAAAGTTACCCACATCACGCATTGTCGTAATCAACACAGAAGCCAAAATCACAGAGACCAAACTGCCCTCTTTCTGTTATGGGATTTCATTGTTTGTGACAGAGGAGGCTGGCAGAGCAGTAAGGAAATTTGAAAGTGTCACTGCTCTGTGGAGTGCAGTCTTATTTGACTAAGTAAAATATTTTGATATTCCAGCACCATCAACCTGAAGATCCAGTTCTTTCAAGCCTAAACATAGGTTTTTAAAAATATATTAAACAGGAAAATATTCAAGGTGATACCTTCACCTCAGTGTCAAAGTATATTATTTTGATATGATAATAAATAACAAGATACTTTTTTGTTTTTTCAGTAATGTCCAGATGAATTAATAATGTCTAGATGATATGCATGCAAATTTACTTATCTTAATTAGCCTATTTTATCGTCATCTCAGCTAATGGTTTACTGCATGAAAGGAGGTGTCACCCTTTTATTTATCTCCCTTGTTAAACAGCATTACAAGTATAAAATTCAGACATTTGACATTTATATACCCTTTTTATTTGCTTAGGTGTATGTGCGCTTGGATCAGCCTGTAACAGCTTTGAACCTTTTCAAGCAAGGGTTAGATCGATTTCCTGGAGAAGTAACTCTTATTTGTGGAATTGCCAGAATCTATGAGGTATGCACCCACTATGGAATCCTTATTGTGGCCAATGTTAGCTGCCTGAGCAAGAAAAAAGAGCCAATAGTTGAATATAACTGTAAGGTCATAAAAAATTAACTAATCTGATTTTTAGTATCACTAATGCAAAACAGGTAACATTACAGAAATACACCAAAGTAATATCAGAGGAGTCTTGCAGGCTTATTTGTTTAAATGGTTAATCACACTAGTGAGATCCTATTTACCCCTGACACACAGAAGCAAGTCCATGTTAAGTCAAGTGGTCCGGATGTTGTCCATGTAGCTACGTCTAGTTTCTATATGTTTCATCATACTAAAACTGCTCAAGTCACCAATAGCCTGCTAGCAGGATTAAACAGCAAAATAGTCTACTCGTCAATGTTGTCTTTATTAGCACTGTGTGTTACTGTTAGTTTCTTAAGCCAGTGATGACAGTTGGAATGTGAATGTTTCTTAGTTTAGGAAGTAGATGTTACTTTAAGCGGGATTAGTTTTAAAGTTACCTTGGTAACCATGTATTTTGTATTTTAAAAGTGTGTATTTTCATGTCAAACAGTGGACTTAACCTTGTTTTTCACTGAAAGCTGGTAATGATGCTGTTACAGAACAAATGTTTTAAATGAAGTCATGAATTATTTTTTTTTGTCTACATTCATACTTGGCATTCTTTCCTGTTCTCATCATTCTCATCTAACCCCTAAGCATTAATCCATTTTCATATTAAATCCTTTTTGTCCTTCAGCAAGGAAGAAAACAGCTGCATAGTTTTTGGAGGCTTTTCTTTCTGAATCGTTAAACAGTTTTTAATGTGGATATTATTTTGCAGAACCATACATAACATTGTATAACCCTTTAAGGAATTATTAAAGAGCAGCATATAGTTGACAGGATCTAGTTTTTGCACTGACATGAGTGCAGGATTATAGCTTCATTAGCAAAGATTTTTACTGCAGCACAGGGCTGTTCTCATTACATCAACTCACAAGTGGAGTATATGCATCAGGCATCTTAATCAGAGCTTTTCTTCTCTGTCACTGCCTTTTGACAGGCGGAAGAGTTGTAGACCTTTTTTGATTTAAAAAAACCATAATGTTTAAAGGGACTGCTTTAGTACTGTTTCCTTTAATCACAGGAAATACATTTTTTCATAGCTAAATATGCTGCTGAGGTTAAATAAAAGCTTATTCTTTAGTCATGTTGAGAGTACAGTGTATCTACAGCACACAGGCAGAAATTATTCCTCTCTAAACGTAGAAGTGTGTTTCGATCTTTTAATTTATTTTCTTCTGATACGGGGTAGAGTCCTCTGGTGACTTGCACCCCTCAGAAACAGTTTGACATTGTTTACAGCAATGAGTTAACCCTAATTCATCTTCCAAGTAGCATACATCCAAGCATGTATTGTTATACAATATAGTTCTCCTAACTGGCATATCTTAGCTAGTATAAGTTTTGGTAATAAATCCATGATTCCTTTTTTCAAAGGCATGTAATAATTCTTCATATGCAATTATATTCTTATTTGTGTTCAGAGCAATTAATGAGTTGACTTACAAAGCATTGAAAATAATTAAGACATTGACTGGGAAAATAAGTCTACTGTATGTTACCATACTGGGAAACCGACTGCGCAGTACTGTGTATCACAAGGTATTGTGCAAAAAGTAGCAAATGCCCATTGCACATGCTAAGCTTCTGACCAATCTCTTTTCTAAAAAATACAAAAAAAAGAATCTCTTTTTGTAGCTGTTGCGGTTTAACCCCAGCCGGCAGTTAAGTACCACACAGCCACTTGCTCACTCCCCCAGCCCACAGTGGGATGGGGGAGAGAGAATCGGGAAAAGAAAAAGTAAAACTCATGGGCTGAGATAAAGACAGTTTAACAGGATAGAAAAGGAAGGGAAAAAACTACTACTACTACTACTACTACTCAGAGAATATACAAAACAAGTGATGCACAATACAATTGCTTACTACCCGCTGGCCAATGCCCAGCCAATCCCTGAGCTGTGGTGCCCCCCAGCCAACTCCCCCCAGTTTATATATTGGGCATGACGTAATATGGTACGGAATACCCCTTTGGCTCATTTGGGTCAGCTGTCCTGGCTGTGTCCCCTCCCGGTTTCTTGTGCACCCCCAGACTCTGCTGGCAGGGCAGTAAGAAAAGCTGAAAAGCCCTTGACTTAGTATAAACACTGCTTAGCAACAACTAAAACGTCAGTGCGTTATCAACATTCTTCTCATCCTTAAATCCAAAACACAGCACTATACCAGCTACTAAGAAGAAAATTAACTTTATTCCAGCCGAAACCAAGACAGTAGCTATGGCATAGAGTTAATGAGAGGTACAGTGAGTCCTGATCAATTAATGTATATTCTTCTCATGGATGTGTGTGTCACTTGTGAAGATGGCAATCGGTATGTTGCATTGTATGATCAGAGAACTGCAAGAGCACACATAATTAATCTTAGTTAAGTACTGTACAGGGCATAGATAAAGCACTCAGTGGACTGACATTTTAATAAGTTTTATGATAAAAATTGGTGATAGAAAGTAGAATTAATCTGAATTCTTTCCAATTGTGTAGGAAATGAACAATATCTCCTCGGCTGCAGAGTACTATAAAGACGTCTTAAAACAAGACAATACTCATGTGGAAGCCATTGCTTGCATTGGCAGTAACCATTTTTATTCAGACCAGCCCGAGATAGCTCTGCGGTTTTATAGGTATCTACACTTGTGGGGAGGGAGGGGGAACTGAACGTGTGGGAGGATAATATAAAGGGTTGACTTTTGTAATGCTGATAGCAAAAAAAGAACATTAGGAGATTGGCATGGAAGGGTGATTGACCATTTGGACAAATATCACCATAAAATCAGCATACCAAATTACATATCTTCTTGGCCAGTGATAATTACATCTCTCTCTTAAAAACTTGTCACCATTACATGTGGCGTATGTAAAAGTATCAACAAAGATTATCAAAACAGTTATTATTTGATTAATGAACAAGAAATGATATGTCACAGCATGAGGCAGTCTGAGAACACTGGACCTTACTCTCAACTTCAGTTGCATTTAGAAGGCACATGGACTTCCTATTTAGCCCTTTGAAAAAGTAGTCTTTGAAAAACTCCACCTGAAGTCACGAGCACTTGTGACCACAAAATCCTTTACTTGAACATGGGCTGGAGTTCCCCCATGTTTTACTGAAAGCAATAAAAAGATTGTGTTAAACGATGCTACTTGCTTTTTATTTTAATACAGTCAGAGTGCAAAGGAGTCTGACGCATGTTCTTAAGTCTAAGAGCAGGTTAAGTCAATATAAGCACTACCATCTCATTTTGGTTGCGCCTGAGCTCTTTTATGCTTTAGGTTCATAAACTGACAGTCATGCTGCAGACAGCAGCCCTCTTTTTCTCTGGCCCTCTTAGCATATCTTTTTTTCCTATAAATATTGATAAACAGAATTTTTATAAGACAACTCCATTCTAAAAGACAGATGAAAACATAAATTTGAATCAACATCTGAGTTACGCTTCAAATGTAAGATTAATGTAGATTCACGTTATAGATGTACTGATTAGAGCAGTGCTGAAGGACAGGAATCAAGCAAAAAATTGAAGTCTGAAGAATTATGAAAAGTAACTGCAACAAATTACAGCTTGATTGAGGTTGAAGGATTAGAAAGAGGAAATGGAGAAAGGCTGCATAGAGCTCTTCCAGTAAAGTCAGATTATGTGGCACAGTCAAAAAGACAGAAGTTACCTAATTTACACGAAGACTGGTTTGCACAGCTTTGATTCTACTAATCAAAAATGCCCTGCACTGCCCTTCATGAAACCTTAAGCAAGTGTAAGACTATAACACTTGGTTATTACACCCTCTTAGGATAGGGAGAAAGGAGGAGAGGACTTTGTAATTTAGAATAGAACTCTTATTTGAAATTAATCTAAAAAAAATAAATATTTTCTTTCAATCTAGACGGCTCCTGCAGATGGGTGTTTATAACTGCCAACTTTTTAACAATCTGGGCCTCTGTTGCTTCTATGCCCAGCAATATGATATGACACTATCTTCATTTGAACGTGCACTGTTTTTGGCTGAAAATGAGGAGGAGACAGCAGATGTGTGGTACAACTTGGGACACGTGGCTGTGGTATGAAAAATGTTAACAACCTTTCTGAATAAATATAATTTTACAAAAACTGGAAGAAGCATAACTAGGAAGGAATCATTGCCTTACTTTGAAATATGAAACCTGATACTGTACAGGATAAAGTGCAGTACAGATTAAAGGTTTATTTGCACTTCAGTAGAGAGGAAGAGGCAAAAGAAAAAAGTTCTGTACATCTTCACAGAATGTGGCTTACTCCTGCTAAAAGATGCTTCCTCCCCATCATCTTTAACCTTCCCTTCTTTCTAAAAAAATTGCAACACGTACCAGCACTTGAAGGCCTGTGCTGCAATACAAGCTAATCTGACAAAAAACCTGAATTCAAGATACTTGTCTCTGAGCTGTTATTTGTGTTACGTGGAGCATTAGACCAATTCTGTTATCATAAAAATAACGTATTCAGCAGCATGTAGTAGATACTAAAGCACTATGTATGTCATAGCTGAGAAGGCGTGTTCCTCTGTCTTATAGGCAGCTATAGAAATATTGTGTAATTGTGTGATAAAGTTTGTTAAATTTCTTCACTAATTTGCATTCATTGCCCATTTTTGCAGATGTTCTTCTAGAAGTTGTGTTAGATTTCTGTTTAGCCATGTGCCCGGAATAAGGTTACTGAATAAAGTTTTTAACAGCTTTCTAATATGAATTGTCTTCAGATGCTGATTATGATTTAACTTAAGTCAGAGAGAAACTCAACTGTTTATCTTGATTGTGCTGCAACTAGGATAAACACGTTAATTTATACGGTGTAAAACATTGAAATTTGAACTGATGTGCCTATGTTTTTCAGCATTTGTTCTTTTTAATATTTAACCTGATGCTATATCAGTGTTGGTCGTAACACTAGAGTATTAAAGAGTAGTCAGCTGCTCCAAAGAAATTCACCTCCCTTAATTTTTATCTTCTAAAAACTAGGCTTATATGTGATTTTTATTTTAATCTGTGTAGAGACAGAGAGGCAAGATGACTTACCCTCTGGAAACATGTCTTTTTTTCTTACCCTATTATAGATGGTAGTAGATAGCATAGTCTTTAGGTGACACTTTAGTCATCTAAGAGTTAAATTAGATTAAGTGAATATCACTTGGAGCATGGAAGTTTGTGCTGGAGAGAAACAATTCTGTCTGGAGGACGAATAAGAAGCAAATGAGAGGGTCTGGGAAGAAAGCACATATGGTTCTGATCAGCATGGTTTTATTGTAATTTGTATTCCATGGTAGTACATATGGGTGAAAAAGATACTGCAGACAACAAAACAGATGCATGTCGTTTCCAATCTTTTCACAAATTAAAATACAATCTTGTTTTTAGGGGATAGGAGACCTGAATCTGGCTTACCAGTGTTTCAGGCTAACATTAGTCAACAATAATGACCATGCGGAAGCTTACAACAACTTGGCTGTGCTGGAAATGCGAAAAGGTCACATTGAACAGGTTGGTGTTGCATCTCACCCTAAGCAGAATGCTTCCTTCAGCCCTTTGGGTACTTAAGAAATATGTCATTTCTATGAGGCGAAGGCATCATATGAACGTCTGGCTTACTATTACAGGCAGAAAACATGGATAACTTTTACGCATGTTTCAGTGTAACCTCCACATTGTCATGCCATCTCCCATTAAATTGCTAATTCTTGGGCATATCCAAATGGTTCACCAAAGACAAACAAGGTTTACAGTGGCTTTGCAGTTGTTGAGATCTTTTTTTCTAAATTGATACCCAAAACAAAACCCATCACTCTGTAATCGTCGCTTACATTACAACTTTGACTGTATATTCAGTTTATAAATGTGGATAATATACTTTTGTTGGGTAGCAGAAGACAGCAATCAGATCAGTGCTTAAAAGATTTTTTTTTCAGCAAGGAGATTGCTTTAGAGTTTTGTCGCAAAGCAGCAAGTTCTTGATAAATACTTTTGCATCAGTAAGCTTGGTGGTTCATCTTATCTAATATGAGTATACTGAGTTGTATGGCGCTTAGGTGTACAGTTGACATGCACAGTGGATTAAATGCATTCATTTTATATACACGTGCAGGGAAAATTAATATGCATTTTGTTGGACAGTTTGAACTACTTTGGGCTTGTTTTAATCCTTACGGGAGCAAGCCTGTTTTGATGGATTCATACATACATCAGAGCGCCACAATACAATATAAAGACTTTTAAATACCTTTTTTAAGAGCAATTTCTCAAAGTTAACTTTATTCAGATAACCTAGCAATTGCCATGGAAACACTGAAATGAACTCAGCGCTGGATGTTTCCAGTGACAAATAAACTTTGGGTTTAGTTTCAGTTTCATAATCAGTAAATTTACAGACATTTAATTCCCAGGTGGAACTTAACGTCCAGTTGTGGAGAGTGTGATTGCTAATAATTAGCACTGCAGAGCCTTTCCATTATAATCAGTTGTTTCCTGTCTATTTTAGCTTTTAGCCTAAACTTTTCTATTTTCTTCTTGTATCACATGTATAATTAAAAATCAGGATCATCATGGCAATAAAATTATGCACAGAAGAATAAAAAATATGAAGATATTTTGCTTATCTTGGATTTTATTTTATTTCACATTGTTCTTTCATAGGTACTGTTGCATGTACTCAGAGTTGTCAGATTTAGGGAGTTTTAATAAGTTCCCAAACAGTTTACAGCTACTTTTGTTTTTAAAAGATCAGGTTTTTTCCCCCAAAGTTCTCTATTTTTTAGTAAAAGCATTCACAAGTTGACCTTAAATTTTTATTGGATTTGCAGCATGAAAATGCACACTGTGATACTTCATTTTTCATTAGTTTTTAATGCTACTATTTTGCTAGTTAGAAAAAAGAGTTAATTTTATTACAATTTTTGAGTGTGAAAGCTGTCATTTTTATGATAAAATTTAGGTTTTCAGGGATGCTTAAGACAGTGCTGTCAGAGACAACAGATAAATACAGTGGGGTGGGACTTTAAATACTTTTTTTTTAATCAATGTATTCTGCTTAGTATTTAGAACTGAATTGCTTAATTGAATAAGTTCCAACATGTTTTTTTCTGACTCAACCAAGAGTCTTGCTCATTTCAGTGCTATTAAATGGTATTAGGCCTAAATGTACTATTGGTGTAAATCATACATAGTTGAAGATGGCTTTCTTAGTAAAGAGCTAGTAAAGAAAACACAGGATGATTTCTTTTAAGAATGATGAAAATTGTGTTAGATTCTTGTTACTCTCCCTCCCCCCCAGATTTCACTATTTTTTTTTTCTGTCTTTACATAGGCAAGAGCTTTGCTGCAGACTGCTTCGTCTTTAGCACCTCATATGTATGAGCCCCATTTCAATTTTGCAATACTCTCAGAGAAGGTAATACACTATCCTGTTCTCGTAATCTAAAAATTTGAGCCTTGGTGGGGCAGTTGGGGTTTTATTGTTATTACTGAGAATTCCAAATAGGTAAGACAAAAGAATACAGAGCGCATAAACTCAAGGAAAACCAAAGTTATATTTTCATTTTAAAACCCAGAAGCTTTGTTTGTAAAAGTAGTTAGTCAAATGTTTGCTTTTGAGAACAAGTGAGGTCAACTAGCTATAAAGTAACTTTGTCATTTTCCAGATGCCCAGAAGACAAACAATCCATTGACAAATACATTTATAGTGTTTACAGTTAGCTTTTTCAGAATGTGAAGTGAAATGGTATCATATGATATATCAGTAATTATTCATCCCATGGTCTTACTGATGTCAAAAGGGAAGTCTGTTCTTCAGCTTTACAACCTTTGAAATTTGTGTGTTAATAATTTCTTTCATACAGTGTCTCAGACACTGAATTAACAGTGTGCCCAACGTTCCTGTTAATAAGGAGAAACTTGTACAAGTTCTTACATTTTTCACAAGAAAAAAATTGCTCCTTTGCTTGTGCCTACAGCTTCAAGATTCTGTTACGAGTCTGTGTTCTGTGGGCAGCCCAACTCCTACAGATTATAAAGTACATGTGTCAAGGAGAGAACAACCCATTAACTTGTAAGCGTATCCTCTCCATTGTGAAACATAAGATGGTTTTGAATAATTACATTCTGTACTTACCAATTAAGGAGTAAACCCTAGTCTGCAAATGTCCTGTTACATAGCTTTTGCACAAAGAACCTGCACAGGTTGTGGGAGAAGGCAGATGGCCAGATCAGCTAGCTGTTAGTGCAGTGTGGTAATGCAATCCTTAGATGTGGTGTAAGGCCATGGTTTACAAAACATAACTTCTCTGGCCAGGACCCTGGTTTCTTCCCCTTCAGAGAATTCTTGCTACTCTGAAACTCTGTGTTGGCTGATGCACAGGCAATAGAGGCCTCCTACTGACACTTTCCATAGCTTCTTCCTTTCCACCCAGGAGCTATCACTTTTACTAGATGTGTTCCCAAACAGTTGGGTTCTTTTTTGCTGAACCCACTTTCTGAGATGCTCTCCTTATGTACGCTTCCTCCTTCCAAAAAATGATGGCTATTTAGGAAAAAATAAAGTTCCCTAAGTAGGGAACAATGTGGAAACAGACTTCTAAAAGCAGCAGAGGAGCAACATCAGCTCTCCAACAAGGTTGTGCCTGTCTGTGAGGAAGCAGGAAATCACACGGAGTGGCGGCTTTTACAGAGGCCTGATCGGTTGCGTTTTGCCTGTATATACAACAGCACTTCTATGGGGTTCAAAATCAAATCTTCCATTTTTTATTCCTCCTCACTTCAAGCACTGGCCATGGTGTACCTTGTTGTCCGTTCTCCAAGAAGTCAGGTGGAATGGGATATAGAGTTACTGTCTTGAAGCATCCCTCCCATTAAAATCACATCTCTGTCTTTTTATTCTCATCCCTTGTAAGTGAGACATAACCCTGAGTTCAAAAGCCTCCATCCTGACTCTTGTTTTATTTGTTCACTGTCAGGAGCAGCTGTGTTTAAACGTTTGTGAGCATCAGAAATGTACTGCACGGAATACACGATGCAAATACTGCAGTGCATGGATTTACAGAATTTGTTTGTGTGTTTCTTACAGGTTGGAGATCTTCAGAGGAGTTACACAGCTGCTCAGAAGTCAGAAGAAGCATTTCCAGGCCATGTTGATACACAGCAGCTCATCAAACAGTTAAAACAGCACTTTGCTATGCTCTGATGATGTTTTTCTTATGTAAAAACTATTAGCCAGAGCGAATGTCCGATACATCTTTTTGAAAATACTAGCTCAAAGTAGGCAAACTATACTTAATGCGTTCCTGTGGTAAAGCCTGTGTTAGTTTAGGTAGCAGGAAAGGTTTAAGAGTCCTAATTAGTTTCTGTCATATTAAAACATATCACTTATTAAAATGCAGCTAGTTGCAACTACATACACGGGAGATTACAGGAATGGCAGGATACTGCCAGTAAGACAACTTTGAAACAGTTGTCTAGCATATGAGCAAGTAAGTCTCCATTTAATATTAATGAACATTTTAAAGGATTTTTTCTGACTTTTTTACAGAAAAAAAGTGGTTTTAAATATTCCTGTGTGACAATCTGTCGAGTAACACCAAGTAAGAATACTTCCTAACTGGTCTTCAAGCTTGGCTTTTGATAGTATACTTTCTTACTGAATGTTAAGTTTTAAAACTAAAATACCTAAAAAGAATTTAAAATACGTATGTAAAGCAGAAGTTCTTATATTCCTTGTTGTACCGTATGAATTAAATAAATTCCAGTTCGTATGGTTTGTCTCATTTGTTTATGTAAGTTAAAATCACATCCTTATTGCCATGAAAATTAGAGTCAGCAATCTTAATTTGAAAGACTCCACAGAACTGGTACAAAATAGCATAAATATGTGTGTTCCTCTCTACCCAGGAGAGAGTATTCTTAATCTCGGTGAGGGAAAGGGGTCTTTAGAAGCTTGCAGAGTTAAGCACTAATAATTGAGAACAAGGCATTGATCGGGTGGTTACCTGTGCTACCACATAAGCACTGTTGCTAAATAAATATTCGGATCATCCTAACTACAAGAATACCACTAACAGCAACAAACAAAAAAAAGGCTTTCTGTATAAATTTGCATGATTTCCTGGCTTGACCTTTTTAAAAGACCTTTAAGAAATGTTGGATGTTAAGGCATTCTGAAATGGCACGTCCTGAAACAGGCCTTTAAAATCTTTTCGTGTTTGTCTGATATATTAAGGGATTATCTTGGCTTAGGGAGCAACCCTAAACATGCTTACGAATACTATGTCTTCCTTCTTACTATTTGTTACCTCGCCACCCTCATCTTTGCATTACTCTTGTAGCTGGTGAAGACAGATGCTGGGGAGCTTAGAGAAGTGTACCCACAGGCTCCCCCACAGAGCAGTCTGTAGGTGACAGAAACACCGTCATTAACTGGTGTCACATCGTGTTGTGAAATGGAGAAGCATTATTGGCTGAATAGATGCAGCATCTTTAATGGAAATTTTATTTTTTCCACATTGATATTAATATTGTCAGAAATTTGTCACAAACTAATTAAGAGAGAACCTTAGTTATCAGTAATTTTCATTACCTAAGTAAGATTTTACTTTCTGCTAAAAAGGAAGAATTTATAGGGAAGTTCCATCCTTTGATCTACTGTACTTACATCTTTCCAGTTGACAGTGCCAGACTTAGGAAGCTACCAGAAAAGAAAATGTTTGTCTTAGCAGTTTAAACACAACTGCTGAGAATTTTTGAGTGTCATATTATTAACTGAAAGTATTTTTAAAATTGCATAGTAAATAAGATTATTTCTACATGAACTGGAACAGAAACTAGTAATACAACTTCAGTTTTAATCTAGCGTGGCAGCTCAATAGTTCCTCATGGGTGCTTACAAGGTCTCACCTAATGTGATCACTGCTGAAGTTAATGATCTGATTAACTCTTCTTTTTAGCAAAAAATGCTCCTTAGAACATAGATCTGACATGATTAATCTTTTAATTTTGGGGATGTGTGGAGATTGAAAGGGAAAAGGCTCATGTATGGTAAGGAATCCTTTACACAAGATGCTTGTGCAAGTTAGTTATAAAAAAAAACCACCACACACACAAACACACAGAGTTCTAAATAAGGATTAAAACCTTTTTAGCTCCCTAATGCGCAGCATCTGCAAGCCATTCCAAATTTATCTTATATGGTATATTTTGATTGCCCCAAAAGGCAGCAGCTATTTGCTTTGTTGACCTTTCCTGCCTCAAAGCAAGGGTATGACAGTATTTTTTTCATGACTAGCACATGTACAGATTAAATCAAATTTGGTAATAAGAACAGCACCACAAAGAAACAACAGATGAATGAGCAGGCTGTTTGTCATGGAAGAATCTTTCGATTTTGTTGTATGTTAATTCGGTGTGAGCTGCAACGAACAGATGAACCGGCAGGCCCTGGGGCAAACTGCCTTCAGTTAATTGAGGACGACATAGCACAATACAGTGCATCAGAATCTGTATTCATCTCTGCGGTAGGATCGTGTTAGGACGGTGTGACCTTAATATTGCAAGCAGCATTTCTGTAACATAGAAATCATTTTTCCTCTAACCTGTAGCACAGCTCCAGCTATGCCCAGCAAGCATTTATAGAATCATAGAATCATAGAATGGTTTGGGTTGGAAGGGACCTTAAAGATCATCTAGTTCCAACCCCCCTGCCGTGGGCAGGGACACCTTCAACTAGACCAGGTTGCTCAGAGCCCCATCCAGCTTGGCCTTGAACACTTCCAGGGATGGGGCAGCCACAACTTCCCTGGGCAACCTGTTCCAGTGCCTCGCCACCCTCACGGTGAAGAATTTCTTCCTAATACTTAGCTGAAATCTACCCTTTTCCAGTTTAAAGTCATTACCCCTCATCCTGTTACTACCTGCCCTTCTAAAAAGTCCTCTCCGGCTTTCTTGTAGGCCCCCTTCAGGTACTGGAAGGCTTCTATAAGGTCCCCCCGGAGCCTTCTCTTCTCCAGGTGGAACAGCCCCAACTCTCTCAGCCTGTCTTCATAGGAGAGGTGTTCCAGCCCTCTGATCATCTTCGTAGCCCTCCTTTGGACCCGCTCCAGCAGGTCCATGTCTTTCCTGAGCTGAGGACTCCAGAACTGGACGCAGCACTTCAGGTCAGGTCTCACCAGAGCAGAGCAGAGGGGCAGAATCACCTCCCTTGACCTGCTGGCCACCCTTTTTTTGATGCAGCCCAGGATCAGGTTGGCCTTCTGGGCTGCAAGCATACATTGCTGGCTTATACTCAGTTTTTCATCCACTAGTATCCCCAGGTCCTTCTCCTCAGGGCTGCTCTCAATCCCTTCATCCCCCAGCCTGTACTGATGCCGGGGGTTCCCCTGACCCAGGTGCAGGACCTTGCACTTGGCCTTGTTGAACTTCATGAGGTTCGCACGGGCCCACCTCTCAAGCCTGTTAACGTCCCTCTGGATGGCATCCCTGCCCTCCAGCGTGTCAACCACACCACTCAGCTTGGAGTCATCGGCAAACTTGCTGAGAGTGCGCTCAATCCCACTGTCCGTGTCGCTGACAAAGATGTTAAACAGCGCCGGTCTCAATACCCACCCTTGAGGAATGCCACTTGTCACTGGTCTCCACTCGGACACTGAGCAGTTGACAGCAACTCTTTGAGTGCGAGAGTTTAGTCACTGTGAGACTTTGGATAATGATCCCATTTTGTTGTTGCTGCTGGTGGTGTTTTTTTTCCTTTGATTTCTTCCTCTCTTTGTAGGCTAGAGGGAGAGATTTTTGGGTTATTCGGTCTGATCTCTGATATGACATAGGCCAAACATTTTAATCCAGGAGCTCTTTTTAATGGACCCAGTTTGTGCTTGAGTAGTGATTACCTGCCAGAGCAGAAGCAAGTTTTGGTACAAAAAAATCTACAGCATCTTCAGTGAAAGATTTTGTATTCAGTTACTCTCACTACTGTCTGTTTGTTTTCTTCCTGATGGATGATTTCAAGCTCATTTGTGTCCCCCTCATCACCCATCCCCCAACCAGTGGTACTCATTATACCCCAGCACCAGCAGCTGAACCATCATTAGGATCTGCCACAGCTGAGTAGGACCATGGCCGCTTTGCCTCCATTAGGCAATACGTACTTTCCCTCTGTCACCAGAGCTGTCACTGGCATCTGCAATGGTTGTTTTTGACCAAATACACCAGTTCCCTACCACAGGAAGCATTAAATAGAGAGCTTGGAAGAACCCTTTGCACCAACACACTTGTCTAAACTAGGACATGCCATTTTACTCCAAACAGCAAGAAGGAGTTGCTGTGAAAACTTACTGGCAGGTATCAGCTATGCCCCTTCAGCAAGGACAGAACTGGACCGTCTGAAATGCAGGTCAAAAATCGGTTCAAGGTAAGTGCAGGGTTAAAGCAGCTGCCTACCAGGAAACTAAACAGACTGAGTAAAAGGCTTTGTGAGATCGAACCCTGTTCCTCACCTACTTCAGAGGAAGTCTCAGAATTGCCGTTTTAGCACGTTTCCAGATAAGAAACATTTTATATTGCACACAGCAATATAAAACGTGGGGCACGAAGCCACTGTGGAACCAGACTCAAAGAAAGCGTGAGCTTTCATCAGAGGGCTGGGACAAGAGGCAGCTCGCACAATTTTCTCTGCTTGTTGGAATTTGTTTAAGGTCTAGGGCTGCTGCAAACTTCCAGTTCCCGGCAGACGCCTGTGTGTACACACATGGCAATTTTGCACCACCAAGCTCTTGGGCCAGAGAGTAGTATTTTACTGATACCCCAGCCATCACTGGGAAGAAGCGAGCAGACGGCAGATGTAGAATGCAAAATGTCTCTTTCTCTATAAATAAAAACAAACCTAAGTTTCTCTTTGTGCCTTAGAGGGTGAATGCAGCAAAAGCCAAGCAACCCTGATATTCAAGTTGTAGACAGGCTTGTATCTCCAGTCACTCTCCAGTAGCATTTGAATTCCTGTGCTGGTAAGATAGTCGCATTACTAATTTCCCTATTCACATTTTCAGAGTTAGGAGTGCTCAGGAGCTGCAAATGCTCAGAAGCATCTGTAAGCAGGTTAAATCTGGGAGATATGTCACCAGAGAAAGCAGTTTTTATTGCAGAACTATCAAGTAAACATACCCTGAATTATGCTGAATAACTGAGTGATCTGTATGAGTACTATGTTTACCTTCTCCTTTCTGTTTGTTAGTTACAGCAATTGCTTGGTGCATAGCCTTCTCCCTTCTTATGTTTAGTTTACAAAAGGGTCATGAAGGTTCAGCTGAAAAAGCCTTCCTAGTTGGATACTAGATCTGTATAGAATATGTAAAAAAAAAAAAAATCAGTGAGTTTATAGTAAAAAGCTCTCTTCCCAACACATAACACATTACGTTTAATTGTGTATGTGGATATACCAGCACATACAAATGTGGAGTTTTTTTCCCAGTTTCCTGTTTGCTTTTTGACAGGCATTGCCAGTGAAACTGATTATATTGCTTCAAAGATAAGTCTTGCAAGAAGAGACTTGCAAGGATGCAGGAAGAAACAGCAGGATGCAAACCTTGCTCAGCACTATGGAAAATGCAAACTCATTAAGAGCCAGGAAACCACCTCAGCAATTTCATCTCATTTTCAGCTTATTCAGTTTACATAGCCATAAAGTAAATGCCAAGATTTTACATTTTAGCATTGGTATTATTTTATACTACTATCAGTTCCACGTTTTCCCAAGTCTATATCCTATAATAATGCCAAGCACCTTTAAAGCTATGACATATGTTAACTAATTAATCCTTACATACAATAAATTCAGATCATCCTAAACAAGGGTCATAAAACCTTCGATCAAGAGACTCTGGTTTATTTGTATATGAGATACCACACAAAAGCTAATTTAGGAACGTAACCCTAGATTACTTTTATTTCTGTGAATTACCATAAGCCAACAGTTCAGGGTTCAGATAAAACCACAGTCTTCTAAAATATATGGTCACTGATTTTTTTTTTTTTTAATTGCTAGAACAAAACCTGATGCATGTGTCTGTCCTAGCTTTTAAGGATGTAATTGTTGGTTCTTCCAGAGATGCTGATGTGGGAGGCCCAGCAGAAAAACTTTTAAAGCTTCTGACTTCTGCCTGCAATCCTGCAATGTCTAAGGGCTAGGCTTAAAATGCTGTGTCATTACCAAGCCTATAGTTATTATAGTATTAAATGGTAGCTACTTGGATGAACGCAAGATTTGAAGTTCAACATAAATCCTGGGAAGGCAGCCTAATAAGCAGAGGATCACAAGCCATGCCAGGGTCATATACCAAAAATCTCTACAGTATAATACAGGGATATCATTACTATGTATGTGCAAGACATCCACAAATAGCCTGTATCTTCAAATCAGGCAGTAGCTGTAGATAGTGAAGGAAATAATAACTCCCCAAGAGTTCCTTAGACCCCGGTCTAACTGAACACTGGGAAAGGTGGGTGGAATGGGAGATCCTGTTTTGCAGGGATATATGTATATTTGTAAAATATAAAAAAATAATGGTAAATAAACATAACGTGGCTACTTATAAATGGCTGAGGTAATTTATACTTTGCAGCCACACCTACAATTATCTTTATTAGCAGATGTGTATATATTTATCAAATATTCATTTTTAAGTAATTACAAGAAAAGCTCAGAAACTTTCAAACCCCTGGCATTATGTGACAAGTCTCCTACTGTCTACCTGAATACATCACTTTTAAAGAAAAAGTTAGACATACTCAGCAATCTCAGAAAGTGGTTCTAAGCCAGCTGTAGCTTCAGATGCTCTAATGCCTTTAAAAACAAACAAAACACCAGCACCACAACAGATGCCTTTGCTATTAGATAAAAACTTACAAAAAGAAACCAAACTTGAAGCAAAGCCCGAGTAATAACAGATATTTGATTTTGAAGGGGAAGGAGAGTTGTTTCTTAGGGTAGCCCATGACTCATGTCACATCATCACCTGTAGCTTCATATCATGTTATCTTGGTGGACCCTACTGTGCTGCAACGTAAGCCAATGACATGATGTAAAGTAACATACATTGTAAGCAAATTCCTTTCTGGCTAAATACCTGTCATTTCTGGGCAAACAAGGTAATTCGGGCACAAATATCTTGAACAAGGAAGAGTAAGAGAAAACCTGCAAAGTGTTATTTGGATTGGAAACAATATTCTCATGTTATACTAAGGGGCATCTCTGGGTATCTTGGAGATTTTCACCTAGCAACAGAGCCGACTTTTCCAAGATTAAGTTCTGTTGCAGCACAGTAATATTTATCACCATGTGCAAACAGACAAACTTTACCCATACAGGTTTATTCAAGCATCCTGAGGAATAATAAATGCTCTTGTTAAATGGGACTCTAAGATGTCTGAAGGCTGAAAGAGTTGGGATTGTTCAGCCTGGAGAAGAGAAGGCTCCGGCGAGACCTTATTGCGGCCTTCCAATGCTTAAAGGAGGCCTATAAGAAGATGGGGACAAACTTTTCATCAGGGCCTGTAGCGACAGGACTAGGGGAAATGGCTTTAAACCAAATGAGGGCAGATTTAGATTGGTTATGAGGAAGAAATTTTTTACAATGACGGTGGTGAAACACTGGCACAGGTTGCCAGAATGGTGGTAGAAGCCCCATCCCTGGGAACATCCAAGGCCAGGCTGGACGGGGCTCTGAGCAACCTGATCTAGTTGAAGGTGTCCCTGCTCACCGCAGGGGGGTTGGACTAGATGACCTTTGATGGTCCCTTCCAGCCCAAGCCATTCTATAATTCTATGATTCTATGTTTCTATGTTTCTATGATTCTATGATTCTATGATTCTATGTACATACTATAAATAAATCCTCCTTCTCCCTCTGGAAGTCCCACTTTAAACCAGGTTTAAAATAGCACAGCAGGCCTCAAATAGTTTGTTGTTTACCATAAAACTGTTGGTCTTTAAGGGGCCAACAGAACAGAGGGGAACGTCATGCTGCCACGCTCCTGGGAGCAGTGCCGTCCTTGTCTTTGTGACCATGCGTGTTTGAAAGTCAGTGCTAGGCAGGGTCGTAACACTTTTCTGCCCCTTCAGGAGTTCATATCACCAGGCCTGCTGAGTATAGCAATTTTGCTTTAACAGTAGCAAAGGAACTAGGTACATGAGTGCTTCTTTCACACTCTTTTTTCCACATATATCCACAGCAGGTGGTCAGCGGTGTGCTTCCCATCAGCTGATTATACCTGTAGCAGATCAACTTTTTTTCACCAATCCTGATTTCAGGGTTTTGTACCAATGTTTTCACCTCTACTCAGGTGATGAAACTGCTTACAGCAGAGAAACAGTAGCTATGATAGCCCCTCATAGCTGCTGAGAAATGAGAGCACGCTCAGGCTGAGTGCGTCTCACCAGGCGAGAAGAAACCAAGCATCCTGCGGTGCTCCCAAGCACAGTCAGAGCTGCTCTCTTACGTGGAAAAGCTTCAGTATAAATATAGCATCTCCAGTCCGGTTTTGATTAAGCTTTACGCAGCTAAAAGACACGCTTGATAAAAACCTCCACAGACAGCCCAGGACATTGTTTTAAGGCTTGTCTTACCTTTAAAAGAAAGTTGTTGAGAAGACGTGGGTGCCCCAGGGCTTTGCATAGCTCCCAAAGGCTGGGAGGTTGCTTCCCACTTCCCTTGGCTGGCGCAGTGCTACCAGAGAGGTAAGGAAAGGGAGCTGTAACCCTTTCTTCCCTGGGAGTTACAGCCTGGCTGTGCGGCTGGGGCCGGCTGGCACGTGACAGCTGATGTAAGACATGCCTTTGGTTTCTGGAATAAGACTTGCAAAATTTAAGGGTTTTTTCTTAAAAGTGAGCTGAAAGCAGGAATCATTCTGATCACTGTGAAATCCCCCTCTGGATCAGACACTTGATCTGAACTACCAAACAGCCTAAGAATCACGAACGAGTAAGTGTGGTTTCTCCTCTTTTCTCATTTTTTATGACCTAGTTTCATCTTTTATCTCAAGATGTGTTCATCCTGCCATGCTGCACTGGCACTCCCCGTGACTTTGTGTCCTGTTTCCAGGCAGTTTAGTCTACATGACCCTAAAAGCATTCATTCCTTTCCTCCTCCAGCTGCTGACTGCTAAGCCTGGCTTTTCCCAAAGAAACACATTCCTCAGACAAGCTTCAGCTCCACCCGCTCGAGCTGTGACCATGTCAGGCCAGCTTTGCCACACAGCCAACAATAACTCTGGAAGTGGCTCAGATTTGCCATTTGCTTGAAGAGAAATGCAGAACAGTCCATTTTGGTTGGGCTTGTCAGCTGGATGCTTTGGGTTTGTCCTGTGCACACAATTGGAAAGAAAATTAAGTTTCATTTAATTGGTCATGCTAACAGAAATTTCATCCTTTTCCAACCTGATAACTTGTATTTGATGTCCTTTTCCTGTGTTCTGGAGGTTTAGGAGAAGATCGCAACAGTAGACATGAGCGGTATTTCCTTTTACCTATATCTCCACTGCCTCCTGATCTAACACACTGGAAACTCCAGAACATTTTAAATCTCTGCAATTTCTAAAATGTACGGTGGCAATAGAGATTGCTTAGAATAATCTTCCCTGGGACGTTCACAGCAACCCTGTCAAAATGCCCCTGCTAAGCACGAGACATGCTATTTGGACACCTTCCAGACCCGTCTCCTCTGCCATGCATGTTCACTCTGCATTTACAGCACCATACCATAGCTTTCCTCTCTGTGACCCTACATGTCACAAGCAGAGAGCTGAACCTGTTGGTGGCCAGCCTGCCAGCTTTGGGTGGCACAGGAGGTCCCTGGACAAGCATGAGGTTGTGTGTCTGTACCCTTGTACGCAGGAGCTTGTGCTGCCCGAGGGTATCCTGGGCTCCTATTGCATGAGCTCACACCACCATCGTGGGCCCTGCCGTCCTGGACCCGGCATGAAGGGACCCAGATAAGGTGAAAAATCTGCACCAGCAGGAAGAACTTTGCTTACGTAGCCTTGCGTGACAGGAGACAGTTGAGCACAAGCCAGCTGGCGGCCAGGGAACGTGTCACACCAAGAAGCGGCTAAGAGCCATGGAGGAAGCGAAGAGATCTTAATGTGGCACCATGTCGCAGAGGTGCTGGGGGACAAAGGTCATAAACAGCATCAGAATCGACTGAGAGAATAAAGGAAGGAAAGGATTGTACTGAAAATAGGACATAGGACTGCCAAGTTCACAGAAAGTGTCTTGATAACCTTGTTAGGTGTCATCCCCATGAGTCATTTCCATATTCTATCAAATATTCATTTGACTAAGGGAAGTTAAAGACACACAAACAGGTACTTTGGGCTCCTGCTAGAGCAATGAGACTTGCTGGAGGCCATGTGGCAATGAGTTTCCTCTGGCAGGAGGGAACGGGATGGAAAATGAAAGGGATGGAGCATGCTTTGAGGAGTTACACATGGGCCATGTTCTCAGCATAAGGTCAGCACTGGGCAGGTGAGAAGAAACTGTGGTGACTCAGCTCCTGGATAATGTTGGAGGAAGGTAAAATAGCGGGCAGATCTGAACAGAAGTCAGCTGATAACATTAGTCCACCAAATATCTCCTGGATCAGAGGCAGGACCTGAAAGTTTCTTTCTGGTTTCAAATGTTGAAGAGTATGTGCTAAATAGCACTAAAGTGGTGCTTATTTAAGTACTTTGATCTGCCAGAAGCGTGCCCCTCGAGCATTAATGAGGACACAGTAAACACAAGAGTCCTTCCAGATCCACCTAAAAATCAGCACCCTCATCTCCCCATCACCTGCACATCCCTTTTAGCTGGCAAAAAGCAAATGGGAATAGGAAGCCCTGAAGAGATTACTGAAAACAAATCGTCATGTTCAAGATTCCCGATTCCTCTCCCGCCGCACACACTCTCGGTCTGGCTGCTGCAGTTAGCCCTTTCCCCATCCGCAGCAGCTTCTGTGCTGGCCGTCCCCCAGCATGGGGCAGTGCGGGGGGGACTGATGGAGCAGCCCCCCAGCCAGGGAGCCCCCACGACCCGCATGAGCCCTGGAGACCAGAGCTTCAATGTGTTGTTCAGATTTTACAGCCACGGGGTAGTGTTTTTCCCAGAGCATATTTGTATGTATGATTCAAATAAAACCACAGGCTTTCCCAGGCTTCTTCCACGGCTGGTGAAGCCACAGTGTCCATTCCACTTGCTGTTCGACAGCTGTCACGTCTCCGTACGTTGTGCCAGCCAAGGAACACGGATTTGTCTGAGCTCGTTATCAGGGTGATCCTGGTGAGTGCTCGGTGTCAGCTGAGAGAAGCTGAGTGTCTCTGCTCCCGCTGAGGGCAACAGATGCTGAAGATGCTCAGCACTTTTTCTGATACTCTCAGCACCTTCAACCTTAAAATAACTAGCGTCTTTCAGTATCCAACATTTCCTACCATCGCACAGCAGTGTGGCGTATTGTCCGTATGATTTTGTCCTTTTCCTCTCCTTCCTCCCTAGGCTTAGACTGTCCAAAAGGAACGGGAGCCAAAGCGTTGGTACAGGGTGCGGTCAGCGTAGTAGCCTTCAAACCTGCTAATGGGATGTAAAAAGGGGCTCGAGTGAGCTAGATCATACAAACACAGCTGCTGAGCTGCCAGTTGAGGAACGTCCATCCAGACTGCTTGGTGCTCCTCAAGAGGCAGCGCAAACATGACTGAGGGTCAGTGAGGCTACCTGAACGTCAGTCAGCTGTGTGACGCTTCCCTGACAAGTTATAGTCACACTTCATAAAGAATATCGGGTAGCAATCGCATGTTGGGATTATGCAATTTGGTCTAGTCGTTAGAAGAGAGACCTGGAAAGGGGAGGACCCACATCCCAGCCCCAGCTGGTGCTCCCAGCTTCAGCACGTCGTGCTTTTCTGTCCCTCCATTTCCGTATGTGTAAAATAAGGCTAACAGGATTGTTGCTGCTATTATTACTATAAATTAATGCATTTTCTGTCAGCTGACCCCCTTTTTCAATGCTTGCACCCGGTGAGCACGGGGGGTTTTGTGTAAAAAGTCCTCCTTAAGCGACGATGAGAGGCAGCGTGCAGGGGGGTGACAGGACTGAGCTCAAAGGATTTTGTCTTTGATTCCCCTCAGTAACACCCACAAGCGCTGGGAGAATAAAGGCTGTGCAGGAAGCCGCAGCGCTGCGGGCGCACTGGGCGCACAGCGCTTCTCCTCCTCTCGGACAAAGGCAGCATCTTCCCTCGCCCGCCGTCACCTCCCATTAATGTCATCAGGAAAGTTCACTTGCTGCAGCTTTCGCAAGTGAAAAGCTAATATGTTCGTGAGGAGGGAGAAGAGGCCGTTTGTTTGTCTAAGTAAGATAATGCTAACACCACAAATGGCAAGTCGAGTTTCAGAGAATAGCATTACTTTTTAAATCATGCAGGAGGTCCTCTTCATTTTATTTATTCACAGGGCCTGAATCAACAGCTGCCCAGACAAAGATATTTAGAGAGAGCAAACAAAAAGGAGGCTGTTCACCCTGGGCTCCAGATACAAATAGAGAAGAAAGAGGAAAATGTCAAATCTGCATAAACCCTGGATGGCTCCCTAGTGTGTATAAAAATACCTCTTTTGAATACCATCTTGTAACTACAAAAAGTTGAGGTAACCTTTTCTTATTTTCAGCAAATATTTCCCTTCTAATCCTAATGTCATTTTTCACTTGGTAAAAATATAATCAAATCCCAAACCTGTACAGCATTCTGTTCAGATCTTACATCCACTCGGTTTATTCACAAAAACATAAATGTTTTCTTGCCATATCTTTATTACAAAATACGGAATATATAGTCTATTGTTCACACTGGAAATGTGTAATGCAGAATGCCAAAATAATTGCTGGTAGAGTCAGAAAACTCCTGAGAAGTGATTATTAAGGATGGATTCTGATAGAGTAAATAAGATTGTTGCTAGAAAATGAGAAACTGCGATAAGAAAAAAAGCATTTTGCCCTAGAGGCAAACTGCGCTGCCTCAGGAACTTCTGCTTTCATAGGGATAGAATCACAGACTCATAGAATGGCTTGGGTTGGAAGGGACC
>JAVKLA010000040.1:2994661-3016336 GCA_034782735.1 Sagittarius serpentarius
TTATTGTCACTTTATTGTTGTTATTAGTGTCATTGCTAGTTTCTTCCTTTCTGTTCTGTTAAACTGTTCTTATCTCAGCCCACAAGCTTTGCTTTATTTTCCCACTCTGTCCCCCATCCCACTGGGTGGAGGGGAAGTGAGTGAGCGGCTGCATGGTGCTGAGTTGCTGGCTGGGGTTAAACCACGACAAACCGAAAGCACTTGGAGATTTTTCAAGCAAGCTTTACATGTTTGAAATTTTAATGAAATAAAATAAAATTATATTAAAATAAAATAAATTAAGATTAAAATAACATAAAATAAACCAAATCCTCAGCTTCCTTTTGTCAACATATCAAGTTTGAGCATGAAGCATCAGAAGCATTTTACCATACTTATATAACAATGTGTTTATTAATTTATCCAGCAGGGTAGCTCATGTTCCTGCTGAGGAATACATAATCCTTAGCTATTATTTAGAACTTTTCACCCACAGATGTCAAAATACATTACAAATGCTGCAGTGCCTTTGGTCGATGCATAACTTTCATTAACATCAGTGGAAGAAGCATTAAGCCCAATATGTTTCCTTGAAATAAATATTTATTAGGAAATTACCTTGTTTGTTCCACCTCACTGTTTTCACTCGTGAGTGTCATCATAGCATTCACTATTTACCCCGGGGGCAGTGACTCAGCCTTGCTCTGAAGGAGACAGCTCTCAGAGGCCAGCAGTCATCTTTGTCAGAGGACAGCGAGGACTGTAGGAGCGATGACCGTATCACGCTGCCCATCGCCACCGAACGCAGCCTCCAAAGCAAACAAAAGCACAGACGTAAATTAATCGCACAATTGCATTAGTGCCCTCTGAACCAGCACACTCAGCTAGTCCTCCACTGAACTCTGCTGTACTGAAAAGACCTTCAGCTGGATTACGCTGAACCGAAAGCATTAGCACTGAGGGCAAAGTGGTGCCCTGTTCCCTTCCACACAGACTCGAAACATCACCACAGAGCCTTTGCTGTGATGGCAGCGCCTGCGAATGCTTGGCCACGAAATCGTTTGCGTTACATATGCCTTCTTTTAGATCAGCACGTGGTAGCCAAAAGGCAGCCCAGGGTTCAGGCTGAGAGGACAGGTTAATGCTGAGCAGCTAACCCAGCGGCACGAACCCTCGCCTCCAGAGCATCCCCGCTCTGCTATCACTTGGCACTGCTCCTGCCCAGCTGGTGCGAATACACCTCGTAGCCCCACGTAGCCCAGAGGATTATCCTCCTGCCCTGCCTTGGTGTCAGGATGAGGGCGGCTGGCCCCCAGGCACTCTGCTGGGAATTCCCATGTGGTGGTATGTTTGCTGCCATCTTCCCCATCCTCTCGATGCAGGACCTGACTGTCTTTACGAAGATAGGCTCTGCTGAGGTGCACTAGGGCTGTGAACCACCTCCAAACAGGATTCCTGCCAGGCAGCCGGCTGCGGAGGGAGTCCTCTAAGGCAGAAATGTTGAGAAGAGTTGTCAGAAATCCTGCTTTCACCCCCGAATGCAGGCATTGCTCTGTAACCTGAGATTGGTGCCTACATAATCCTGGTATTCAAAGCTCAGTGCCCACTTCGGACTTAAACACCTGAACCATATTTTTCAGAATGGGCAGCAGACTTGCTCTTTTAAAGCACAGACAATACTACATTCATCTTTACAGTCCCTAAAGTTTTTCTAAAAAGCGGATGCTATCTCCCCATTCTTCCCTCAGCAACACCATTACTGGTTTGAAATGAAATCACATTTAAATTTTATCCTGAATGCAGGAGAGCACTTATCTGTGCTAGCTGTGCTTGCATGGTGCGTGGAGGATTAAGCTGAAGAGATTCCGATTTCTAATCAAAGTGCAGATGGGAGATAAGCATGGAGATGTCCGGGCATGCAATAAGGAAGCTATTTCAGGCATGGGCAGCATCAGAACACCAACAACTTTACTAGCGAGAGCTTAGGGGCTTGTGACTTTTGAGTATGTAGGGCACAGGCAATGGTTGTGGGGCTGTTCTCTTGAACTTGAATGCTGCCTTCATTCCTGTGAGAAAATGGGCCTTGGGCTGTAGCTCAGTAATGCAGACTCGAGCAGTTCAGCTTGGGTGTGAGGCACGGGGTTGCCTCTCTGAGCCAAACTGAAGCTGCTCCGTAGACTTACTTGATGGAGCAAGAATTCTGTGTAATGATAGATTTTTTTTTGCAAAATCTCTAGTGTGAAAGGAAGACTAATGTCTTCAGTCCTCAAGTCATGGGGATGTCTGGTATCAGCCACAGCAGAATGAGATTTCATTCAATCCTAAAACTTTCTTTGCACTGCAGATGTTGAAGGTGCAATATAGAAACTGCAATGCAAATAGACATTCTATCGGTCCATTTATTCAAATGCTTTCAATCCTCATTTCAATGCAGTTTCAGATTAAATCAATATTGATCTAAGAAAGATGGTTTGTTTCAGCAGCAGGTTCATCTGTTTAATAGATAAACTGACAATTGGGGCAAGCAAACATAACTCCAGTGAGACCAGCACAGTTGATTCTTCTCATGATAGTCAATGTGGCCTTTGAAAGATTTTAAAGCAGTCAGTATAACTGGGCCTCTGGAGCTTGCCAACTCTTACTAACCTTGATCAGCAGGCAGGCAAGCAGAACTAAGAGGCCCTCATGATTCAGCATGGCAAGGGCTGACCTCTGTGTTTGCCTCCTGTGCAAATTCATGCAGAACAAATTAATGCTTAAATGCTGCATCTCCGCCAGAGACATGAAAAGCCAAATACAGCCAATTCTCTCTGAGCTATTCCCAGAGTCCAAAGCCCAGTCCGGGACCATGTCTGCTGAAAACGCAAAGCCCACCTGAGCCAGAAGCCCTGGATCTGTAGGAAACTTGAGGTCAATGGGCATTGATTGATTTCACTGGGAAGACCTGTATGGATCTGGAAGCAAGAGGAATTTTTTTATGCTGACTATGGCGCTGGGGGTGAGAAGCTGCTACCCCTCCCCAGGTCAGCACGGGTGTTTGGCAGTAGCTGCAAGACAGCAGAGATGGGGACACATGGGGTGTCTGAGGTTTTACAAAGGGCAGAAGGTTGGTTGAGGGAGGGAGGGATGAGGAGAGCATTGTATTGCATTGCATCCACACTCTGAATACTCCCCAGTGTGCTCCTCCTTCTGCCTAGAACCAGCTAGAAGTAAATTTTTTCTTCAGGTATTGGTTTTGTTTATGATGCTGAAGTTATGTGGATGGTTTACTAAATCCCATTGCAGCAGGGTTATTAAGTTGTTCTGTGTCAGTGGGATACTGTGTCTACAGTGCAGCTGTGGGTCAGCAGTGGAACAACATCCCCAAAAGCTGGAAGCCCAGGTACCCTGTGCTCTCCAGAATTTACCTGTACTCCAGATTACTGTACTGAAGAAAGTGTTAGAGTACAAGTAGGACATAATTCCACATTGTCATAATTTCACTTTTCAAGGATATTAAAGGTGCCTGTCCTGCAGTCCTTGTTCAAAAGCAACATATGCACATGGGACACCCAGACAGCGGGAGCTTCCATCTCCTGGCGGTGCCGTAGCAGATGGATCCTTTGGGACTTTCATCCACAAGATGCAATTGAATATGCTGGGATTCGTATCACATGTCCCTGACAGATCCACAGGCTGGGGATGAGGAAAGAAGAGGTTATTATGTGATTGCTCATTGCAGCTCTGACTGCCTTGTGCTTCACTTGTGGTGATTCGTGAGGTCTCTCCTGGTGGCATAGTTCTAATCTAGGGGTTCCAGACAAAACTCTAAATACTGGCCTTTGGACCACTGACCCTATGAATGCAGGTGATAACCTCCAGTGTGATGGCAGTAATTGCCAGCTGCTTCTCTTTTTGGTAAACAAAGCACACATATAGACAAGGCATGAATGCTCTATTTGGCCACAAAAGCATTCAGAAACATGCCCAACATGACAGCGGTACTCAGTGTGTTAAAATAGTCTGCATGAAAATAAATACTTCCCTTCTATTCTGTAACTTGGCACAGATCCTATTACCCGCTGCATTAGGTCACATCAGCGTGTGCTGCGTGACGTGATGTGATGCAGCTTGAGAGCAAGTGACACAGCATTGCTTCTCCCCACTGCAGAGAGGTACATTGGATGCTTGGGCAGCAACTGCTGCAGTTATTAAATCCCCTCTGTTACGTGCAGTTAGGCAAGTGACCCATGCTCTGAAGTATTTGCATTTAATAGCAAACTGGTCTCTTTCTTTGTGCCAGCTTGGGGAAAGGGTTTTCTTACAGGGCACCTCCACTGCCATTGCATTAGAAACTCGTGCTGTCTGTTGACAAGTGACACTCAGCGGAGTGCTTCAGAGACAACGCAGCAGTGAGTGCAAGAAGCCTGAGCATTCTACAGCGTGTGCCAGCCCATTCCCACTGAATCTGGCAGTTATACTCCTCCACAGCAATATTCAAATGGCAAATATAGAAACAGAAGCCTCGTGGCTATCCACAGGTATGGAGAATTCTGCACTGACTTCTTAAACCATAATGTTAAACCATTGCAGGAAATAAATTTTGTGAAAACTGTGCTAAGAGGGCACCTTTCAAAAATAAAAAGTTTGGGAAACTCTTTGAGATAATGAACTCTAGGTGATTAACCCAATCACCTGCAAGGTCACCAGCAGTATTACAGCCATACTCCCACTGATTTAGATTATTGTATAGTTCTGTAGTTCAATAACTTTTAGGTTGTATGGTTTTTGTTATGACTTCTTCTTGTTTGATGGTGTGTAAGACCTTGCCAGAAATCAAGGGTAAATGTTGTGCAGATAGGTAACAGAGAAGATTGTACCTGCCCTGATCATTATGAAGCTATTTCCAGTCTCCATAAAATTTATTATTCTCTAATGATAATACGGGTGTTGAAGCGGGAAAAAAATCAAGGCCTGATCCAAATCCTTTTTGACTTCATTGACGTTAGTGGACTTCAAGTGAAGATGCTAGATTGCAAATGCTGCCAACGTATTCTTTTATTTAAGAACAAAAATGTGCCTCACTTTAGATATTTTATGGATGTCTGGTTTAGCTACAGAGGAAGAAAGTATGTAAGGAGTAACAGATGTCAGGTATTGTTATGGTCTTATGTGGTCAGGCTAGTGGCCTCCCCAGACCTGTCCACTGAATTAAAACCCCTAGTTACTTGGTTCAGACATTTTTATTCCTTTATTTTTTTCAAAAGCCTTGATGTTGTCGTCTCTGCTCAGTGTAGTTGCCCAACAGCTTCAATTGCAAGTCTTGCTTTATATGCTTTGAGCTGCTTGGAAGTATACTGGAGAGGAGATCATATGGCTGCTGCCCACTGGGACCAGCATGATTAACAGGACAGATATTTTATGAGGTCGCTTTATGAATAACTGCATCAATAATATTTGGCTGTAACAAAGGCTCAGGCAATAAAAGAACAAGAGGCAGCACACTGCACATTACAGGAGTCAAATGAAATTCAAGGTGGAAAGCAAAAGCACATCTTATACTGGGCCATAGGATTGCCCATTTCCTCATCATATTTCACCATTTGTTAGAAAGGGTCCATTTCTGTGTTGTAACTCCATCACATCCCCTGAGAAAGACCAAACACCTTGCCAGGTGAGTGCAGGCTAGGGGACGGAGTTGTGGCTTGGGTAAAAATGGGCCAGACTGGAAAAGAGAAAAAGTTGTTCCTGCTGTTATCAGGCCCCAAGCATGTGCCTCTCTAGGTGAAGCTCCCTGCTGCCAGCCCTGGTTTTGTGCTCTGGGGGTCATGAGAGGATGTCGGTATTTCCTAATCACGAGCACCAGGTCTGGAGCAGAGTGAGGACCAAGCCAGGAAGCCATTGGAGAGCCAGCATTAGGCTGCTGTAATGGCTATATGATGACTATTTTGCATTGAAGAGTGAATTGGAGCATCATCATTGGAAGCTGGAAGGGGACTGTGGCCAGAGACAGACAGAAGTGAACGGAGATGTCTGGCCTGGAGGTTACAGGCTGACAGCTAGGTAGGCACATCCTTCTGTGGGTCACTGACAGCCAAATCAGAGGGTTTTAAAGGAAGATTAAGGTGAAGCCTCAGGTGCAATATTTCCTCTATTAAATTTGTAAACTGGCTCTTCTTGTCTGAGTGCCCGTGATCTGTACTGGAGTCGGAGGGGATGTGCGAGTCCTTTCTTTCTTGCCTTGTTTAGAAGCAGCTACAACAGGAGCACTTGGGATCAAGCTGGTAGTGCCACGGCTAAGTAAGTATCTAGGTCTCTGCTCCCCCGACAGGGACTTGCAAATATTTGAGACATCAGACAGACAAGTTGCAACAAGAAGGAAAAAAACCCAGGACACTGAATTGCTCTGAAAGCCTGGGGAGACCTAGTGACTGAACGTGCATGTAAAGCAGGGCAATGCTGCAGTCGCCATGGCAGCATCTCAGAATATTTACAGTAATATTTTGAAATGTAATATAAATTCTAATTTTTCAGTCTTAACCCATCAAATCAGTTTTACTATAAATATCCACACTATCCAGTCTCTGAAAGAAATAAGGCTGACAGTTATTTTAAGACTGTCCAACCAAAGACCTAAAAATGCAATTTATATTCCCTGCCAAAACACACTCCTTCAATTAGGAGAACAGAAGGATTTTGATTTTAGGCAGGCAAAACCAAGGAAATATAGAGATTATGGGAGGAACATGATCTGTACTTCCTCATACATCTGGATTACGGCAGCCTTAATTTGCCCAGCATCTGAAAACGCTAGGGCTTTGTAGGCATGTACACAGGCACGGTTCTTACCATGACTAGCTAAACTATAGATCAACTACAACTACAGCTATGAAGGAAAGGAAAGAAGATATCCAATAGCCTAGGTTAGAGTGAAGCATTAAGTTCCTTTAATACACTCACTCAGAGGCTCTGAGCGCTGCCCTTTGCAGCCACTGACAAATTTAAATTAGCTCATTTGTCTAAACCAAACAAAGATACCATATAAGCATCCTGTGAGATAAGTTACCCATGCACTGTAATGAGCTTGCAGACCCTCCAAGAGTTTCACCCAGTCCTGCTGCCTCCGTTTTGCCGTCTGACAGACGGAGATGTGCAGATGGACCCCACCCAGCCTCCCAGGTCTGGCCCCAAAGCTTTTCTGACTGCAGTAGCTTGACTTTCTGCCTGAGGTAGGTACCCACCCAGGCTGGGCTAACCAAATTCCCTTCTCCAGCTGAGGATGTCTGGCTCTAGACTTTAGTGGATACACAAGAAGGAGGAATTAGCACTTTCTGGTCCTTGCTTTCCTTACCATGTTCTAGAAGCCATTTCTGCATAGGTTTGTGCGAATGGCCTCTGTGGGTGCCCATGGATATGGATGGAGAAATATTTACCAG
The DNA here is from genome assembly GCA_034782735.1 of Sagittarius serpentarius. Taxonomy (NCBI): domain Eukaryota; kingdom Metazoa; phylum Chordata; class Aves; order Accipitriformes; family Sagittariidae; genus Sagittarius; species Sagittarius serpentarius. The sequence continues at coordinate 3,002,056 of JAVKLA010000040.1, forward strand.
AAAACAGGAGGCTGAAGAGGGGCAAGTTTGCACAGAGAGGCAATGTGTGAAAGCCTCCCAAGAGCTGGTAAGTGCCGCAGACTTACGGTACTGTTGAATCCACAAGAACTGATAAACTCAGGATGCAAAAAGGCTGCTGAATCTGCCTGAAGGCACCAGCGCGCACCAGTGTCCAGCACGGTGCACAACTCAGACCACATCCAAGAAGGCGGTGGCTGCTATATGCAGACAAAAACTACAGGCTTAAATACACACCTAGTGAAACAAGGGACCCCAAGGGAACCCACTGGTGTCTCGGTATGAGCCTACACGCCTGAGGAACCAGCTGGGCTTGGCCCCCCAGCTGTTGCTCCAAGCAGGTAACTGGGAGCATGTGTGCACGCTCAAGGGAGTAATTGAATGTACTCTGTGATGGTTGTCTGGTCTCCATAATAACAGCTGGATTCCATTCAGAATAACAGCTTAATGGAGAAAAAGTGTTCTAATGAATATCAGCTGTGATCTGTGTCACCACCTGACCTAATCCTGTGTTTGGGAAATTCACAATAATCTTACGGGAGCTGCTAAAAAGTTATCAGTGGAAAATATGCCCTTATTTCTCAATGTGCAAATGTAATTATTATGCAAAGAGCTGTAACTCATTTTGAAGTTATTTGCATTTGTGGTGTAACTCTATATGCAGGTGCTATTAGGTCTGAAATACTTGCTTAATCATTGTAGACCAGATTTTCTAGCCCCACTCCCAGTTTTGCCCTTGCATGCAGGCCACTTGGATAGCTGAACCCCAGACTGCTCTTGCAGGTTGGATGCTTTGAAGCCCAGATGAGAAAAGTTTTGGACAGACATAAAGTGGTGTCCTCTATAAACACCAGAAGCCCAGTCTTATCCTCTGACAGAAAGCAATGGGCTACAATCTGTCAGTCAGGCATGACAGCTCTGACCCATGTTAGAATTACTAATTAAAAAAAAATAAGTTACTCGTGCCCTTGGCAAGTTATATATTGCCATCTGTAGTTGCAGATACACCACAGCCAGCATTTCTTTAGAAAATGAGAGTACTTTGTTCTTTCCAATATCCACGGAAACATTCAGGTGTTGCTAGCAGCTTTCCTGCTAATTACACTTACAACCAAAGCAAAATGAAATAAATAAATAGAGCATGAGGTAATTACAAGGTGCTGAGAATGTCAGATAAATAAGAGAATAATCAATAAACAAATACTTCTAACAACTGTTTCTGTGAAAACTGGAGACTCTGATTATCAAATGGAGATACCAACTCGGTGACCCAGGTGCTGGGCCTGAGCTAAAGGTCCAGTGAGTACTCACCACTCCTTCCCAGTGAAGTCGGTGCGTGTAGGATTAGGCCCATTTGCAGAGTGATGCATTGTAATGCTTGCAATCAAATGAGAAAGAAGGGTCTGGCAAATGCTTGTCCATATGAGATGCTGGGATTCGGTCCATCCTCTATGAGGCTGCAGCTGCCTCTGGATAAAACATGGCATCCACATAAGAAAGAGCAGGAAATTGCACAGCAGTTTGAAGGCAGTGTGGGACGCATTGCCTAAAGTCGGGAACCCAGTGCCAGCCGTGATGCTTGAGAGGATCCCCACTGGTCTCCCGCAGGTCCCATGTTACATCTGCTGGCGCCGTGCAGATGCTGCCACTGCCCTGAACATGTATGCGTAGTCAGCAGACACTGAGCAAAGCTAAACACCAGTGGTCATTTTTTGGTCAAGTATCTTCCCATTGCACGCACAGTCCTGCTGGTTTGCATGTGGTCACTCCTTTAGCCTTGCGTGTCAGTCTCCTTCAGCTCTCAGGTGCTCAGTGCCGGTGTGAATGGTGGCTGACTTTGCCCCATCATTATTACTCTGGTGGCTCGGAGAGCCCCAGGAGAAACCTGTGTGCTCAAGCTCTGTGCAAGAGTAAGAGACTCCACGTTCACCAGCAGCAGTGCAGACGGCGGGAACACATCTCAGCACTGGCAGCTGCCTTTGCCTGCCTTTCACCCATAGCCACATCACCCGCCCCTTGCAGCTGCCACCATCGCCCGTGTGTCTGTGGCTGCTTTGTAAACACAAGGTCCCTTTCCCTTCAAGGCTGGATTTGTCTTGGGAAGGTCTCCCTGAGGTTGGGATTTTTCTGTGGTTTTGTCCCTCTCCTTCATCTGGAGGGGAGCAGCGCTCCCTCCTTTGCCCAGGGCCAGTCCCCAGGGCCGCAAGGCAGAGTCTCCAGCCCACCGGCACCACCTCCCCAGGCCCCAGGCAAGGAGGCAGGAGGGCTGAAATGCTAGCCCATGACGAAAATTAGACAGCCTGACAACATGGAGGTCACCGACTGGAGGTGCGGGCAGCACAAACGATAACCAGCAGCACTGGCTGATAGCTTCTACCTGAGGAGGAGGAGGAGGAAGAAAGCTCATGTTACCACATTTAAATGCAAGCCAAATGCTTGCCCACGGTCATTTTCAGGCAGAAAATTTAGATGTGGTCTTCAGTCTTTTCTATTTGTACCACAGATGGTGAATACATTACCCAGCTTGTCCCATTTTTTAGCTGTGACTGTGTATGTTTTCTGCACGTATTCCTCCCTTCGCAGAGTCTCCCAGAGCAGATGTTATTCTCCCCAAAACTTCAGTTGATCAGGAGTTACAATCACACACAGTGATGGAAAAAGTGAGGCATGTTAGAAAGTTGGAAGCTCACGGTTTCAAAAACAACTCCCTGTCCCTCCTGCTTCTTGCAAGCCCTCTTTTTAAAAATCTTTCTCTCCAGGGGCTGATTCTACCTTATTTGTACAGCAGCTGGTATTATCAAATACAAGTGTGGAACCCATGGCATTACCATTGTATAAATGTATAAATTTTAAAAATGTTCTTGATTTAGGAGAAATGAGATTATTTTTCTCTGTTTGTATCCTAAGATCATATCCCTGACATTCTGGATAATTAATATATATATAGCAGAAACAATGATTAATTTTAAAAAAATACATTTTTATACATTTCTGTATAAAACATGAAAAAATATGCAAAGAGCAAAGATGTTTCACAGTTCCAGAAATACTTACAATTACGTGTTCTTTCTTAATATTCAGATCAATCTGGAGCACTAATATGCTCAGTCAGAAAATTCAGTTGATCAAAGCAAACCTTAGCTCCCAGCTTAACATAAAAACCTAAAAACCAGTATGTTGATTTAAAATAAGCAGGCACACCCTAGAGGTAAATATGAAATGCCACAGTTTCATACAGGACTGAATTTAATGTGATAATAACATGAAATACAATGCAGAAAAACATTAATACTAAAAAAATCAAAATCCTTTTCTGAAAAGTGCTGCCTGTTCCATGTTTATACATATTTTAGAGAGGGATTTATTGTTCATAAAAGAAAACCTATGAAAATATATAAAATATATTCAGGCTTTTAGCTGTTAAAAGCACCGTGGAGAATTGAAGGGGGACAAATACGTGCTCTTTTTGTTGGGGGGGGGGGTTGGAGCTTCTCTAATGTATGATTTGGGAGCCTCGGAGAACTGTTTATTTTAGGACAAGTCAAAGACTGAATCACGGAGAGTCACTTTTTATTTTAGTTTACTTCACTTCTCTCTGGACAGATGCCAGGACCTGCAGGACTCCCACTTTCTGGCTAGTGCTGCTCACTGCTTGTTTCCCCTCATGGCATAACCTGGTCCCAGCCCCATAGCATAAGGTACCACCTGCCACAGCAGTCAGTGGAGAGCAGCGTCTTTCATTGGACCTCTTAAATAATTCATGGTGCTTAAACACCACGAGTCCTGCTTTCCAGACACCGGCCATTTCAAGAAACTCCTCTGGGTGTCTTGCGGCAGCGGTGTCGATATGCACTGCAGCCCTCCGCGCGTCCCTCTGCCCTCCCTGCAAAGGGGAGAGGCGGGGAGCTTCATCACCTTCCAAATGCAACCACGTTCCAAATGAACGTCACGTTCCAAATGCAACCACATGCACCCCCACGTGCTCAACATGCAGTGCAGTTCCCAGGCTTTTGGCTTTGACCCACTTTTAACACAGACAGAAAAAACTGAGTAGCTCCCATCCCCAAATACACACAAGAAAAAGAACAACTTCTGCTTAGATGAAGTCCGTTGAGGTGATGAACATATTGCTTCCAGCACCGTAACTCAGAGCGGGGGGGGGTGGGGGGGGGTGGGGGGTGCCTGCTTAGACATTCTTAGCACTTTAAACAGTTTAGAGACTCAGCAAATTTCACAAGGTATCAGCTCCAGAGCAGCTGGGAGGAAAACCTCCCAGAAGACTCTGGCCCAACATCTCTCCTACCTGACTAGATGGATTAATTTGTTCTGAAACCCCAGAGGCCAGAGTGGGAAGGCATCAAAGTGGACAGTGCTGCTTCAGTACTGACCCAACAGCACAAGCACTGTGCCTCACCCTGATGCAAATCCCATCAAATCAACTCAAGTAAAATGCATATCTTTTCAGGGAAGGTATAAGGCCCATCCCACATTCTGCAGATACTTCCAGAAATTATGCCTGTTTACTTAGGTGGAAGAATGATTGTGGAATCATCAGGACACAGCATTACTGATAAGTATCAGAGGAATTTGCATCCCAGGTATGTCATTGGTACAAAAATTATCCCTGTTACTTCCTTAAATGCTATCTTACAGATGGACACCGCTGATACTTCTTCCCTTGGACTGTGTCTCAAGGTCAGGGAAATTACGAAATGCAAAGAGCTCAGGACATGACACCTTGATTTCCTGTTCGAAAGAAAGCTCTAGGGCATCTAGAGCTCCTGCTCCTGCTGAGCTTTTGCTACTCTTCTCAGAGAGTCTGAAAAAACTCTTTGTAGCTTTGAATTATTATCATCAGGAATAAAGTACTGCCTAAAGCTGCAGCTTTATGATGATGGGTACAGGTGATGTACAGAAGTGCTTTCTGCATGCATCAAGAAATAGATTAAAACTCACCTTCTCTTCTGGGCAGAGTATAAAGATCATTCAGTACTTATTGCTGGAACTTCCATCTACATCAGTGCTTTTTTTCCACCATCACCAAAGAGATACAAAGAGGCTGTCAAAACATGTGGAAAGCCTTGATCTTTTAGGTGGCAGAGTCAATAATAAATACTGTTACTTCCTTTCAGTATGCCAGAGACACACTAAGGAACCTGACAACAGCTTCAGTCACTGACTTAAAATTGAAACTCTCAAAAATCATATCATGTCTAGAAAATTCCAATAATACAACTACTGCCTGGCATATATCCAAGATCATATTTACTACCAGAAGTGCATTCAAACTACATCTGTTTTCAACATCAGTTGTCTGTAATACACAACAGAAAGACATGCAATTACTCAGTGTATTTTTGGTATCAACTTTTGTAGACAGCTCTACGTGCTTGTGGAAGCAGGTACAGCCATGTTAAGCATTGACCTTCAGGGAGAAGACAAATCATTTTCAGATGACCATTTTCTGATTCCTTTAGCCATGCTGAATAGCATCATACTTCATCTGGGTTGCAAAGGGAAGAGGAAGCTTTTGTGTAGCATGTTTCATATATTCAGGATGAGCAAGACATTTTCGCCATGGCTTCTAGACACCAGGCAACATGGTCAAAATTTCTTGGTGAAAAAGAGACCTCTCTGAAGTACACATGCAAGCTGCTATGGCTTCTCCAGGCTGGCACATGATGCTCACTGTCCCTGCAGAGCAGAGCAAACCCACAGTCCCCACTGCCCATTGCTCCACCCCCTAGAGAGAAACACGGCTGGAAGATGAGTGCAGCCAGCTATAGTGCAGCTAACTCCTTGCTCCTTCCTTCTTTCAGGGATGGTTTCCCTTAAAATAGCACAGGCAGGATTCTACAATTGACAATCCTCATGAGACAGTCTTTGAAACAGGAACAATATTTTTCTTAACGTGATTGTATAACATTGTCATGACTTTAGTATTTTTGACAGTGAATTAAGCTTAGCTATTAAAGTGGGTGCTGTGTTGACTCTTCTTTCCTGCTTTCCCCAAAGGCAGGAGTGTGCACAGTACAGAGAGAAGAAGATATTTGCTGCTCTTCTTGGTCTTCAGAAATACAGTGCTCAAAAAGACCTATCTGCTCATGTAGTCTTGGTTTTTTTCCTCTACAGATAACCACAACATACCAGCTGATTTGGTGTTGCAAGGATGGCAGGCAAGGCAAGATCAAATAAATGAATTCAGCACTTGCAGTTTTCAGGGTGAAGGCTGATAACTGGCAGAATTCATCCCTTGCCACCGGGGCTCAAATTTAGAAATGTGCATATTAAATAGAGGCTTATTGGGGCATTAGGATTCTTAGGCAATGTCCATGGCCATCAAAATACTGCCACAAAGCACTAGCCACCAAGTTTCCACCAACTTTAGAGAGCTCTATCCTGGAACAACAGTGTAGTCATGAAGACCTAAGTTAATGCCAGTTTTTTCCTAGTTTCTTTCCCTAGGCTTTTGACAAGTCATTTTGATGTCGTCTACTCAAATAGCAGTAATAACTGACTTGGAAGAACCTAGACACATGGCCTAGCTTTCATAATCCTGCCATAGGTTCCGATTTGCCAAAGGAAGCTTATGCAGGGGTGGTTTCAGGCATACTTTTAAATATTTTAAACATTTTTATCTATGATTCATCCTACTTGCCTTGGAAATTTGTTTTTTTTTGCCAGAGGGCATGGTTTTAAGTTTGTTGCATTATTCATCCATACCATCAGTTGTCACTGCTTCAAGACAGGTAAGTAAAGTATAAGAACTAACTGGCATATGAACTGTAATGCTTAAGCAGGATCATTTGGGTATGGGGAAGAGCCAGAGATGACATAAGCAGTAAACAGCATGTCTGAGTGTCCCTCACTTACAAGGACCTGAATGACAGTCTCAGCGTGTCCCATGTTTATATATTACATGTTTGTCTATTATTCATTTCCTGACCTGTCATTCAGTAACTCTTCGTGGTTCCACAGTTCCCTTCCATGACACCTCAGCATGACGAACATACCTGGAAACGTGATTTTCAAGGCGCGCAGTTCTGGTTGTGATGACAAGCACTGAATAAGCACTTTCTGAGAGACAAAGCTTTGGTCCAGGCATCAGAGAGCACATACCTGTTCATGAAACATAAAATCAGCAGTCCCAGGTGGACTGTTACAATCAGAGTTTGTATTTCTCCTGAATCAAATAACAGCTACATCCAGAGCAGGGATTAAATCAATTTAGACCTTGTTTACTGCCTATAATTTCAAAGAATGAAAATTATACAAGGTGATATCAAATTTCCTTTCTCCTCCCTGGCACCTTAGAAAAAGGTGCTCCGTGTAGGAAACATAAGAAAAGCTATCAGTCCTGTTTGACTGACAGGTCAATGCTCTTCCTGTCGCTGGACAATCACATGGCAGGAATTATGTCCTTCGGAATCAGGGGCAGGAATAGCACACAGGATGATTTTGCTAACTGGAACAGTTTCATCCAGGATTACCTGACCTGTACCACTCCTGATTTCTTAATTTGACTCAACCTTACAGTTTCAAGTGTGGTTCCAGTAGGACTGCTTTCCTTGTCCTTGGTATTTCAGAATAATTTCATAAGATGCCCCTGCAAAGCTTCTTTTATTTATTTTTTTTACCATACCTTCATCAGGGCCCATCCCTCATGGTCTCTGGCATGAATAGCACTTCTCCATGTATTGTATCTGAAGCATTCTATTCAGCTGCCTAAACATCTGCAGACCCCAGTAAACACGCACCATGTCTGCAGTGCCAAACAGAGGCCAGGCAGGATGTCCTAGGAAATGTAAAATGGTATTAGCAATCTAAGTCTAGAAAACTGAATCCTATCCACAGACGTGTAGATACCAACAAGGTATTTGCTGTAAAACTTCCTCTGTTTATCTGTGAGAGTTAAGCTGCACCATGTCTTTGGCAGCAGTTAAAGCTTGAAAAGACAAGAACCCAATGGGAAAGAGTCTTTGAATAGATTAGAAATTTAAAGATGAAATGGATGCCCTGACAGTTGTACTTAATTTATTTCCATTTATGCATATGTCATGTCCACATTATGTCAGTTACAGGCACACGCAATTGAATAATGAGACTGAATTCACCACAGGAACACTCTTCATTATAAAATGCTGAGAATTCCCTTATATCTGTTTTTAAACGAGCAAGATATTTCCTAAATCCAAATTATGGGGTTTGTGTTGGGTTGTTTTTTTGTTGGGAGTTGGCTTTTTATTTCTAAAAACAAAGAAAAAATAAATGGAAAATAATATTTTGTTAAACACAGCAGAATCATCAGAGAGGATGGAATAAAGCTGAAGGCAGGATCAAGTGGATATGGCGTGAGTCTGTGCATGAGACAAGTCTGTCTCAGGTGCAATGCTGCTCAAAGATGAGTAATGATACATAGGTCCAATGAAGTTATTTTTCCTTTTTAGTAACAGGATGACTTAATATACTTTAGTTCAAGTGATAATAGAGATGAACAGTCATTGACAAGATTAATCTCAAAGTTAACCTTGCATAAATTAGCTGAGAATTTGGCCCTTGACCTGGATCTATTCAAATGAAATAGTCTCAAGTTCTAATTTCATCTTCAATCCTATGAATGTAACTGCCATTAATTTCCAGTTATCTGTAGAAAAAGAAATGTTGGCCCAGGCGCACTCTGCAGTGCAACAACACTTGGCAACAACATATCTATTACCAGTATACAGAGAGTGGGAAAATCACCTGCCTGAATGTTGATTTTTTTCATGAAAGATTTCTATATTCCATACGCATCAGGTCGGCAGGTGTCCTTTTAATTACAGTATAGTCATACCAAGTCTCCATGGGTGAGAAATCCACTCAATGGAACCATCTCTGCAGGAATCCTTCTAGAGCAGTGATGACCTTATCAGCATCATTTGAGCTGCAGTTTTTATTTGCTTGGAGTGAAACCCAAATGCCAAGCACATCATTCTTAACATGGGCTCCAGTTCTAGGGCTTGACGTGCAGATGGTTTGATCCTTCACAACTTCCACTTACTTTAGTAGGAAATCTGGATAATTAAGAGGAAAGCGTTAAAAAGAGAAGTAGGTGCAATCAGGGGAATCTGTGCTTGGCCTCTAGCCCAGGGTGGTGAGGCTTGATTGCAGCCGACGCTGCCCGGAAATCCTGAGGAAGGCTGCTGGCAGACGACCAAGAAAGATCACCCTGAGATGGTGCTAAGACAGTACGGGCGCACACCCAGACATAGCGGCTTGGAAACACTCACAAGTCCATCAGCTGAGAAAGAGCAGCAGAATTTCAGCCTCATCTTGAGTTTTTATTTACTTTAGCAAATTTCTGGTGAGCATTTGGTGATGTACAGATTGGGTAACAGATAAGACCCCATGAGCTGACCTGTTTAGCAGGCTTGCCTTCTTCCCATACATACTGGTCTGGAGTCTTCAGTCACGTATGGTTGCTGCCCTGGCTCCATCTTACCGGAAAACTATCCCTTAGAAAATCAGGTCAGGGTAAAGATGATCCTTTGATAACACAGAGCTATGCACTTACACGCCTCTTCATTTCTTTCACTTCCTTACCCATCGACAGTGCAAGGGGAAAAGGGCATGGCCACTTCAGAGGGCTAGGAATGTGAGCTGTCAGCAAAAGGCAGAGAAGGTTTCACCTGCTCTAGAGAGAGGATCACCAGTGGTCTAGGAACTTACCCACAACTGCTTCAAAAGTTGTCAGCCACGAGTAAACCTGGGAGGTGAATTTCCATGCCCTAGTTTATACCTCCTGGACCTGTGAGACAGGTCAATGCTTTAGTGCTAGTGGGGCATCTCACAAACAGTAATTCTTTAAAGGTGCTGGAACTCCATGTGGTCAAAGCACAAGACTGGCAAGCAGAAGTGCTGGCTTTCTCTTCAGGCTTTAGCGAATGAGCAAGTGGCATGGCCCCCTTGCTCCTCGGTTTCCCTCCTTTCAGAGTAACTGACAGTATCAGCCTACCTTGCAGACCTTCTATGAAGATTCAGCATTTCCTTTTCATAAGGCAATTTGAAATTCTGTGCTGACGGATACTAACAAGCCCTCATATATGATAATATACTTGATTTTAAATCAGAAGACATTTTATGCCTTTCCAGAACTCTCATAGCAACATGATTCATTAGAATAGCTAATAAATGGCATGCATTTTTTATTATTCCAAGTTTCTGAACTAAATTTTTTTCAGTTACATTAAGTTATGCAGTGAAATAGTAAATAACTGTTACTGCATCCTCATTTTCAATTTATGGTAGGTTTGTAGAGGAATGCAGGGAATAGAAAATCCTCATCATTAAAGACTTTGAGACTACGTCTTAACTAGTTTTCTCAGTATTCCCCCAGCTGCTAGGATGGGCGTCCTCAAGTGCATTCTAAAGACTGTGCCTTGCCTGTTAGATGGTTTCTATTAAAGGAGAGTACAGATGTTTCCACACTGGGAAACTTAAACTTCATTGGGTGAGAAACAACTGGTGAACCTGAGTTGGCATCACAGTGTACACTGCAAATGATGTTAAAAATGAAAAGGATTAGTCAGGGTCAAAATGCCCTAGACTTGGAGAATGAGTCATAAGGTATTGCTTCACTTCTCCTCCAAAGTTATTTAGATATGGGTAGGGGTGTCCAACATCAGAAGGCATCACACCCGTAGCTTTTCAAAATTAAGGGACTTTTAAAACACAATCCTCAAAGTACAGATGGACAAACACCACTTTGCACCCTGACAACTAAAACTCTGCCCTTGCAGGCTTAGCTTTCTGATGACATATTTCAACCTCTAGCAATTTTTCACCACTGAGGTATAAAGCCCAGGAAGAGTTGGCAGAACCTTCTCAGTGCAGCAGCACAAGCAGTGCCAACCACAGTCCATTTATAAGGGCTCCCCTTCCTCTGCCCTTCTATTACCTCCCAAACTGAAACTGAGAAATGGTCTGACAAGCAGAGCTGCTGAGCCCATTTGCCCTCTTTGCTCTTTTTCCAGGTTTGGGGCGCGGAGCAGCAGGGAAGAGGGCTGACAAGCAGGAGCGTGGGCCTGAGCTGCTATGCCTGAGGGCTAGCAAACTGGGGAGAGCTGCAAGGGGAACACGACTGTCTCCTTACTTGAAGGCATTCTTAGAGTGAAGTACATCATTTAGTGAAATGTATCATTTTTGAGAATTCCTCTGAGACCTGGGTTTTGGTTATGGTCATAGGCAACGCATTTTCACTTTTCCTTGCACTGTCCTGAGGGTGTTGAAACATTAGTATATCACAGAAAAGTTCTAGTAGCAAAAGTTTCCATCCCTGAGAAGCACAGCAGAGGCATACCACAAGCTCTTGCTTTGTGTCTGTCACTGCTATGACCTCGGGACATGGGACATGGGGGTCTCAAGATAGCATATCCCATGTCAGGTAAACTGCAGTAGAGCTGGCTACTGCAGTATGGAGAGGTCAGTGTCAGCAAGGCAGGGTGGATGGTAGATGATATTAAGGCTCTTCCATATCCCTGCAAATGTCCTGGCAGTCTTACCTTTCTCACCCCCTCCCCATGTTCCAAGGATGCTGGCTGTCATTCAGAGGATTGCTCAAGGCAGCAATTTATCTGATGAGGGAGATTTTTGTTGACAAGAAAAGTTATACTGCAATCATTTTATAGCTGTTTTACAAAGACTTGAAGGAGCCTGAGGCATAAAGGGGATGTCATGCAACTAAGATAAAAAGAACAAGTCAGAAAATAAAATTTAAAAAAAAGAGAGAGAAAAAAAGACAAGACTTTTGACTCTTTGTGTTGCCCTGCAGTCAGAAGTCCATTGACACAGAGGGGAGAGGTTCCCTAATTTCTGTTTAGCAGAAAAGACAAATAATTGCTCATTATTCCTTTTTATTATCTTAGAGATCTTAGAGATTAGAGAAGACATTTTTATTTCCTTACATATACACCAGCCACCTTCCATACCTACATAGTACCGAAACTGAATTATACAAAGTGAATTATTCCTGTAACAGCAGGACAATTAATGTGTGCAGCTAAGATAGTAAGACAGAAAGAGAGCTCTCCTTAGAAACCAGTGCTTTATTGTCAGCCACCTTCCTGTTGAGCAGCCTTAGGGCTCACTGAGGCTTGAAAGACAGTCTGCTGAGGTGCGCATGTGATGATATCTCCACCAAAGAAAGCTCCCCCTGTTCAGAAGTACATCAGGGTTGTCCAGAAACAGCAGCCTCCTCTAGCCTCTAGCCGACACCCTCTGTATTGTTAATGTGGCCAAGAGCAATACATGCACCACTTGACATGTTGGAGAGATTACCTCATTATTTATGCACAGCTACATCCTATAGACATCAGTATTGCATTTAGCTACAGCCTTCTTATGGAATAGCACCTTGAAGATGTACTTATTGCCTTTGATTCATGATACAGATACTTAATTTGCAAAAAAAAGCCCCTTTGCATATTCAGTCTGTCTCACTGCCTATTACTCCATGCATTGCCCTTGGCTGGAACAGTCTGGAAGTTTGATCTCGGAGAAATACTTTTACCAAGCTAGCAAAAAAAAGCTGTGGTTCTCTGAAGTCCCCATTGGCTCCTGTGCAGTGCAACAACACACAGTGGATATTCAACAGCCTATTGTTTGTAGCGGTTTTCCCCATGTCTCCTCCTCTAGCACAAGAACTTCACCAGAAAAGATGCCCCATAGTGAATATGAATGGTTCCCTTGTTGTTGGTGTGTCTCAGGGTGTGACAATACTCACAGAAAATAAAGAGTTTCCAGCAAAACCAAATATTTTCCATCTAAAGCAGACACAGCAATAGAAACAGCTAAGAAATAGCATCTTTGCTTTGAAAATAAACTCTGTCAAATCACACAAATAAAGCAGAAGGTGCAAAGCCACTAGTAATATTGGATTTTGTGCAGATTTCTAGCTAATCCCAAGACATTTTGCTTATTGCAACTGTAGCTCCACTTACTAGGAAAGGGTCACATTTCATATTCCAAGATCAATACTCTTGGTTATTTATCAATCTGAGAATTTATGAGTTTTGAATATAAATACTAGATATTAGTCAGTAGGCAGGTACTTTTTGTTAAGACTATTGAAGTCAAAGTTCTTTTGGGGAAGCTGTATAAACACTGAACATACATGGACATGACTGATAATTCTATAGCATTCACCTTCTATGCAAATATCACACTTTTCTACCACGCTGTATCAAGGCTCCATGTGGTGGAATCCATGGCCTAAACGCTACATAGTAAGTAGTCTGAGGTCTCTTATTCCTGAAAACATTTCCATATGTTGTTCATTTTTAACTCTAACTGTAGATGAGGGGCAGAAATATTTCAATTTAAGCTTTTTTTTTATTTTTGTAAGCCAAAATTAGGCTGTTGCTCATTGAAATCCATCTGGCAATGTGAATATTTGCATTCGTTACAGGAAAAAGTGATTACGATTTGTTCCAAATAACTGCTGTTTGAATTAACTGAGATCACAGATAAATGCAGATTTCCTCTACTTCATAGGCCTTAGGGGAGGTTTAAAGTACAGAGGCTGTTTTTAGAGATACTTCCTCTGCACTTAGCAAAGAAGGCACAGTCCTCTAATGGGTACATGCCACAAACACTGCTAATTCAGCATCAACTGATGAGTGTATCTACACTAGTATTTAAGTTCAGATCAGGAGGGCGCTCTGGAAGTGATCTCCTAGTAATGCTCACTTTACTGTGCTTTGGGTCACACTGGAAAGCTGTCTTGCCACACACAACTTGGATTCTTTGCAAATTAAACTAAACTGGAAGATCATTAGATGCACCACTAATGGGAACTCAGTTCTCAAGACCAATCTAGAAACAGACTGGAGTGAAATCCCCTGGAAGGTGTATACTGTGGACAACTGATCCACAGCATCAGCAGTTTTGTCTAGACATCCATTCTTATCACGCTGCACTATTTAGTAAGGCAATAATTTTGTAAAATGCTAGGTTACTGCCATTTGAAAAACTTTTCATAGTGTTGTGGTTTAACCCCAGCCAGCAACTCAGCACCACGCAGCCGCTCACTCACTTCCCCCACACCCAGTGGGATGGGGGAGAGAATCGGAAAAAAAAGGTACAGCTCATGGGTTGAGATAAGAACAGTTTAATAGAACAGAAAAGAAGAAACTAGCAATGACACTAACAACAACAATAAATTGACAATAATAATAAAAGGATTGGAATACACAAGACAAGTGATGCACAATGCAATTGCTCACCA
>JAVKLA010000040.1:3027007-3040433 GCA_034782735.1 Sagittarius serpentarius
TCCCACTGGGTGGGGGGGGAGCGAGTGAGCGGCTGCGTGGTGCTGTGTTGCTGGCTGGGGTTAAACCACGACACTTAGTTTTATCTTATTGTGGCTTTAAAAAAAACCAAAGCAATTATTGGCAATTTACATCTTCAACACACTGGGTAGCAATGACTGAACTGAGTTCTCACTGCTTTGTTGGGAAGCTGTTAATTTCCTTAATCCCATTCTGCAGACAGAGAAGCCGAGGCACAAAACTGGTCAACTTTATCATGTATATTCAATTTGTTAAATTTCTCAAGATTTATTCATTCATTACACTCTTGAGACTTCAGTCCTTTGTTAGATCTTACATTATTTTTTCTTTCAGCATCTTCAGAAATATTTTGAGGTTTTCCAATTAGTTCTTGAACTGAAGTAATCTCACAAATGCACCAGTACATCTGCATCTGATGAATCCATTTCCAAAACATCCTTGAGAAGCAGGCACTGAACAGGGGATGATAAATAAAACTTTCCATTGATGGAGAAAATTTAGTTGATGTCTTAAAACACTTCACAAATATGGACATGTGAAATGTTCCTCTTTTTAGAGATGGGGAAACCGAGGCACAAACAGATTAAAAAAATTAGACAAGCAAGCAGCAAAATGTGGAAGAAAGCCCAGATTTCCTGGTTTTCATCCCATTAGTCATTCAACGCACTAAATCAGAACAGTCAGACTGAATTCTGATCTGGCTCTTAAATGCTTATGCATATGCAGAAGCATTTGAAATTTTCAGGCCTTTTTTAATAAATTTGAATAAACAAGTAGCATATAAAAAGCCACCTTTTATTGTGATATGGCTAATACTGCTGTCTATTACGGATCACATTTGAGAATTCCTATCAGTATTATGTCAAAAGAACAAACAGT
Source organism: Sagittarius serpentarius (assembly GCA_034782735.1). Lineage (NCBI taxonomy): Eukaryota > Metazoa > Chordata > Aves > Accipitriformes > Sagittariidae > Sagittarius > Sagittarius serpentarius. The sequence continues at coordinate 3,027,906 of JAVKLA010000040.1, forward strand.
AACAGGACTATTTTAAGCAGTGCACGCTATGCTGTGAAGCTTTTAAACCATCATTTACCTCTTTCTTCTTCATGGTTCCAAATTAATAATCTGAGCATTGAGAAATGTTGGCAAATGCTTGATCATCTGCATGTATAACGTTACAGATTCAATGCAAACACACGCATGTGCACACACACACACAAAACCAAGAACCGTGCCAGTTTCCAGATGCAGAACTATTAGTTCAATGAAGACTCACACTAATAGAGAAGTTGCATGTGCCTTGGATGCTTTCAGATACCTGAGTTCAATAAATTTATTAACCAGGTCTTTTACAATGCCATTTTATTTTTTCTTTCCCACTGAACGGAGAACAGAACAGATGGTTCAGGCGAGTGACTGCTGCTGATTCTAGCTTCGCTTGTCATTGAAAGACCCAGCTCCCTGAACTTTATGCAAGGACTGTGAGAAATGTGGACGGCTGCTTCCTTGTGTGGTGGGCTTACTGGTCCTAGTTTGTATCAGGAGAACGGATGTTTGTTGTTTGATTGCTTTCTTTTTACTAATTCTGTGAACCTCTCCCATTCTGATAAACACAACATAATATACCAGACAATATTATATTATAATATTATCAGTATACAATATCAAGAGGTTTTAATCATAGATACTACAATGTCCAGCTTTCAAATGGATTAATGATGAACACAAAACCCACTTATTGTATCTTGCATATAGGCACTGCATATTCTAAAAATCTTGGCCAAATGGTAATAAATATAGGAAATCTAAGAAGCCTGTTTTCAAGCCTGCCAGTTGCAAGTGTATATAAAATTTTATTTCTTTATGGCCTATTGTTTACTATGCAAACAGCAGCTGAATGTAGGCCCTGTTCATCCTTTCTAACACTAGATTTGTCTTTATTGCTCTATGAAAAGCATTTAACTGCTATATTTTAAAAGTTCTGTTAACATAACACAACTCTGGAACATTGTGACAAATTCTAGGAAAAAGACAAATTGCAACTAATAATAATGTGTGACAAAATGTCACAAAAAATTTTGTCCAAAAAAAATGTTGGCTTTCAGAGAAGGGGTCTTCCAAAGTCAAATCATGAAATTCGAAGCCATAACAGAAATATCTGGAAATCCATGACATTCAGTCCAAAGAAGCAAATTAGAAGCAAATTCTTTTTTTCTTTAACTTGAATATTGCTGACCTCTTTTATACCAATTACCATGATATGACAGTTATGCTCATTCAAAATGTGACAGGAAGTCCTTGTGGAGACAGGTCCTGGGCCATTACATTCGTGTCAATAAGGTTGGTCTGACTTGGGATAGAGGAGGGAGTGACACACACTGCGCAAAGCAAGGCAGTCATCTGGAGTACCAGCTTAGCTGTCTGAACCATCCAGGCCATCTTGGCAAGAGCAAAAGGACCTAGAAAATCCACACAACAGCTTCATCTCCACCTCTGCATTGACCAGAAATATGATATACAACTTGAAGTGCATGTCAGTCAAACCCAATCTTTTCTTCACTGTCCCTTATGAAAAAATGACTTTCCTGCTAGTTCTGAGTAACTCTTGACATTGCCGAAGCTCTTGCTTGAACCTGTTGCTCCTTGCAGAAAAGCAGAAAGAAGAAAAGCTGTTCCTGGTTCACAAACAGCATCAGTGATATAATCCTGTGTTTAAGGTGTTTGTTCCTCACCTTAAGTTTAGTGCCATTACTAGCTGTGTCTGTATATGAAATTGTGCTATATTTACCCAAATTAAAAAAAAAAAGTACCTTAGGTATTTTAACAGAGGTGGTAGGATCTTAGATTATACAGGTATGTATATAAAAATGCCCACCATTGTTTGTGTCTAAGCATCACTGAAAATTAGCAGAGAAAATTCAGCCAAATCAGGTGACATTTCATCATCTGTGTCCTTGTGATTACAGGAATAAGACTATTTAAGTAGGAGGTGTCTTCTGACTACTGATTTTTTTACACTTAGAGCTGAATACCATCAAAATACAGAATCCAAATTGAAATATCATTGCTGTACTTTAGCCCACAAGACTTCAGGGTGTTCAAGACCGAGACTCAGATATTGGGAATGCAGATTCACCTCTGTAAGAGGCTCGAACCTGCCTAGTAGGAGACCTGCATTCACAGGCCCTAGCTTTCTGACTTCAGAGAAGCTGAAAAATCTCATTAGACATTTTCTATGCAGCAAAATCTGCTCTCTTCTGTCAACTTGACAACTATCTAGCAGGCATGGATGGCCTCCCAAATGACCAGCCAAAGATCAAGACAGTCAATAACTCCAGCTGTTTCCTCAGTCAGAAACAGCGCATTGTGTCTCACTCCAGGATACCCCTTGGGCATTAAAACCTCAAACTTTTGTGGACAGCATAAATTGAAGTGCACTGAAGTGAAAAGTATGTGGAGGAATCAGCTGGGCTGGAGAGTCAGCATGTGGATGAACTGAGAGTGAATTTTGAAATGAGCCGTTGATACATTTTATGCAGATACGCAAGCTAAGACTGGGCCCAGCCCTGCAGGACAAACTATTTTTCTGTCCTGCAGGGAGATCTCTGTGCTTATAAGGCATTAAAGAGCATTCACAGAAAGGCTTTATGTTGACCTTTCTGGCAAAAAGAAATACCAGGTTGCATTTCACAGTTTATTAAGAAAATCCCATCTGGTGTGAGGTGGAGCAGCAGGGTGCAGCAATGGCCAGAATCTCCCTGTGGCGTGGGGTGCCCCAGGGTGGCAGGGCAGGGCCTGGCAGCCCCGGCCAGTCTTACCGCCCCAGCCAGGAGCAGGGCACCGGGGACAGCCCCAGCCCTGGGCATCAGGAACCGCCCTGGGGAATGGGGACCGGCCAAGGCTGGGCCGGGCCGGGCCAGGCCGGGCCTGGCTGGGCTAGGCCGCGGGCAGGCCCAGTTCAGCAGGGCCCGGGGCCAGGCAGGGCTGTGGGAAGCTGAAGACCGGCCCTGCTGTGGCATCGCTGGGGCAGGCACTGATGGCCCTGAGAGGCTGACATGGGCTGCGAGTAGCGAGGGGGAGACCTCAAATTGGGCAGGTTGGGGCCTGTAAGGCCTGTTAGTGCCCTGACAAAGAGCTCATCGTCCATGTCTGCTGTTGCTAAATCCAGCGTTTGGTGTTGGGGAGCAGGATTGCGGGGCAGCGTGTGTTTAACTGAGCGAGTTCAGACATCGGGACCCTGAATCTGCATTGTTCAGAGCTTCATCCAACCAATTCCTGTATCAGCAAACACGCAGTTCAAGTTCAAATCGTGGCAATGATGAAAGCAACTGAACCGGGATGTCAAAAAGGCCACTGAAGTATCCAAAACAAGATTTAAGGAGTGGATACTGAACACGTAGTTATTATGTAATGTCTATCATATGCTTCCTTCTTCACAGCAAGACTTCCACCTCGCCATTACCCTTGTCCAAGGCCAGGACAAACATACCGTGCTGTAGCTAGTGGATAATTTCAAATTCCTTGACTTTAAAATTTAATGAACCACCTACTCTCTCACAACACTAATTATTTTCTACATATTGCTTATTTATAAAATATGTATCTAATCCTGACTCTTCACTTCCTATTTACTTTAGTGAATAGATCCTCTGTTCTGCACAGGCAGCCCTGTCACCATGCTTTAAGTCTGGGGACGTGTGCAGAAACCTTCGCACAGTAATTATAGAAAGTTAGTGGGGTAGAAGGAAATGTTATCAGCCATTATCTCTTGCTCCAGAGGATGTGAGGAGAATATAAATAAATCCAGACACAGCAAATGCTTTGCTGCGAGCTAGGCGATTAAAGTATTTCAGATTCCTACAAGTCTATTTAAAGCAACTTAAATCTTCTTGATGGCCAGTAGTTCACTACAGCCTAGCTGCTTGCACAGGCTAAGCTTCCGTAACGCTGCACAAAGTCCACAGGAAAATGGCTTCAGCTCCTGATGAATATTAATACAGATGAGATGTCAGGTTACAGATAGGTCTTCAGAAAATGTTTCAGGCTACTTTTACTTACTTTAGAGATACACAGGCTCCCTTATAAGGCTTAGTACTGTTTCTTAGGTTCATATACTTTAACCTTCATGCACATTGGTTCAGAGCAGTGGCAGGTCAGAAGTTGGTTTTGCAACAGCTTGTAGAGCTGGGGAACAATTTAACTCTCTCAGTCAAGAAGCACTGCCCAGCATTTGCTGACAATATTGAAAATACCAGCTCTACCACAGCTTAATTGGCCAGTATACGTGCAGGCTGTTTGGAAGGCTATGCAGTGCTTTCACTGTCTGAGTGCCTAAAGCTGCTCACAGATGCTGAGAAGCGAACTTGGCTTACATAGCTGAGGAAGAAGCCTAGTGTTAGTAAGGGACAGGAGATGAAAGGGGATGGGAGTGGACAGAAGGGAAGAATATTGCTTTCTTACATCAGTTTATCCATATCTAAGAAACCAGTAGAGAAAAAATCAATATCTTGCATTTTACAGCACATTTCTCCCCCTCCCCCTGCCCTGGGATACAGTACAGTCTATAACCAGCCTCAAGAAAAATGAGAAATATGAGAGTCAGCCGTCATTCGGGATAAATCTAAGGAAAAAACTGTTATCTTAAAACCAAAAAAACAGACACATCATTGCCTAAAGAAGTCTGGTCAGTAACTGGAGTTATGCAGGAAAACAGCTTCTACATACTGCTTTAGCAGAGGCTGGAGAAGTAGGGGAATTCAAGAAAAGGAACAACAATGATGTTAGAGAACACAGCAGAGGAACTAACTGATGAGATATCACCCTGGGGAAAGCCTAGAAAGTCTAGAAATAAATTTTTGGGGGAAAATGCTATTTTAATAACTTGGAACTAAGAGCAAAGACTAATTCATAGAGACACTGTGTTGTAGATATCTTTTGTAAATAAACATAATTGCATCAAAGATGTTAGACTCCAATATGCTGCAAAAATATTGATAATGCTTGAGAGCTTTAAGCTCCCAAATCATTCCAGTGCACTTCATAAATTCAGAAGTAACTTCATCTAACCAGCGTGTTGCTCCCACAGAGATGGAAGGCAACAGCCCATTTAACAGCTCACAGTGCCACTCCACAAGGCATTGCACGGTAGGGAAAACAACACTGTGATTCACTGAAATAGTGGGAAGTGGAGATAAGCAGGACAGAATTACACAAATTAGAAATGGGCCCACACATCAAGCTAATGGCCTTTTTCTTCGGGTAGGCGAGGTAGAGTCTTTGTGCTCATCCAGAGCCTGCCGTTACTAACCTCACTTAGCTTCTATCAGTATTCTGGAGAATTGGTACTACACTGATTAGAGAAAAAGCTACAACATTAGTTTTAGCAGTATCCTACATTTTCTTTAAGTACGTCTTAATCAAATGCTAAACATCAAATGCTGACCTTGTTTACCTAGAGATATCTAACAAGAAACCAGGCCCAGCAAGCATACCTCAGTCCACTTAATGCATGTTGAAGAGGGTAGGAAAAGCCAGGGAAACAGTTGTAATTTTGATGTGGACAGTGCAGGCTTTTTATACTGATTTCCAAAGAGAAAAAAATTTATTTGTTTCCTTTTTAAAATATGTAAATAAAGCATGAAAGACAGAATACTGGGGAGTAACATTTTCCCATAACAAAAAAAAAAGTATTAGATTTTATTACCACCTTGAACATATCATGATGTCAGGTACTATCTGTCCCCACTGGGGGAGATTTTTCAGCATTTCCTTCTTGGGGCAGAATGCTGGGCCTTTAACAGTAAAAATAATGATTAGACCTTTTTCCCCCAACAACCTGTTTATGTGTTTGAGAGGATATGTTGCAAAAACCGGCAACACAAAAACCTGAAGTGTTTTAAAACAGGACAAGCAAGTCCTCCCCTTTCAGTTGCTCAGCATTATTTTCTTGATATTTTTGATGAAAAAACAGGAAAAGCATAGTAGAAAAAAACCCTGAATTTCTAATCTATAAACAAGTTTTCTTCTTTGTTTTTGCATTTGTGTCAAAAAGAACTTGAGGACAAGATATTTTCCACATTCCTATTTCATGTCTCTTTAAATGCTCTGTCAAAATTATTTCAGCTTGTGCTGCAAAGATAATCTAAAGAATAAATTTTTATTCTACACTCATCATTTTCCTTCCTTTCAACTGCAGTGCTTACCAGCTTGTGTTATACATAAAAAAGAACCAACAACTTGAAGACATGCTCTGTGATGAAAAATCTCACACTGCTTTCCGACATGATCAAGGCTAATCAGCTAATAACAGCTACAAAATAAAAAATCAGCTCTAGAAGTTCTAAAGTGAGGGGAAAACAACCAAGTGAGATAATCCCAAGAAGTTTGGTTCTTTTCAAGTAAGAAAATCCATTTGAAGCCTTTTTTTTTTTTTTTTACCTTTTCCTGGGAAATTTAGTGATAACTAAGGGGATACAGGGTAGATATACAAATTATGAAAGATGTTTTGGAGGTCAGTCACTATTTAATGTTCCCTTGTCTTAGCACATGAGAACAATGAACCCAGCACCAAGCTGAGTGGCAGCAATGGCATCAGATTTAAAACTCATTGAATGTACATTTTTAAGTGCAAGTAGACTTTGAAATTTGTGAGTAAGGAAGTAGTACATTTCACTCACAAAATTAAATATCTGTATGCTTAATAGAACTGTTATGGTTTCATTACATACCACTTGCACAGCCTGGGAGACTTTATTTTGAGGAGCTCCATCCATGATAAACAATATAGATCTATGGAGAACTGATGGGCTCCAGTCAGGGACAGAATGCACATTGTTCATGTTTTCTGCAGCTGATTTTCAATAGCCAATGGAGATCCATACTCCAATGTTTTTATTAGAAATATTATTGCATGGCATATTTTGCCCATTGTATTTAATCTAACCATGTCCAAACTCCTTGCCTTCATTTTGCTAGTCTCCAGTCACAGCCCAGGGATATCAGAGTACCATCACAATCAGCTGAAAGTGCGCAGCCACTGGAGAGTGGAGACTCTTTTGGAGCCTGGGAAGAGCGTTTCAGTGTCAGCACAAGGCAGTTTTTGATAGAGGCACACAAATAATTTGACAGCATTTCACTAAGCAGTATTAGCAGCCATAGCTTAACTCTCCTAGAAAATAAGCAAGCATAACTACAAGCAAAGACAACAATCTACAAAAGCAGAAATTTATCAAGAGCAGTGAGACCTTATATTACTCAAATCAAGACAGCATTACTCACAGAACCAGATGACTCTGACCAGCTTCAGCATAAGCTCTAGATATTGAGCTAAAACAAAACTCAGTCACAATGAATGTTTTCATTAACGTTTTAAAAGTTCATGTAAACATCCTTTTCCTTTCCTTCGGTACCTTACTCTTTTATGCCCACACTTCTCTCATGTTAACTCCCAACTTAGCTTTGCTTCCGCAATGTGTAACCCTAGCAATCAGACAGAATCTTTCAGCATGCAGCCTTGGTATTTGTCTTAAGCCCTTACACTGTAATAACTTCTATATCTTCTGCACTACCTAAACATTTTAACACATAGTAGGGTTGGGGTGCAGTATAATAAAAAAAGGCCAAACAATCTGAGGTAGCTCAGAAAAGCAAATGTAAAAGGCTTCAGATTTCTTCCTGTATTTATTTTTTAACTTGATCTTTCAAGCTTTTTATGATTAGCTGCAAGAATTATTTCAATTGAGATGCCAGCTGTTCTAAGAAACTCAGCTGAGTCCCATCTGGCCTAAACTATAAGGCACTCTGATATTATCAGCTGCTTTGAGCAGTGAGCTAAGACACAGCCGGTTTGAAATTCAGAGCTAGGACACACCAGACCACGAGCTGTGTCGAATGTCAGTCCGCCTCAAGTGCATTTGCAAAGCATGAGGCAAAGCTGAGTGTCTGAATAAAAAACAAATGCCCTCAGAAGTGACAATATCTATCATAGCATGAGTCCTGGAATGCCTTGTTATAATTGCAAGAAGCTATGTACCGATCATCACATTGATGCAAATTTGCTAAGGTACCGATCACCACATCAGGCTGACTGAGAACATCTCTTCTCTACTACTTCTGTATTTTCAGAGACAGCAGCCACAACACATAAACTCATCTGAGAATTAGCAGAACTGGACATCATTAACACTCACTGCTCACATCTCAGTCATACAAGTATTTTCAGTTGTTAAGAAAGGTTCATTCTAAATAATGCCAGCAAAATAATATATTCCTTGTGACATGTATTGTGAAGTTTGGAAGTATTTATTTTTTATCAAACAACTGATTCTCCACGAAAAGAAATATCCTTTGCTTTGTGTCAGTCATACAGCATTCCCCTGACAGTCTGAGCTATCTGTATAAACCCATATACTCAGTCTGACTTTATCAGCTCTCCATATGACTATAACCTTACTTACGTCTGTTACTCTATACTTCCGATTACATCAGAAGAGCTCAGCCTTTGGCTCATGGACTGTGTACAGCCTGTAAGGAGAACTGACCCAACTGAGCCTGCTCTCCGTTGCCATAGCTTTCCAGAGTGCCCTGCCCCGGGCCCTTGACACTCTCCTGTCCTGCCAGGCTGCACAGCACAAGTGCATGTATATATTCCATTTTCTTCTGTCACCTCCAGGACTGAGAGAGTGTTAGCAGAGTGAGGCGGTGGCAGTCACCTCTCCACAGCCACCAGAATGAGCCATAGGGTCTGCTTTTCCAAGATTCTTGGCTGGATCCAGCTGGATCACATATTTCATTTAGAAGAGCTGAATGCTGTGCCTCAGTGTCTGCTGTGAAATCTGAGAAGACTAATGGACTATGGACAACAGCGTAACTCTGCCTTAGCAGGAGAATGAAGACAGCCTGCCAAACACTACTGGTTTGCTAATGATGCTTATGTGCTGTGACCACCACAGAGAATTGGAAGTGGCAGAGTGGAGAGAAGAAAAACCTCAGGGAAATCAGTTTGAAACAAACTTCTAGAGTTGGCCAAAGAAGTAGGAAGGCTCTAATTTGTGGAAGACTCTTACTGCAATCAGAAGTTCTCTCAAACAAGACACCAAAACTTAGAGGTGATTTTGCAGGTTTTGGCCATGAGCTGTCTTTAGAACTGTACATCTCATGCACTATATCTACTAGCAAAATGGTTTGAATTTAAAAGAGCTTTTACAAAGATGTGCAAAACAATGAAACTTTTCTTGTCTTTGAAAGATGCAATTATTAATCAGAGTATCTATGAGGGTGGGGATGGAGGTGGTCTGTGGGAGGATGTCCTTAACCTAGCTGGGGAGTCAGCACAGCTCTTGGGGCTGAGGACCTCTGGACTGTGGGGCTCCTCATACCCAGAGGAAAGCAAATGAGCAAATGCTCTGCCGTGCCAAATTAAGACAGAGTTCGTTGTGGGTCAGATCCTGTGGCTGCCTCATCACTGTGGTTGAGTTAACCTCCAGAATAGGGATCTAACACATAATAACAAGTTATATTTACAGTCTATTCAAGTTAAGAAATAATGAATAGCAGCACAGATTTCCAAAGATAATTCATATGTAAAAATCAGATATACATCTGTTGGGCCTAAGCTCTACTCTTTCTGACAAAGCATTTTCCACTATTTTGACAGTTCTCACTGACTCATTTGTGCTTAGCTGGACTTTCTTCACCCAAGAAAATTCACCACTTAGCTAGAAACAAAAAATCCGAGTTGTCCAGGAAAAGGGTACACAGTTTACCTACAAACCAGGCCTGGCATATTATCAGGGATAACTAGGGCATAGAGAAAAGGTTTTACAGTTGGCAGCATCTGGTACCACAGTCCTAATGATCTGCATTCCCCATGGAAATGGCCTTCGGGCAGCATGCTTGTTCCTTGATATAGATCTCCCACATGCACTTTTATCCTGCAGAAGGCAAGAAGGGTCTTCTTTGCCAGATCTTTATTGCCAGTAAGTCTTCAATAGCATTGCTGTAATGGAGCATTATCTGATGTTCTTGCCATGTTAGATATATTCAGACTGGTTTTATTTCCTCTTTCTTCTGTTCCCGCTCATGTCCATTTTTTAGACACTATCATTAAAATAGCAGTTGGCTGCAAAAAGTTTGATGAAATCTTATTTTAGTCTTATATGCAGTCTGTCAAAATCCACATTCTTCTGAAATGGGATTGATTTGCTACGATTTCTTTTTTATAGACTAAAACTGCAAAAAAGATCAGCCAGTGTTGAAATATCCTTTTGACATTTTTGGAATAGAATACAGCAGTGTTCTATATTGAAACAATAGCAGGTTATCCCTCTGCAGAGGAGAGATAAGAAGTATTGTAAATGTTCAATATCAAGAACATCAAAAGCTTGCTAATGACCTAAAAATCAAAAGTTAATTGTTTAAAAATGGAAACATAGACACTCACTGAACATAAAGTGATTTGCAGATAACATCAGAAAATCTGAGACATAAAATGAGCTGCAATCAGCGAAGGACATAAAAGGCAGTGAGAAAAGATTTTATAAATACATTCAGGATAAAAGATGGAGAGCACTGCACTGGTCTTAAGAAGGAATGGTGAAAAATGTATGAAGGAATGTAAAAGGACAACGTGTTCAGTGCCTGAGCCTTCATAAAAAGAGCAGCTGTGACCAGATTCTTAACACACTTCAGTGGTCTGGAGCACCAGCTAGAATTAGGAGAGAACAGATAGCAAATATTTAGCTGAGACAGGTATGCATGATAATGGAGCCTGCTGAAATTCACCTTAGAAGATTAAGAAATAATTGAAACAATCTGAACTACTTTAAGGACACGCAGAGGACTGACAAAAACAACTATAGTGCTCTTCCACAGAAAGGGAAAAGGAGAAGCTCGAAAAGTGTAGGCTAGTCAGCTTCAGTTTAATAGCTGGAAAGATATCACAACAAAATGTGAAACAATCTATGTATAAGCATCTAGAGACATAAACATGATAAGAAACAGCCAGCTTGTATTTATCAAAATAAAGTGTGTTAAACCAAGCTAACTTCTTTCCAAGTGAATAACTTGACTTTTCAGAATAACTTGACTTTTCAGAATAACTTGTCTTTTTGGGTGGAGGAACGTAGTAAAGGAAATGGATGTTCAGTTTAGCAAAGTTGTTGCAGTCTCAGACAACCTTCTCCACAAGCAAACTCAGGGAACGTGGCCTCATATCACCATAAAATAAGCCTGTCAGCTGTGGAAAAGGCCTGCTTAAAGAATAGTCAATAGTATTCCAGTTTGAAATTGCACCAGCTTTTGAAGTACTGAAATCCTTCATGGTGTGGAGCTTCTGTTCTCAGCACACCTGTAATGGGAAGGGGTGATTTCTAGCCAGCAGTGAGAGCAGCCCTGTGCAGAGCAAGCGTGCCACCTGCGCTTATCGCAGGACAAACTGATGGAACTGGAGGCAGACAGTTAGTCTGGAGGCACTAAAACATCTCTGTGGGAGAGCCGCCGCCAAGCCAGTTCTCTGCCTATGCTGGGTGACTGGTGCTGTCAGGGGAGAGGGAAGTAGCCACGACTGAGTTCCAGTGATCCTGATTGTCAGTGAATGTCAATGCAATTAGCAGTTTTATCTCCATCTATTAACCAAATTATCCCTAGGAAATAGTGGTTAGTATTGTGCTGCATCACTGTCGCATCTGGCTGTGCTTGAGTTTCTCTTCCCTGCTACCCTTTGGCCTGAAGATCCTATGACTTTGGCAGGTGGAAAAAAATGCCTGTCTCAGAGGGCACCTCAAAAAGCATCCTGTACAGTTTGTCAATAGAACGGAAGGAGACAAATACCTGTCTCATATCCTTGGCATACAGCAAACAAATTCAATCTGGTCATACCGGCCCCGTGATGAATGTCTGGTAACACTTAGTCCCAGATGGGAAAGGCACATGCCCATGTAAATTCATCTCAGCTGGTCTTTACTGTTTATAATTTAAAGTATCTACAACTTTATAAAAATATTCACTGATTCACAGGTTCACAGATTGTACAATAATATATTTATGTTAATTCACAGTAACTGAATTGATACTTTCAGGTCATTATCTACAAGTCCTAAATTTTGATATATATGAAATTCCTGTAAAATAGATAATTTGGAAGAATGAAGGGATATTTTTGAATACAAAACATGCATTATTTTGCACAGGTACATTTGTTTACAAGGAGTATCAATGAGTTACTTATTATTACATTCCTAAGTTACTGATCTTCATCAGCTGAGATACATGAACTGAGCAATTAACTGAGCAATTGAGGCATACATGCAGTCCCTTATAGTAACTTTAGCTGACAGTCTACCATAGTTAATTGGATCACACTGGATTGTATCACATGTTCCTAAGCCCTGTATTACATCTGGATGTAGTCCACTATATCGTAGAATCATAGAATCATAGAATGGCTTGGGCTGGAAGGGACCATCAAAGGTCATCTAGTCCAACCCCTTGCGGTGAGCAGGGACACCTTCAACTAGATCAGGTTGCTCAGAGCCCCGTCCAGCCTGGCCTTGAATGTTTCCAGGG
>JAVKLA010000040.1:3050611-3080412 GCA_034782735.1 Sagittarius serpentarius
CAATCCCCCTCATCCTATCACTATCTGACCATGTAAAAAGTCGTTCCCCCTCCCGTTTATAGGTCCCCTTTAAGTACTGGAAGGCCGCAATGAGGTCTCCCTGGAGCCTTCTCTTCTCCAAGCTGAACAAACCCGGCTGCCTCAACCTTTCTTCATGACAGGTGCTCCAGTCCTCTGATCATCTTTGTGGCCCTCCTCTGGTACTGTCTGGGCCCCTCACCACAGTTTGGAGAAACAAACCATAAAGACATTTTCTAATGTTATCACCAATGACTGTATCACTGGACCTAGTGAAGGTCACCTGAGCTTTTTTGAGCAATCCTTTGGCACGTTTCTCACCTTCAGTAACAACAGCTACTAATAAAGCTTCCTTTGTAGCAAGAAACAGGAGTGCGGATGACATCACTTGTAGAGGATGGAGGAAATTTGGGGGGGTCACTCCTTGGCTGTGATCAGGGAATGGTATATAGGTGTCCCCTGGGAGATGAAGAAGGCAGGGAAAATCAGCTCAGAGGAGGCCTGGGCGCATGTCCTGCTTTGCACTCAGGTGTCCGCATGAACGCAGCGGGGGCAGGGGAGGTGGTACCGATTGCTCTTGCCATGGGGCAGAGCTAACAGACAGGTCCCACAGAAAGGCACGGAGCGGTGCCAGCCAGAGTGACCAGAGCGACCGACCCCGAGCCCTGGGCGCAGTGCGGCCCCGTTCACCGAGGGGCCGGCAGGCCCTGCTGCTCCCGGTCCCTGCCCCCAGCTGCCGGAGTCCGCAGGTTTTGCTGTGGGGTCAGCTGCGGCAGCAAGTCACCCAGGCTGCTATGTCTAATGTGACAGCAGAACAACTGTAAAAGGCTCTTCTTTTAAGTCTGCTATTTTAAAACAGGCCCCGTTTAATTGCCAAGAAGTATCTTTGCAAATTCAATCACATTAGCTGACAGCTGGGAATTTAAGGCAGCCTCTTCCTCTGCACCTGCGGCCCTCCTGGCTCTGCACGGAGGGCCGAGGCCGCCGAACCAGAAGCAGCCCAGGCAAGCTTCGCCCCGAGCCCCCGCCTAGCGCCTGCTGGGGACGGTCAGGCCCCTTACGGCCCCACGGCTGCAGCACTTGCAGGTGAGGGGGTCGTAAGGTACAGACTTTCGGAAGTGAACGGAGGAGCGTGGTCCCTTGTCCCTGCACTCGCCCCGCCTTCCTCTCCTTTCTGCTCGCCATGACCGACGCCGCCCGCCCTGGGCCCAACCGTCAGGTGCTCCGGCGGCCCGGGGGGACCAGCCTCCCCAGAGCACCGCTCCGCCGGGCGGCGGCCGGCGGCCGGCTCTGGCTCTGGCTCTGGCTCTGGCTCTGAGGAGCCGGCTCTCCCTCTGCAGGCCTCCGGCAGCATCGGCCGCGCCCCGCCGCTCCCCTCGCCACCGCGCCCCGCCGCCCCGGGGCTCGTTCCGGGGAGCCCTGAGAGGGAGGCGCGATTCAAATGCCAGCGTTGGGTGGCTTAGCTCCCCGCTCGCGCTTCCAGACTCCTGTGATGGCACACGTAGCCTCCGTGGCAGCTCATATATACAGCCACGGCAAACGGGAATAGCTGAGCCCCGTTCCTGTGCTGTTTCCTGGCTGTGGGGAGCACAGCAGACAAGCACTGCGCGCACGGCCTTCCCTTCCACGGCTAAAGCGCCACGGCCCTGTCCCCTGAACGCAGGCACTGACTACGCTGGGCTGTGCTGGGCCCAGCTGCAGAGGCAGTTCCTGCACGTTCGTTCTAGATGATCCTGCGAGAGACTAAATAAACTACGCAGCCTTTATAAGCACACACGTAACTGCTTCTTAAGACCATCTGTGGCATGCCAGGGATCTGATAATGCTCTGGCTGGTCACGGCAAGACCCAGCTCCTTGTCAGCAAACACTGTACCCAGCCTTTGACTAGACACCCCAGAGAGAACAGATCCTCTCAAGGGATGGGTTTTATCGCCACCTCCATGAACCTGCAGCAAGGACTCTGGCAGGACTGCTTAACCAAGGAACTGGCTAGGTTGATAGTCAGCTGCTAACACTGAGATTAGGACCAAGCACTGTTTTCCCAGATAGGATGGGGAGGCAATGCTGCAAACAAGGAGTCATTCCAAGCAAACTTTTATGTGCAAGAACCCCAAAGCACAGCAAATTCAAATGCTTTTTGGGCCTGATGGCATAGCATGGCTCCTAGCATAAGGGGGAAATAGCCTGTCAGCCCCCTGCTCCTCTCACAACAGTCATAGCAACTCATACAGCACCGTGCATCACCACAGCTTTGATGTGCTCTGAGCAGAAAAGGAGGCTGGAGAGAAGCTGTTGTAGGAGCCGGGAGGGTATAACACAGGCTGCAGTGCTACGCCACAGCCCACACGTCTTTCTCGACACATCAAGCTGCAGCCTCCGGCACGCTGAGCCGCAGCCGCCAGCAGCTGCCTGCCTGTTCAACAGCTCTGCCACGGTCTGAGCCCCTTGCAGCATGTGCACCGCAGGTGCTGTCCTTTCCCCTCACCAAAGCATATGTATTAATTTCCCTGCTTGATGTCGGTAACGATTGCTGTGGTGTTTGCAGTGCTAGAAACTAAATGCCTTGCTCAACAACATTTCTGAGAAAAATGAATGCGTATTTTTTGAAGTGTGGTGCTCAAGAGGATTTGTGCGGAGGTTTCCAGCTCTTTCTGTAACCTAAAAACCAACGAACAAACAAACAAACAAAAAAAGGCAAAGAATTATTACACCTCCTCTGTCCAGCCTCCAGCACGGAAATAAAACCAACAGCTTGGCTCGCCTGACAAGCTGTGAAGAGTCAGATAATCCTGTCCAGCTTATTCTCCACTCAGGGGCAATTTGTTCCTTTTAAACCCCTTAACAGCATTTTGCCAAAGCTCCCATTAGAGAAACTGACCTGAGCTGTACAAATATTTACTCAGCCATCCCCACGCTGCTTCCCCAAGGGCTCATTCGTCCCCCCCCAACTCCCCTGCCAACGCGAAGCACAACCATGAGTTAATTCGGTGACCAATCTTACTGTAAGCGCTCAGATTTTACCAAAAGCGTTTGTTTCCAAAGCGTTCCCCTTCATAACAAGCCGCCAGAGCCCGCACTCACGCTCTAGTCCATCACCATCAAAATACCCCAAAATGGGGCTCGTCACTCACATATGCAGTGACACCTAAAAAGGGGCGAAGGCCCCAGCGAGGATCGAACTCGCGACCCCTGGTTTACAAGACCAGTGCTCTAACCACTGAGCTATGGAGCCGCCGCTCAGAAATCTTCCCCGCAGTCCCTAACGGCCCGGCACAAGCCCTTCCCGCCGCCCCCTGCCGGGCGCCCCGCCACCCCCGCCCGACTGCGCCCTCCGCCCTCCGCCGGCCCCGGAGGGAAGGGCCTGGCGCCGCAGAGCGGCGTGCCGGCCGCCGCCGGGAGGAGCCCGCGGCCCGCCGGCAGCCGCTCCTCAGCCGGCGGGAAAGGGGCGGCTGCCCTGCCTCGCCCGCCAGCACCGGGCCGTCGCTCACGGCGCCTCCAGCCGGTCGGCGCCTCGGCTGCGTCCAGGCCGCAGAAGGGTCCCGGGGACGTTTGCAAACCCCGAAGTAACGGAGGTGGGAAATGCACGCATCCAGTCAAGCCGGGAAAAAAAAAACAAACCACCACCACAAGAGGAGAAATCGGAAGTGGGTGGATGTTTGAAGTACAGCCAGATTTTTACAGGTTAGGAGTAAAAACTGTCACGAGAAAGCTGTGTAAGATGGTGCAGGGTGGGGTTTTTTTTTCTGAAAAGGTTGGGGAGTCTTGGGAAGTTTGAGAAATGCTGCTGAAGGACAGAGGTATTGCCCCAGGGCTCTCTGAGCATCACTTGCTGCGTGGTGCCCCCTGGGCAGCCCTAAGCATTAACCTTAGAGAAGATTTCTAGCTTGTTCTCTCACCTGGTACCTGCAAGCCACCTTCGCAGAGGTTATGGAGTTCGGAGCTAGAAGGTGGAAGCTTGAGCTAACAGCTAAAAGGTGGGAGGCGGCAATGCTGTAGGACCCATTTCAGTATACTGCATCCAGTGCTGGTGCTGGTGCTGGTGCTGGGCATCATCACTCCTAATAGCACACATTAGAGCAGATGCCTTGCAAAGAGCTTCAATTGCTTATGGCTGGACTGAGGGTTTTTTTTAAGCTGCATGCAGGTAAGATTATTTAAATTCCAGTCATACATGTTTCAGAAAGCAATATTAAGGGCCTTGTCTTGATTCTGTAGTAATATCTGTTTCTGTAGAATTCAGACTTGGATCATGAGGTGGGAAAGACATGCAATGGGATAGGTCGTAAACCTGGCTTTGCTTAGAGAAGTCTTATAAATGTTATACAATGGAAATAAACCCCAAAGTCCACAGGAAGATCAGGGTCTGCAGTACTCTGGGCACTAGATGTGTAAATATATGATTTCTGCCCAAAAAGTTTTCCTATCAAAGGATTTTCTCACATTAACCCCCGATAGGTTGTAATAAATGACAGCAGTAAAATTTGAAAATAAACTCTGAACAATTATCGCTGACTCTTGTAAAACAAAGCTCCAAGGGGCAGCTAGATAGTAGATAAAGTCAACAAAGCAACAGGGAACTGGTCCATTTTCTCCACTGAGTGATATTCATTACATGGGTATGAATTCCAATTATTGTGAAAGTATTCAGTGAAGATAAGTGTTTAAATCCACTAAGAGTTTCCTCTTAATTCTGTATTAACTCTGGAAATAACAAGAAAGTCATAAGTTTTATTTCCAGTCATCATGACAAAGATATTCTTGTTAAAATTACAGATCTGTCTGTTAACCAGACATTATTTGCTATGTTGTTTCTTGCTAGGGACATGTCTCCTTTGAGATATTATACTTGATAATAAGCCAGGTTGCAGGCTTTTCGATCTTCAAAACTATGATGACTGCCATTGGCAGCATTAATGCTTTTCTAGACAGCACTGAGGGATCTCAGCAGAAAATTTCATAATAGACATGTGCGTGCATGTGTGTGTCTATGTGCATGTGTGTAATGCAATGGAAGTTTAGGAGAACAACATTGTAGAAAACAAAAGGCATACAGATTATTCATTATCAATATAATATTGACATGATTAGCTGTTACACCCTGGAAAACAGAAAAAATCCTATTACCTTGTAAAAGATGTTGCAATTTTCCCGTGTGTGCCTCTTTTCATGTTCAGCCTGAGTTACCATGTGCCCATCTGTGAACTTGGGAAAGTTACTGAAGGCTATCATGCAGGCACATCAATGCATAAGAATTCCAGAACATATTTAAACATTATTAAAAACAACACACGACCTCCCCCCAGAAAACCCAAACACCCAAAAAAGCCCAACAAAAAAACCCTATATGGAAACTTGTTACATGTTACTATATTGTTTTCTTAAACCTCTGTTGTGTTGTTTTGCTACCGCACACCACTGCTAAGGCAAAACAACCAAAAAAGGTTTCAGAAGGTTTTTAAAGTCCTGATGGGGATGGACCTGTCACCCCTAGGGCAACAGCTGATTCGAGCTATAGGACAAAGAGACCCTCTTTAAACAAGAATAATTGTGCTGGGCTTATTATTTAAAACCGTTACACCTTTAAGAAGGGCAGTCCTCAAGAACTAATGGGCACTTCCACTTGTTAAATTAACCTGGGAAAAGCAGACAATTCTGCACTGAGAAAAGCAATACAGCATGCAGCTGATACTTTCTTTAGGAGGTGAGACTCACAAAGACAGGATTGTACAAAACCTGTGTGAGAGCGGGCAGCACTGCTGAGGCTGTTGGCACTTGCCTTCTCACTTCAGCAAGGACTGACTGCTGGAGTGAAGGATGTTCGCCTTCGCTCACACACCAAAAGAAATAAATCAGCTGCGATACTTGAGGAGAAGAAAACTGAAAGTGGCAGCACATTATCAATGGGAGAGGTAAAGTATTTTCTGCATTCTTCAAAGGAAGCATTATCAAACCCCCCCCAATGATAATTAAAAATAAATTCTTACCTCTCTTACCGTCATCTTAAGTGACTGAAAGTGAGGATTTGAAAGCTTGGCTTTTTCTTGCCGTACTATCTCTTTATTCTCAGCTCATTTACAGCAATAAAACAAGATTGACTGGTTTTCATTGGGTCCTGGAAGACGTGCCAAAACCCCATGGTAGGAATACTGAATCTTGATCGAGCAGTTATTTAGTCCAAAAATGAGTGGCAAGGTCAGAGGTGTCTGAATGCAAGATAAGAGAATGGACCCGGTTCTCAAAGTGGAGCTAATTGTGCTTTAAAATTTTCATGCGCTGGCACTTTGTTGCTATGTTCACATCACTTCAGGGAATGTACAGATCATCTCTAAAATCCCCTCTGATTACTATGGAAATAAGAATCAACAAATAAACGAAAAAATCATTTGCATCTCTAGCAGTATTCTTCTATTCCTCTATACCTCTCTATTTTATCTCTCCCCTCCCATCTTTCAAACACATTTTCAGAGCCAAACCAGTATCTACTTGCCAATATTCCTTTAAACACATATTCTTACTTCACCTCAATATTACTCAGTATCCCATCTTTTTATAACAGAGGGTGATTCTTTGCATATGAAGTCTGAAAATGCTTGCCTAACTTAAGCTACCAGAATCTATTATTGCAGTAATCACTCCCACACTAAGTCTGTACATCAGTGTCTGAGATGGGAAACCCTCCATTTCTTCAGTGCATTAGTATTGACAAAGCTAGTCCTTCAAATACATTTTTAATAACCTTTTTATATGGTGCAATATCACTGAAAGTTCACTGCATTTATTTTTGTCAGTTCAGAATGGTGGGATTTCATATGAAAGGATTGAAAAGATTTTTCTGTTAGTGCTCTTCATTTTAAGGGCCCCAAAATATTAATGCTGTGAATGTTAATATTCTGGCCTGATAAGTAATCTGGTTCTGCACATATTGCAGTTAAGCTAATGGGAGAAACCAAAAAAGTAGCTTTGTAGATCGAGAGCACTACTAAATTGCAGGGATCTCCTCTATAGTCAATGATTTCTCTTTCTTTTTTCATTTTTTTTAACGTCACCATACCAGAACAGTGGCATAGGCTGCCTTTCATGTTACTGAGGCATCAAAGGGAGGTACTGAGGACCTGCCTCTTTACTGTTTTCCACCTTTTTCAGGTACTGACACTCATGCCTAATGAGTACAACATGCTGCAAAAATAGCATCCCTGTGCATGAGTGGCATGCTCGCCTTTTTTGTGTTGGAGGCTCCAGCTTGCAGCTTTCAAGCTCTTAGAAGCTTTCAGCCTAAGTCTAGTCACATGGTAAACATGCTCATGCCTTGGACCACGGACTGGTCCTGCTCCTGAGCTCACCAGGTCATGACAGGAGGCTGTGGCTGGGGGCAGCAGTGCCCGATAGCGTATTCCTCCTCCATTATGTTGCACCCAGCTGCCTCTTTCCCAAAAGAGCAAAACCTCCTGTGCTGGGCAAGTGAGGTGCTAAAGCAGACGGTTCCTGCTAGAGCTGTGATGCAAACGTCTTAACAATAAATCTGCTGGCAACGAGGAGGAGACAAAGTCCAAAGGGATGAGTTTGCAGGGTCAGCAACATGAGGCTGGAAAGATCCACCCCAGATAGTTGCCTAACTTCCCACCAAAGTAAGGGAAGAACCAGCTCTTAAGCAGTAAATTGCGTGGTCACATCTCTGAAGCTGTGTGCACTTCAGGAGCCATCAGTGAGGCTGGTAAAAACTGACTGGGAATCTTCCTGGCAGTCTGAGCAGATGAGCCAAGGAATAAATTGATTTGCCCTGCACATTTACAACATTGCTTACCGATTCGGTCCCTTGGTCAGGGGTGAGGTCCTTGGAAGACGACATGCCTCTGCTGTGAATCAACAGAGGATTTTGACATCATCCAGTGTCTTTCAGGAACGTGAAATTCATTTCCCAGCTGTCACTCACAATTAATCTATTTAGTCATGCGGAGGGGTAAATTTTAGTTCTCTCACATTACACAGCTATAAGATCACCTGTGTGTTCACTGCGCCAGCCTGTTTCCGAGCAAAGAAGGAATTTCCCAAGAGTGCACCAAGACTGCTTCCTGCCAAGGGACTGCCACGGTCTCTTTGTGTCCCATTGCAATAGAAAAAGTCCCTTTGCATTTCCCTCTCTTTAATGCTTTCTGTATTCACTTCCATTATTGGTTTATCTTTTTATTAGGAGGGTAGGCCGGGAGGAGGGCTCACTGGGCAGCTCCATTGTGTGTATGAAATAACACTGTAGCAAATGAAAACACCAAAGCAACCTTCTAATAGGCAAGCTGATAGGAAATGAGTTCCCTATGGGACAGAGCCGGGGCGGGGAGGAGTGGAGTTCATATAAGATTTTCCACACCATTTTGTAGCTATGCGGTTAAGAACAGGCATCTAGTTACAGCAAGGGTCAACAGGTAATTTTCTCTGACACGGAGTGCATGCTGCTCATGCCATTAAACCCTGTCAAGTTAATGCAGTGAATATTACACTGACTTGCCAAACTGCATTAACCATAATGTTTTCTCTCCAAGACTTTAAGGTGATGCCTCTTGGAATAATAGCTGCATGAGGCTGCTGGGAAATCTGACCGAGTATTAGCATCTTTGCAAAGGCTCAAATCCTTCAGCCTTCTTGAAGCAGGAAAAAAATCTCCCTGTGAACAAGCACCCTAATATTCATATAAAATACCATACTAGACATTCAAAAGGGACAAGAACGGGTTATTAAATGAAGGTCAGCACCTCACTAACAACAGAGCAGGACTGGTTTTCCTTAAAAACGAAACAGTCAAAACCTTGGATATTATTTTAGACAGTCCTGGCTATAAAATCAATGCAGGAACCTGTCTCATCTATAATTTTTATTTTGCACCGTGCAATATTATAAGGAGTAGAAGCAACTCACTCTGCCATACCTATGGAAACATCATTGGGCATTACTGGAAGACCAGGAAAGTACGACAATCTCTTTCAGAGCACAGAGAACAAAGGCCTGTTTCAGTTTATATGGAATTTCAATGTAGCCAGTATATTTCATTGCAAGCCATATCATATCTCCAAATTCCTGAGTTATTTTCACTATTTGGGGGAGGGTGGGGGGGGATTATCACATCTTCCACTCCTTCATTTGATGTCAGCTGAATCCCCTGGAAAGCAGTACATCACTCTACCTACATTTTATGTTGACGTCCTCCTGTGAAAAATGGCAGGTGTAATGGGCAGGTTTTCTCGCTTACGCAAGACTTCTTTTTATAGTGTAATAAAAATTCTTCTTGTTTCCTATCCACTCTGCTTTTAGGTGGCTAATTTAGAGTCCCGGGGGCTATTCTAGTTGAAACTAGGAGCTCTATGTCCCAGTAGCAGGCTTCGTACCAATAGCACCATATTCTCCTGCTAAAACATCTCTGTTTTGGTTGGGAAAGAATTCAAGTGTTCATTTGGGCCATTTGTTGAAACTTCAAGCAGTCTTCTGCTCCTGCTTTTTTACTGTCAATAGCAATGTCTACTGTAAATTAAAACTCCACCAACTCACTTCAAACAGTCTGTGAGAGTGATGACCATCATCACCAAGTCGAGCTGCATCTGAACCTCAACCTGATAGTCAATATTTCTGCACCCTGTGACCAGGAACCCCAGTCCTATATTCACAAGCCACTGAGAGATTTAGAGGCCAGGGCTAAGCAGTACCATCACAGCCCAACCTCAGTGGTCTGGAGTTAATGCCAGTGTGAAATCTGCAGAAGGAAACAAGTAGCATTTTTCTCTCTGTTCTTAGAAATGAGACACATGGTCCCAGCACTTTCTTAATGAGAGTGAAGAGTTTGTAAACTTCAGTAGTTTTCCAGCTGGAATTTTGTCTTACAGAAATCACAGTTTCATGTATCTGGTTATGATAGTGAAGAAGAAAGGCTCTAAACCAGAAATTAATTGATATGGAAAGATCTGGCTTCTTAATTAAAAAAAAAAAGGGTTTTCAAATAACTAGTCCCACTTCTAAAGTAGATAGATTTAATTTTCCAGATGTGGGTGGAGAGTTGCCTTTAAAATTGGCACCTGCACATGCCAGTATAATTTTCTTATTGTTAGCATACTTTTTAGAAACATGTTCTCATTATAACTTTAGCCTGGTTTATATCACAACGGTACTACTGAGCCTTGAAATGTAACTCTTTGGGGACATTTAGCAGCGATATGCTGGTGCTTTTCATATATTACGTTATTATTATTTATTTGCACAAATGGCAAAAAGAACTCTGCATTACTACCACAATGACTCCATTCTTCTGGAAGAAAAGAATACCTGACAAAAGTCATCATCACAGCTGCCGGCAGTATCTTCAGTGTGAGTTATTAGGGACTATTCTGTCAAACAGCCAAGTTCCTTGTTTTGAAAAAAGCCCAAATAATTCATTTAAAATTACAGAATCAAGTGGCTTGGAGGAGCTATTAAGCATTGTACAGCAAATAAAATCAGTCTGGTTTTAATATAGTAAATACCATTGGCTGAAAGTCATATTTTATAATACATTTATTATAAGAAACTACTTAGATAATGAAAATAAAGAAAAACTAATTTAATTTTCATCATTTATGCAGTTTATTTGTTTTTTTCATTTAATTCTGCTTGGATAATGAAAACAGACCACTTTTTTCCCCTTGGCAATATCATTTTTCTGGTTGTCAGGCACTTGCCAAGGCTGCAGTTACTGGGTTTCAGACACCTCAGGGGAAATGGTTAAATCCTGTTTTCAGTGAAGGGGTGAGCAGGGGAATTCTTGGAAACATGTATACATAATTCGGTCAGATCAGAGCCTGCCCATGACCGCATTGGTGACAGTCAGCCAAACAGCACATACCAGACCATGCTGCAAAGGTGTGGGTCACACATTCCAACCCTCAAAAATCAGCAAGACCCACCAGAAAGTGTGCCCATAAGCCATTCCCTTCCCACGCTCACAGCCAGGAGCCAGCACTTGGGTTTGATTTGGTTCTAGGAGCACCTGGGGTTTGCTCAGGTTCCAGACGTACGCTGGACACAGGGAGCTGAACTGCCACTTTGGGTCCGAAGAAGGCAAGCTCAATCGGTTCATCTCAGTGACTGGTTCTACCTCATTTAACACGATGAGCAGAACTTGGCATAAGTGAAGCCACATCTGAAGAACGAGAAAGTGATCCACAGATGTAAGAAGAAGTTTTTCAAAGGTGGTTTAAGACCTAACTCCAAACAGTGGGATGCAGGCCACTGTCAGAAGTTAGAAGTCTACTTACCTGTGACAGTCTGGGCAGTAGTTCTTGGAGCACAGTTAAGCACATGCCTCTCATTTTTACAGTTTCTGTTAACTGGAGTGAAGTCCAGATCCAAAGATCCCTGTCATTCAGGGAAACACAGCTACAGACTTTATCTCACTCATGGGCTGAAGCTGAATTTGACATCCCTGAGTTTCAGGAAGGTCTGGATTTGAATTGTCTGTTTTCAGTACGGTCTCCTTTTTTTTTTTTAACTGTAAATCCCTGATACCTTCCAGTGGGATAAAAAGCCAACTCAGTAGAACCCGTTTTCAGGTCCTACAGTTGTTGAGTACAGGGACATGAGGGATTACACCCAGGATTCAAGTTTGCAATCCTTTCTCTTAAAGTTGTTAAGATTGTAACAGGGAAAATTTTATTATGGTTTAATATTAAACATCCTCACTCAGCTGAGGCTGTTAGAAGAACCTGGTTGCTTGCAAATTCTTATACACTAGGGGGTGCAAACATCCTTTTAATGAGTCCAGAAATAAATGGTCTTACCGGTGCCAGCAAGGGACGGTGCCTGGTCCTGTACTAAAGCTTGCATGGAAAATACCTAATTTTTTAACTTGCGTTTGGCTCATGCATATGAATAAATAAGAGCACTGCTTTCAGTAACAGTTTTTTTGATGTTTTCTGGGTTTATATATGGAGCCGAGAAGATGCTAACGTAGGAGTTACATAAGAGGAGAAGTCAGACGGAGCCTACTCTGTGTGCCATTGCCTGCAGCTTTCTCCTGTCCTGTGGTGACTCAGACATTGCCGTAAGCTT
The DNA here is from genome assembly GCA_034782735.1 of Sagittarius serpentarius. Lineage (NCBI taxonomy): Eukaryota > Metazoa > Chordata > Aves > Accipitriformes > Sagittariidae > Sagittarius > Sagittarius serpentarius. The sequence goes on from JAVKLA010000040.1 coordinate 3,062,694, forward strand.
CGCGGAGGGACGGTCTCAACTTTTTACCCCCACGTTTCCACATCATTGTGTGACGAGCTAGTCTTCTGACTCAGGCACTGGCTGAAGTCCTTATTTCAAAGCATTTATTCTTCTGTTGTTACGTTAGGACCCGGCTCTTGCAAGTCATGGTGTGAGGCACAGTGGGCTAAGCAAGGCAATGTTGTTTCACCTGCATGGGCTCCATCTGACAAAGTGTTGATTTTCTCAGCTTGTGCCAACAGAGCATTTAATCGCTTACTTAACAGGGACGGTAGTGGTTCTGCTGAATGTGATGGGATTGCTCACATGCATAAGCGTTAATCATATGTTTACGCACCCGTAAAAGCAATGAAGCAGTGCTGAGTACAAGCACAGAATTCCAGCTCCAGCAGCAGTAAGCCTTCAGTCCTTTTGCTTATGCATCGTTACTTACTTTTGCGTCTTTACTTACTCACAGATAAGGAACAGAGCATCTGAAGAGATATCATCCTCTCCTGATAATGCATTCTGCTTTTAGGTCACAGAAGTCATTCTGCAGCTACAAAGAAATGCTTATGAATGCAGGATCCTCCTGTGCAACATTTCTTCCTTTGCATTTATTCATTTGCCCATTCCTTATCTCAGTGAGGCATGATCAGAGCCAGAAAGTCCCTTCTCCTAAATCATGTACACAAATGACTACAATCTGAACTCATAAATTAAGGTTGGAAAAAAACCCCCATGGTTTAATGCACTTAGGCTTTTACATCTGTCTTGCCTAAATTCTGTTTTTCCAAATATATAGGGGTATTGCAGATGTCTTTGCATCTCAGACACCAATGCTATCTTGTGATTTATGGAACCCTGCCTAAATACCTCAAACTCTCTACCTGCAACTTGGTACCATTCATACCATCAGCTTTTATTTTTGCAGTGTTTCATATTACCTTCTTTTTCCTGTGTTACCTTCTATGCTACTTCATCACTACATCAAAACAAAGCAAGTGGATTAAAGCAGTTTAATGCATTACGGTTAAATATTTCTTTCTAAGGGAGAGCAGACCATTCAGAACACCATTAAGACAGAATCCCAATTGAATCTGGTGCAGCCATAAACTATCTTAAATGAATGTTAATAGAGAAGGACAATTATTGTTGACTTCAGAATGCAAACAAGAACTTCAGACACTGATTTCTATCAGCCCATTAGAGCTGGCTGAATTTTGCACACTGTTTTAACAGTTGCTTAGCAATGGCAAATACGCTGTTCTGTCTCTTATCACTAGAGGTATAGTTAGAACAATACCTATTATTGAACTGAATAGGTATGAAATTAGTTTATATTGTTCCTCTTTTTGAGATGGCACTTTGCAGCAAAGCAAGTTGTTTAGGCTGCAGGCAGAAGCAGTGATTTTTTTCCTGAAGCTATCTGTGGAGATAAAATGAAACTGAGGCTTTGCTGTGGCTGTTTATCTGAAAGCATCATCAAAAAAACTTTGCTTGTGTGTGTTGATGTGTGCAGGAAGAAAGAGATTCTCCTTCAAATGTCATCTTTGAGTGAATTTCCAGGGATGTGACAACACTAATGACTAAAGCCTATTCAAAAAGCAAATACAGCAATATTGCACTGTGACGCCACCTCCTCCCACCTTCCCCCATGGGCATCTCTGATGAAGTACCTCAGCTCTGATCTGGGGAAACATACTGGAGATTAAGCCACCAAAGCCAAGATCCAGAAGGACACTTAGGCACTTGTCATTTACTGTTGCAACTTCTATCTTTTAAGTGTGCACCTTTCAAAATGGAGTCCACACAGCTGCAGAATTCAACATCTGCAGCAACATTCACACGTAGCACGCAGGGTGCGCAGTCGCCACAATAGGGAATGCTTAGCAGAGTAGTGTGGTTTAATTCTTGGCTCTGCAAGGTCTTAATTATGTCTTTCTAGTTAGGATTTATACTCAACAGCTTCTGCCTCCCACAGGAATACCCCAATAACATGGGTGTAGGCTACTTTGAGATAGATGCTTTACAAGAAAAACTGAGCTTAGATAAGGGCTGCACATCCAAGCAAAAATTACAAATTTTAGGCGAGGTTGTCATCCTCCAAGTCCGGTGCAATAAAGTATGAATTATTCTAAGTACAGTTGAGTAATTTCAACAGAAAAATTGAAGAATGCTTCTACTTTGCAATAGACTAGTTTTGTAGCTGTTACTTTGGGGCAATGAAAAGTTTGCATTTGAATATCTCAGGCTGAGGAAATAATTTCACTTGCATCTTTGTGGATTCTCTAACAGAGAGAACCACTAAGCTACTGCAGAGATAACATGCCACTGCTTACTCTTCTCCAGGAAGCAAAGGGACTCTCAAGTTATCGGAGGCAGACATACATGGGAAGACAGGGTATGTACCAGCTGAATTTGAGCAGCAGCTGAATACAGGTTTGAATCATGGAATCACATAATGGTTGAAGTCTGAAGGGACCTCTTGAGAACATCTAGTCCAACGCCTCTGCTCAAGCAGGGTCACCTGGAGCCAGTTGCCCAGGACCGTGTCTGGTTGCGTTTTGAATATTTCCGTAGACGGAGACTCCTAACCTTTCTGGGCAACCTGTGCCAGTGTTTGGCCATCCTCACAGCAAAAAAAAAGTCTTCTTGTGTTCAGTTTGAGCTTCATGTGGTTTAACTTGTGCCCGTTGTCTCTTGTCCTATCACTGAGCACTACTGAGAAGAGTCTGGCTCCCTCGTCTTCATTCTTCCCATCAGATATTTATACACATCGGTAAGATCCCCTCCGAACCTTCTCTTCTCCAGGCTTAACAGTCCCAGCTGTCCCAGCCTCTCCTCATATGAAAGATGCTCCAATCCCTTACTCATCTTCAGAGCCCTTGGCTGGACTCACTCCATGTCTGTCTTGTACAGGGGAGCCCAGAACCAGGCACAATTCTGACACAGGACTGAACCCATCATGCAGGCAACTCTAGTTCGTATCTAGATCTGAGCCTTTGCCTTCACACTCATTTACTTTTTCAGTCCTCAGCCCAGTGGTACAGCTCCCAACAAGTGTGCAAAGTGTAGCAGCGATGTTTTATGGTTCGCACACCTTTCCGTCAGAAGTAGGTTTGAAGCTATCAGATTCGTTATGCCAACAAGAACCCACAATCTGAGAAACACTCAGGGACTCCTGCAGTGCAAATTGCTCTCACGTTCTGTGAAAGGCGCTTCGTTACCAACCTCACTGCCTTCCAAAAGGTGCCAAATGCTCCCTATTTCGTTAATAATCCATGTAGCTTTCCAGTGTACTTCATGAAAAAAAAATATTAATTTTTTACTTGAGCTACTGGGTTCTTATAATGCCTACAGTATTAATCAGTCATTTACACTGATTCAAATTAGCCCAGTTAATACTTCTACTAATAATTTGATTGCAATAACCAGACACAGCAAGAGCAGTTTAACCTGAGCTTAAAGCTGGAGTCACAGATGAAAGGTTTGATCAGTCATTCTTACCTGAATTCCTGTCCTGCAGCTAAATAACTACTTTCAGATAACTAAATGAAAAAATTAAATTCTCAAGTAGAAATATAAAATGGTGTGGAACTACAAAATTTCCCATTAAAGGTGCAAAGGACTCCTCATGGGAGACCCACAGCCAGGAAGATGAGCAGGCTGAAAAATGGCTTTGGCTGCCCAGTCACCAAGCAGTCAGGTACCAGAGGGAGCAGCCCAGGGGCCAGGCAGCAGCGAAGCCATCTCCCCAGTTCTCTGGGTGTTGAGGGGGACATGGAAGCAAGACTGCCTGTTAGGGGTATGTGGGGGGGATCCCAGGAACCTGAACACCAGTGGGGTTGCCAGGGGATGTGAAAGCTGGGCTGGCCAGAAATGAGCTATGGTCTTGGCAGAGGGCGAGAGAGGAGAGAGCACCTGCCAGTCAGACCTTCTTGAAACAAGAACATCATAAGCATTTCCACCCCAGCTTGATGCACAAAACCTCAGCTGACCCATACAAAGTTTCAGTGGTTTTAAGATGCTTTCCAAACTTCTACAGTGCAGGTTTGCACAACCTGCAGTCAGAAAAATAATGAGAACTGAAATGATCAGGAGAACAGTCAACAAAGTATTTCCAAATAAATGCTATAGCAAAGTAGATAAACAAGATTGTCCTGATCACATTTAAATCAATAACAAACTTTTTCCTTTTTTTCTGTTTGTTTTTGTTTTAAAAGAATGCCACTGCAGAAATTCCAGTGTACCACAGAATTTGTCACAGTGCATTGCAGAAGCCAGGTGGGGTAGGCCAGATTTGATGCTGGTTATAAATATAATTAGAAAAAAAGCCAGCAGTCTGATATTCATGAGAAACTCTGTAAGAACAAATCTCTGGAACAAGATAAAAACACACAACAGATTTTTTTTCAGGTGTGCCCAAGATTATAAGTTACAGTGCACTGGTTCTAACACCATGACTGCAGCATACAGAGACCCTTGGGCAGACACAGTCCTTGCCATGTCGTACTTACAGGCTACACTTTGAAAATACTGAAATGGTATGTGAACCCTATAGCAAACTTTTACTTGCAGTTGCCTCAGAACAGCTCTCAGAAGGGCCAGGCAGAGTTGGCAGGTCCAGCTGGTGTGAAAGGGCTGCAGCGAGACCCCAGTTTTCTCTCATGGAGAAGCCTGTGTGTGTGCTATAAAATGAGGTGTGGGCTTCCCAGTGGTGAAGAGTGATGGGGTAGATGGTATTTGTGATGTATTAAATAAAGAGACTATTTCAGAGTGTTTGAGCATGACCGTAACTGAACACTGGGGTTTTGACCCATCACGTAATCCTGTGCCCTGAATAATGCCAAGGAAGTCACTCACCTTAAGGCTACAAATGTATCTGTCCCTAAATGCCAACAGATGCTCCAACTGCACGTCTTGCCTTCTGTTGTGAAAATTCTTCACCAAAACTGTAATCTCACTAATACTCACTCTTTAGGCTTGCAAACTAGATTATGGCTTTAAAATACCAGGCTTCCTGGTATCTCTCTCAAATCCTACACCATTTCTGTTGTTGTCTCACATCCCTGAAGAGATTAACAACATTTCCAAGGTTTCAAATATAGATATTTCTTTCCAGAGCTGTCTGCTTTGCCTAGCATGAGCAATGTTGTTTTCATTTAAATAGCTCTACCCACATCACTCTGTTTTTAAAGCTGTGACAATTGTTGTCATACCACAACCGTCTAATGGCAGGATCTAGAGTTCTGGGCCTAATAGCTGTCATCTACTGCAACCCAATTGAAAATTTTGATGAGGTCCCCTCACTTACAGCAGCCAAGTCTCTGGCATGCAGAAGTTGTGTGTCTCAAATCCAGTGTAGGAGCCTATTTATATTCAAGTATATTCGATACAGGAAATAGAACTAAAACAAAACACCAGCATGGAATTCTGCCCATGCTGAAGTCAGTAATAATTTTGCACTCTGTTTTCCTGGTCTGGGGTTTCACACTGAGGATTTCACTGCCTACTTTCACCTCTAAAATTGTCTGCTAATGTTTCACATTTTATAATAGCTTTTTATTAATTTTTCAAATATTACTTTCTGTTTCATGAGCTCTTAAAAAAAATTTCTGAAGGAGGAGGAGGGTTTGCATCACCCACCAACACAGAGTGAATAGGAATCACATGCAACTTTCAACAGAGAATCAACTCCAAGAATTTGCAATATCTTTGCCATGGAGTAGCTCTAGCTCTGTTTTCCCATCTCCTGCATTATGCTACTGCTGGCTGTTGGAATTTGATGTTAAAAAAGAAAACCACCAGGAAAAAAGATGTCTGTATGCAAACTACTGTCAATTCCACAAACAGATCTTTTTCTCCTTTAATGTGTTATGTATAGTTCTCTCAGGTGTTAATTAGAACAGCAGCATGAGCTTCCAGTAAGTTTTGCAGGGATTTAAAAGATTTTTTTTTTTAAAAGATGAGGGTGTCTCTTTGAATGAGTCCTGCTATTACAATGCAGTTAGCAGGAGGTTTTTTCCTTACCTCATTACAAGAAAAATATTACACACAACATACTTTGCGGTTTGAGTTCCTATCAGAAGGCAAAAATGAATACCAAAATTTCCTAACAACCAAGCACCACATATAGCACGATTACAAGCTATGTTGCTGTTTCCCATACTCTGGCATCTAAGCTTGGCCTTATCCAACTTCCCCATCAATCACTGCACACTACTCTTTGGTATCATGTCATCATATTTCCATAATCATTAATCATGTTACCCAATAAATCCTTGAGCAATTATTTAAGCTGCTCTCTTAACAGCTGTCCACTTCTCATATTGGCACCTTGGCTGCTCATTTACCAGTGTGCCTTTGATCTGGGAACTGTTCAATCAGATCAATAACATGTAAGGAAAATGCAAATGGTTTGAAACAAGAGAAATTCTTTCATGTGGAATATTCACATTTGGAACAAGCCTTTCAACTCTGCAGCCGAAGCTTTTCTTGATAGTGATAAAGTTCTTTATAACGATTTAACAAATTACAGCTAGGTAACGGCAAAGCATATTGCATTTAGCAGCAGAGTAAGTGGTGGGCGAGAGGAGGAGCAGGGAGCTCCCAGTCACACAGGCACTGGCAAGCCCCCTCCTTCCCGGTGGCCCAGGAGATGAGATGCCAGACTTTTCCCTGTGGGAGGCAGATGTAGCAAGAGACAAAGGCCATTTGCACGTTCAGGTCTGTGGGAAACTGCCTCCTTTATCCCTGTGCCTCCCCATCGGCCTCAGACATCCCTCCCCCACCCCTTTGCAGGTCCTGGTCCAGCCTGCAGACTCTTCCCGTCAAGCTCTCCTGCTCCTTTTCCCACCCTTTCCTGCTCTCCTGTGCATTGCTATCACAGGACCACTGACTTTGGGGGATCATTTTTGTTGGTCTGGTTTTGATGATAGGTTTTGTCATTTGTGAGAGGACCTCTTTGGCTTCAGGCAGATGTACAACTCCTGTCTGTCTGTCAAGAAGATGCATGAGGAATAGGCAAGATTACTAAATACAGTTTACTATCTGCAATGACTAAATGCCAAATGCAGATATAAATTGTAGTGCACTTGGAAATCTGATTAATTAAAAAATCCTAATGCCACAGACATATGCTCAAGTTTTGAATGTTACTTTATCAGCATCATCTTACTCTTCCTAGACTGAGGGCAGATTATCATCAAGTATTTTTCAGCCTCCTCTAGTGAAGCTTTCTTAAGCATTTCAGTATTTTGAAACAATGCCTTTTCTGTAGCCCTATTTTCTAATGGTACCAGCTCTCTTAGTCACAATTTACCATGGTGTTGTATACATTTCCCCCCTAAAGAAGACAAAAAGGGAGGAAGAAAAAGTAATATACATCTTTATAAATTATTATATTCCATGCTTTGTTGGAGTGAAGGCTGTGTGATAAATGATGTCGCGTGGCTGTGCAGTTCATCATTTTACTGCAAACCTGCACAGCTAACATTTGTGTTGCAATACTACCCCCGGGCCTCCAGTGGGGCAGCCCCCCTATCTTAAATGCCATACACATATAATGAGTGACAGACCGTTCCTCAAAGACCTTACGAGCTAGAGACAAGAGATTCCCACTAATGAAAGATGTCTCCTTTCTCCAAACGGATGAACAGCACATCTTGTTTCCATGGCACTTGTAGCCACAGATAGGCTTGGAGGGTGGGAGGAGGACAATTTTTATGATGCTGTAGGTAGAGTCTGAAGAAAGAAGTCTGCCTTCACGAGAAACAGAAAGGATGCAGTGGAGAGCACTGGAAGAACCTGGAAATATCCAAAAGCAACCTTCCTGTGGTATATGTGGAGTACAGCCTTCTGTGGTGCACCAGTATGGTTTTACTGGCCTTCATTCAGGGTAATTGATTCGCCTCTTGCCTGTCTTTACCACTTATCAATAGTTTAGTCCCCAAGTTCCTGCTGATAAATACATGATATATGTAGAGAGGTACAGGTTTGAATACACAACATACAAACAGTTGTTTGAGTACAACGCATTCTTTTAATACGAATAGTTACTAGGATATGATAATTTATGCAAGAGTTATGAAAATATGTATCTGTGTAACACCTGCATTGACTAGTTAATGTAAGGATAGAATACTTGATCTCAACTTCAACATTTTATTTGGAAAGTTTGGCCAAATCTGATGCAATTTGGTACTTTCCTCTTGACAAGTTACATCATAACCTACGCTGGAAAGAATGGATGAGTTTGGAAGACTGTCAAAAGGTTCTTGCTACATGTAATTTATACATCCAGTTGAATTCCAGGCCACTTTCTGTTCAAGGCAATGTGAACTCTGTCGCTGACTTCAAAATGGGTAATATAACCTCCAAACAGAATATTACAGAAAGGTTAAGCAAGTGACAGAGACAAATAGGTGAGCTGAAAATTGGCTAGTATAATTGGACAGTCCTTTGGGCGATATACCTCAGATTTTCTGTTACTCACACCTTGAAGTACAGCTCTGTGCTGAGAAAATCATCCTTATTCCAAGGATTTTGATCTTAAGACATGCACAAGAAATCTGTAGGCGTCAGAAGACGCACACATTACAACAGCAGGTCATGTCATGAGCTGGCATAATAAATGGCGTAATTCCTTTGGCTTTGGCAGCTTCCATGAAGCTTCCATGACTTCATGTGAGCTATGAGAATTTCTACCACTAAGATACCATCCATTGCATGTTTGTGTACAGTACTGGGTACAGCCAAGTTATGAGATCTGATAAAGTGGAATTTTGGAGAAAGAAGCTGGCTGACCACAGTTGGGGAGCCATTCACGTGTTTAAACATGGGTGTCTAGTGCCACTTTAAAATCCTCTGGATTTCACAAGATGATGGCCAATAGGACTCAGGTGATCTATATCCTTTTCGAAAGGATGCAAAGGAAGGACGGGTGTGATAGCTCCACTGACTACAATAGAACTCAATGGCTGCTGCTAGGAACCTGAAACCCACTGCTGACCTCCCATGCAGAAGAAAGAAAAGTGTTTCCAAGTGCTAAGAAGCAACAGCAGCTCAGCAAAAGCATGCAAACATGAGTGGTGGAAATTATATATAGGAGGAATATTTAAGTTGAAAGAACAAAGACTGGGAGTAGGAGGAAATAAGAGAGGTGGCTCGGGGGAGGAGGGAATAGCATAGAGGAGATGTTCCTTTTGTGGTATGTATAATACTATCACTACAAAATCTGCTTCAGAGAGGGACATGGCCTGGCATGGACAGGGAGATGCTGCTGTTGCTGTTGCTGATAGCAGTGGCTAGCAAATGAAGTGTGGTAAGGGGCATAGTACAAGGAAATGAAGCAGTGGCAGAGAATAAGATATGGCTGGGGAATGAAAAATAAAAGGTTTAAGCCCATCTCATGTTGTACAGATTGCAGTGGGAGCATGGTGGTTTCTGATTATATGAGCCAGTAGTCAACAGTCTTGCCTGATGGGCACCAGCCCATGCTCCCGAGGATAAAACCAGCCTGACCTTCCCCCTGTGTTCATTCCTACAATTCATATTCACTTGTATCCATTCTCTTCATTACTTTCCAGGCAGGTGACAGTAAAATGAAGGCGGCTGACCCTCTTAAATAGTTTTTAAACTGAGATCTCCTCCTCTAATTTTGTGGGTTTTAAGGAATGGGATTTACATATTGATTCAGACAGAGATGCTTCAATACCATACTACAAGACCTCAGTGATTCGTACAAATGGCTTACAGACTCACTAAGAAGGAAGGCAACCAAACATGCTAATAACAGCAAGCATCAAGTGCCACAAAATATTACCTGAGCCTTGTACCTTAATTCCAACTGTATCATCACTAAGCTCTTTAAAGGCTACTGCAATATCCAAAATGCCATAAAAAATCTTTCGACTCTGTTTTACTTAAAAATAGTGAATCCTTTGTACTACTGTGACAGCTGCCTATGAGCTAGAAAATTGTAAGTCTGTTTAGCACAGGGTGATCAGATACAATAATTAACAATTTTACCAGAGTATGTCAGAGACTGAGAAACAAGAATGAAATCCTGATCCTAGTGAAACCAATATTCTCAGGGACATAAGAGGTCAGCTCTTAACTCTGTAAGTTTTTTATCATCTGGATAAATAATTTTTATTATTATTGCATAAATCATGTACTGGTGTCTTGGCAAAAAGTAGTTGTTTATATGAATAGCTGTTATAAGAATATGTCAAGAGTAAATGTTCCAAAGAAGACACACTACTGTTCTGCAACAAAAAGCCTATTATAATCTCCCATTTTCTATTAAGCAACTGTAAAATATTTTACCCCCTTTCTGTTTTTCGTTTGTTCATTTTGCAATTCATTTGGTTTCCAAAACTTACTTGAAACCAATCCCAGGACTTCAACAATGTACGGACAGTTAGTTACTGTGACTGGATCTTATTTAACTTGGTGAGAAGCTTTCAAAGAGCTGGTCCCTACCAGTCATCCCAGTAGTATGGGCTTCCCTGTTGATACTCTACAGTCTGGGATGATACAGGCTAGTGTTTGTACTCCCGGCTCAGATTTTCCCCAGTGCCTCGTCCTCTTAAGTTCTTCTGAGGTGTAGCTCACCCAGACATTCAGTTTCTACTTGTGGTTCACAGTTGCTACTAATGAAGTGAGTTTATTCTTACAAACTGGCTTGCACTGCGGGATTTTAATGTCTCATCTTCTGGCATTGCTGGTTCTAAGCAATAAACAAAGGGTGCCACCCAAAACCAGAGTAAAAGTAGCGGGGAAGTGAAAGGGTATGGCTACGAGAAACTAGCCAGAATGAATCCTCTGGAAATGTCCTAATAGTCCTAATAACATATCTCATCCCACCAGGAAAAAGGTCAAAGTGGGCAACAAAGCACTCTTAGGGCTCAAATGCAGGCAGACAGATGGGGCTGCAGTGTAAATACAGACAAACTGACAAGACATAAAACTGCTTTAGAAACAACTTCCAGCAGCAAAAGTCTACCAGCAGGGAAAGGTCATTTGTAAGGTTTGTTTAGAACAAGACAAGACTAAACATTGTGTGCAGTGCCCTGGCTTTCTGAGACAGAAGAGGTTTTCCGCAGGCCACCGACTTCTCCTTCGAGAAACACGGGCAAGATATTTCAGAAGTCCTGTCTAAACACATGCAGTGAAGGATGTAGAAAGTAACGCAATAATGTATTGAGTCAAAGGTGGGGCGTAACAGGGAAGTTTAATCATCTTCCTCAGCAATGATATACACAAATAAGTAAATAAAAGGGATCTTGGAGAGATCACACACACCGAGAAGTGCAAAAGCAAACTGGCTTCTTTAGCTTATTTCTACCAAGTAAGTGGATGGGGCTCTACTTCTACCGCTTTGCTTCCTGTTCTGCTACCAATCCTTATGGAATTAGAAACCCTCTTTTTCAACAGCCACCTCCTTTGGAAAAGAGTTTCCTTTCCTCCCCACCACAGTTTCCGCCTGCCCAGGGGCAAAACGTCCCCACATTAACCTGCTGTGTCAGAGTACTGGTTGGAAAAAGATGAACCTTGGGTGCCCGAACACAAATGACTACCAGGCCTTTCCTCATACCAGTAACCCTGGGAAGCTGTGTCTGCCACTGGAGTCAGCAGAAGAAAGCTCTCGTGGCCCCTGCGTGGCTGTGCATCTGTATTTGTGAGAATGGTAGGCTCTCTGCCGTGCGTCTCCACCTCCAGCCGCGGGATGCCAGCTCTCGCAAGGACCACCTATTCAGCGGAGCTGCCCATGCATCAGGGCCCTTCTCGTGCAGCACACCAGGGCAGGGAGGGCACGTGAGCACTTTGGCAGATGTAGGAGTTCAATCTGAGGGACAAAGCTGGCATTCGGTTTTGATATAGTAGCTGCTACCTTACGCTTGTACCTCGTGCCATCCTTTTGTGTTGCAGATGTACTTAAATCGCTGATAAAGCGGGATGTCTATCTGCTGGGTGCCAACACTCAAATAACGCTCAGAGCAATCTGTGTTATGCAGTGTAAATAGCCATGGCCTTAATTTTTTAATCCCTCATCTGTAGTCTCCACTACACAAGATGTGTAACATGGATCATTATTTTTTCCATTCAGTGCTCAGCCAATTTCGGCTCATTTTTGTTCCTGGAGCTGTCTAGTGTGCATCTTACATGTTTAAAATAAATACACCATCATAATTGGATCCTAACCAGACAACACTAAACTATCATATTTTTCATTGATACTCAAGATTAATTTCTAATATGAGTGGAAGGCTCTTCTGTATGCTTTAGCCGATAATTAATAGAAGGCGTAGGACTATTCAGGGTCTCATTCCTCAGACTCCACTTTCTCTGTGAATTGTAGACATATTATAAATACGTAACAAACCTTACCAAGAAAAATAACTTCAATTTACACTGTAGCCTAACTGGAGAAGCTACACGTAAGCCATGCCAAGAAAATGTTGAGAAAAAATAGCTGTTCAATAATTTCCCGTTTATCATTTGCTTAGTCACATTTAAAAAAAATTGAAATCCATATTATCTTTTCCTTCAGTTGAAGTGCTGAATTTTTCTGAAAGGCTGCATTTTTGTTGAGGATGGCAAAACTATTGTATCATTGGTCATTTGCTTTACAGTGGCCTCATGTTTCAGGATATAAATTCAAATATGAAAAAAACAATTATGTGAACTGAGACATAGAAGATTTGCAACCCGTTCTCACTGACTATTTCTACTTCTTTTGTTGACTGATGAAAATGGACCAACCAGCTTCATGCTCTGCTTATTTGCAGCAATACAAAGCTACACAGGTTGCATTCACAAATCTTCTGAGCACGCTGTGAGTGGTAAAATATTCTTTAACCTGTTTTTCCCCTTCTCTTTTACAGCCAGCTTCCTGCATTCATTGAAAAAACAAAACGAAACAGGAATTATGTTCCTGGTCATTATCATGACAATTCATGAAATTAATATTATCTATTATACAAGAATAAGAAGATGACATTATGTACTGTGCTATTTAATTAGCCATCTAGTAGCTTTACTGACCTGCTGTATTTCTTCTTTCCAGCCTGTTTTTTATGTTTTGCACTTGCATGAATTTTTCTCTGTTTTTGCTTTCTGTTTCTTCTGTGTATGAACAGGCTTTGTTACACAGGAGCCTGCCAACTTTTTTGTTGGATAGGACCATCCCACCTTCGTGCAGTTCTACAGGAACAGAGATGGGGCTGGGTTGCATTAAGAATACCTTGTGCTCAGGTATCCCCCAATTACTCAGACTGTCCTGCTTACTAGACACTCTCTTCTATGGAATAAAAGTCTTTTCATTTCCCTACCTGGACGTAGGCTTTGGTTAATCCTTCCTATACGCATATTAACTCAGTTGAGAGAAGGAGGGCTAGGGAGACTGGGGAAATAAAAATTTGAGAAGTAGTCTGAGGAAAGCATCTGATCTGGAGCAGTGCGGAGGAGTGGTGGTTGGCACGGGGACCGTTAGGACATACTCCACAGAGGACGCCCATCTTCAGCCAGAATCCAGCACACAGTCTTCCCGGCGAGCACTCAGGGCTAGAGAAAGAGGCTGAGGCTCCCTTTTCCATGCGCCGTCACCACAGCCAGCGGCCCAAACTAACAGTTGTCTGGTATGTGGCAATTTCTCCTTTCGCTCTGTAGACCTGCACTCCCAGTGCTCTGCCTACAGAAACCCCCTCTGCACTGGACGAAAAGGGACCTATTCTCGTACAACCTGCTGGCTGTGTGGTGTGGTGTGGTGTAAGGAAGGAATCCTTTCCCTCCTATTCATGTCTTAGCCCCTGTGAGGACCATATTCCAGCATGGAGGCCAGCAGAAAATCTGCCGTCTCTCATGACAGAAAGAGAGGAAAGACTTTCCCAAAGCATGGGACAGTCATGCCTTCACCAAACAAATACAGACACGTGGGATCGGGGAGAATATGTTACGTTTTCTGCTTGGGTTTGGAAACTGGCCAGCGTAACTGTTTAATTCTGCCTCCTGATGCTTTTATCCCTCCCTTTTAAGTAACTATTATTAGAAGATAGACTAATTTCCAGTGACCTTTCCTCTTGTTTTTTTTGCTTGTTTCTAAGCATTAGAACTTTTGGATGAAAGCAGATGCCGAAAGGCAAAAAAAGCGATAGATTATCATGCCATTTACCCTCCAAACAACTTAAAAAATTCCCTTGTGCAAAGTTAAGAAGAAGAAGGAATGAGACAAGTAGGAAGACTTCAGGATTTTTCTTTTCCTTTTCCCACTGCATAGACAGAGGAATAAAAGAGGCGATTTATGAAAAGCCACCATGGACCGAGCCTGCAGTCTGATAAACAACAATAACCTTTTTCTTGACACTAATTCCTTTATTATCTTTTTAGAAGAATTTAAAAGCCACTTATTTTTGAAAACTGTGATTTCAGGAAAAAGTATAATTTTCACATTTCCTCTGATGTGTTGTATGCCCTGCTGTGTTATGACATTTCAAGTTTCATCAAGTCACATTAATTTACATTCTCACATGTTTTCTCAGTGGAACCTGCTCTTTGGGTCAATTTTCATTCATTGCTTGATCACTTTAATGTATTTGTATTACTGAATACTTGGGCCGTATTAACTGATCTTTCCATACCCCATGCTTGCAATTCATTAGCAATCATTTCTCTTCTCTGCACGAAGAAAGGGAAAAAGAAATGAGAGAGAGAGAAAATGAGAGAAAGACAAAGACTCAGAAAGGAAGTGAACAGCTATTTAGTATACAGCCTGGGATGCAGCCTGCTCTGTCGCTCGGGATTTGGTTATGTTAGGAAATTTTCTCTGGTGTGACCAACATAGGTTGGTGATCCAGTAGAAACCTGTATAATAAATGCAGTTAGCTGGTTGTAAGCCATCCTTTATTTCAGCCTTCTCAACTTTGGTAAGTGTGTTCAAAGTAGTGCAAGTAAGTCTGTGTTAGAGATTTGTGTTGGTGTTACGTAAAGCAGTCTGTTGGATCCCATCAGTGCAGCAAGCCAAGGAATTTTCCAGGCTCCTGCAATGCTGATGTGAGGGAGAGCTGGGCACCAAGTCCCATTTGTGGGCTTGTTCCTCACAGCACCATTCTGGTTGCCCATGACTCAGCTTGAGCTTGAGAAAAGGCCCGAATTCCCAAATTTGAGCCTCCTAAATTCAGGTTGCTCAGAGTGGCCAGCACAGCTGACGTACAATATCACCTTTCTTCATCTCCTGACATAGATAAAGGTCAAATGATAAAACATTAAGCAAAGGAAACATCCAATTTTGTCTACCCTTTCCCTATATTTATTAAATTAATGACTGAATTAACCATGGTGTTTCCCCCCTCTCTTGCCACTCTCTGCTTGAAAGCGGCACCTGAATACAAAATGAGCAATCAGGCACTCAGAAAGCTTTGAAACCTCTCAGTAAGCTCCCCTTCCCTCCTCAGTATAAGGATGCTTGATCTTCTCTGGTGCTGCTCTGAAGCCCTTACTGCATGCCACGATGAAAATCAGGTAAAACGGGCTCTGACGCACTGTATAGGCAGCTGCTCATCACACGGTACAGAAACCGCCAGCAGGAGTTTCAATGACTGTGCAAGATGTGAGTCTTTTTCAGGCATGGTGTAGGCAAACATGGTGAGGGTTGGACGCCTCAGGCTTTGGGTGGTAGGGAGCAACCTGCACTTAAAAAAATCATGTTGCCTGCAGCTCTCCATCAGTGAGGAGTCACATGCATGTCTGATATGATTGTGCATCCTCATCAGTCTTTTCTGCTGTTAACACACTCCCTTGACGTACCCCATATTGAGACCTTGCCTGTAACCACATCTTTCTCACTTTGCAGCCAAACCATGATATCTACAGGAAAGTGGAGCCTGCAGCAACATAGAAGGTTGCAGCTTGTATTCCCCCACCTACATCAGGGTGGATACACACCTACCCCTCCCACACCTATCCCTAGAAGTGAAGACATCGCACATAGTCCAGCTGTTGACTAATCTCAAGCTATATAATTCCTTCTCCTGTCCTAAAAGCTCCACCAGTGGAATAAGACAAGGCTGGAGGTGGGGAATTGTCCAAGACAAACACTTCGGGCATTTTGGTTGCATTGTCTTCAAGCTGTTCGGAGCAATCAGGCCATGCAGTACTTTAGTGACAGCTGGATTTCGATTCAAACCTCTTCTCCAACCTCTGACAGTTCTGGGGGAGCTGCCATGAAGGTCAAACACTGGAAAACTCTAAGGGCGGAGGGGAGACTCCCAAATGTGACCACAGCCACAGAGAGCCCATCCTGCCATTGTGATGTCCTCCTACCCCTGAATGAGTAGGAGGATGATACTAAAGCTTCCTATAGAGGGTTGAATGGAGCAGCCTGATGTATCAAAGCCTTGGGAAGAGGGGGGCAAGGAAGGCTGCACATCAGTGATGGCAAGTGATCCGGTGCCACGTGCTCTGTGGGAGAGTGATCAGTGCAGCCCAGGGAAAGCAGCACAGATATGACAGCACGTCTGTGATCCACTGAACACTGGTGACAGAATGGAATGTAATCTGTGTGTTTATGTTCAGAGATTAAAGACAACAACTGGCTCCAACAGGACGTGCTGTCCTGCGATCGAGAACAGAAAAAGATGCTTACGCAAAATGGCCTGGCAGCAGTGCACAGGAGGGACAAGCAGACTCATTTTCTCCTGCAGGCAGCACAGAAAGGGATTACTGTTCAGTGGGGAGGGAGGCAGGAACAGGGAGAGAGAAATTAGGAGTCCAGATGTCTACTCTCTATATACAGTTTCCAAGGGCTTTGGAAATAAAATAGAAAAAAACCATACTGCGCCATAAAGTCAGACATGTATGCAAGGAGTCCACATTTATTCGGGACTGAGGTTGTGTTACGTGACCTTAAGCAAAACTAATCAGCTGGACTGAGTCTCCTCCGTCTTCCCCAGCACCTGCGAACCTGAGAGGCAGGGTTGCAGAGCTAAAAGCCAGTCCCTCCCTTCCACTGGGATGCAGCTGTGTAAATGTCTTGGTCTCTCCTAAGAGATCTCAGAGTATAGGGTGGGAGAACTGGAAGGGAAGTGGGGGCTGGTGCGATCCCCTCATTCGTGGTTTTGGCATCTACAGTCCGTATTAAATTAGTGGCCATGGAATAATTTAACCCGTTCCGGAACCTAAGTGCAAAAAGGGGCAAGATTAGGTTGGCCAGAATATAGACAATCAAAATTTAAATAGTATTGTAAATAGTATTCAAGCTTAATTAGGGCTGAGAGAAGGAAAGCCAAAATGCCAGAGGCTGCCTTACCTTACCCCTTGGAGGAATACAATTCCTGACACTAGAGACTAGAAGAAAGAAATAGTTTAGAAGCCCTGATGCCTTCCAAACACCAGGTGCTGCACAATCAATACCTTACCTAAACCACGACTGACCTTTTAGCTCCTTTTTGTGTCTTTTCTCATGGGCGGTACCAGTCATCTATGCTGTGATGAAAACAGAAAAGTTGCCATCTGCCTGTGCCCAAAGGTTTATGAAATAAGAGAAGAGTATAAGAAAAAAACCCAAGTGGCACTGTTCTTGCTATCGCTTCCCTGCTCCCTTCTTGAAGCCACTTTCTGTGTCCTTAAAGATGCTGTCCTACTGATGGTAAGCAGTGAGGTGGTGTCGCGTCCCAAACTTGGAGCGACTCAGGTTCGTGGATTTCCTTTGTTAGAATTAAGGTGAAACGACACCAGA
>JAVKLA010000040.1:3090019-3178768 GCA_034782735.1 Sagittarius serpentarius
TCCCCCATCCCACTGGGTGGGGGGAAAGTGAGTGAGTGGCTGCGTGGTGCTGAGTTGCTGGCTGGGGTTAAACCACGGCAGCATTTTGTGCAAGACACCCATTAGGTACCTGCTCCTGCAAGCAAGCCAGGTGAGCCTGGGGACCCATGGTTTCCCTCGAGTGCCCTGACCAGGAGGGGTCTGTCTTGCTTGCTTATTTGGGTCCCCAAAGCCTTGCACCTCTGGCCACGCAGCTGCTGAACTTCAGTGAGGAGACTGCAGGGGCATCCAGATGGGGATGCGCAGTAGCTCTGCAGTCTCAGTGCAAAGCACCCTGTCTGTGCTACCTGGGCCGTTTGGACTTCCATAGCCAAAATTTGCAGGGTAAAAGCTCATAGACCTATACACGCCCTGTGTGACACACTTATACGACCAGATGCTTACACATGTTTCTACAGCAGCAGAGGAACCAAGTATGCCCAAAGCAGCAGGACAACCGGCAAGAGCTGAAGAGCAGCAGAAAGAGCTGCTACGTCAATCATTTCAGCTGCTCAGGCTGCCCAGTGGCTTGCCAGAGGTGTTTGGACGAACTGAGCACGACCTGTGGTGGAACCAAGGGCGCCGAGGCTGGAAAGGAGGTAGGACAGGTGTTATATAAGTGGTTGGTTGGTTGTCCTTTCTAAATACCCAAATGAGTGATCAGAAGTCTGTGTTAATTGGCAATGAAGTAAAACTTGCAACTTGAGAGTGCTTTGCCCGTGACAGGCAAATTGCAAGGTGCGCAAAAAGCCTGTAGCACAACTGGGATTCAACGTATCTCAAACAGTGTGCCCGATCTAAATGGTTTAACGCCCTCATGTAACACCCTGTGCTGAAAAAAGCCCAAGACCAGTCTCCTGGCAAGCTTGCCGGCCTGCATGTAAAGGCTAAAACATTTTCTGTGGAGTCTGCGGGTCTCCCTGCTCCTCTGCACATCACTACGGATCCAGCCACAGACCGTGCTGCGTGATACTTGCTTAACGGGCAGCAGATGGGAGGGGGGATCCATTAGAGGAAGACGGTCCAGAGCACAGCTAAGTGTTTTTTCCTTCTCACCAGTCTCCTCTCATCTCATCTCCTTGGCCAAAATTTTTTTCCTCTCCTGTTTGCTCCATTACAGCAGCAGCAGACGCTGAGGATAGGTTACAAACTGAAACTTCTTCAGGCAATACATTGAAGTATCAGTTGCCTGCTCAGATACTGGGGCTGGGCATTTTTATGCTCTTTTGTGTGTATCTATCTCGGACATTTGTTTCTTCTGCCCCACTCCCCCCAGGACCTGTTGACATCCATCTTGTCCCTCAGATGCCTACTGTGGTGGTCTCCAATACCGACAGCTCAGGATGGTGTCGAGACAAGCGAGGGGGACACTTTTATAGCCCCAGAGCAGCTGGAGTTCCAGCCTCAGCAGCCATACGTTCTCATTACATGGCCGAGAAACCACCCTCCCCTGCTTCAGCAGCATCTTAAACCAGGTGTGGGAAAGGTTTTAGTGTGACAGAAGAAGAGGGGGGCCTTTATGTCTTCTCAATCCTTTAAAAAGTTTGATCTATAGATACACAGGGCTGTTCATAGAACACTTTCAAACCACAGTGTTTGGGGAATGATTTTATTTGTAAGATTTTACTATTCAGTTTAATTTTAATTGGAGAACGCTACGAGGCAACTACAATTTTTTCATTCCCTCTATTATTCACTCTCTGAAGAGCTGACTTTTGTACTGTTCTTCAATTCTAGACTTAGGTTGGATTGCTGGATCTATACAGCGAGGCACTGAACAGGCTAGTTTTTAGCACTGGTGAACAAAGAGCGTTACTGATTCCTGCAGCAGCACAAGGTGACCAGGGCAGGCTCCAAGCATTTGAAGAGCAGGATACCTCCTGGGTGGTTACAGATTGAGTCCATTGAGGCAACTAGCTTTGAAGCTGTCGTCTCTACAGGATTTCCTCCTGCAAACAATCCCTTCATGCCGCAAGACAAAGGAGTAACGTGGCAGAAGAACTGAGTTCTGGCGCTGCAGAAACCAGAGTAAAGCCTGGGGAGGGTTGATGCAAAGATAAGAAAGCAATGTTTTTCAGGATGTTCTATATGTACTGCTAGACATGTCTTATTACTGAATCTCTTCTGATTGTTACTAATTAAAAAAAAAAAGATGTAATTCCCAGTGAAATTAGCTTTGTTTCCAGGCTGCAAAACTGATGAGAAAGGATGACCAGGCCCTAACTTAACAGCAATTTCATATGTCTAGCCATTTGCACACGGCAGCAAATTAACACGAGCTGGTATCTACCGCAGTGAAGATACAGGTAACATCCCACGGGGGCTATTTAACAATGAAGGCATTTGTAAAAAAATCACTGTTGTTCCTCCTTAGTATCTGAGCATACTCTGAAGCCAATATTCACGCAACTACAGTTGTTCAATTGATGCAACTCAGTAATTTTTATTGCAACTGGAAGACAATACATCACAGAAACTTTATGGTAGGTTTTGGGAAAGTGTTATTTACAATAATAATTGATGAAATAGTTTGTCTTTGGCAATATGATTACACATCAAGAAAATGTAAAATGCAAGTATGCCTCTAAATCAACATTTTCATATTTCCTAAAGATCAGCTGATTGCACTTGCCTTCGGACTGCTCATTTAGGTAAACACAAATACAACTTAACATCACTGTTCATTCCCCATCACAGTTCGTATTTTAATATTGATGAAATTGGCAGTTTCAGACGCCAAGTACAGGAAAAAAAATTGGCTTATCACTGTACTAAATTAACTTATTGGCCAGTTAAGGTCCTGTGACCCTTAAGCACTGATACTAAATCTCTTGGTCTTTTGATTGCTTTATCACTTTTTTCTGTAAAACAAAATATTTCAGAAATTACAGATCAGAGTATAAAAAAAATGTACAAGTCCATAATGCTTTTCATACACACACAAATCATTCCCCCCCAACATTTTACATCATGGCAGTTTTAAGTAGTGAGTGTGAATGATGCAGGCATGGAACTGGTTATCAAATACAGGTATGACTTTAAATTGTTGTCCCACACACATACTCAGGAAATGTACAATGCTCTAGCAACTTAAAAATGTACTCAAGTTCAATGTCAACCGAATGAAAAAAGAAAGCCTTGGGATTTCAGGCCAGAGTAAACAAATTAAAAAGATTCCCATTTCCAGATGATCAGCCATTCCAGAATCCAGCACATAATTTTAGCATCCACTAAAATCCCCTCTAGCACTGAGGGCCAGCACAAGTTGTCATTTATCCCTTAAACCCTCAGATGATGAGCTCTCGTAACTGCTGGCCTGACCCAAAGCCCAACGAAATCAACTGAAAATAAAAAAGTGAAACAAAACCCCCTTCCACTGACTGTGAAAGGACGTTACATCAGGTTATTTCCCCCTCTTTGCAAAAGAAAACGATACAGTAGAAAACCCATTATATAGCTTCAGATAAATATGCCTTGTTTCAATGCTAAAACAAAACAAAACCCAAACTCCCCAAACCAGGAAAGGCTACTTATTAGAACAATTCAAAAGTGACCTTTAAATGATTTCTGGTTTTCAATGTACACCAGCAAAATACAGCACCATAGACACATTAGGTTGAGACTCTTTTTTTTTTGGTCAGTGAAGCTAGTACTTGTTTGCTGAACTGTGGAAGAATTATAAGGTCATGTACATGATCAAACAGAAAGCAACCCAGCTGACAAGTCTCTGCTTAATTCAAGAATAACCAGTACTAAAAATAAAAATGCAAAAATAAAAACCCCTAATAAACCACCATCAATTAATACTTTCTAAATAAACAGGGATTAACAGATGAATTCACAAATGTATGCAGATTTATACAGAACACCAAATGTTGTGTGTAAATCGTTATAAACTCCAGCTCAAAACAGAAACACACAAAATGTATAGTTTGACTTACACATCCCGTTTCAAAGGAAAAGAGACATCATTACAACTTGGTAACTGTGCTAACTGCAATATAAACCAAACAGAAATTCAAAGTTTGGCAGATAACTAAGAAGAGGGTTATCACTTAGGTTATATAGCAAAGTGTTGATGTATATTACATAGAGTAGTATAAATAATAAAAAAGTATTATTTAAATTAGATCACAGTGCTGCATTATGTGCATAACAGTGTTTGATATATTACTGGAGGGCTGTGAAGAACACTACTAAAACTTAACTGGTCAGACGGTCAACACTGATATTCTGTTACAATCAGGAGGATGTACGGTTCAAATGCTCTTTTGGTGGCAAAGTCAAGAAAACGTTTCAAAGTATTTCCTATAAAATATGCCAATGAGCTATTCAGGCAGTAGTGACATACCTGAAGGAGCTGGGTTTGCATTCTCCATGAAGTGAAGTAAATTGTATTGCATCTGGAATTGGAAATGCATTCTCTCTGTAGTTTTATTCTGACCCTGGAGCACAGGAAAGCAACACTTTCAAGTGCCTAGGGCCAGATTCAAGGAAGAATGGTAGTAATACTAGTGAAACGGTAAAGATTTCCAGGAGCACTTGGGTGTCTATAGCTCCACTGACTGCAAAGGAGATCAGACACCTTCAGGTTCTAGAAAACCTCAGATTGTGCCTATCTACATCTTTAGATGATTTGGGAGCCAAAATCTCAGTGAAAATCACTCACAGCTACCGAGAAACCAGGACAAAGTGTTGTTTTGGTTATTTTATGCCTGGTGCCATTTGGTGTGCAATTTAAGATTTCATTCTCTGCTAAAGTTTGTTGATGTAACTCTACCTCACTCCAGTGAAGAATGCAGCCCCCAGAGTTCCTCTGCATCTTTTCCAAAGGTAGACAGTAATTCAGCCGAACACTGGGAGCCGATGCACCTCCTTTGGGATTCCCTTCTCCCATTAAGGTAAGAGAGGAGCCAGAATATGGACCTCAATTGAATTGCCAGGGAGAAGAGAACACAGTCACAGGACAGTTCTCTAGTCCTGCACGGCACACCTCCTCACTCCCACATCAGGCTTTTCAGCTGTAAAACCCTGTCATCTTGGTAGAACTACTGCTGGTTTTGCTGGAGATCAGAATCAGACTGCTTTCAGAAACAGCTATGGGGTGATACATTAAAGCTGTTCAAGATCTGTGCTTTAATTTTTAAATGCAGGCAAAATCTGCATCAAAATGCAGTAGGACTTCCAATTGCTTGCAGAATGCAAGCACGACCGGCAGATTTCACCTCCCTGCAGACACCGGTGAAATCTGCTTGTGGCATTAGCTCTGGCCTGCAAGAGCTTCTTGCTGCAAAAGGCATATTCCAAAGGAACCCGCCGTGAAGTCCAGCGACCCTTACAATTCACGCCTACATGAAACTCGCCACTGGATGCCTGCTGACCTACTGGGATTCCCCTAGCCCCAACCTGTCTTAGAGAAACGCTGATTTGGCAATACTGATAGAGTGAGGAAAATGGAAAGTTAGAGATTCAACGACTTCTCACCCCAAAATGGCTTAGTAAGGAAAGCAAACAAGCAAAACCAAACCACCTCATGTCTGGCAAGTGAGAGAGTTCGTAATACAGTGCAATTATCACTCCATTTTGGCATGATTCAGTAGAAGTAGAGACAACTGGATTGAAAAGTTGACATATCTTTTGGAAAACAAATCGGTCCCAGTTCTTGTAAAAAAGAGAACTTCTCTGATGGTGTAGAACCAGTTCTGACAAAGCTAACATTGTCAGCCAGGCACAAAAATTGTTTAAAAGGTGACTCCTAAATATTTTATACAAATCCAAATTACGTACTTCTCATGAATAGTCAGAGTAAGGGTCAATAAGGACAAGTTGTTTTTAAACTCCAGAAATAATCTGCTGATGGCATTAGCCCTCAGCTAAACTGCTGGTTCCTGAACATAACTCTGTAAACTCCTACCGAATAATACCTCCTTCGCAGATCAGATTCGGAGCAGCAAATTTTACACGAAAATAGATGCTTGCCAACATTTTAGGTTTACCAGCAAGTATATAAAGGAGTTGTTGAAGTCTTAGAGAGAGAGAGAGATAAATAAAGATAACCTGCCTAATTAGCTATTTATGCAAAATGACTGTTTTCTAAAGTGAGTAATACTAGCGGTAATTATATATTTAGCCACCAAGAGTCCACATTAATGAATGCTACTTGTTGTTCAGCAGATACTGATCTCATTGCACTGACACACTGCAACCAGTGAAGCTGCTCTGGGATTAGTGTCGTGACTGTGGACAGGATCTGGCCACCGGCACACAACCACATCGCTTTCTCTGCAGGACAGAGATGGCTGAGCCATGGTTTGAGTGTATTTTCTGCCACTAAATTTGACTTTTCAGTGTTGCTTTTTGATAAATATTAAACCACTCCTGAGCAGGTACAACTACGCTTTAACGAGCAAAGGTGGTGGCAAACTGATACTGTAGTATTTTATATTTCAAATTACTCTCCCCCAAGTCCGGAAAAAGATGAAGGACCAAGTTTTCTTGTGCAGGGGTTGTGTGATTCACTGCCTGCGGACTCTGGCTGTAGGGAACGTGGATCTGGGAAGAAGCCAATTATCCCAGTCCAGTCACACAAGGGAAAAGCTATGGCTCATTCATCTCTGTGCTACCCGGCCAAGGGACCCGTCCTTCCTGTCTTCCCCAACCTTATCTTAAGGGCTGCAGGCAGCCAACAAAAGTCAGTATCCAGGTACCTCTGACTTCGCTGACGCTGGGAATCAACCCTGCGTGCACCTGCCCCAGCAAACTGAGGGGAGCGCAGAGCTGTTCCTTGCACCATCTTTGGCTCTCTCCTTCCTTGTCTGCACAGCGGGCAGTTGTGCTGGGCTTCGGCCGCTGTCAGGCAGCTAGCTCCTGGATCCCAGGACATGCTGGGTGAAATGGGAGGAGAGGCACCGTTTGGCTGTGCTGCCCCCAGCGTGGCCCTGTTCTTTACATGACAAAATGCTTGCGGAGCACAGGAACAGGTCCAGCCCAGCCCGCCCTTCAGTCCTTCCACCTCCTAAATGAACACACACCACGGGCGTCTCCAAATGCAATTTCTAGTTCACTCCACCGAGTGGGAAGTCAAACCCTTCTCTAACTCACTCTTCATAAACTAGATCCGTCTTGGTGAAACTGCTGCCTGAAACAGCTGTTAAGAGATAAATATAAACCTATATTCTTTTTAAGAAACAGACCATTTTGTTTTGTTAAGTGGTTGGTTCCTGGGATTTTCTTCCTGCCTCTAGGATACTCTTAAGTGTAGAATTTTGCATGCCAAATTCATGAATCCAGGTGAGAGAGACTGTCTTATTTATTTCACAGCTCCCCTCTGCTGTAGGGATTTCCAATCTAATAGTCGTCATTACCAGGACAGTAGCACTATACCCGAATCACACTCTCTGTAACACTGGTTTTTCTCTGGACACCTCAGTAAGGCTCTTTACTAACTTCATTTTCTCATGGCAAATTAGAAAAGCTATTTTCTTGGCTACTTATTCCTGAATCAAATCAGAGAGTTTTCCTCAATTAACCTCCCATTATTCTCTTGATTCTGTCATACACACTCACTACTAAATTTGCCCTCAGATTATTGCGTCATGTTACACATGTACAGACGAAGAAAGGACACACTTTTTTTTTTTTCTTTTTTTTAAACAGAAGTAGGGAGAGGGGGGCTGAATGTGTAGACAAGGCAGTATAATTCAACCATCCAAGCCCTACCAGAGCATGAAGATTTTATTTTTAATATTGCAGAGTAAGTTCCCCAACAGTCAGTGTTTGTCCCTGAAGAAGGTTAAACCTTAAACACCTGCTTCAAAAAAACCCCAACAACAACAAAAAAGAACCAAAACAAAAACAAAACAAAACAAACAAAAAAATAAAACCCAAAAAACCAAACTCTAAGCCTAAGGGCTTAAAAATTAGAGGCATAGCCTTTTTTTCTATTTTCTATATTTATATGAAAATAATTCATGCTTCATGCTAAATACATTATTTACCTTACAAGAACTTTGTCATCTTTGAATAAAAAAAATTGTTTGCTTTTAGTACTCCCCCCCTCCCAAAAGGAATCCATGCAATGTGGATCAAATTTCTTCTGCTGGCTATGCTGGTTGAATCTGGAAATCTGCTGTCATTTTTGCACAGATGAATCCTGACTGACGGCAACTGCACACTCATTTCTGAGGGCAGTGTAGGAGCTCTTTTGTTGTACTTCTGAATTTTACTGTTCACCAATATGCCTTCCATTTATTTTTAAATACAGAATGCTACTAATGGCAGGTTTTGTAGCTTTTTTTCCCCAGTTAGATCAAGCATTTGATCCACAGAAGAAGATTCTGATGTATTTCCTTCCTTAGTATCTACTGTAATTTCTTAGATTTGATTGCTTTTCACTCAGGCAGTTTAGAAGACATAGCTTGTTTTTCCCTATTACTATTATTTTTTGCACGCAGTGCCAATCTTCAGGCTTATGGCTTTTTGAACATTCTTTTAATTTAATATAGAAGACAGAATTCAATGACTAACGATGCTACTAACAGTGACCCCCCCCTCCCATTTCTTCTCGTTATTTCACTGAAACCCATTGCATACATAATTCAAATTTCCCCAAACTTAAAGTTTTATCAGTCTTCACATTATGAGCCACATATAGTACGTGAAGCACTAAAAGTGCATTATGGTTTGCGCAGTTGCCATCAGTGGCTGTCCAAAGACTTCTATGGCACAACGCATCCAAGTGCCACTAGATGGTTCTTGGTTTGGTGTTGAGAAGCATATGCCTCCTCTCTCCCCCAAATCTCTTTATTCACATTCACTTCTAACCCAATCATAAGGCCATTAAAAAAAAATTCTTAAGGGCCAGGCCTGAATGATTACTAAATTATGCACAGCTCTTCTAGTAGAAGAGGGATTTCCAAGTGCCTAATTTTACTCCCATCACGTTAATGTTGATGTCACTGCGTATTCAACCATGCATTTTTGACAAGCCGGAGAAAGCAATGGCGATTTTGGCTTTTTTTTTTTGTTAACTTTTTGTCTTCAGGTAATGAAAAGCTTTTGTAAATTAGCTGAGTGTCAGTATGAGTTCTATGGCTTCAATCTCCTTTAAAAATAAAAATTTTAAGGGTCCAAAAAAAAAAAAAAGGAAAAAAAAGAAAGAAACAAAAAACAAATAGAAAGAAAAACAAAAAAGGAAAAAATTGCTGATATTGCCACAAATCATTAGAATTCACCTGACGTGCTGAAACAAAACTTTGTAAGTTCAAACAAATCATTGATTTGTTCTAATTTTTTGTGGTTTCCTTTTGCTCTTTCTGCCCCTTTGCCGTCCGATTGGTGATGTTGTTCAAACAGGATCGAATTCCTGCTAAATGCAGGAGCGATCCTGCTGCTTCTTTCATCTCCTCATCATCACTCTCAGGGGGCTTTTCTGTACGTCTCTTTTTAAGAGGCAGTGTGTCACTTGGTACTTTTTTCGCCTTCATTAAATGTTGCCTTTTCTTGTGCTGGGATGCATACCCACTGTCAGCTAAAGAATCCTTGGTCTCCTTCCGATTTTGCTTTTTGTCCTCCTCTTCTGTTTCACTATGGCTCTCATGGCTCTGGAAGCTAACTTCACTTCCTTCACTGCTGTCTTGGCTACCTTTAGTTGCAAATTCATACTGGTCGTCAGCAGAGGAAGAGGAAATGGAGTCACTAGCAGGTGATGTGCTCCTGTGGTTGGAAGATTTGGCACTGCTGTAGTTGTGATCCTCCTTTGGGTCACCGCTAACAACTGGAGAGCCACAGGACTGTTCACTTTCTGTCCGCATCCGGCAGTTTGTTATTCCATTCCTGTAAAGACAAATCGAAGCAGTCTTAGAAGCCACAGAGATGTGATCCTGCTTCAGTGCAAAAGACGATAAAGCCAACTGACAGATAATATAAAATTATGACTATCAAAGTAATGTCCATGCAAGGTGGTTTGAAAGCCTGACTCAAAATTGCTTGTGGATTGGACTCCACACATAAAACAAGCCAAAAGACACGTAACAGCACATGAGGCAGAAGCAAATAGGGGATGATTACAAATAAATGACGTCTGAACAGTCCTGAGTTATGTTTCAACTAATAGTTTACACTTCCAAAAAAATAAAAAATAAAAAAAAAACCCATTATTTTATCTACTGGATATTAAATAAACTCTGATGAGTTGCATAAATATCCCCTCCCCTTTTCCATGTAAAATGATACTACCAAAAATGTGGGGAAGGGACACTAGCTTTCTGGAGCACTTCTTTGCCTCCTCTCAAAGACTCTTTTCCAGCTCTAGTGTTCCAAGGGTAGGAGATGTTTCACCTGGAAGTAGCACAGCTTCCATTTAGGACTCCTTCCAACAGAAGGAGCAACTACGTATAAAACCCAGGTCCAGTCATATTTCTGATTGTGATCAGTTTATGAATAATCTTAAAAGCAATACAATCTTAAGCCACTAGCTGCCAACAAAATATTACGACGTGTTTAAAAACAAAGAGTAGAACCACCCCCCCTGGTTTTGCTCTAGAAGTTTTCATTTTCCCCTTTGGTTTTAAGGCACTCGGTGCTCTGTGAACTACTGCAGCACGATATATTTAAAAACTAACAGTGTTCCCTTCTGCACCAGAAAGTGTTATAGCATTGCCACTGGCTTTACAATACAGAATACAATGCTTGCAAGTCTGTTAAAGAAGGGACTGACCCTGTGCAGTGCTTAATTCCTGCTGAAAAAAAGGAGAGGAAGATGCTCATCACTGAGTAAAGGCATCATCACTGTCACCCACCCGTTCATCAGCCTTGAACCCCTCTATCAGTTAAAAACCCAACCAACCAAGCAAGACTGATTAAACTATCACGTAATAAACTGCTTTAAAATCTACTCTTGCCATCTTCATGCTATCACTAGAGTGCTTTTGGACTCTCACAATAGTGTTGGATTAAAACCTTTTCTTAAACGCACGCACTGAACACAGGTATTAAGAGGAATGGCACAGTGGCAAGTCCAGAGTATTACTTCTCTTCTACTTAAAAAATGGGAAAGTGGACGCCACGTCTGGTTTCTTTATAGAAGAAACAGCAGAGCATTACTCATTTCTGAAAGGTAAGGCTGAAAGATGGAAAATATGAGTGGTATACAATTCCACAGTTCCTATTCATCTAAATGCTCGTCTGTAGAGCTTGCTGTAATAAGAAACAGGCTTTTGTGAACCAGTGACAGGACAATGCTAGAAGGTAGCATATTAATCAGTCATTCCGAATGTTCTTATTTACAGTATTTTCAAAGAAATTTATGTAATAGAAGGCCCAGTTATTAGCAAAGAAAGCCTCCTGCCAACCTCTTTTGCTCAACAAAATTATTTTCCCCTAGATTTTTGAGTAGCTTTATGATCCATAAATTATATACAGAACCCAGAAGGAATACACAAAGCTCCTTCAATTATTAATAACTAAATGCAATGTCATTCATGATTGTGCAGCAAGCCAGCTGCATTTACTCTGTGATGGTTTGCCACTGCAGGGGTTGTCATTAGAGGATGCCAAATGCTTAAAAGAAGAAATCATCCATACTAAACTAGTTGTAAGGTGAATTTATAACCAACTCCTTAAGATCAGTCATTACAAGGAAGCACATGATGCATTTTAAGTGACAGATTCTTCATTTTTAGGGTAAATTTACATTTAAAGATGTTAAAAATTAACATAAATTAGCATAAAATTAAAGTTACTTGATTTTACTAGGCAGCTAATAGTCAGAGCAATGTGGCTCAATAAAAATCACATGCTACTAATTTTCCATAAAAAATAGCAATAAATTCTTGCTCCAAGGAAACAAACACTGGACAGAATAGGTGGGAACTCAAATGGGATTCCTACTGACTAGGTTATTAGTGAACAAGGCTTTTAACAGATGGGATCAAGATGCCTATTTTCTTGTTACTAGATCTACTCCTCTTTCTTCGTTTGTACTGAGAGACTATCAATAAAAGGCAAGCTACAGTTCCATGGAGCAGAGCAACCATGTGCCAAAAAGACATCCCCGATTTACCCTGCTCTTGAGTCTCTCATGTTTGCTTTTACATAAAGGGGCTATAATTTGGATTCAAAAGCTCTGCCCATGGGACTGACTCCGGATCCCAATCCTTTCAAAAAAGCATAAAAATAGAATGAAAGGCCCGGGGATTACAGAAGCAATGTCCTGGGGGGGTAGGTGTACTACTATGGGGTTAGCATCCCACAGGGAGTGACTGCAAATAGGGATGATGACAAAGAAAAACAGAAGTCCACAGAAAGGTGCAGAAAAGAAATCACTTTAAAAAACATGGGAGGAAAGGGAATACCAATACACTTCAGACGAAAGGCATCTATGGTGGAACTGGTCAGAAAATGGATAGCATTTGCATCTCAGAAAAATCTTTGGTTTTCACTTACATTTTGAAAGATTTCCAACCAGTTCTGCTTGGGGAAATAAAAAAGGAAGAGAAAGCAGGTCAAGGAGAGAATTAGCAAAGGATATTCACAGAAATGAAAAAGTTATACAGATAGAGTGTTTTAGGATATTCACAAGATCAAAAGTCACGTACCCTGAAAGTAAATTAATCTGATTTGTGTCTTGATACACAAGAGCTCAAACACAAGGTATGAAGAATTACTTATAATTGATATTAGTAGATCAGTAAGAGTTGAAAAACCTAATATCTAAACCATTCATATTCCACACACGCTTCTGAGACATTCTAAAGCTTTATACTGCTCTTACAGTCACACACTCACTAAGAAATGAATCTGTGATCTACTTAGTTCAATCTAGATAAATCATCAGTGGACAGAACTCCCCCACGTTTCACGGGACAGATTTTGGCCAGCTGAATCTGTTTTTGCTCACAGTTCTGGCTGTAACTCTAACTTTGTTACTGAAACAATAATGGATTGTTAAAACAAGTGCTTGCTCTGATGTTTGGATTATTTTTAAATTACAGAGGGCAAGAAAAGGTATTTAAGAATTCTGTGCTTACTGTAACAGTGAGGGGAAATTTATTTCAAGTAATACCTTATTTTTTCCCCATCTTTTCTTCAGAACTTTTTTTCAGAATTTCCAGGAACTGACTTATTTTTCACGTTTTAAAGCAGTGGCTTGCCCTTTCAGGGAAGTCCACTGGACAGTCTCTAGAGCTTTTCATCCTACTGACATGGACTATTTTATTTGCTTGAGGGATCTTAACCATAGTTACACAGGTACAAGTACCATGCACAGATTCTTCTTAAAATACTTCAATTTGGCTGTAGCACAATGACACAGCCCTCAACCACTGCAGAGGTAAGTTTGGACTTTTGAAAGCCCTACTCCATTCCCATTGTTAATGGATAGGAGTTCTGCTACTAATGTCATCAGGAGCCAGATGGGACTCACAGCAACTGGATCTCAAGTCAGTAAGGAAATAATGTCCTTTGCACAGTGTTAGTGCCTCTGCCTTTCAAAGGGGTCTTCCTCAGAATGAGAAGAAAGTAAGTCTCAGTCGTTTTACCAAGGGCAGATAAATCTTCCTTAAATTTCTCTACTAGCTTTAAGAAAATACAAGTAATCACATTCTGTTTGCAAAATGGCAAAAAGTTTTGCTAAAAAATACTTGCTGTATTCTACACCACAGACAGGTATATTCCTTTGATGAACAAAGCAAACCTACGTGGAGTTTAAATATCACCTTATCTATCTCTGATCCTTCCGGATGACAGATACTGTATACCCACAGGTGACAGTTTTTGCATGTCATTGGAAACAGTTAAAAGATACGAAGAAAGCAGTACAGGCAAGTTGGGTTTGTGAATTTTGACAGGTTCCAGGCTTGCTAAAAAACCTCAAAACCCCAACACTCTTCTTTACTGTGTAGGTAACATTTTCAAAGGGAAATTTAGGACGGTCAGAACTTTGAGCTACAGGTAGTTGAACTGTTACTTAAAACCCCTACATGCCAGCAGTCAGGAGGATGAGCAAGCATATGAAAAGTGGTGCTCACTTGCTGTGGGATGAGATTCTATCAGGGGTTATTGAGTTAAAAGTCAACAACAACAAGTTGGTCACACTGTTGACAGAAGCTCTTACAAAGGTACTTCACAGCATAATTGTATGCAAAGGACCACAGTAAATGCGAGTCATGAACTGCCAGCAGAAAGAGCACTCTGTCAGTATCAACAGCAGACCTGAAGTTAAGACAAATGCAGCCCTCTGCATTTTGCAAAAAAGAATAATCAAGTCAGCCAGTATTTTTGTCCTTTAGTTACTCAGGGATTCCTTCAGCTCGCAAGGATAACTCACCCTGCCTGTTACAGGTGGGAAGGGAAATGCAATGCAACAAGGATGATTTGGGGTTTGTTAAGCTGATCGTACCAGTAATAAACAAGAACATTAAGAATATACAATGAAGAATTTATAAAAGGAAGTACCTACCAGTTCCCTTACCTAAGCAAAAATAATCATTCACAGATAATGTAAGTATATAATTTTACTTATGCTTTGGCACCTATGTTGCACATGTTACTTATGTTTGGTTTATTTAATTACTGCTTGAATGGCTGCTTCAAGGGAGGAAAAAGTAAGCAAAAACAAAGCCAGCATGAGAAATAAAGTCACCATAATGGAAGCTAGGCCTGAGGAATAATCTAGTAATTGCCCTATAAATTTGAAGTGAAAATAATCATAAATAACAATCTTCCATCTTTGAATAAAGTTAGGCACAAAACTAATTCTTGTCACACCCCAATGATCAGGAGCTGCACAAGGAGCTGTGGCATTAATAGCAGAAGAAGAACAGATATTTTAAAATCTACTCATGATGAAGTAGGTAAGGTTTGTTAGTGTTGCATTTTGGGGTGTTTTGTTGGTTTTGTTTTTTTTTTATTTTTTTTTTTTTTTTTTTTTTTTCCAAAAATAGAGGAAGAGCGGTAGCTCTGCCAGTGCGGACGCACTTGTTTTCCCTAGGAAAAGGGAACATTTTGTCTTGGAAACCTGAATGGAACATTTTTTTACTAAGGGAAATTCCCTGGGAAGCTTGTGTTTGCAATTCACAGACAACTGTGAAATTCCTCGAGAAGCTACAAATGTTTGGTGAGAAAGGAGAATTGAAAAAAAGGGGAAAAAACCCAAGTAATTTCCCACTGATTTTTATTTTTAACCTGCAATAATTTAAAACAACAAAATACTTCTAACAAAGACTCCCAAAAGTAATTTAACCTATTACCTAAGTGGCATATAAAGAAGTTTGGCCTAAGTTTTCAGCTAGCCTGAAACAATAGCTTGTATTCATTCTAGGGAAATATGAGCTAACAAAGGCAGTTAAGCAATGAAGTCTACGCTATCCTCCATCCTGACATATCTTATGCTTTGACGAACAAAGAGGATGGCAAATCCGGCCAAAGCATCTTTACTGGGACTGGCTTTGCTTAGCTCTTCACAAATCCTAAAGGTTTTACCTGCTCCTTAAGGTTTCCCACCAAGGTGGCTGCAAACTCTTCTTCCCTTTTTCACCTCCATCTCATGCGCATTTGCTGGCTAATGTTTCGGGATGGGGTTTTCATTTGGCCTTCCCATCAGAACAGACAACTGAAGAGGCCATTAAGCCCCGCTGGCCAGGACTAACAGCACCTTAATCTGGCCAAAATTGGGGAAGCATGGCCTACACAGCACAGAATGCGCTGAAGACCAGAGCCTCACAAACCCTGGATTCCCTGCGAGCCCATCTGAACACTGTTCAGCGGCCTCTGTAGCAGTGAACATTTGGGGCAGAGGAAAACAAAAAAAAAGGCCCAATACATAAAAATTACCAAGGGTAATTTGTAAAACATCTTTTGCAGAATAACCTGGACCAAATTACAAGGCCTATGTCACACAGCTGGTGAGATTCTCTGTGGAGTGAAATTCCATCAACCTCACCTCAGGGGATTTGCCCACATTAGGCAGATGAGGCTTAGGCTCAGTAGGTCCACTGCAGGCGGCAGGACGTGGACATAGACACAAACCACTCATGCACTATGGATAACCAAAGAAAAGTAAAAACATCATGGTCGAGGCTATCTGCTGAATGTACTGAAATCATAGTTCAAACAGCTAACTTTTTATCAGCTTCCAAGCTTCTGCTTTTCCAAAGGGTTGGTGTAACTAGTAACACCTTACTCACGTGGAAGGTGATTATATATGATAAAGCCTCCTGCACCTTGCCAAAATGCACGTTGGCAGATGCACTGGCCACTTTGATAGAGACTATGCCTACTAAAGTGGACACAGAAGTCCTCCTAAGTAAACATCTAAAAGGTATTTTCCAATGGATGTAAGAGCAAGAGCTCACCTTCAAAGCACAACCAACTCCTTGCTGCCTGTAAGGCACTACAGGCTTTGCTTGCTTTCATTTAATACCTTCGTAAGTCAGTATTTTCTTTTCTACATATCCAGACTATCACTGCATTTGCTTTTAGATTCTCTCAGGGAACTGTATGGGGGTATGGTCTGCCAAAAACATTTATGATGGATCTCATGTTAGAGACATGCTACACGCTGTGCAGCTTTGAAGCGTTATTTTCCCCTGCTGTCTTTGGGTAGGTCTTAGACTTGTCAGCCACAACATGGAAAATATGGATGGTAAACAAGCTAAAAGTGGTGTGAATAAAGTAAATAAAAAGCTACTGTCAAAACACATCCAATTATGCTCTGCTGTGGAGATTTAACACCAGAGGATGATTTCCAAAGTAAAAATAGTATGGGATGCCTTTTCCATTTGTAGATTAGTTTGGAACGAAAGGCCTATTTGTGCAATTTAAGCCAAATGCACTACAACATAATGATGCTCCCCTCAATTGCTATTCGTTATTCATGGGAAGTGGTGGATTTGTCGTGTTTGTTAAATACTTTTCAGTAGGGCTTTTTAATCCAAACTACTTAATTCAATCGTACTTTATTTTACATCTAAAAAATAATTACATGTAGTTACATGGGAACAGCAACACGTGGATACCTTACATTCAGTTACAGTGTTGAAGAAGAATAGCACAGTAAACTTTCCAACTGATGGGAGCTAACACATCAGAAATCACAGATTTCAGCATCTTAGTCCAATGCTATGGATTTGGCCTCCTTTCTGAATAACAGATTAGTCAAAACACTCCACCTAATTACAACGGCAAATGTGACCCAAGACCAAATTTTGTGTTACTCTGTTTTGACACTAATGGCAGTATGCACAACAGAACATACTGCAAGTTACTTGCACGCAGTTTGGGGGACAACAAAACCAAAGACCACTAAGATATTGAGAAAATACGAAATGAAATAAACAGCTCAGACAGCAAGGAAGTGCCAACAGAAGACCAGCACCTCTACAGAAGAACTCATAATTCCTACATATGCTAACAAAAGAAAACCAGTTAAAAGGTTTAATTTATTACGCAAGGACCGACTACCAAGAAGATACTAGGTTCCCTATATGAAAGATGAAAACCACCTTTTTTAGGTGGTCTTAGGCCTTTCGTTTAGAGCACCAAAGGAACTCTTCTCAAGAAAATATACATTTGAGTAAAAACTTCTTGGAAAGAGCTGCCTGGCTTCTCAGTATATAGGCAGAGGCACATAATTTCTGCAGATAACTGTAACAGAAGACTGCACCACTTCCCATGGCTGCCCCAGTAGACCTCCTTCCTGGTGAAAGCTGGAAGGGAAAATCAACCTTCCTGCACCTGAACAGGTCTAAAAACATTCCCTGCCAGCCTGACTGGAGCATCTCCCTCTATGCAGGAACGATAGCTCCGTGTGAGCAGTACTCCTACTCTTAACTGCAACAGAAGGTGGCTGCATGGATGCTGTGGTGAATTCCCACATGCTGCACATGATAATCAGAAGTTATTCTCATGACATGCCATGAAAGCTTGACACAACAGGTCCTATTTAGCCCTGTGTATCTTAGGAGAGGGGTAAGCACCAAGAAACAGGGTGTAATTTTTACAGTAACTGGTAACAGAAGTATCCAGTTTGGAGAGATCCAGGTGATGTTCTAGGAGGCATCATGCATCCAGACTGACCTACTTCCCAAAGAAATTCTGAATCTTATTCTCCCTGAGAGAAACAAGGCAAAACTGCCTGCTGAACTTGCTCTCTTGCAGAGAGTCCCTTAACTTCTCAAAAGCTTTCAAAGCCTCTTCTCCCTTCCTCCTCCCCTTTTAAGAATTAGGAGAGGGGATATTGCAGGAGCCCTTAAATATAAGCAGACATCATGCAGACCGGGAATATATTCATAGCAAGCTATTTCTAATACTGCCTAAGGCTGGAAAAGAGAACAAAAAGAATTAGAAATGTCTGCATTAACTAATTGTAAATGCTTTTCTCTGAGAGCAAAAAGAACATAAGCAACAGAGAGGTAAAATCCCTAATTTCCCAAATCTACATTAGCAGGTAGCTGGTAAAGATCCTGTTCTACATGCTGGGAAAAAACATGAGAAGTAGTCCTCAGAAAACACATACAATTTAACTATATACAGCCTTACAGCATAGCAATTTGAGGATGTCTACACAGAAGGAAGTTTTCAAGTGGCCTGGAAGGAAAAACAGATCAATCCCCTCCTTGACTCGACCCCGATTATGAAATGGGG
Organism: Sagittarius serpentarius; assembly: GCA_034782735.1. Lineage (NCBI taxonomy): Eukaryota > Metazoa > Chordata > Aves > Accipitriformes > Sagittariidae > Sagittarius > Sagittarius serpentarius. Next base: position 3,108,680 of record JAVKLA010000040.1, read on the forward strand.
TCTAAGCAGGAAATGCAGATAAACTCAAGAGAGAATAGTCAGACCACTATGTCCTCCATTTAGCCTGGACACCTCATAAAAATTATATCTCATTAATGATCCAATAGACCCACAGCTCTGCAATCCCCACTGGAGCAGAATACAAGTACTGGCTAAAGCCAGCAGCAAAGCTACTGAAGACAGCTGACGTCCACTGCTAGCAAGGCTAGACTGTGGTAAAGTGAGATGGAGAGGAACTCTGCCGTCTTCTGAAGGATGACCCTCAGGGTTGCATCCCTTCAGCGTAGCAAATGTGAAAAACAGCTGAAACAGTTACTCATCAAAAAATATGGATTTTATTCCAATTAGTGTCTTCCCCTCTATGCATTTTAAGCATCAATTGTATATGAACGTCAAAGGTTCTCTCCCCCCCCCCCCCCCCAATTTATTCGATGGAAATACTGCGCCCCAAAAGGCTAGACACTGATTCCGAAAAAAAAGATAAAAAAACTAAAGAGCAAATGGGATAAAAATCCCAAGTAAATAATAATAGAGTAAGTAGCTATGTAGCTATCAAGATACTTCATTTCACTGCCTTGCAGCCATTTACTAAGATCAGAGGGTGTAACTGGAACAGCCCAGCAAAGCAGGGTCAGCACTAATTATGAAACCCCACCCAGAATACCCAAATGCCTGAGCTGAAATAGCTTTTGCAGATACTGAGAGTTCTGAAAGAGAAGTGCACTGGCAGCACACTTGACCAAATTAATCTCTGTTGTGACTGACCGTAAATGGAGCTGTACCTGAGGCAAATTGTTCTTCCACCAATAAACCATCATTGCTTTAAGTAAAGCAAACCACTGAACCACAGTTCTCACTGCCATCACTAGATGTCTCTTACTGCCCTGCTTTCTGAAAAAGTTGACTATCTTCAAACAACATTTTACCCTTGAGTGTTTTGGTATAACCTTGAAATAGAAACTGTAGTGAAACAAACTGCTGTACGAAGACCTAAGTTAGTAACAAAATGACAGCTACATGTTTAGATATCTTTCAGAATTTGCTTTAATATTATTGATATTCTTCTCACTGGTATTTAATCCAGGAAAAGGTCTTTAGGAAAAAGGAGGGAGGGAGGAGCAGGAAAAAGCATTTGCATTTAGAAAAACAGGTCACTGTAGGAGGTTCTCACAATAAATGGCCTGCAATTTGCTAGTGAAAATAAAACTGCTTTTTACAAACCAGTGTGCAACAGACAGATATGCTATGACTATCTTGCAAAGAATGATAACCCAAGAATTTTTGGTGGCAGAGTTTTATTTCATTTAGAACCTCAGAAGTATCAGCAAGCAGCGAAGTATCTGTTGACCAGAGCTTACACATACTTTTACATTCTCTGCGAAATACTGATTGATTTCATAAAGATCCTGCAGTGAGCCACTCTTACCTTACTGCAACAGCCATGCTTCCTATAGGGCTGATTGGCAATGGCCTGGATCCAGGAAATATTCCTCTACTCAGAACTCGAGCTCCATTTTGTATCACTCCCGGAGAAACTAAAAAAAAAACACAACAAAAAAAGAACATTTTTTCTTTTAAAGGGAAAGTTAGAAAAATGTAGGAGCAGAATGTGGAACTTAAGAATTGAGAAAACGTTAGAGAGGCTTGTGTAGTACACTGCTTACCTTGAACATCTCAGCCTCAACTCTTGTGAATGCCATGCTATTTCCAATGCTATTTTCATGGCAAAAAAATTAACAGCAACCAATGATAACATGGCTTATGGAAGCCACTGCCTGACCCAGCTGCTGCAGATCATTCCTTGTACAACCAAATCACTTCTCTTTTGTAATCGCCGTTCTGCTGGGAATGCATGTGCTTAGAGTCAAAACCAGCTATGAGCATAGATGTAACTATTTCATCTACAACAAGAAACAATGACCCTTTACAGATAAACAGAATATAAGCACTTCACCGCAAGAACACAGGTCATAGCTTTTTATCATTCCAGCTTACTTTCTGAGCAGCAATCTCTTGGCCTCTGTCTCCTGCAAAATATTAACTACAAATGTGTATTTGCCAGGAGGGGAAAGAGAAGAGGCTAAAAAGGCATTAGCTCCATACCACTAATTACCCCTTCTCTCTTGCCACTGATGACCTCTGGCACCCAGCCTGACAGCAGTCATGTGCCTCCGGCACATGGCCGGGCTACAGCCAAGCCTCCCTTGTCCAACACGGCACACTGATGCCACCGACACCGATCTGCGTAGGTACTGGCCACTACAAATGAGAGATTTCACTGGGGCCTTTTAACTTGGCTGTATATCAAAAACTGCAGCTCTGGCTAACAAGATTTTAACCTACAACCAAGTACTTCTTTTCTATCCAGGCATGTTTCTGGGCACTGCTCAGCCTAGGGCAGCCAACCCCACAGCCGAAGGAATAGCAGAGGAAGCACTACAAAGGCACCACCAAAGGAAGAGTCTGTCCTCAGCAGGTCCTCAGCATTTTCCTCCTTCACTGTGGGATGCAGGACTACTGAACAGCACTTACCAGGGACTTACGCGTAATGCCATTTGTTTGCACAGCTACTATGACCCTTCAGGTTGGAACAGTAACCTCCAACAGCCTCAACCCAAACCTGCTTCTTTAACATCCACAGCTAGCCAGTACACTCAAGTTTTCTTTACTGCAAGTCATCGTACTGCCACTTCCCCTGATGGGGAATGTCCAAAAAGAGAATGATAACCATTACTCTGGGTGTACTATTTTTAAACATACAGGTATTATATAAATACATGAGATAAATGTAAACCATGTCACTTTATACACACCTACAGAATTTTAAACAAATTACAGGGAGACTAGAAAAATCATTCAGCTTAAGAATCAATGCATACACTTTACATGCCCAACTTCAAACGCTCACACCTGAAAATATTAGTGTATTCTGAGGCAGAGAAATATAGGCTGAGAAGTACATTATTTCTAAGCTGCTGAGGTACATTTTGACTTCCTATCAACACCAAGCCAGTTCCACACCTCCCTTCCTGCTATCCTGATGCTCACCTTGCTTCACTCCAGACCACACAGATTAGTTCTGGGAAAATAATCTTCTTCTGCTGGTGAGAGCACATCACCCCCCTAATCAAATGCTGTCACTGCGTTATACCCACCCTTGCTTTTGAGCATCTCTGAAGAATAGGTCATTTCTATTTAGGTGCTTAAGTACAGCCTCAAATGGCTAAAATTACAGAACCTACTTTATAACAACGAGGGTCAGCTTTCAATGACCAAAATAATTTAAAAATTGCTATTTATACTTCACCACTTTGTGCACTTTTTCCTTCAGCACTAGATTATGAGAAATCGATCAACTCTGTTTCACTCATGGGGCACTATCAGGCTTTCAGTGCTCTGAAGTTTGGGTTTGCAGATGCTGCAGAGGAATGTTATCTTGCTAAAAACTCCAAAATCCGATTTCTTATTACATTTGTTTCAACAGCATGACCTTAAGATGGCCAAAATACCAGTGTCATAAGAGTGAAGCAGTGTGCTCAAGGATATGGCTAAACTAAAATGCACAGATAACAGGTAAATTCAAAGCAACACATAAACCTGCTAAATATCAAAAGATAATTAAAAAGACATCATTTCCAATGGGCACTGTTTTTCCAACAAGCTTTCAAGAGGGACAGATTTTGTATTGCACTACACAGTACAGTTTCTCTACATTTACAAAGCCCTGTTTAAAGAAATGAACCAGAAGTTTTGACCAAGAAAGATTTGGGAATTTTCTCTTTACTCCCATAGAAACCATAGAGTTTTATACTGAAATGGAATGTCTATGCACACACACAGGGCCACGTGTCAGTTAGCTATGGATGTTGCCTAAATATATATACATAAAAAACTTCAAAGCAAACACACTGACAGGTGTGCAACCTGAGAGCAACAGGCTCCTTTATGCCCAAACTCTTCTTTCCATGGTTACCTTATTATCCTGGTCTGTTGGCAGAGTTAGCTGATGTTTATCTTATCCTTTCTCCTCTCCTACCCTCTCTTCCTGCCTTACTGACAACTCGCATTGCTTCTCTAAAAAATCTTGTTCACTTCCCCATCACTTCTCTGAAAATACAGTCTCATCTTTCCTTCTTTACCTTCTCCAAGTTTCCTTTTTTCCTGCACTCCTATAGATATAAAATACACTGCTAAGTCTCATAGCTTAGACTTTCTATATATTGACAGCCGCACTCGAACCCACCTCCCTCTTCCTTGACCCTTTGCAGCACACAATAGGTGTGCTATTCAGGAACACTCCCTTCGAAAGCTTCACATTTAAAAACATCCTCCCCTCAACACACTCTCCACATCTTCCTTTCAGGAATTAACAACTGTTTAAAAAAAAAAGAAAAAGTAGAAGTTTGCTGTCCTCTGAAAATATCCCCAGAGAGCCAACTTGGTACCTGTTCCTGCCTCTGAAATTCACTTCAATTATGTCTGGTCTGTTCAGCGTGCCACCACTCATTGAAAGGCTTCAATAGGGCTATTCATGCCAAAAGGGGCCTTAACTTTTCTCTGAAGTACACCACAGCTCTGTATATTGAAATCACCACTCGGAATTCAGTAACTATTTCAGCTTGCAACAGCAGCATTATTGCTACTGGTTTTTTTGGTTCTCAAAACTCTCTGAATTACAATGCAACGATACCACTACATCACTAGTTAAGTCATGCAGACAGACAAACAGAAAGGTTGTATGCAAGGGGTCAACTGAAGAAGGACACTGGGTGTATCCTTTCAGTAAACATCTGGAACCATAATGAAAAAAAAACCCAAACCACCACAACTTGCTGGTAACTTAGTTTCTGTAGCATTCTAAACCTAAAATGAAAAGCAGGATCAAAATAATTCAATGGTAGAAGTTACTAATTTCTAGTTATCCACATAACCAATGTACCACTGTAAGACTTATCTCTATTGTTCATGCATCTCTACTTAGAGCATTTAAAACATCAATACCCACCCTTCCCAAAATGACACTAATTACTTTATTTAAAAAAAAAAATCTATGTATATAAACCGCTAATACATTGTCCCTGCTACCCAGACACTTTCCCTGACTTCGTGCAGGCTGTATGAAGATGGCTACTTATTATCCAAGGAATTATTTTCACATGTTGGTACTTTTGAAGGGTTGTGGATTATTTACTGGAAAATACGCGGTGCTTTTATTCCAGAGATACATTTATGCCTTACAAGCTTTAATTACGTTTCAAAACTATACTTTGAAGTGAAGTATTTATATTTTAGATTGAAGATTCAAAGTGTGGAGGTAAGATAATTTACTCTAAGCCATATCATCAATCAGTGCCAGTCTGGACTAACACCTTAACAGTCCAGACTCCTCTTTTCTAATGCTTCTTTAACCAACAGTACAGGCAGGTTACTGGGTTCCCAATTCCTAGGCAGAAGTGTGAAATGTAATTTACACCTTTTCTGTGCAAGTGCCGACAGACATTTCTGTCTGAGAAACTCAGCTCAAGAAAACAATGCAAAAAGATCTGTGCATCTCTTTGATAAAGGTTTCCTCTTTTACAAAATGTTCCTAGTGAAATGCAAAGAGTCTGAAACAACAAAATCGTTATTCACCTTTCAGCTTTCATCACTGCTGTGTTTTCAAGGAGGCACTGGATCTCGTTCTGCTCTCAGGAAGCTTAAACCCAGGAAACACTTGCACTGGAGTAGAGTTAAATCTGCCCCTAATCTGCTGCATGAACGGGGAAATGATTTTTGGATCTTATGCTGCTCTGGTGCAATTCCACAACCTGAGTAGGATCTGCTGGCATTTCAAGTCTCTACCGGCTAACTGCGGAGAGAAGCAATGCATCCAATGTAAAAAATCAAGACTGCATCTCTGAAATTCTCCAAGGGGGAAAATAATCTGTCTTCTGTAGCAAACTTCCACATTACAGTTGAAAGGACAATAAAGTGAATGCTGTGTAGGAGAACATACCGTAATCTGAAGCCACCAAAACACTACGTTCAGACAGTGTTAAAAATATCCAACAGAAGACCTCAAAAATCCAGTGTTGTTTTGTAGCCTGTACTCAGCCTCTGGAGGTGGAAAATAAGTAGGCGGCCACATGATCACCCCACAGTCAGTGCAGGACTGTTTTAATTCAGAGCATGGTCTTGTGTGCACATTACCTGAGTAGTATATCCCAAACTATGGACTTCTTTCATCACAACCCTCGACAGATTGCATCCATAATCCCTTACTTGCAAGTGTGCGTGCGGGTAAAGCAAACCTCCCCCATCCAGCTGAGCTAACAACCTCATCCAAGACCTTTGCAACAACCAAAACCATGTTAGACTGGGTCCTTCCCTGAAGCTTTGATCGACTAACACACAATATAGCAATTTGGCAAAGATGAAATGGAAAAGCAGGAGGAAATAGGCAATGGATAGAGTCATCAGACACACTGACACCCCAGTAGCTCACTGAGTAAGGAAACCAACTTCCTGGTTAAATGTTGGCATGTGGAAGTTAAATGAAATATCAGCACTGAGAGTGATTTGTTGTAAATCAAGAAAATTAAAAAGAAAGGGGTAAAAAACATCTTTTCATGTCATCTGGGAATGAAGCATACACTTCATTAAACTGTCTAGCTCAAGGTAGCCAACATTTAGACTAGCGAGGAAGAATGAGTAATATTTATTGAAAATGAACTTTAAAGAAGTGGAATATTAGAGTATGAAGGTATCCTGTAGGGACAGACTGGTTCTCTGCCTCTTCTGTCATCATGTGGCACATGCATTTATCTCAGGACTCTCCTCCCTGACCCACCTCTTGTAGCACAGAAGAAATCATTACAGACAAGAGATACTGAGTTTCTGCTAATATCTGTCAGCTTCAGCTTCTTTCTGCCAATCTCTCTTCCAGGACAGTGTTCAGCAGAATACTTTATCTCAGGCTACAAGAACTGAAAATAGGAAATTGCTAATGATGTATAATCAATGGGACATCAGAAGTTGCCAAAAGCAACTGTTATCTGCCAAATGTGTAACTTTATTCACTTCAACTCTCTTATCCCAGGCATAAATTTGATGCCATCTGCCTAACTTCTTCTATTTTACTGCTCAAGGACAATTTTACAGCTCTTAAATTCCATAGCCTGTAGTCCTAACAAACTGCAAATCAAGGATGCATTCAACAAGCCATTTACTCTAAACAAAAACTGGGGGAGCAGGGGGGTAGAAAAGTGTATCCTGATCCTATCACATTCATACCTTGTCTAAGGACATTCAGTAAAAATAATTCAGTCTTCGGAGTTATTTTTTGTAGAAGTAGAAAACCACAGTGAGCGATTCTTCATTTTGGCAACGCTGGAACTGTTCATCAACAAACTAAACCATGCTGCTAAATCAAAATATGAGAAGTAGGGAGAAAGAAGCAGAAAGTATTTTATAAAAGCAAGTTTTCTTTCCAATTCTATTTCCTCACTTTAATGACTTAGTACTGAAACACTGAAGTAAAAAAAAAAAATCAACTTTAATAGAAGTTGAGGATGCCATTCCCACAAAAATCCCAGCAACTGTAAGGGGAAGTTCAACCCTATGAAAATGTCTTTTCCCAATTTCCAATTTTCACTTTGATACAGAATTGTCAGAAAAAATAGCTTTGTGAAATATTTTACAGTCAATGATTTAATGATATAAAAAGTTAGGCTGGAAGCTGTCTAAGACGTTGTAAGAAGTGACTTGTCCACAAGCAGTACAAATAGAACGTCAGAGTTACCAAGTTTCATAAACAATAAAAATGTCCCAAGAAAACAGCACGTTCTATCTGATCCGATTTCTCTCTATTATTAAGGCAATTTTATATCCATTCTTTGTCTTGATTTTGTCTTGCATTAGCTTAAAAAGCAAATTTCATCGGGGTACAATTTTAGAAGTATAGAGGTAGAGTATTACTAGATCTCTTCAGGGAACTACTTCTCCCACCAAATTTAAAATAACTAATCTGGGTTTTATATGCTTTGAGACAAAGATTAATAGAGATTTCCAAACCAGAGAGACGCTGATCTCACCATTGGAAAGCCTGCTTTTTAAGAAGCACCCAGCAAAACTCCACACTCGTATCTTCCCAAACACCTCTACCACAGCGCTTCAGTCTCCTGTAAGGAACCACCCATAAAACCAGTGTTGCAAAGTCTCCTGAAGGCCACCACTGTGCAGCTAACCTGGGTGAGTAATGGTGAGCAGTATCGAAAACAGAAGATGGATGTCCAGAGCTGAGAGGACTCTCAGTTTCCTCGTTTCTACCCAACCCCTTTCTGCAAGCACTGTTCATAGCTGTTTGCAGTATTAAACTTCAGCTTGAGCAATGCACTTACATTTGTGTGCGATTCCCAAATTATATAGCAACGGGCAAAGGACTACTCACAAGTCTGAAGCTACGCATAAAATCACTGAGTCAGGAGCTTCTTGAATTAAATCAAGATTTCCAGTATCATCACTTCGACTGCAGCGTTGTTTCACTAGCAGTAGCAGTAACACACTACACACACTCCCTTCTTACTGGTCCTTCCCTCAGAGCAAATGGTCCCAAGTTCAGAATGACCTCACCAACTAAGATACTGCTACTTAAAATGCTTACAGTGACTTGAATCTCTGGAAGCCCAAACACACTGCAAAACCACCAAAACCAATTCCATCTTATTCATGCCAAAACACAATGATTTGGAAAGACTAAATGACATGCCCAGGATGACACACTCTTGAGAGTCGGGAATACTATGCTGGAGTGACAGCTGGTAACATTTCCTTTCAAAACACTGGTAAGAATTGAAGTATTGAAAATCTTAACAATTGTACAAAACTAACCCATGGGCTTCACTGAGTAAGTAGCCATGACTTCTGAATTGAGCTTTACCATTTGTTCACTCTCTCTTTTTCCTCTGTCCTCTCTGTCAATTAGACTCCCATCAGGGAAAACAGGCCCAGAAATTTGATGTAACTTGCCCAAGATGGCCCAGCCACTACCCAGTTCCCTGCAGGTCAAAATACCATTTTCAATGCAAGTCACGTATTTTGGAATTAATATTCACGTACTGGCTACTAATAAAATCCAAAGTATTCGTAACTTGTGATAGCTGCTGTTTCTTTTTAAACGTAATCAAACCATACAAAACTTCATGAAATACAAGGACTTCCATAAACTGAAGCAAAAAAAGTATTAAAACTATATTCCTACATGCTCTTTCTTAGCATATCACAGTATCTTTCTTGCTTTATTCTTGGTGCCAGCAGGACTGTATGTTTCAGTAGAATCTTGCACAGAGCTGGCTACTTTGACCTTCTGCGTTTAGCTACAATCTAGAAATATTTGGTCTGTGAAAATACTGCAAAGTGTTAATATTTTAGAAATTGATTTCTGATGTCAACACCCCAACTATAATTGCATTATTTCCAACCTTTAGTGACAATGTGAACAATCAATTTCATGAGTCTATAAAATAAAACCTGCACAAACACAAAACAACCATAATAATGGTGGTTTACTCTTTTATTCTGCCTTTTCAATTTTTCATGAAAACAAAAGCACCATGTGACTGGGGTAAATGGTAAGTAATGTTTGTGCCAGCTCAGACACCATTTCAAGATTTCATATAAAAGCAAAAGTTGATTTTAAAATTCATATGTGGTTGTTAGCAGTGTTTCACACATGGGTATGGAATTTTAAATGGTCATTTAAAACAGTAAAGCTAATTAATCAATCTGTTACAAAGCAGGAATAGTTTACTCTGGATTTTCTAACGCCACTGAGATGGGGATTCCTTTCTGACAGACTATATTAAAAGTATAGATTTTAATAAGACTTTGAATGATGGCTGTAGGTAACTTCATCCTAAAGATGCTTTTAGCACCCACATTGCCTAGATGAGCATGGATTTTTATCCTGCTTGAATGGTACCTTCGAATCCAAGAAGATGCCTTCCAAGTCAAAAGCCAATACCTGTAACCATCCACGCAAACATGAATTTAGACTGTCACAATCTGCTTTGGAGGGATCTATGTTTCACGACGACGGTTAAGCGTTTGTAGGACAGGCAAAGGCCTTAATGGATTGGACTGTAGTTTTAAACTTTCTGACTCGTCAAGTTGTTATGCTGTGAAATGACACTCGGGTTCTGCCTCCATCTGACCGACTTTGTTGTGGAAGTAACTGGCACACTCAGAGTCAGAGTCTCAGACCAAAGGGATGTTTTCAGTCAGGTATTAACACCTTTGGCCAAACTGTAAACTATGTCTCTCCCTCTTCAAATCACTTCCAGGCAAGCTTGTCTTCAGAAGATGGGGCATTCTGCAGCCCTGATGGCTTGAGCACATGCTTGACACCACAGTCTGATACAACGAACAGAACTCAAGGGATCAAACAGTGCCAGCACCAGCGTCCTTACTGCCCTCATCATTCACAGCTTTACAGACCACTCTAGTCACTAACAGCAGAGAATGAACTGTGAGTTTCTAGATGATGCTCAGCATTGTGATGCAATTTTTATAGCTCAATTGCCTTTTATTTGAAAACTAATTTTAAATGTCAGTTTTCATGTAATGGTTTCTTAATGTGCAGTAGTAATTAATCTGCTTTAAGTTGCCTAAGATTTTCCCAACATGGTAAATAAGTACGACCCAACTGCAGTTCACAGGACAGGATGATTTACTTCCTCAGGTATCCATTCACACACACACACAAATGTTTCTCCTTTGTAATTTAGAGGACCTCTCAGGTTACAATAAAAATTTCCGCCCTTCCCTCCTGGTACCAGCCAATTCTACCCAACATTTGGAAGGATTCATGAACTTCTGAGCAGACCCTACATTTCAGTTCAAAGGCACAGAGAAAGGCCTTGTTACTTGCAGACATCAAGGAGAGAGCAATGGGAATGAGGAGCCACCTTTCTGTTTTCATCTCCCTCTCACTTTTGATGTCCTGACACAACAGCCCACTGGGAAGGTGACATGGGGGGAGAGATATGCCAAACTCATAGAAGGCTAGAATTTCCTTCCTCAGAGCAACCTCTACAAACTAAAATAGCAATAAGCCATTTGCCAACCTGCAAGCTATGATCTCTATGAAATGACAGTGCCCAAGTCTCCAGATCACTTCCATGCAAACACCTGCAATGCTGGCAAACATGAGCATGTGATAAAAATCTGCAGTGTGTTTAGTACATGCAGCTTACTATGGATCTCCTCCCTTTCTTGTCTGCAATCTTCTGCTCTCCAGTTCCTCCAGGAGTTCAGATTATTCTGTGTTTTCGCCATCCTTTTCTGTGCATGTACTGCTTTGTGTCTCCTTCCCTCTGTCACATACCCTTCTACTCCTGCACTCTCATTCTACCCCAACTTCTTTTCCCCTTTTCTCTGCCCCACAAATCGGGCTTCTTTAAATTTCTGATCCTTTGAAGGTCTCTCATTTTATTCTTCCCACTAAGCCCAATGATAACCTCCTCTCCCCGACAAAATTTTTCCTTTTTCCTACCTACACATCGCTGGGATTGCTTGCCCTCTTACCACACGCAGTCCCTGAAGGCTGTTTAAGAGAGGAGGACAAGGACCACTCTTGGCTCTTTCCAGAACGGACAGTTTCTTGGTACATTGCGCTCTCCCCTGAGAGGAGCTTCTGAAGAGGCATTCTCTGGCGGGGTCACAAAGCAGGCTGATAATAGCTTTCCTCGGCTGCACGGGAAATGCTTTGATGGTAATTGACTCTCTTCCCCAGGCAAAGTATCAAAGTGCGAATCAAGGCTTCCCCTGGAATTTGGATTTGGTTGCCCGAGCTAGAACAATAGCGTTGATGCTAGACAGGCTTGATAATGGCTTCTATTTTAACTTCTGCCTTTATTTTTTTAGAGCTGCCTGTCACTTGGCATTACTACCATGCTTGCTGACCAGCGACATGTTTGTTTTCTTGTACTCCCTGCTTTTGTGCAGCTGTATTCCTCTACAGATTCCTCTAATACCTTCACTGCAAGCTCTGTGGGGCAGGATGATTCCTGCACTATTTGCACAGCCCAGTACAGTGGGGGCCAAGGCCCCTTCACTGCTCTGTTAATACACAGCATCAAAATCTTGGGCCTGGTCACAGAACAAGGGGGACAGTACTGGCAGGAAATGAGACTTTTCCTTGCTCCCCAGAGCCTGCCTACTGCCTTGCATCAGACAGAGCAAAAAAGCAAAATGGGCAGGACGTGTGCAAGGAAGGAGTTGAAACAGTGCCCAAGTGAATGGAAAGTATCCAGATGGCTGTGGTAACTAGCGCGATGGGAGTCAAATCAAAACAAAATGAAAACAAAACCATATGCCATGTACCCTTCACTCTCTTGCTCTCTTTCTCTCCCTGCTTTTCTCCTGGCTGTTGCCCCAGGTCTTTCTATCAGTATGGATAATAGTATGTTACTCAATTACATGTATGTCATGAATAACAATAACCCCTCTTTTACATTAGAGATCATGGATTACTATTATTCATGTAACAAAGAATGTAATACGAACCACAAAATTATACTCATGTAAGGGTCAAGGAAGTGTAAGGGTCTACAAGGGAAGTTACAGTTCTTCATTAAATCCTTCTTTTTATCTGGTACGCTGTATACTTACAAAAGAGAGTATTAACTTTACATGTCTATGTTGCTATATGCTATAGAAATATCTACTCACAACCTGCTTGTATCTCAGGGGGAGTATTCAAAAGCATCATGGCAGTGGCAGCATCAATGTCAGGATCTGGAAAAATCAACCAATAAATACATTATTTACAACTGGGCTAATCTTCTTGCCCCCGTTGCAAAACTATAGGTTCAACCAAATCTCTGCAGTGAAAAGGTATAAGAGTTCATTATTCAGAGGGCTTGTTGATCACACATTGAATTTACCCCCAAACTTGCATGTGATCCCATTGCTACTCTTAAGTAGAACGCACTGGTGAATGTCACCAAATCGTACTTCTGTGTGCATGATGCCTTTGCTGTTAGCCTCATGAATTAGCTGTTTAATTCTATGGAGTACTATTTAGATTTCATTACAAAGGATCTGTGAAAGCAGGTGCAACATCACAATTTGGAAGCAACACACAGGGATGAGCTGACACTAGAGTGGGAAAGCGTAAGGAACACCTACACCTGAGCAAGTAGAGAAGATGACACTCAGTCACTCTGATTTGTCGATAAAGGATTTCAGTGATGTTTAAGAAACTGTTGGAAGTCAAACCGCTACAATTAAGCGGGAAAAAAAAGAGACTAGCATTTCATGGAAGCACCAACTTATTCTCATCCTCATCCATTGTCACTTTAATATACGCAAAAATCATCAGCTGGCTGCTGTTATTCTTAAATTGGTTTGTGAATCCATCACGAACAGTCAGTTGACAGATGGTAAGTTATAGAGACAGAACAAAATATGATCCTTTTATAACTATATTCACTGGCTTCACACACAGCAGCTCGGCTGCTATGGAAATGTAGGTAGCTATGACAACAGTAAACAACCCCACAACGGCCACTGAATAAGCTGAAAAGAACATCTGCCCCAGCAAAGCGTCCCAGCTGCCCTGGGGCGCAACTTGCTAATCGCGCAGTGATGCCCTGCGACAGAGAAAGCCGCCTATGCCATGTCCAAATAAATGAAGTGTGCAATTGAAGCAGACATAAAAACGCACACCCTGGCCGACTGCTGCCTCTGTGCTGCTAAACTGAATGACTAATGAGTATGCGTTTGTTGTTTGGTTTGGTTTTTTTTTTCCCCCCAGCTTGTCAGTATTTATACTAAATTACATACCAAAAAAATTCAATTTACTGCTAATAGCTTCATGGCACTTTATTTTGGCTATTATGTCAGAAAATTACTTTTCACTGTTAAAAATATACGTATATTGTACCTTTATATATTTCAAATCTATTTCCAGTAGAGTAATGCGATGTGGTATAAAGTCCTGCAATTTATTAACAATACAGAAGACAGAATGGATTTCAGTATCTGCTTAAGCAAAATAGAAATTCACTTGACCGATTAAGAGAGAAAAAAGGATTTTTTATTAGTTTAAGTAAGTACTATTTTTCTGTGAATAGCTGGAAACACACTTCTAATGGCTACTCTATTACTTAATTGCTGTAACAGTAAACAGAGCAACAGTGCAGCAGGTGTAAAACTAAAGTTAAGCAGCAGCAGACTAAATTAGTATAAAAGACGCCCATATACTGCTAAGCAGGTGCCTGTCTGTCTCCTGGACAGGTCAGCACATCTTTTTCCAAAAGTCACCAGCAGACTCCTCAGAAAAGCAGCTTTACCAACTTATGTTCGTCTTCAAGTCTGAAGATACATCAAAAGCAGTATTCCTGCTGCGAGCATCTATGCTGAAAGTGCCATTTCCAAACAGCTTCAGTCCTGAACACGTGCCATGTTGTAGGACTGGGTCCACACAGCACACAGCCCACAAGATGAGAGTTTCCCTTTAGTCAAACTGAAGCGGGATCCTCTATCTCACATTAAAAACCAAGGCAAAGAGCAAAGAAGCCTGAGAAATAAAGCCAAGCCAAACCAAACCAGAATTCTTCCACCTCTTTCATACCATAAAATCAGGACATTGTTAGAAGTTGAATTTACTGTACCATAATTCATACAGCCAACTTCAGCATTTGTTTATTGGCTGTTCCTAAATTCCATATTGTTTTACTTTAAATAAAGTCCCATCACTGGCTAACATTGTAGCATAATGTTAATCTCCCTGTTGAAAGAATGAAAGGACACAACCAGAAAAAACACATTTCCTGCTGACTTTGGGTTTTGTTTGTGTAAGAAACTCTGTGCTTTGAGATCAAATGGATGCAACCAGTTTATCTTGAAAAGTGCATTCTTAGCCTTCGGACCACTAATGGTACCACCATGTTTCTGTAATGACTTCACGACACTAACACTAACACGAGCTGTTTACAACACATGACTGCATCCCCAGCAACTGTTCTCCAAAGCACAACCATGATTCAAGCCCATCCACACCTGCTATGCTGTCTACCTCTGTTTCTACTGGTATATTCTTGAAGAAACTAGGCAGCTATTCCGTAATGCCTTGGCAGAGGGAAGAGGGCTTGGAGACAAGCAGCCAGGGTGGTGTCAGTAGGATCCAGGACAATGTGCTTTGGGTTGTCTTTCTGCAGAGAGAAAAGAAAAAGGAGGGACTGGGCACACAAGGAAGACAAGGGCCGAGGGCCAGCAGTCAGAGACCACACAAAGAGGTGCAGAAGCAATGTCCGAGGGCAAACTGAAAGGCCAGTTCATTCTTGCGCAGCATTTACGCTTACAATTTGGAGGTGTTCTCCTGAGGAGGACGTCAAGAAGAAGAGCCAAGAAGTAGTCATGAGGAGTGGCACTGATGGCAGGCGTCTGAAGGGCACCCTTCCTTGGACAAACATTTCCTGCTTACGCTCCCGGTACCCACCAGTGCCCCCCTGCTGACGGCCCTTTCCCCACAGCTGGCGTCTTCGTGAAGTCTCTTCCACGTGGATCCTCTCACTTCTAGCAGTAAGGGCTGACCTCGCCTGGCAGCCCGACCAGCCTGGCAACTGGATCCTCTCCTTTCTACCTGCCTGTCTGTGTTCGTGAAGCTGTGGATTTCGTAACTGAGATCTCTGCCCTACCTGAAGTCTGCGATCAACACAAAGGCTCCTGAACTTATTAACAGTGGGTGGTTAGTGAAAAATGATTGCAGGAACATCTTTCCCTAGGAAACCAGGTTAAAAATAACTACATAAAAAGTTTTGGAATTTAGAAAATTAAGTATTTAAATTAATGCATTCTGGTTTCTTTTTGCTAATTAAAGTGGTGAATTGACTGAATACACAAACTGTATGTTCATTTTTTTCTACTAGAAAGCAGAAGATGCCCAGCTTTTCCAGTGGAAGAGGAAAGCAAGGAACAACAAAGAAAAGGAAGGATTGTAGGTGTTGTACGACGAAGGAAGAGCACATCAAAGTCTCAAACAGGCAACATCAGAGAGTGACAAAAAAACAGTAACAAAAATTGCCAGCAGCCATAGCTCTCCCTAACAGACGACTGCTGTCTATACACTCAAGTGCTTCACACTACAATCTGAAGTTTCAGTGCTTGGTCCCTCATCCACCAAGTGTCCTTCACAGGGTATCAGAAAGGACCTAGAAGAAACCTTAAACACTTACACGAACTCATCAGGCATGAAAGCACACCTCACAATGCAGTTCAAAGCCAACACGGGGCAGAACTCCACCACAGCTGCAGTACCTCCCCTTGCAGTGGGAGCCCACTGTTATTTTTGCCAGCACTGCTTTCAAAGACAGAACTTTCCATGAAGACAATACCAATGAAGGATAAGTCACAAACCTCATGGCAGGTCTGTTCGCTGCATTTTAGATTCAAGCCCCTACTATTCAGTGAAGTGTTCAAAAGTGAACACTAAATTGGTAAACAGCATCTAGTTCTTGAACTATTGAGGAACTAACCTACAATTTATCATTCTGTGGAATTATACCTAGTGCATATTGTCAAGATGTGCTTTGAGCCAAACTTCACTCTGCACATTACCTGTATAGATCAGAATCTGTCCTGCACAGACGTGTGAAGTGGCGAAATAGTAGGCATGAAATATTTTGGCACGAGATTCCATACAAACATTCAGCAACATAGAGGATAACCCTCAGGTAGCAGACTGTTTATTCTAGAATTGACAAAAATTAATTAAAACCAAACAGGTACCTGAGAAAGCCGGATGTGACAGCTGTCCTTTTATTATGCTGTGAACTCTGACCCAAGTTCATCTCGTAAACAGAGAAAGTGTTTTATAATCTTTCATATTATCATGATATTTTTATTCCAGACTTTGATCTGATTTCACTGAATGCTTCAAATCCATCCTCCTCCAACTAAATCGTAATAAAAATTAGGATAACACAGTCCCTCTTGATTTTGCTAGAGGGTATTTATTTTTACAGCCATACTATAAGGCTTTAAAGAAAATAGCACTTGAAGCAGTTCAGAGCAACCATGGCCTGAATTTTCCAGCACAGATGCCTAAAGAGAGGCACTTAAGATGCATATTTAGGTACTACTAAAGTGTTACTGCCAACTGACGTAAAAAATATAGTTAGTAAATAAACTGCACCATCTGTACACTACAACCATTGCCATGTTATCTCATCAGGAAGGAATTTATAAGATCTTCTTTTAATTTAAAGTTACTACACCTAAAATAGAATTATTTTTGTAAAGGATATCACTTCACCATTCAGTATGCTAGTTTTCCACCCCTTCTACTTCTGCCTCAGCATCTCCTACTGCTTTTTTCCATTCAAATTCTCTCCTCTAGCTGGAATGTGTAAAACTTACTGCCACTGTACTCAGAAGATAAAAGTTCAGTTTATTTCTTTTCTACAAGATCAGTCTTTTTACTCCCTGCCTCAATTCCTAGCACAACCCATTCCTACACATTTTTTGTGATTTGATTCTTTGATATTTTCGATTTTCAGCAGCAGTAAAATGTTGCAAAAGCAACACTCTGTCTTCCACCTTTTACCTTCAGGCTTATTAAACTGCAACGGAGCAAATAGCAGCTTACCTCTATTTAACTTGTCTGTTAATAGATGTGCCTTTTCCCTTCCCACATCATGATGGTTAACCTTGGTATGAGTCAGGTTAGGTCAAAGACATAGAGAACAATTGATAAGAGTGAAGGCTTTTTTCCCCCCCTTTTTTTTTCTTCTCTATTTTTAATTTATTTTGCCTGATGACAGAATAAGAACATAGCTGTTAAAATAAAATTGCAATGTGCAAGACAGAAAGAAATACCAAAAGAGAACTGCAAGTACTGCAAGTCTGTCAAACTCCTTGGTGTAGGATGCCGCTCAGGCCACTTCTGAAATTTTAAATCAGGTTGAAAAGAGCTCTTAAATTAAAGATAATACTTGTGGAAGTGTACAGTAAACCAATAGGATTCAGAACCAAGATCTTGGGAAGAAACAAGACATTATATCCATACCTCAACAACAGTGCACGAAAAGACCAAAAATGAGAATTCTGGAAGCTGTATAATAGAGGCCAGGAGGAAGCAATTTCACTAGCAATACAAAACTGGTCTGGCAGTCACAGTGGTTCTCCCACTCCTTTGAAAGGATCTAGTATGAGACACAGAAGAAGAAAGGTACGGGTCTAAACGAACCAGTAATTTTTCCTGGTTTTTAAGTTCATTTCCAGCACTGCCAAGTAAGCTACAGCACAAATTATTCTGATAGGTCTAATTTTAAAAAATACAGAACATTTGTAACAGAATGGAACCTTCTTCCTGCTCCTCTATTTTGTTAAATTTGTATCATCATGAAGCTACACATACAATTTCTATTCTTTAACAATACCATTTTATCAGCTGAAAAACTGTATAAACGAACAGCTACAACATATATTCTTGTTAAAAGTATCAACTTTAATAAAAAGAATGGTAGGAGAAAGAGTTACAGAAGGCCTTGCACATGCACAAACTCCAAGATGTTCATCTATCATTTGGAAAGCTGTATGAAACCAAAACATATCATCCTAACTTTTCACCTCAGTAGTAAAGATTAAGATCAATTAACTGTTAAAAGAAAGACTCACAACACTGATTTATTTTACCAGTGCAAGATAAAAATCTTTGAAGAGATAGCTAACTAAAGAGAGATGAGATATAGATCTTATACAGAAAATTGGCGTATTATAATACATTCTCTGCTTAAAACCAGGGTGGAGATATTTGCTTTGGTTTTGTTCCTTTATTTTTAAAATATTTTTTCATTTTGGTGTACATTACTGGCAAACTTAATTTTCAGTGCTGAAGGATGTCAAAACAAAATTTATCCATCACAAAGGCAACAGTAAAGTGTTTTTTGACTCCATCCAGCCTGTGCAGCATATAGTATTGAACAGAAAACATCAGCTGGAGAAAGCACCAGCCAGTGAGCCTAGCACAGAAGAAGAGAGAAACAATTTGCTGTTCCATCATGTACTTACCTTATTTGTGATCAGGAATTTCAACCATCTTCTTAACTGATTGCTGCAGCCTCAGCTTCTACAGTGGAAGATGGGATTATGAGGGCTGTAACTCCTTGCAGCCTTACAGGTTGCGCACAGATTTTTTTTTGACCAAAGGATACAAATACACACAAACCCACATGCTCTTTGTCCCCTGTTACGCAGATGTGTGTTATCTCTAACTGGGACATCAAGGTCATAATTGCTCAAGCTTTCAATATGTCCCTGCTGCTAACAATAGGGTTTTTTTCCAGCAAAGTGGGAGGATGGCTGGCAGGAGGAAGCCCTCTACAAAACTCTTACCATTTAAGACCAAATAAACCATACCTTATTGTACCATACAAATGTTTGCTGTAAGCACTCATTTCCTTCTCATGCTATTTCAAAATACATTCGTGTCCACTAGACCTTGAGAACTAAGTATGTCTTTCAGTCCAGCAAGTGCAGGATATGCTGACCAGAAAAGAACCGATGCCTCTCGCATGGCCCGCGTGACCCTTGGGGGAACGTTTACAGTCCCCTCCTCTCTCAGCCACTGGTTCTGCAGGAAAAGGTGGCTTTTGGGTACTTTCACTGCAAGATGAGTCTTCAGGAGGGCTTCACTCAAAAAACCTAGCTACAGGAACCACCATGGCACAACCCACAGCATGAATATGGCAAGGGAAGGCTTGGGGAGGCGAACATAAATTCCACACCAGTTTCAGGATCCAGAAAGCAAAGGGGAAGATAGCAGATAAACATGAAAACAACAGTGCGAAAGGTATTTCAGGGATTTGAAGGAAAAAAACGCTACTAATGATGAGAAAAGGGGTCAGGCATGTGACACCAACAGTGAAAGGACTGTATATAGTCTAACTAGGGAGCCAAATGCAGTCTAAAACCAAAAACAAGAGCAGAAAAGGTGAATGAAAAACCCAGTAGCTACAATAGCTGCGTGCTAATAACGCAGGCAGACTGACATAATAAAAGAGGAACTTAAGGCACTAGTGTTATTACAGGAAAATTCACAAACAGGGTGGAAAGGCAATTATTATTGAAACAGGTGTCAAAAGGTCTGTGCTTTTCAAGCAAAAGAAATACAGGTTTTATATGGTAGGATACTGTCATGCAATAATGAAACTGCAGACTTTGGAAATAGAAGAAAACAGAAAATGTTTGGAAATACTGTGGAAAGATGGTCAAAAAAGACTTCTAAGAGAGAGACTCTGGGTCTGCTCTTAACTTCCTGCACCAGATATGGATCTGGATAGAGCTCTGCATCATTAAAGAAATGGGAATTTTGTCAACACAGGAGACTAACTTCACAGTACAGATTGGAGAACAAATGCTATTAACCATGGTAAGGCCTGTAATTCCTGGATGTGACAGCTGACAAGTTTCTTTATCCGTGTTGCTGAATGAAGAAGAATAAATTCTTTTCTGCTCTTTATCTTAAGTAATGAGGATGACTTTGGAACAGGGGACCACAAAGTGATTCAGTTCAGACTAAGTGGGAAGGATAACAGCAAGCCTAATTTTGTTTAAGATCTATGATTTCCAAAGAGCAAGTTTTGAGGAACTAAATGGCTCCTGTGGAACCTCTGGGAAACAGACAGGGCTGAGGAACTCTAGACCTCAGCCTGGGGGAGGTTGCAGTTTCTGCAAGTCACTGCACGAAGAGCTTGCTCTAACTTGTATCCTGAGAAAAGTAGGAAAGATTCATTCTGTGAAAAAAAAAAACAAAAAAGCTAAAAAAACAAGTTGTACAACTGAACCGACATGGAAACCGACTTTAGGAGAGAAAAGAGAGAGCTTGGCTGGCTCAGTTAAGCAAAAAAGGCAGAAAAGAAGTAAGGTTCTACCAATACAATGAGGCAAACATGGATGCAGGGGGGAAAGGCAAGGAACAACTATAAAGACAGTTTCAGTAAAGCAACGTTGGCCGAAGACAGACTGGTAACCAGAACATTTCTAGACGACAGAGCAATGGTATTTTGGGAAAACTCTTCTAACAGGAGCTGGAACAAAGTAAAAAGTTTGAGTGTGAGTTTTCAGAAGTATTTATGTAGTGTTGCTGCTCACAGTGTGACCCAGGGAAAGGGACTCTCCAGAAGCTGCCTTCCAAACTGTGCTTCTCTACGGCAGGCAAGCCCTCTGCAAACCTCTATGACAGAGAGGGAAAGAGCACAAAAACAGAGTCATGAGGAAACTATGCCAGTGGAAGCCTTTTTGCTCAGAGGCTCATCTACATGCACCTGCAGAAGCACCAGGATGATGTCTGACACTCCAGGACCAGACTTTGCACCACTTCATGACAAAGCCGACCTGCAAAAAGCCTACGTGCAGTGCTGCGGACGCACAGGACCCATGCCTATCAGCTTCCAGGGTGCGCTGTGCCCTGAGCTGCTGAACTCAGGCGGGATGCACTACCTGCACTTGGAGGAGAGCAGCACAGCGCTGGAGCCCCGTACCTGACAGTCAGCGCAGTGTGGAGTGGTGATGTAAGCCCACAGCTGTCACATGCAGCCAGCCTGAACTCTGTGGCAGCAGCCTTAAGCACGTAAGCAAGAGACGTGGTATAATGAAGAGAAGCTGGGCAGAGGCTACTCCAGTAGCACTTGAACCATGGCACTATGAAGGAAAGCCAGTGAGCAAGCCACATGAGACCTGGCTTGCAAGTGGTCTCACCTCTTCCATACCTGCTTATAAACTTCTGTTCAGGCTCTTGCTTTCTCTCTTCTGCTTTCCTCTGCAGGACAGTGGAGCAGGTCCAGGCAGGAAGGTGCCTCCAGGCAGAGCTTGTACATGGGGGACTGGGAGAACCAGAGGGGAAGGACGGTGGCCCACAGCTTAGGGAGGTTTGTGCACCGAGGCTTCTTCGTGAACCTAGGGAAGGCTGGGAAAATTGCCCGCAAGCCCAACAGTTCCTACTCGGGTGTACGCTGTGTAATCCTGGGTTTCAAGGCGTGGATGTAGGCAGGACAGCTAGAATCGCCACCAGCAGTATGTTAAAAGAAACAGTATAAGCATGACCAACTAGCAGGTACACAGACAGGCAGGCATGCAGTCTGCCGAGGCTCAACTCCGTACCACACAGCCATGACAGCCAGCCCAGGCTTGCCCTCCAGTTCTAGATTAGGTGCTTTTTCTCCAGGAGGAAGGCTGGATAAATGGAGGTATGTTAGTGCTAATTCCTGTGCAAGGTCACACCTGAGAGAACAGACCACTTTTTGTTTGTAGAGTTATGTCCAAGACAGGCAGGCATAATATAAATACAGAAAAATAAAAGTCTGTACCATTTACTTCCCTTCTTCCTAAGACTGAGACCAACTAACAGTCACTAGTATGGAGCAATCAATAAACAAATAAATGAAATTACTAGTTTTGGAAACCTATTATAAAATGCATTGGAAAACCCTGCTGGGGCAACTGTTTCTCCCTTGCCAATACTTTGCAAGTGTATCCCCACTGAAGACCAACAGGACTAGACACAAACTTATCCAAACAAATGGAAGCAGACTAAAGCCTATTTTCCATCAGAGCACTTGACAATCGTCGTTTTGCATTGCTGTGAGCCAGCCCCAGCCTGTACATGGAGTCGCTAAAGACTCGCCCAGGTCTGTGGATGATGGCTGAGCACTCTCCACAGGGAGTGATGTTCAACCTGGCTGGAACAAGCTGCTCTTCTGCTTCTCAGAAGGAAATCAATGGAGGAAGGAAAACAGCCCCTGCAACACTGCCATCATCTGACAAAACTGGTTCCACTCTTCCTGCAATACTCCTAAACTTCTTTAATTTTCAAATAAGGGAAATGACAGAAGAGCAGGAATCTAGTGTTTAGGACCTTTTGACTTTTCTTGCTGGAGAGGTTCCCAAGTGGGCTGAGTGATGAGACACAGGCCAATGGTAAGGCTGTGCAGGAAGTAACATCCTTTTTGAAGGATTATTATCATGAAATATGAAAACAAAGATAGCCTTTGAAGATCTTGACATTCCCACTGCAGACATCTACAAGATAACCAATGGAGTAGCAGAATTACTTTCTAATTACAACAGTCGATATTCTGAGACCATATTGGCCTTTTTTAGTGAAAGCTCCTGCAAAAGCAACACAGTGAACATAAGCTGTCTGAACACAGAAGAGACTTTTAACAGTGAAATTAGTCAGCCTTAGGTTGAGGCTTTAACTCAGCCTAAAAAGCATACACAATACTAGCATTTATTTAAAACAAACGCAAAACAGTTTGTTTAGACTAAACATTACATCCTAGTTATTATAGGGTTTTTTTGTTTCTCACTTCAGTACTTCATAGAAGAGATTTTGTAGAAGATACACTGTAAACCTGAAAAAAGCTATCAAACTTGCTTTCACTTACATTTTTCTTGAATTCAGTTACATACGCATCTCAGATCTTCCAGTAAACACTTTGCTAATGCAAAGATTTAGTACCATCTGTGCTATATAGTAGCAAACGTGCAAGTTCAATATTGGCTTCACTGGAATATTTACTTAAACATTTCAAAAACAGAGGAAATATGAAATGCCATGAACTGAAATGTGGCGAGAGAGTAATTCACTTGAGTCTCTAGAGTGCGAGCAGGAAGGTAAGACTTCGCAGCTAAGTTGCATTTACAGGCCTCTTGGCTGCTTCTACGGTGCCAAACTGCTATCAGGTAGCTTCTTTCTATCCAAAATGGTTGAAACAACTTTTTACTTACTATGTTACATTTTAATTAAAAAATAAGTGGAGACACAGGATCCCACTTCTGCCAACCTCTGACTGGCTATGAATGATCCTGGTCAAACTCCTTGGTCTCTGAATCGCCACCAGCTGACAGGTGAGGTTATTGGAGGAGTAAGGAATGGGCAGAATACAACCAGAATTCCTTTACAAACTCTTTCAGATCATCAGCTGAAAGGTGTAAAGTGTATTTACTTCACAAAACAGAGTGGGTAAGTTTAGGGGCTCTCGTCCCATTCTCTTTATGCAGTGAACAGGGACGCAAACTGACCATGTGCACAGGCTGTGCCTAAAAGAAGATGCTGGACCTTAAAAAAAAAAAAAAAAAAAAAAAAAACAAAGGAAGCTTTATCCAGATAGTAGTGAGAGCTGTGGCTGTAATCCAGGAAAGCACTTACATGTTTATACAAGCCAGAGAACGAGTAGTGCTTGTGGAAGAAGATCAGAGTACCAGCATCCTGCAGGGCTCAGCCCCAGACTGGAACAGCTGGGCAGCTTAACTATAGCTCAGGACAGTTTTGTAAAGAAACAAGTGCTTTCATTAACAAAAATCGCAAGTGTGTTTTGTGCCATTCTCATGGGCATACAGCAAGGCCGGAGAGGAAACCACCTTTTAAATGGTGCTAGATCTTGTTTCCCCTGCAGCTCCCCAACGCAGCTCCCCATCCCAGGCAGCTGCGTCCTTGCTGGGGAGGAGCGGCTGTTGCTCCAGCCAAGCGGGCGGCACGACAACAGCTGCCATGATGAAGGAGAGGGCTTTCTTTTACTAAGTATGAAGTCTTCTTGTCAATTTTGTGTTTACAACCAAATAGAAAAAATGCCACTTTTTTTTTTTACTCCAAAATGTCAACAAACTCTAGTGAGAGCTGGTTTACTGATTTTGAGCACGAGTTTCTGTAATCCTTGTCAGTGCAGCACACAGGCAGCTCTCTGGTCTTTTAGAGTTCTGCTTCGTGTATGTACAGCAAAGGGTTCATACTAGCTCTGCCAGCTCAAATTCAATTTACTAGCATGATCTGTGCGTCAGTTCTGTTTGTCTGTGAGAGCAAAGCACCGTCTGTCTGGGGAAACAAATCTTAATGATATTTGGTAATCAGATCGATTACAACAAAACAAAACAGAGAGAACACGTCTGTCTTGCCCCCCTCCCCATCTCTGCCTCTCTGCGCACTAATCTTTAACGATGGCCTGCCCTCTCATGGGAGAGACAAACAGACAGCTACCCACCACCGTACACCGGCCCTCCCAACTCATCTCACCACCCTTCACGGCTAGAAGATGAAGAGTTTTTAAGCACCTCAGTGCCTGTTGAAGATTTCCCTCCCCTCTCTGAACCTCCCTGCTTCTCTTCTCCCTGTCTCCAGCAGAGGGTAGAACTATCTCAAAGTAGAAGGGTGGCGGACCTCCAGAAAAGCAAATACAGAAAGAAAAAAGCTCCCATTTATTTTTCATTTTAATGCCATCATTTACAGGCAAACAACTGTCTTGCACGCAGTCAGGAATAGAACTGAAAACCTTACAGGGATCCTTTCCCCTCCCCTAACACATACCTGATGCCCCAATTTAGAAACAATTATTCATAAATCTGGTGCAACATTTCATCTGGTACAACAAACACGCTAATGGCACGTATTACAGTCTTTGTAGAGCCTTTGTTATAAAAGCCACAAATATTCTTCCATTGGGAACACACCAACAAAAATAATTCTATTTTATGAAAAACTGTCAGTGAAATTCCAGTAAAGTTAGCGACCTGGTAGTTACAGGATTTTTTAGTGCAGAAAATGAAGTGCTAGATTGTACAATGATAATACAGTTATGGAAAACAGTGTAAGGCCTTAAAATGGCTGGAGAGAAGTCATATCACTCACTTGTTTCAGAGGAGACTAACAGTGGCAATTATGCCTGATTAAAAATCAATGTTGCTAGACTTAATGTTGGCTGGGAAGGGCCTGGAATTCATAAACTCCCAAACTCCTAATGCTGGGAAAGCACTGAGCTACATCTTTTCTTATCAGGGATGAATGTAAACAGCTCCCTTCCTTTTAGTTTCAAGGCAAAGTATATGGCAACACATTTGAGGTTGGTTTTCATGTCATTACTGGGTATTTTAACACAAGTGAGGATGTATTTGCAGTGTTACAAAGAGCTTACTTATAAAGTTAGTTTCAGAAGTGGGAAAACTTCCTTTTCTACTCCTCTCATGCCAGCCTGCAACATCAAATCTGATCTGGCCCTCAATCATGATAACGCAGCACAGCTTGCTTAGGCTTTTTACTGATGGGACTACTTCGAGATTGCTAGAAAGGATGATGATGAGTATTAACTATCATGTCTGTCATTTTGTGTCTCTGAGTAATCCTACAGCTCTATCATTATGATAGTAGAGTGCCTCTCAAGAATTTAAACACAGAAATTCTCTCTTTTCTTTCAAAACTTTTAGATTAAATAGTCTGACTAAGGGTATATGTGTACATCAAAGAAAGAGAGACGTGCATGTGCGTACAAGGTACCGGAGAAAAAGCGCAAAAGGCAGAAAAATGAATTGTGCAGCAAAACCTGTGATACCACTCTGGCTGAGCGTGTACCCTACATGAACTCCACCTTCCATGGTCCTCAAAGCTAAGGCTACACTGCAATGTAATTACGGAAGGAGGTCACAGCTTTTCAGGGGGCAAAACTGGAGGAAATCTCTTGGAAAGCTTTGACTATCTAGACAACTGTGTTGGCTTTCCAGGCTGGAAACTAAACAGATACATTCGTAAGAGCCTCTCTACAATATAACAGAAAATTTACCTCAGCTGAAGGGTTCTGTCAGAGCAGCAAATCCATTTTTACTGGAAAGTCATGTAAGCATACATATTCTACCCAGACCAACAGAGAGAGTCCAAGTCCACTGCTACAGATCAATGGAGCAGATACTTCTCGCTGGCCTAGCACAATGGTCATCCAATAGCTCTGAAAAACTGAAAGGCCCCCAGAGCAGAGGCAGAAGCAATGGTCTGCCACGGAAAGGACATTTCCTAGTGCTGTCCCATGTTCTCCACCACCACACTTCTATCATTTGCTCACAGAAATCTGTATTTGCTAAAACAGACCAAAGCTCTGGTTGCAAAGAGCTGCAGGACTGCTTCCTATGTTGGCTGATGCCATCATCTCCATGAGACGAAAGGCACAAATCTCACATCACCACAGTGCTACCAGCTGATCAAATCTAGAGGAAGCTCCTCACTGACCACACACAGATGTTTAGTCTTCTCCAGATTTGCACCTGTTCTTATCAAACGGACCCTTAGCTTGCTTTATGAATGCAGCTAGGGAAGAGCAACTGACTACAATTACCTCTGCGTTTCACAAGCTGGCAAAAGAGTTTTCCTTTCAGATACCCGAAGCGTACCCACAGCTATTGCCATTAGTATCTTGCCTCTCTTTACCCCACAGAATGCAACTGAAAACACATTTCTGGTCAAAACCTTTCATAATACACTCCCTTCCAGTCTTCCTTTCTTTCTATTTTCCTGTTCCTCTTTGGCATACATCAGTCCTTCCAGCAGGCTTTTCCCCTTTTTTCACACAGGTAAGTGTGTGGTGCCCATCGCCGTGGCTCCAGAGCTCCTCACCACTGGACAGACAGGCTAACACGCCCTGCCCAAGACCCCCAGCAAGGCTGACACAGGGCTGGGGTCTGAGTTTCGGTGAGGTCGGAAACACAACCCCTCTGGGGCAGACAGCCATAGCTGAACACTGAAATACAATGCGTTAATAAGTAGGTCAGCTTGTTCCTATAAAAGCAACGGGTTTAACGCCAACCGTGCCTGCCAGCAGGGAGTAGGAAGCAACTGCAGCTTTCCCCGTTACCCACCTTCAGCCCCTTCAAAGCCACAACACTCCTCCTCTGCTGTTGCCCTCCAGGCAGCGGGGCAGGGCTCGTGGGGTGCCCGCAGCCCTGCTGTACCTTGGCCCGCAGCAGCTCTGCCTTTGCAGGTCTGCGGTCAGGAGCCACCGCTGAAACCTTGCACCAGAAAGCAAATTCCAAGAAAACAAACACTATCACTAGGCAATTGAAATGCAGTTGGTAGCAACAAACAAACCATCTGCAAGGAGGATCTAGGGTTCTGTTCTTGCCAACAGGTTCAACAGGTTTTGCATATTAAGTCACCCCAAGCTCTACTAGTGCCTAAAAGGGAAACACTGCAAAGACGGTGTCACCTGGGGTTTCACCTCTGTCCCTGCTTTAGTGCAGCTCCTCCCCTGCCTTTCTCTCCCTTTGGCAAGGAACTATTTTGACCCTCTTTAAATTAGTCAAGAAAAACATTTCACTCCTGTCCAACTAAAACATTTAAGCGTCCCAACACACTGTGTGCGCCTGAAGCAGGGCCGCAAGCAAGCACCCATTGGTGGGGGGGCGGGGGGCGAGGAGGGGGCAGCACCCTGCCTGCAGGGAAGCAGGAACACTTTTCAGTTGGCGTGAGTTTTCAGTTGCGCAAAGAAGGGGACGTTCGAGTGAAAGGTGGTGCCGAGGTAGGACGCTGGGCCTTCGCCCAGCAGAAGCACACCTGGGGTGCTGGCTCGCCAGGCCCACCGCAGGCAACCGACACAGTCCTGGGTGTTCCCACCATAAAAACCTGAGACTTAACCTTACCCACACGGCTTCTTCACCTTATCACAGCTGATGCAGAAAGCTCTCCTGAATGGAAGGATCATCGCTTGCAAAGGACACCAGTTTATTTTAATAAAGGCTCTGATATACTCTCGTAATTTTCTTTAAATATAACAGCAGTGAATGGCATTTACTAAATAAAGTGCAAAAGGCAAGAAAGTTCATTCAAACGTTTCTTCTCTCAATGAAGCAGCTCGCTATGATGTCTCTGCAAATGATGTCCATGAATCAGCCCAACATGGCATCATGTGGACTGCAAGACCACAACACAATGCCCAAATACCACCTGCTTCTCCCATGAGCTGGTCTTGAAAGCCTTTAGCTTTTGTAAACAACTGCTGGTCCATTTTATTTTCAGATGCTGCACAATGCTGCAGAACACACTTACAAGCTGACTATAATCAAAAGCTTTATACTGTGCTAAACTTGTTTTAAATAATGCATAAATACCAAAAAAGACACACTGTACTCTTCATCAATTTCCATGTGAACTCAGTTCTCCGTTTGTTGCATTTTCTGTTTATAGTAGCACAGCTTTAAACTACAGAATAAATAGTATTATTTTCTGTTCCCTTTTAGCTCTAGCCTAGAAACATACACTGCATTTAATTACTGTTTTGGTAGAGTCCACCTACGCAGACGGGCTGTGCTTGCATGAATCAACCGGTATCTTTGGATTCAGAGCACAGAAGAGGTTAAAAAAAATGAGGGCACTTATGTCAGCCCCTCCTTCCTCTCCCCTGCATTTCATCACACTGAGAGGGTTTAAAAGTAAAAAATTCCTTCCACATCATATAATCCTGGCATCTGCTGTGCAGCAAATCAAGCTCACTCATTTTGCTGTGTTATTCCCAAAAGTAACTGTACAGATTCGGGTCTAGAACTCCATTTTCCACTCCCTGAAGTTTCCAAATACCTGTTTTTCCTATTTAAGCACATCAGAAAAAGCAGTAAACACAGCTAGCAAATACAAAGCAATCTTCTCTGTCTAAGTGCAATTCTGATTGCATTACTTAAGAAATACAATTTCCTGAGGCTTTTTACTACCTTACTTTATGATACACATGATATGGTATCAATCTACCAACTTCCTTCTGCTGCCCCTTTCTTCACCAGCCCACAGCTCACCCGTGACATTATGTAGTTCAAATACGAAGCCATTACCAAGATTAAGCCACAGAAAGAATCCAGTCTAGAGAGTGAGTAGGTCTTTGTGGTCATGTTTATTATTTAATAACAGCGGGAATAATTCATATGACAGCAACAATTCTCTACCACTCCATTTATCAATTTCAAAGTAAAGTACGTCAAACTCCAGGCAGTGACGGGACACTGAAGGCTCAATCCATCTGGACTCTCTCTGTTAAGCCCTGGGCCCATATTCAAGGATGGACTCTAGAGTAAGATACGTGGGAACAGCCCTTCTTCACCTACACCTATGTCTAGCAAACCTGTGCCAGCAAAACCTGGGGAGTAGCACGGCCTCAAATTCACATCCTATTTCCATGCAGACACTGTGGTTTCAGGTAATGTGTTTCATCCTCCCTTCTAAATGGATTAAGTTTATTTTTTCTCCTTTGCACGGGCTGCCTGGCTGGTGTATTCACTCTGCACTCTTGAGGCAAAGACTGTCTTACTACATGTGTTTCGGTTGACGGTAATTGCTGTAGTTGTCCTGAAGTTGACAATTTCTCAGATTTTTTTAATGTGATTGGATAAGAAACCTAATGTCTTCACTAACACCTTTCTTAGATGTATCTTCTGTGCAAAACAGGGCAGTCAGTGTCTCAGTCATAAAACTGACATAATCATTAATTTTCTTCTTTAACATGCTTTCGTTCACACCCTTGCTATCTGTTAATGTGTTTTTCAATACACATTGAAGCTGCAATAAAACAGAAACAGGAAGAGAAAGGAAGAGATGACAGCAAAGCTTAAAACTTTATCCCAAGAATCCCCCCATTCCTACACATCTCATGGATGAGGCATTTTACTTTCAGCTTGCTTTTTCCTGCATGCCTTTATCCTGCGGCCTCAACAATTCATGAACTACTAACTGGGTTTCCAAATCCTTACAACAAGGCCAAGGTTTTTGCCTTTTTGTTCGGCTAATCTTTTCACATCTATTTGCCTTGCTGCCACGACAACTAAACAGCACGTAGAGCGATTTGGGTTCATTCAATAGATTCCAAATTGGGAGCCAGCCTATTTTGTTTGCTTTAGGGCAAAAGGAGGAAGCAAACAGCAGCTTTGTAAGTGAAGTTGCCGATATTCTTCTCTCAATTATGGCTGTGAAAAGATATAGAAATGCAAAGTACTCTTTACAAACAGAGTCACTTCATGCTGATCCAACTTGTTTCAATTCACTTTAATTTGAATCTGCCTCTAGAAGTGGTTCAACTTTGATACGTACTATGTTTTTTTACATTTAGACAGATTGTTTTCAACTCAGCAGGACAAACTAATGTTAATAAGTTCCATTTAGTTTTGAGTATTTGCTTAAAAGCGGGGTGGGAGCTCACAACCAACAAACCCTGTGGCTATAACTAGCTCTCTGGGTGCCCAATGCCATCTTCTTACCTGTATCATCTGACCAATTCCAAGTGCTGACATTGTTTAATACTTCTAAGCCTTTTCCACTAAAGTGGAAAAGAAAAAGCAACTTTAAAAGGTCTAAAAAACACCCACAAAAGCATTTTTAATAATTGCTTGCCAAGGATGTACTGCTGCATAACAATTTTGCAGAGTAGCTGCAGCAGGCAATCAGGTCTGGCATATGGTAGTTCAGCTGCAGTCTGAAATAGGCAGTGCTTTGAAGCACTTTACTGCTCCGTGACTTTATGGCAGTAATTTGAAGGCTTTTTACCCAACGTAAAAAAAAGAAAAAAAAATTAACAAAAAGAACCCACTGGAATCAACATATTCTTTAATAAAATAAATGCATTTTGAAACTTTCGAAGTTCATTCAGCTTCTTCCCAGCCTAGACCTGGCAGCTAAACAAGTACAACGCACATCATGGCAAGAGATCAGAGTAATATCACAGCTAGAAATCCCCTTTCTTTAAAAGTCCACCCAATTGCACGAATGAGATTCGGCATTTCTTACATGGGTTTTAAAATATCTTACATGGGTCCTGCATCTTCACTGAAAGGTAACTCTCTTACAAAACTCTGCAAGGAGCAGAGTTCAAGAGCACGGGACACAGAGAGGCTCCCTTGGCTCCTCCAGCAGAGTAGGGGCATCTCCCCTTTCAGTTACTCCATAAGCACTGCAGGCATTGGCAGAGAACTGTGAATTCAGCAACATCATGCTGGGATGTTAAACTCCATAGCCACTAACACACAACTATCAGAAAGTCCCCAGAGATGCCTTACTACTCCAGTACTTATTTAATATGTGCTTGAAAACAGTCACAGCACCTATATGATTAAAAATTTAAAAAAAAAAAAAGTAATTTGGATTCTTGTTGGGAGAGAAGATGGACGAATGGAAGAAGGAGAGAGGAGGAACAACAGATTTCTTACCTGGTAACACCACCTGAAGAGGTATGAGAAAAGAATCAAAAAGCTGCTGCCTCAGAGGCCCCAGAAATTCTGGGCAACTGGTCAGGCAAATACAACAATGTACAACCGATACAAGATTCACAGACCTGGTGGGGACGGAACTTTGCTCCTTTGTACGCTGAAAGTAAAAAGTCAACCAAAAAGACACGAACAGACCTCCACAAAGTTGACCCAACTCTAGTTTCTGGTGGTGACTACAGCCCTGTAGAGACACACCCCCCACCCGCACTTCCCACACGAAGGTTGTCGCATTACACAAACACTACAAATGATTAAAAATTACATGAAATTTTACAAAATTACATGGTACGCTTCAGCTTCTGTTGTGAGCCCCGAAGTGTTTAGCACACTGTTATGCTATCAAGTTTTGTACTCTGTGCCAGTCACTCCCCAAGGTGTTTATGTGAAGCACTCAGGCAAAATGAACAGAACATCTGTATTCTATTTGCTAATGAGCAATCATCATTTCTACAATTCTCCAGCCAGGGATTTTGCTGTTTGGAATACTAATGCCATTTAAAAAAATTAAAGGGAAAAAAAAAAATGTTCTGCTCATTAGTACTACAGTTACTAAAATACTTTTGCAGTATTTACAATGCAACCAGGCTTCTATTTCCATTGCTTCCCAGTATTTTTACAAAATAAGAGCTTTCAGAAATAAAAACTTTGATAATATATACTTAATATATTTTCAGAATTAGCATCATTTGCAATGCAGCTCTTGCTTTAATTACATTTTACCCACACAGTGGCAAAGATTTAAAATAAATTATTATAAAAGCTTTTCAAACACACCCTACTGAAGATTCCCTTCATTGCTTGCTTTTTGTATTGTGGCAGCACCCACAGCAGGCCAGATGAGGTAAAAAAGGAGTTATGAAAATACAGGCCGTGGTCTACAAACTTAATTATATGAAATTCCTACGTGTGCAGAGAGAGTGAGAGAATACAACAGCTTTGAAACTCAGGACAAGTTCTGTCTGTAGACAGAAACAGCTATCAGTTTCCCTTCTAACCAATGGGTATTTGCATCACATGAGGACGAGGATTATCCTCTGAAAGAAAGGCCACATTGTGAAAAAAGCAACATGCAAGGGAGCGCTCCTGGCTACCTCCCCTCACTGCAGCACTTGGGCATTTTGGATGTGAACCTCCCTTATCATCCTGGGCATCAGAAATGATTGCTGAAGTCAGTGAAGTTGAAAAGCAGCAAATGAGATCAGAATAGGATATTAAAGTTGACGAACTCAATTAAAGTAGCTTATGTAAGAATTGTCTTTATACTTGCTCATGGCATACTGAAACGTAACTTACCAAGCAAGAGAAAGATGACTAAATACAGGATTTGACTGATCTAGCTAAGAAAGTCCGATGTGGTACTCGCGCTGCCTGTGGGAGCAGGTGAGGCGAAAGCATCCCTGCTACGCAGAAGGAACACAGTACACCAGAAACGTCTGTTATTCCACACAAGAGCAGAGATGTATTTCAATACACCGCGAAACCCTTTCAGTCTAAAAATAAACACCCTCACCCTACGCTCTGCAATCGCATCAGGCAGGGTCAGTACACTTCAATCACCAATGAGATACTCAAAGGCAGCTCTGCGCCCCACCAGGATGAGGTGTCTCTGCCGCTGTAGCCTTTTCCCAGCAAAGACATCGCGATGGAGCGTGTCTGTCCTCAGCTGGGGAGGCTTTCTATTGCCATGGCAACCGGCAGCGGTCCTCCACGCACCACAGAGGAACACACCGCGCGCCACAGAGGAACACACCGCGCGCCACAGAGGAACACACCGCGCGCCACAGAGGAACACACCGCATCACCCTGGCAGGACAGGAAACGCCGTGCCAGGCTTAAAAGCCACCTTCCTTACAGACAAAACAAAACAACACAGAAGAGAGCGAGAGACCCCGACTCTTGCAGATGCTGGATGAAATAATCTGCTCATCACAGACCTCTCCCTCGCCCCGCACGCTCAGCTGCAGACTGTGCTTCAAATCGCTCCAAGGAAGGTATTTTGTTTGGCTGATATACCCAGCTGGCCTCATTTTGGTCAGCCAGACAGGAGGCAGCCTCTGCTTTTCCAGCATTTAGCTCTCTTTTTAAGCAGTCACCAACCAACTTGGAAATACATGTCTCTCCTCCTCACAGAGCTTCCAGCCAGTGGCAAAGTCAGACTCAGCCCGTGCGGAGGTGCTGTCTGCCTCAGACAGCAGAAGGCCCCCAAAGCTCCCCCCATCTCAGCCAAGTATGAGGCAGACCAAAAACAAGGCTAAGATGATATGGCAAATAATTGTTTCTTGCGCCAAGGTAACTTGCACCCATCCCCTTCTGCCCTCATGAGTGCAGGCTGCTCTACCTAAGCCAAGGCAAAATGCACTACCAGGACTACTTCAATTTGGCTAAAGCTTTCTACATCTGTTTAAGGAAATACCACAGAC
Source organism: Sagittarius serpentarius (assembly GCA_034782735.1). NCBI lineage: Eukaryota > Metazoa > Chordata > Aves > Accipitriformes > Sagittariidae > Sagittarius > Sagittarius serpentarius. The sequence continues at coordinate 3,143,140 of JAVKLA010000040.1, forward strand.
CTATTTTAATACACAGATGACCACAAACTGTAACTCTCTTTCGCTTCCCCAGAACTAATTATATACATGTCACTAGAGTGTCATACATCTCTCTCTTTCCACCTAGAGAACACATTTTTCATTGCCGCAGTCTAACACATTAAATACTGAACAGTAGTCTCCATGCAACAGTTTAGGGGAAAAAAAACCCTAGTCCTTCAAGTGATGTGTGTACTTTTATAAACTTACTTAGAAATAACACTGAGCTATAGTGGTTATTATTTAACAACACATCCAATGGGGAAAAATAAACCACACACCTTATATAAATACCGATAAAAACCTTTCTTCTTACTGTGTTAGCAGTAGCCTACATTCACACGAACAGCAAATATAAAGGAACACCGTGTACTTGCAGTGAAACAGCTAGCCTGCCTTTATTGTGAAAGTAAAGCATGAAACCATGTTTAAAAGTAAACGAAGCTAGAACCTGACCCATGCTAAACACAAAGTTACCATTCACTTGAAGGTACAGAATTTGTGACTTTGCAGTTTAAGCAAACCTGCAAAATTATCTATAGAGGTACAGAAGATTCTTTCAAAGGGAAATACAAGAGTAAGCATCCAAAAGACTCTGGAACACCTCAGAAACTATTGAAGGAAACTGTTAAACTGACCACGTATAAATGCCTGCAATAAACGAAATAGCAGGGAAACACCAGAATGAAAGAGCAAGAGAGAAAACAGTTTATGCAAATACAGAGTGCCCTTCATTTGCACATCAGGATTCCCCTTCTCACTGTGAATAAAATGGATACCCAGAGGCAAAAAAGTTGTTTTCATCATGCAATGCCTACGCAATTTTGCTAGAATATACTAGCAAAAAAATATGCCAGTTCTGTTCCAAAGTGTGTTAGTATCACAAATATTGATGTGTTTCCTCAATTTCAAGAACAGAAAAAACAAAACCTAGTGTTGGAAGTTGAATGGCTCACTCTTATTAAAAAGCAATGAAGTAGAACGGAACAAAAAAGCCCAAACAAACATGAAGAAGTACAGACAGGCCTTTGCCTCCTCTCAAATCTCCAAACATTCTCTCTCCACCCAGTATGACAGCATGCTATATTGGGTCGGGTACCGGAGGCACACTACGAATAGAACAGGCTGCAATACTGAACCAACATCAAGAAACTACCTCTTAAAACTAAATTTTAAATGAAGCGCTTTCATGAAAATTAAAAAAATATGACACCAAGAAAATCTGATGGAATTCACTATTAACACAAGTAAGTCAGATAAAATTTTCAGTTTCTGTTTTAAGTCAAAGAGCCAGATCTAGAGGATATTCTCACAGTCCACTAATGAGGCAGTTTGATGTTTTGAGCATAAAAAAGATAGTATATTCAAATTTTAAGCATGGGGATAAAGTCACCTACCTTCAAAGTACTTGTGACCAGGAGAAGTCAAGAGAGTTGAATCTTACTTTCTTCTTACCCATTAATGAAGTAAAGGCCACTCTCATCATTACTAAACTAGTTTAAGCACTGCAAGATTGTAATTAGGAGAGAAAACTCATACGCTAGTCCCAAAAGGAGAGACATACAAAGAGCATCAAGCAGGAAGACTGCAGGAAACATCTGATGACCAAATGTGTGCACACAACATAAAATGGAAACATTCGTTTATTGACAGCTGCAAAGTAGGCCAAACATCTTATTTACTGTTACCTCATTTTCAGTATTACACAGGTAATTTGAAGGAGGGCACCAGGGATGTAAGTTTAACAAGCATGAAGCACGTCCATGTGCATATGTTTATGCAAACAACCACGGGGAACTTCATCTCTCTACCTTCTGCCTTTTCCCTGCACGGGACTATGACAGCAGAACAACTTCAGCGCACGTCAAGCACGCAGGATAGTGCCTCTCCTCCCGACATCTTCAGGCAGCTGCTGAACCAGGCTAACTGCTGGCAGCCAGGGCCATTCCCTCTATGGCAGCAGCACTGCCCACTCTAGGCAGAGTTTGCACATCTCAGGCTTCTTCCCTCCCCACCCCGCTCTGAAATGAGGCTTCAGCTCTTTTTCCCAGTCAAACCTTGGCTCCTGGTAGTGAGAACTGGCAGAAAACACTTCTGCCATGCGCTCTGGGTTCTATGGTGGAACTTTTCAGGTTGGGATAACACACTGGTAGGACATCTACTGCTATGGATATAAAGGCTTGAAAGAATAAATCCCCAAAACGTCAAGCCCTCCCACATTGTTTGGCTCCCTTTTGAGATGGAACATTCAACCAAGTTGTGTTTAAGTTCAAACTAGGGAAAGAATAACCAACCCAATTTTAAAAAATCAGGGTTGTTGTAAGAGACATATTGACAAAACCAGAAGGTCAACGTCAGTGCTGTGCAAGCAGTGGAGGATGTCTCTTAGCCTTTCCTGTAACACAGTAGGCATGACCGCACAGACCCAAAGACAGACACACACTGACACCCCGAGTCCTTCCAAGTCAGCCTCTCTCCAAGCAGCTCTGCACTAGGTGAGCCCCGTCCTTTAAATGCACTGCATTAGACAACGCCGTTTCCGAAATGCTACTCACTGAAACAATTCTTGCTCCACAATTAGCACCCACGTGAGTATGAAAAATCAGACCTATGGCTCCTGCCCAGTTCCAGCCCTCCTGTACTGAGACCAGGACAGCAATTTTATAACACACAACAGTATCCCGTACAGCTGTGTCAAAATGGCATAACACTGATCGCCCGTGACAGGAGGCATTTGTACCAAGAGATTTCTGAAAGCAGTACAGTATTTCTTTGTGTGAAGTAGCTGAGAAATAATACTCTCAACCCCCCCCAACCTTCTTTTCCTTTGTGCATTGCCAAGCAAAATGGGCCCAAAACCATGCTCTCTTTATTCTTTAACTGATGGAAATTACATTAGAGAGAAGCCCAGCACACAGGAAGTTTTGGCAAGGAATGTGCCTTTTATGTTACATTCCATAAAACACTCAAAGATATATCAACTGATATTTACAAAAAGATGGTCTTCATACATCTATACACGGTGGCTGCTGCAATGCTGACCTGATCTGCACTTCAAACTGGCAATATAAAACAAAACATTTTTAAATATATTTGATATAAGCAATTTTTTAAGAAACAAAGACTTCAAAATAACCCCCCAAACCCTAAACCCTATTCCTTTATGCCTATATTTTAAACTAATTATAGCAAAGAAATGCCAACTTACAATGTATTTCTGAGTATTACTGAAAATAGAAGTGGCCTACAGTATAAGAAACTGGTTACAAATGTATATGGAGTCTTTGTTCCTAAATAAAAACCACCATAACTAATGGCACAGGTAATCCTTGTAACCTCCTTTTCTGAACCTTAGAGCTGGATTTATTCCCCCTGCTCATTTGATGCTTTGCCACTGGCAGCATTGATTTTCTGCCCTCCTCGATGACTGCCGGAACCTGAAATCCAGAGTGTCTTTTGGTTTCAAACTTGTGCTCCATTTTCAGCAACAGCAACAGTGGTCTGGAGTAGTTTTTGTTGCGGGACAGCAAAGAGCCAACAAACCACAGAAATACAGGCGAGGTGTGTAGCACTGTGCCAGAAAAAACAGTCCTTCCCAGTAAAATCTTTCCATCATAGATGTGACCTAATCTACAGCTATGGAGTTTTGCTTATTGCCAATACTATCACTGTGCTCTCAAATGCTGTAACAGTGGCAATTCTTCCCCGAAAGGCAGTCTTATTCGCACAACCATGAAGCTGTTCAGCAGTAACAACGCTAAGAAATTTTCCAGTTTTAATAAGGATAAATAATACAGACTTGCCAATTCCAACTTCTTGAGCAGGTATAGTCGGCATATGCTGGTGGGGTCCTCCTGGGGCGGCGCTCGGCTACGGCTGCATGTCCCAGTGCAGCAGGATCCTGCCCCACCGCTGGCCAGGGACATGTCCACGTCACCTTCGGGTGAAACCAGGGGTGAGCAGAGTGCAGCAGGGCTGGGGCATGATCCTGGCGTGCACCGTCTCGCACTCCCGAGGAACTGGGTCACAGCCAGTTCTCAGCAGGTACCCAGGCTCAGTGAGGGAGCACTGCTTCAGCGTAACACAGAGTCACTGCACGCCAGTCTGGATTTGGTGATGCCTCTGAAGATATACTTTAATCAGCAAATACAACTGTGCCAGCAGAAATGCTTTTTGGTGGCACACAGTGTTCTTGCAAGGAGAATTTATCAGTAAAACCACATTAACAAACCCTCACCAACACAAAATTTGCCCAAACCTAGTGCTCAGGAGGTACAGCTACAGTTCTGCATTTCTTGTAGAACAATATATAGCACAACCCATGAAGTAAGAAAAAGTGCTCTGAATTATTTTCAAATAAGTACTTTTAAATACAGTAATTGCAGTGACGCTTTAAAAAGTTACTCATATTTCCAAACATTGCTAAAAAGTTACTCATATTTCAAAACATTGCTGCTTTGCATATTAAATCATTTCTACTGCACTTGCAAGAATTAGAAGCTTAAAGATCTGGAAAGTCTTTGAAGAAATGAGTTTTCAAAACAGTACAGAAACCTAATTTTCTTTATTTCTTTTGGCAAATTGAATCAGTACCATAACTTACTCTCCCTAACTTTGGTAAATCACCCTCTTCTCTGAACACAAGAAAGGATTAAAACCAGCCCAACATTTGGGAAGAGTTTTAGGTTACAGGCAAAATAAACATTTTAAAATACAGAAACTGAACTGAAGTAATGACTCATCACCCATTGCATCTCCCTACATTTTTTTCACGAGTTCTATTACTTCAGGTTCTCTCTGTTGTTTCTGGAAGGAAGGGAAATGCTTCCTGGAAAGATCCAACTAAATAAAAGCCATGGGGGGGGGCTGTTCTCCTCCCGCTGTACTTGTTGCCCCCAGTAACGTGACTGACAGTCAGGCACACCCGCACAGAGAGAGAACTGCATACAAAGAAAATATTTTAAGTTGATTAGTAGTCAAAAAGCCCCTTAGATAACATGACAGTACTGCTGGGACCTCTTCAGAGTTTCAGTCTGTTTACTTTCGAACACGTGCCCCAGCTGTAAATCGTACAACTATCAGAGTGCTGCATGAAGGTCCACGAGTCACTAGGAGGAAAAGTTACACAGATAGAAATCTCGCTTCCAAAACCACAATAAAACCTGAACTTTTTATAATTAAAGTTATGTTATATTCAGTAAATGACGTTTATGTAATTAAACACTCGTCAATACCGTGGGCACAGGAAAGCCACTGGGAAGGTCAAAGCTGCCAGCTGAAGCCTTGCATACCAATGTTGCGCTGCCACAGGATTTGCCTCGTGCAAAAGCCCAGCAGAAATTCAGGCGATGCACGAGTCGTTTCTCTACCATCTCCTGAACATTAAACTGTTACAGCAAGATCGTTTCACTTTCAGTTGCGTGCCTCCTCCCCCATTTATCACTCAGTACACCTCTCTGCGTTAATTGCTTTTTAAACACTGCTCACACTTAAAATTCAGACTCAGCCTGTAACATTTACTTCCCAATATAACTTGATGTTCAGAGTAAAACACATAATTACTGTATAAAAAGTTGTACAAATATAATTAAAAATAAGGTGGAAACTCCCCCCCCCCCCGCAATTCATTTTACAACATACATGCCCTAATTAAGCTTAAAGCTCCCAATTTATGCTAATATTTTGGAACGAGCTCTTTTTTGTCTGTTCAAACTACAGCTACATGAAAGGGACTTGTCAGCACTAACTTCCACAGCAAACTCTCAGCCTTTACAGGAAAGTTTTCTTTAAATTTCCTTCACTGAGAACACGTGCAGTCTGAAATCCTTTGCTGAAAGCTCCTGTAACCCAACAGACTTCAGGGGCCAAACAGCTCGTTCTTCATGTGAAATAGCTGAACATCACTGCTGGTGTTTCTGTCACCTACAGATTAGCCCACCGGCGATCACACTGCACTGTGAGTACCAGACGCGCAGGTTGGTACCTGGACTCCACACATGGGCAACAAAGAAGTGGCATCCATAAACTGTGCACGTGAAACCTTTTATTCTGCTGTATCAGCTGATAATACGGCTCCCTGAAGCTCCCTTATAAAAGAAGGAAAACAACAAAACCTGTACTTAAGCAAGGCAACACTGGAACACTGTTCTCTGCATCAACACTAATAAATATGCACAGCGCAAATCTTGTGCAAACATTTTTTCTTTATTAATGTGTCTGTGTGAAATCCGGACTTCCCCAAAAACTAAGCAAATCAACACTGTCAAAAGGCCAGGGGAGGAAGTAACAGATTTTCCACCTAAAAAGAAATGGTAAAAATTTTCCCAAGACTACTTTTACCAACACACAGCACTGCTTGCTGTGAACAGGGCCTTATACCACAGGCTCAAGTAAGAGGAACGTGTTTGCTTTTATTCTGCTAATGGCCACAGGAGAAAATGACTGCAGGAATTATCATCAAACCTGACGCATCATTATCTTGAACTTGTTTACCCTCTCAGGAAATGCAAATTTTTATTCATACCTCTGGACAACAAGCAGCTCAGTTCTTCACTGCAAAGTGTGGGGTTAATTATTCCTGGAAAAGAAAGATTTTCAGGAAGAACTGAAGTTGTAAGATATTCTGGTTTTAGTTCAACAGTATAATACTGACTTTCTTTCCTTTTTAATTGATCTCCCATGTAGTGCTTTGGGTGACTGCTGATTTTTTTATTTTTACCTAGCAGCTCAGGTACTAACTCTTTCTTCTCTACAGCACTTGCATTTGTTTCCACAATCTCCCTTCCAGGACAGGACATCCATGCCTCAGAAAGTGCAAATATGAAAAGCCCATTCTTCCTTCTTGATTCAGTCAGTGACTGCTGCAGAACTGGACGTAATTCAAAAGTTCAAACACTTTGAGAGTGCAAGCCTGCTTCTCATGTCAGAGTGACAACTTCAAAGTTGAAGTGGCTGCCACAGTACGCGGCAGGTTCAGATGAGCAACTGACAGGTGGTCCCAAACTTTAAGTAGTTGGCACCTTATCTGAAGCTTCTGATTAGAGATCTTGCTAGCTACTGATGGAACCCTCCACCAGCCACAGCGGAGCTTCTGAGCAAATTTAATCATAAATGACCAACAAAATAATGTTTTTATAATGCTGGTAACAATGACATGTGCCTTCCTCTACAATTACGTGATTTAATTGGAACTGGTAGGAGAGAGAAGGGGAAAAAAAGGAAAAGCACAGCTAGGAAACCATTATCAAAACCAGCTAGAGTGGATCAACAACTTGCTCCTGCTGTTTGCCCTCAGCAAACTGGTCAGTGTCTCACAGAGCGGGCACATATCACCCCCCAAAATAAACAACCAAGCTGTGCTAAAACACTGCCAGTAATACCCATACAGCATCAGTGCAGCAAAATACTCTGTCACGGAAGAGAAACAGGCTTGCAACAGATGCTGCAATTAAAATGAAAGGAGCTGCAAAGCTACTCTTCATTTCACTCCAGAAGTAAAATGTTTAACTGTAATTAATGATCAGTTTATTAAATAAGCATCAGGCTTTTACGTCATAATTCTCCTAAAATCCTCAGCTGTTACATAACATGTAAGACTGAATTTACATGGGCTACTTTTGTTCTGAAACATCAATGTTCATTTATCCATCAGGAGCCCAGCAGGACAGAGTTTACCATTCCTTTTAAAGTCAAATACAATGTGGTTTTACTTGCTTCTCAAGATTAGCTCAGTGTTTGCACTTTTGTGTGTCAGGCCAGTTTTAAAGATTTACTTTCAGAAGTCCCTGGAACGCACTGCATTTATCACAGTAACAAAGCTACAGGAAAGGTCTTTTTGGGTTTTTTTTTATGTTTGCTTTTTTTCCCCTTTGTAAAAGTATAGTACTTTCTGGCATTCTTTTCTTTTCACTGTCACTTTTAACAGACCAGCACTCCAACAAAGGCATTCTGTTTCATCACATTTACTGAGTCCTTATTGTGAGGAGAGACTATAGATTTGCCAGTGAAATGCTGAAGTTACCATCCTGTGCTAATAAAACTTGCAGTAATACAGTGCAATGCAAACAGTTAATCCTAGCTAGTTTGCAGAACACAATACAAACAAGCACATTCTCAGTGGTGACATCGTTATGCTTTCTAGGGTACTACCAGACATCTCAGCTTCAGTATTAACAGAGGAAAAAAAACACCTTTGAGTTATGCTTGAAAACCCTTAATCCATAGTGGAGCAAAGAATCACAGGTTTTATAGCCCTTTCCATTAAATCTGGAGAACACGAGCAAAGAACAAAATACCACCCTGTCAGCTTTGAGAGAGCCGTTATGCTCTGCTACCCATCAATGCAGAGAATGATTAAGTCTTGATTCCTGGTGCCAAAGACTTCAGATAAAGAAGCGAACCATTCATTTCCAGCCATGATCGCACTTAGCAAAGCAAGTGAGGGAACCAAGAGTAAAGTATGCTCGGCTACTGAAGTTTATTGTGAATCCCTTGGAAGTAAGATTTCTTTCTATGATGATGTCGAAAAATCCATTACGTGGAGGCACCAGCAGATATTTATTTATCTGAGGTTAGCATGGCTTCATGAAGAAGCAAGAAATACTTAGTTTGGATGACAAATCATTCCACAAACATTATTAATCCTCCGAGCGGTAAATATTTCAGGTTTCAAGAGCCAATTAGAAAGGTCAGCATTTATCTTTTTGTCTGTTTCTAGCCTTAATAACTTTTCCACTCTGCCTGTAGATTAATCATTGAAGGCAAAGATACAGAGGTTTATAAATAGGAAAAATAACCTAGGCGTAATAAGAGAGGGTCCAGACCAGACAAAAATTATCTCTACCTGTTCTGGTTTTGATGACTATAGCCTACCTTAATCCAAAATCTAATTATTTGGATTAGATTAGGACAGTGGATTTTCCTGAAATGCCCAGGCAAACCACATGCAATTTCATATTTGGGGCACAGGGTTGCATTTCATTTCCAAATCCCCTTTAATTCCGCACAGGTATTTGTAAATTCTTTTTCCCATGACAGGAAATACTCATCCTTCTGCAAAAGTTTAGAAAACAAAATCCCTGCCTCTAAACTCAGCAGAAGACTGTTATTTGGCTTTTGTTGTTATTCATTTGCTACACCTGAGGTCACTGCAATTACTAAGAACGTGAGAAATTCTACAGTTTTTCAAGTGAGAAATATTTTGCAGGGGGATTGGTTTATTTTTTTTTTGAGGCGGTATGTGCCTATGTTCCATAAAAAGGCAAAGTAGCAAATAAAGTACCAGCAGTACCCACCTCTGTCAGTGCGTGAGATCATTCCACCCCAGACACAGAGTATGGGATGTTATGCAGAAGCAAGGACGCATACAGATCAGTCATGAATGCACAGTAAGACAGCAAAGAAAGCAAAACTGACAAAGTAACAAGAAACATGCCTCCCATGTAAACATTTTCTGATTACTAAATGGGAATCTTGTTTCTACCGTGACAATAAATATACAATCAGATCCACCTATAACAGGTTTAACCCATCTAAACTCGTTCCTGGGTAAGTTTGTTCAAGTAGTCTTCATGAAGAAGAATCATTAAGAAATAAGTAAAACAACTACTATCGAAAAATTTCTTTTAAAACCAATGACTCCTTTCTGTATTCTTGAACCACATTCCTCCATCTCACACTGTTAATCTCTACTGATTTGACAAACATGGTTTTGTTCCTTCCCTGACAGAAGGAGGATACCCAAAATGCATTATTAAGAACAAAACAAAAACAGTTCCCCCAAAACTATCAACATACATAAACCCACGTTGCTTAAAGAAGGCATGTAATTTGGACTGTTTGCTTCCGTACAGTTCCTAGCAGCTGCACTGAGCAGGCATGTAGAACTCGCAATTTACTTCCAAAACATGCCCTTAGGGAAAGATCCTCAGAAAGATTTCCTAAATGCTAGTTTGTACACTATGTGTTTTAATTAACGTACAGAATAGAAATTACCATTTAGATAAGATAATGCTCCCCAGCCACTCCACCCTTGCATTCTGAAACTCCGCCAGGTTTCTCAGCCCCTCATCCACTACTTCTAGCAATCCTCAGCCCTGGTTAGCATTAATTCAGCTGCAGTTGGAGGGTTTCTCCAAGGCAGTCTCTTCAATTCCAAAGTGCACAAACTGCTTAATTTGAGTGCTCTGCGATTCAAGTACTTTAAACAGAGAAAAGACTGTGGGAAATGACAGACCTCATACTTGCTTATGTGACTGCTCCAACAGCTGTATGGACAGAGTAAGCTGCACGCATACTTGCAGCCCTAGCTGCCAGTACAGACACTTGAGCAGAGACACCTGAGAAATCCTTAGTCTCCTGCCCGAAATTTCAGAGACTTTGTTGTCCTACAAGTGGGGTTCGGTACCCAGTGTGCAATAAGCCGATCTTACACATGGAGCCAAGATACTGCTATATTTCATGCCTGTGCAGAGATGGGTGCTAGCTGGTAACTCCACAAAGCTAGCACACCACACCAAATTAAAACAGTATTTATTCTGTTACATGATTAGTAAAAACCCGCCTAAATTTACATTCATTGGTTAGTAGTCACCATCTCATCTCCTATTGGCCAGTTATATTTAAATTAGCCTCGCCTGCTATGTAAATTAGCACACACGGTCCTTGCAGGTGTGTGGGGGCAAGTTCTTCCAGCCTGGAATGGAGTCGGAGGCCTCCATCTCCCCTTGCTGCCTTTAGCTCTCCCTTAGCTCATGCTTCTTTGGCAATCATCCCGCCTTCCGCACCTTCTGGGGCAGGATGTTTCCTTTTATCAGTCTTTAGTTCCCTTTTCAAGAGCACAGTCCTTAGCAAAGGATGCATAGTTTATACAAAGTAATCAAGCTTGCATAGTGAAGCTATGGCGTATGGTCCTCCTTAAAAGACCGTGTATCTTGCTTAACCCTGAATTGAGCAGTATTACCATGGGTAGGCCGCAACTCAAACATACGACTGCAACTTCGCATGCCGAAGTTCAGGAACCCACAACAGACGGTGTCACTGGGGTTTGTCACATGGAAGCCAGCCCAGAGCTTACACAGCAGCCATGCCTGCAGTGAAGTCATACAGATTATCGGAGATAAAAAGATACTCTTTCTGGTCATGGAAGTACTAATGGGATTTACAACCACTTCATGCAGATCATCTGTTATTCCCCAGTTCCTTTCCCCGCTCCTTGGTCACGATGTGCACTTTCTCACTTGGCTAAGTGCAGAAGGTCTTTCATCCTCTTTACCACCTGCCTATTTCTGGTCTTCTGTGAAGCACTCTTGCAGTAAACGTCCATCACCGACAACGAAAACTTACAGCAAATTTCCTACCAAACTGAGAGACCATGCGATTATTCATTCAGGCCTCCAAAACTCCACGTCCAAAACACATAGGCAGATACTTAACAATTCTAGGGCACATTTCTAGACTATGATGGGAATCTCTTTCAAGGTTGATTTTTAAAAAGTATGCAGGAATCAAGGAGGCATCAGGGATCCTGTGGCTCCTGCCACAATTCATGGGCACAGGCTTGCCCTGAAGAAGTTGCTCAAACTCTCCATTTAAGCCAGGGGTACCGGTGCTCACCCAAACCCACTAAAAAGGGTGCTGTGTGATTGAATTAGTTAACGCTTTGAAGTATTCTGAAGATGAGAAGTGCTGTATGTGGCAACAACTCAGAGTTATTATCATGACCCAAGTAATTTATCATTCTTGAAAACATTTCATTATTTTTGAGGACAAAAAAAATATCTAAGGGTCCTATTTAGACATGTTACATTTAGATGCTGGATATCTCAGGGCAAAGGTCTGTCATTTTGATTTTCTGCAAAGTGCCATGCCATCTACAGAAAAGTACTGCCTGAATAAACCTAGGTATCATATACTACACTTCTATTCGAGTGATCAGATTATGAAGTCCTAAAAAATGCAAATGGTTTTCCTTGATAACAGAAACTGACTTAGATTCAATTTCAGTGAAGGAAATAGTAACTTATGACAGCAGCATGTGTAATGGGCAGAGGCAAGGGGAACAAACCTCTGACTAAACAACTAAGTAACAGAATAATCTTTTTTGTTAAATGGATACCTCAGTCTCTACCTGAGTAGATTCAAACGTTTAGAATGGGTGCTCAAGAGTTCCTTTTTTGTTATCCTTTGAGCACCTCAGATAATACAGTAAACTAACTCATTCCATCTTATACGGAATTGGCATGCAGCATGCAAAAGCATGGCAGAACCGGCAGTCTAGATTTTCTTACATACGCAAATAACTAACCTAAATGAAAGTCATGAAGGTGGCAGAACCAAAAAAACCCAAACCCAACTCCACCCACCAAAAGGTGAAGCACTTAAAAGCTAGGAAATACTATGTTTCGGTAGATTTGCAGTAGCCCCCCCAAATCTCAGTTTCCACAGTTAATGCACTGAATAAAGCAGGAGACTAATGGAAAAAAGAAGATTAAGCAATTACATAAAAAGAGGATTCGTATCCTAAAGTACACATAACAGGGGAGCTGAATTAAAATTACATGGAAAGATATAAGCTCCCCCCCAGCCTATCCTTTACTTGTAGTAGACAAATCACTACCCATAGCTAATTAATGTAACTGACAGTCAGCTTTGTCAGTAGAATACATTAAGGCAGAACAGCAGCCTGACGGGGTTCAGCCAGTGGAGAAGAAATATGACCTGTGAAACCACCACCACAAAGCAGCGCAGCAAAAGCTGGGATGAATCTTTGTGTTGGTGTAACAAGAACAGCATGTCAAAAACTTCCCAAACTTCAGCATTTGTCCTGAATTCATGAGAACTGGCTAAATCATGAGTCATTTAGGAAATTTAGCACTCAATGTAAAACTGTTCCTTGCCAGCTCAGAGAAACCAAGCAGAGAAAAATGTGCATCTAAATTCTCAGACAGGTGAGTTGGATGCAACGGGGCATTTCTAAAGACATCTTTAATACTAACCATAGTTTACCCCAATTAGTCCTCATCACCCGGTTTCTCCTTTCACGGGTTTCAACCTTGCTTTTCAAATTGCCTCGTTTCAAAACAGTCACTGCTCGCACGAACTGTGGGGTTGAATGGAGAGACTGTTTCCTTTCACAGAGGCCACCTTGCTCTGCCCTTTGCACCGGCCAGCTGAGGATCACCACCTTCCCCAAGGAGGGCTGACCGCAGCTCCCTGCCACATAACCCTAAGCAGCCAGTCTTCAGGCCAAAGGCAACCAATCAAAGGCTTTCCGATCAGCGAGGACAACAGGAAACCCTCATTTATTGTTTCACATGCAGTGTGCAGACCTGGAGCTACTTATCACACAGGCTTCTTTTGCTTCTGAATGACCTTACGTCACGCCTGCAGGGAAGAACTTCTACAGGCCTCAGCTTGTTGGCTTCCTATGTAAATTCAACAGTATCCTGGCTTCGGCTGGGACAGAGTTCATTGTCTTCCTAGTGGCTGGTACAGCGCTGTCTTTTGGGGTTAGTATGAGAAGAATGTTGATCACACCCTGATGTTTTCAGTTGTTGCTAAGTCGTGTTTAGACTAAGTCAAGGGCTTTTCAGCTTCTCGTGCCCAGCCAGCAAGAAGGCTGGAGAGGCACAAGAAAGGTGGGAGGGGAGACAGGCAGGACAGCTGACCCAAACTGGCCAGCGGGGTATTCCATACCATGGGACGTCATGCCCAGTATATAAACTGGGGGGAGCTGGCCCGGGGAGGAGCGCTGCTTAGGCATTGGTCAGGGAGTGGTGAGCAATTGCACTGTGCATCACTTGTTTTGTGTATTCCAATCCTTTTATTAATATTGTCACTTGATTGTTGTTACTAGTGTCATTGTTAGTTTCTTCCTTTCTGTTCTATTAAACTGTTCTTATCTCAACCCATTAGCTTTACCTTTTTTTCTGATTCTCTCCCCCATCCCCCTGGGTGGGGAGGAAGTGAGTGAGCGGCTGCGTGGTGCTGAGCTGCTGGCTGGTGTTAAACCATGACAAACAGCATTTCGTTTCCTGATTTTACGTTAATGAATACTGAAGAAACAACCTAAATGAAGAATCCAGGAAAGCTGAGGTGTTGCAAAAGATACCTGTAGCAAGACAATGCCTCAAGTGTGTTGGGTGCTGCACTTGAACACCACAGGCAGTCCCAAACAGCAGTGTAGGTGGCTGTTTTAACTACCACAGAGATACAAATGGAGGCTCCCGATGCTAATCACAGTTGCTACACAGTGGTTCATGCAGTTCATGTCCTTTGATAAGAATATTCCCATTTTCATCAAATTATTTGTGAAATAATATATGTAAAATAACCTAAAGTATGTGCAAAGCATGGCAGAGGGGTTACACGTTTACAGACATGGTTGCCCACGTGAGTTAAGAGCTCAAAATGAAACCACGGCTAGCCGTTTTCAAACCAGAGCTTTCCAACGCGGCAGACAGGCAGCACGAACTGCTGAAGCTCGCAGCTCCTCTCTTCTCTCGGGACCCTTGGCCAGCTGCTGCAACACTTGGGTGTGCCCCAAATTGCAGGTTACAGGCTGTTCCAAGAAGCAGTTTTAAGATTCTTCGCGTATTGTCTCAGGTCTATAAAGCTGTCCCTCCTCCTGTCAGGCTTACAGAGCACGCTCCCCTAGGATATTATCTGGAAAAGAATTTCAGCTTATAAAACAGGTTTACCAGCTGAATAAAACATCTAGAGGAACTGTATACTTTAGGATCTGTTTTCACAAAACAGATCTGTTCTAAGGTACATTTTTTCCTTAATATTATTTTAAACCAATCTTCAGTGGAAAAGATTATTATTCCGCTCAAAGTACTGCCACAACATCTCTACTTGTTCAGATAAACTCAAAAAACCCGAGAGACGCCTTTAGTTTGATGCAAATCTCATTCTGGACCTTTGTATTTCATTTTCCTCCTCTTGCAAAATAAATATTTAAGATTTATTGTTGCAGTTAATCACAAAGAAAGTAAAATATCAATGAAAAACTCAGCAGTGTTTGTTTTATAATATTTGTTCACTGTCCTCCCAAGAGTGGAAACTAAGGGCTACGTGGAAGAGCTTAATGTGTGTCACTTCAAGAAAAACATCTACATGTAGACAGAGGGGGCACCTCTAAAGATAGCAGTCAAATCATGAAATGTTTACAAAATAAATCATGACGCCACCAACCTATACGCATCTGCAAGTCTGGCAAGAGAGTAACTGCTGATACTAGCAACAAAATTTCAGAAGGATTCATTTCAGAATCTTCCAGTAAATTTGGATCCTGTTCTTCAGAAGTAATTGGAGCTCTGCTAACCCCATCATGACTGAAAGGAAAAGCCAGGGAGTCGTGACCTTGCAGTACCGTGTGCTCGCTAGGTTCTATCCCCATCCAGTTCTGCCCTGTCTCATTTCTGCCTCCAAGCATCAAGCTGTTCAATGGATGGTACGGGGAAATTAAGGGTTTGCTGGGTATTTTGAGTATCAATTTGAGTAGACTGTACCAAGCTGCTTCTCTTGCTTTTCTATATGGAACTGCACTCTGAAGGACTCATGTTGCACACAGGTTGCCTCGTCAGTCATTAATACTGTCCAAAGCACCGAGAACAAGCGTCAGTGCGATACTCTGTACTGGTTGTGTCAAACCCTTACTCAGACACCAGTTCACATGTTTCAGGCTTTATCTTCTTACAAATACTGGCTTCATTTGCACAGGAAGGGTAGAAACAGCTGTATTTGTGAAAGATACTGTAACCCATTTAAAGAAGCAGCTAAGTTACAGACACAGTAAAAGGAACCATCTAGAAAAGCCAAAAAGCAAAACCAAATAGACAGAACACCTCAGAGACTGACTACAACCAAATAAAATAAATAAATAAATTTCTCTAATTTCTTAATCAATCATGCATCTTGGCCAGCATTTGCTATTTTATGCTTTGAAGCCACTAACTCATTTCTGCAAGTTTGAAAATGTAGACCTAGTTATTCTTATGGTTTATCAGTGTGACCAAGGCAAGTTGCGGTATTATTAAAAACAAAAAAAAATCCCTCCTCTCACCAGCCACTACAGCAAAACTTGGAAGAGAGAGATCCAGAAGTGTATCTTGACCTCTCTAGACATCATACAGCAAACAAGGTGTCTTCTACCTAAGACACATACAGAAATCTGTCTTTGGTAATAGAATAACTTGTTACTGACATAATGGTATCTAAGGGAAAAAGTCAACACATACACATGGTAGTGTAAGATTAAACTAATTTATTTTTAAAAAAAAACTAAACAACTTTACAATACACCTAATTTTTTTAACTCCAAATTGCCTTAAGCATTAGCAATGCCAACTGCAGTGATCAAAACTAGAACTGCTTAAGGAGAGAGGGGAGGAAAAATCATTAAGGGAACAACTTCAGATTTTCTCCACAGGACCGAGAGGGAGGACTGACAGAAAGACAAAATACTAGAGAGAAAAAAAATGGGGGGCAATGGAGAGTTATAACACATGGTGGTGGGAAGGACAATATTTATCACAGACACAAAAAAAGTTTAACTTAGTATTTTGCTGTGGTTGTATCTCAAGCCTAGCATTTGGATGACACAGAAAACATTCACAAACAAGAATGGAAATATCTGGGTTTCGCAGAAAAACATTAGAACGTATTTACAGACAGTTTTTCCTCTATGGAGGGGTTTCAGAGTCTATGAGAACAGGGCAGATGCACCAAATCTCTAGCACAAGAAGTGGTATTTTTCTACATAACTGTGTATTTCTTCATACATGTTCAATGTATTAGATAACCACACATTTATATTTAAATATATTTATTTAAATATACATATGGGCACAGACATATTTGTACAGATACAGCTGATCAGGTGGTCTGGCCTTAGCTATTTTATTTTTTCATCTCCAGGAGAAACAACTTACTGTTCTTGTTTCTCAGGAGAAACAACTTAATAAATTAGTATCAGAAACTGAGCACTGAAACTCAACATGTGGTTCACACAGCGGTATATCCTGTTTTATTAGAAAGAAAAACTGTGCGTATTCATACAAAATAAACAAATAATGTTTAAAAGCTGCAAAGCATGGATGTACTGTAGAAATACGAAAATGAAAGATACGCAGGAAGTGTTCTTAGTATCTTCATTCAAACTGTGCATATATGTAAAAATCAGGATTGGAATTTTCCATCGCTGTATGAACAATTTTAATTTCAGTTTCACCTTATCCTTCTCGTGCACTAGCAAGCAGTATGATGGGCTAGATATAGAAATAAATATTGTCAAGAGAGAAAGAGAATTTATTACCTTTATTGTATGCAATTGCAAGCGCTGTGAGACTTTGCCCTATAAAGAGAAAGGGAACTAAGAGAAATAATATGTAAAATGAAGCCAAGGATCCTATAATGGTATTTCCAAATTGACAGAGGTTGTCCTGAGATAAATTAAAGTCATGTTTTCTTTGCTAATTTGTGATCGGTATTAAATGCATTAGAGAGGATAAATTCTTTTACCAGCCTAAAAGTCTTATAGACTCTTCCCAAAGATCACCTCTGTAAGAGAATGAGAGTTTACCCCATTCTGTTGATCAGAGAGGACTGTTTTGTAAAAGTTCATCCTTCAGGATCCAGATGCAACTTATCTTTCCTTCACAAAGGGGCAGGGATGCAAGGAAGCAGTGCTGTATACAGTAGGTTCATGTTTGCAGCCTACTGCCTTGGCAGGTGTACTTCCAAGTAGCTTAAAACTAGTAGCATAAAACACTATTTATCCCAAAAGGAGCCCTAGCTTTAGTTTTGGGGTTTCTAAACGTACTGTATTTCTACTGATAAAGAAAAAAAAAATCCTGCCTCCTTCTCTCTTGAAGTCCCAATTCAGTTTTGAGTCTGTTATAAGTTGCAGGAAAATAAAGTGGTGCATTCACAGTTGTCAGAACCAACTTGGCCATCCCAGAGCTCTGCATACTCTCAAGTGTACAAGTGAAGAATTTCTAGTGTTAAGATTTATTCCAGTATCTGAAATCAGCAGACTTTTTTCACATTTAGCTTAAATAATGCACAGCAGTGAAATTTGCAAGCCACTGAGCGCTCTTCCAATTTAAGATAGCCTCTACTTTTCTCAACTGTTCAAACGAAATTAAGCTCTCCTAGTAATATGTCATTTCCATTAATTTGCCATTTCTTCTAGATGTTTAAGAAATGTCTTTTATATAACCAAGAACTTAAGAACCTTTAACCAGCAGCACAGAGATCTGCTTGACCAGTGGGGAGAAATTCTTAGCATGTTAGAAAGGAAAAATTATTGCCAATGTCAACCATGAACAACATCAACACAGACAGCGTACAAAAAAACCCACAAGACATGAACAGTGCTTGGACTTGATCACCACTGTTTTTCCCCTAATTTTCTTCTGTTTACTTGTTATGAAGCCTTGGCTTCCCCAGGGATCCAAAAACATGTAACTGCCCATCACATAAGCAGGTCATAGCAATAGAACATCCAAAAAATTCCCAGAGCTTCTGTTTTAATTCTCTCAAAATATGTCTGTCTCAAGAAACCTGACATGTAGTCAAGGAACAGCCCAACTTGACAACAGCTTTCCCTTGCTCATAGGAATCTGCACATCACCAAAACTGCTCATAGCAACACAACTGCAATATTATTATTTTAGTAATCTCCATGTAAAGCACAGGCTTATGCCTCTCTCATAGCTGTGCTCTCAAACAGACTAGAATTATGAAAGCTAAGATTATTTCTAATATCAGCCACCTTCACATTTTAGGAACGCCAAACATTCGCAGGCTCTCAGCATGGAGCATATGCTCCAGCTCATCAGCCCAGAGATTTTGATGGCAATAATCACAATAATTTCACAGTTACAGAAAATAAATCTTTACGTGCTCTACCATTTTCCAAGTTACCATACAAATTTTATTGCTAGTTTCTAACCGTGCATTGTTCAGAGAACTGCTGTTGTAAAATGGGATCTAACTGGTGGTACGCTATGTCCCTGTCATATGCCACTGAAATTTCCTACTCTAAGCCCCAGCCCAGCCAGAGGTGGCCTGGCCCCAAATTCCACCTACAGAAAAGGTTTGACACCACCTGCTGCTAGACTTGTCTCTGTATCTGCAGTGATCACACCCAGGACTTCCCAGCTACGTGACAGCACCTTAGCAGATGCTCTCACCAGGCCGCCAGGCATCCAGAAACCCTGGGCACTGGCAAACAACCCTCACGCTCTGAGCAGACTATAGCTCCTGCTGGGGAAAGGAAAACATCAGTGGAATTCTGGATGTATGTCAGTCCTGGTAAAGGTAAAGAAAGCCACTGAACAGGAACTTGCCATTTGTCTTGCTCTATCTAGTCTACATCTTCCTTCACCGAACTGAAACCCAAGGGTGGCACAGTTTTCCTTTTGCAAGGAAGTCCCGTATGTGTTTGTCAGGGGGAAAGGGACACGTTTCTGAACAAAAGCACCTGTACCAATACCTACAGAAGGGCCAGTCACAGAAAATACTTTTCCTAAAAAAGCTGAGATCAGCTACTAGCAATTTAAAGGAAGTAGATTCCAGTGTTCAAATCGAAAACTCACAGTCATGTCACCTGCAGGACCAACCTGAAAAGAAGCTAAGAACATATCTGAAGCCATTTAGCAGCATCCTTGGAGCAACACTACCTACAGATTACCTCAGCACTGAACTCCGCGCAAGGACCATCCAGCTCCTCACCTCCTCCATGCTTCGGTTAGCCTCCCTGTTCTTTCCTGCCCTGCACTAGTTATTGAGGCAGCCAGGCCAGCACTGCAGGGACTTGCAGCAGCAGCAGTTATTTCTGTCTTCGGTGTGTATTGCAAAGTGCTGTTTTACTGCCACAGCTCACACAGCAGTTGACACTGAAGGGGAAACAGGCAGGTACACATAGATGTAACCTCTCCTCTGCCCAAGGTTAGCACCATGGTAGGACTTGCCTTGCAGCACGCACCCATGCTCTCCAGTTGGCAAGGAGAGTAAACAAAGCCAGAAAACTTCAGCTTGAGTCACTCAGAAGTAATAGTTTCAAAAGTCACTATGTGGGACTGTTAGAAAACAAGCAAAGTTATCTGTAAAGATAGCAAAGACACTTATGCAGATCCAAAAGTTAAAGTTACTAAGTTTAAACACAGTAGGAATTTAACTTATTTTTGTGTACTTTGCAACATGATCTACCATTAGTGAGACCTGTCTGCTGCAGTTTGGTTTTCTTCCTTCTTAACTTTAGAGGCCAAAGGTAGCTCAGATGTTTTTGTCACAGGGAACATGAAGAGCCAGCGGTCACATTTCCTTGCTAATGGCTCTAACATCAATGTTAACAGGACCACAGTTCAGGCACTTAATAAATTACAGCTTTTGCCATTGTCTTACACACTCAACTAGAAAAATAGGAATAAAAAGACTATACATACTGCACAGCTAATCCATAGGACCCTATATACAAATGTCCTACACAGAACACAGCTAAAAATGTCACACCAAAGTGACCATTTCTGCATGAATCACTGCAAAATGCAGTATCTCACTGGGTTTTTTTATTGAATGCGCAGTGTTAGGGTCATTTTAAAATCCTCTAACAAACACGAGCCCTTACCAGCACCCTCAGCACCCCAGGAGCCCCACTAGGGTTTTACCCCCTTTCCCAAACAAAGGAGAGCTCTGCTGTTCAAATTACTCCCTTAGGGACATGGTGCACAACCCCTCTGACTTCATTTTATTTTTTTCAGTAGTAATACCACTGCAAATACAATGAATGCTAATAATAAATTCTTTTTTTCAAATATTCGGTCTCTATGGAAGCACGACATGAATCATCCTCCTGAAGAGACTGTCAGGTACCCTTCACGGGGGGCGGGAGGAAGAAAAACAAAGCTGATTTAAATAATAATGCCATGTGAATGAAAAGTGATTTATTGTAACAAGGAGAGATAGTAGCTTTGCTGTTAATTCAATAGGTTGACCAAAGTCAAGTCACCAGCAAACACAGAGCATGACTGTCGCCACAGTTTCAAAGAGGGTAGAATGGGAGCTCGGAGAAGCAAAATTTGAAGAGAAAACACAGCGAAGTCAAAAGGTTTGGTGCTCTTCTGATGAAAGCAACTAAATTGGAACTGATCTGGACACTCAAAACCCCGGATCTCCACACAAAACAGTCATTTATGCAGTTAAACAGCCGATTTCCAAGTGTATCTCTCAGACTAAGGAGCTCAATCGAAACTTCAATGGGGAAAAAAAAAAAAACCCGAAACGACACATCCCTGCAAAAGCTAACAAACAGCACTGTTGCTTTTTACAGTTCGGTTCCCCCTGTTTTAACATTTTCGCATTAGTGGAACATTGGAATATGATACTGAGCCAATATTTCGTAGACCAACAGCTCTGGGCAGTGAGAACCACTATTATTATCCTCATTTCATAGAGCGGAAAACCAAGGAATTACAACACTAAAGCAAAAAACGTATTTAGATTCTTGGGGCAGAACGTGAGATGCCCAAACGCACATAAGGAAACAATTCTTAGTTGGATTTGGGCACAAGGGTCTTGCCCAAGGCTGTGTTATAGATCACGGCACCTAAGTCCGGACTGTCTTGCATTCGTTTTGGCCTTTCTTCTCATGGTCATCATTACATTTAAGTAGTACAAAATATTATCTGTAACATATATGCTACCTTGCCATGTTGTTTTTTGTTTGCACCTCTAGGTAGTAGAAGAAAACAGCATTTCTCTCCAAGTTTGGTTTTCTTTTGAGGTGTAAGACATACAACTCTTGAAAGTTAAATGCATGTCAGACTTACTGAATCCTCTTGTCTTTCAGCTCTCCCCTGCTCCTCCTTTCCTCATCCCCGTTAGCACCAGCAGGTATGGATACCCTGTGTTCCAGGATGGGCTGCACCTCTCCCCCACACTCCCAGGACTTGCACTTGTCCTGCTCTTGCAGTGGAAAGAGCAGATGAACTGAATTTCCACCAAAAGAACGAAGCCCACTGTGCCTGCAGGGGCTCTCGGGTATTTGTTGGCAGGTGCCGACAAACACATCCCAATTGTTCACGTTATCAGAGAGAAAATGCGTGCGGCTGCATGCACGCAGGCATCTTCTCTTCGTGAATTTGTTTACTTCCATCCTGAAGGTAATGAGAACAACTCCTCCCAAACCTCTCCAGAGAAAAGACTGAGTAGCTAGGATGAGCAATACTTGTTGTCCAAAGTAACTATTCCCTGCTGCTGTTATATTTTTATCCTAATGTCACTATCAACATAAAAACACAGGCTGGACATCTTCATTTATAAGAGTGAATGATTCTAATTTAGCCGTCTCAAGGGAAACCAGCAACAGTTGCCCCCTTTCTGCCTCCTCCCTGTTGGCTTACGTCCACCTCAGCCAAGTGCTTCTATTAACAGCTAACACTTAGAAATGTGAAGTCCCAAATCTGCTCTCTCATTTCTTACAACTACTCAATGGACAATGGATTAAACAGCCTGTATGGTCATTTCAAGGATTCTCAAGCTTTTTAGAGAATAAAAAGATCTCTGTACAAACGTGTGCATGTGTTCATAAACGAGCTGGTTACCCATCTTTTCATGTAGGATTTCTCAGATCTGGTCTGTCCATATTTCATACAAAATAAACTTTCTGAATTAGGGATGCAATTTTCTTGCTCTCTCAAATAAATCACCATTCTCAACCAAGAATAAAGGGATCCACGTGCTTTGGCGATTTCCTTAAAGTCTCACATTATGGTCAGGTTATCAGATGTCAGTACACTAAAATGTGAAAGCCACCATCTTAGATTGAGGGCATCAAAGGTTGATGCAGCAGCAGTGCCCAGAGTTTCCATCTGCACTCTGCAATGAACTGCGGAGTCACTGTCTCATGCTAGTTTTGGCGATACTTGACCCTGTGAAGACAGTGTCTTCCAACTCTTTCCTGCCAGAGCTCCTCACAGGCCGTGCAAGCTACAGCCATGGCAGCTGGACCAAGGCAGATCACACACAGCCTGCTGGAAGCATCAGTCAGAGATGAAAGTGTCTCATACAGCGCTCTCCCAGAGGAGAAGAGGCCAAGCCATCCCCAAGTTAGCAACCTATCGCTTCCTCTGTTCAGGAGCATGAGAACGCCTGTTCCCTGCAGACAATGGTAGCGAGAGTACAAAGTAGCTTGTGAGGTCTGGGGAAGACAATCCCTCCTTTCTCAGGCTCCCTCAGCCAAGAGGGACTGGAGGCTGCACGCGACTCCTCACTCCTCCTCTCCTGTGTTCTGCGAATGGGAAGGGGGGTTTGCCAGTCTTTTTTTCCATCCTAATTAAAAGAGAATTGCGGCTTAAAAGGAGAACCATGCAGTCTGAATTCAGTTCACTGACTGGTGCAATCCTGTTCACAGGTGTGAGGCCAGGTCTGCAGGACCCCTGGAGCAAGAGCTCCTATCTTTGATTTAACATCCACACGCAGCAGATTTAAACTGTACTGATCATCAGAAGAGGAAGTGGAGGACTTTGCTCACAGAAGAAAACAGACAGCACAGCAAGGATGACTGTACCTCCAGTTGGTTGGGAACTGCTGGAAGCAGCAATCCAAGGTGGACCATTTAGGCACAGTGATGAGGGCCATCCCAGTTTTCAGCTCCAACAGCAATAGGGACTGGATG
The DNA here is from genome assembly GCA_034782735.1 of Sagittarius serpentarius. Lineage (NCBI taxonomy): Eukaryota > Metazoa > Chordata > Aves > Accipitriformes > Sagittariidae > Sagittarius > Sagittarius serpentarius. Next base: position 3,166,841 of record JAVKLA010000040.1, read on the forward strand.
ATCCAGATTCACTTTTCTTCCCTGGATGATGAAGAATCACTAACTCTGCTACCACGAGGGTCTGCTTCTGCCAGGCTTTGACTAGAAACTCAGGAAGCTTACCCAAGAATGGCATTAAGCCTGGCAGGTGTATACTTGCTGTAACTCAGAGAGGAGGCATTGCTTTATGTCAGCCGCTGCCCAGTCACGGGGCTCTTGCATCTTACAGGGCAAGTCCCACAGCTCTTGCACTCATTTCAATCCCCACCACGGCAGCAGCAACAGCAGACGTAGATCACTGTTTTCACTGTATGGCACTCTGTTTCTGTGCTGGCTGTAATTACACTCACAAGCACCTTCTATGTACGCTTCTTTGCAACTCAGGACAGAACTAATTCGATACAAGAAGACATAGTAATGTGTTGCATTTAATTTATTGAAGTGTGAGGGCAAGGAAGACAAAAAGAGAGTGGCAAGTTTGGTATTTTTTTTCCTCAAAATGGAAGTTTTATCTTCAAGAAACAAACCCTAAACCCTCCACAGTCCAGTTACACCTTACAGGTGGCACTCAGAAGGTAGAATTTACATGACTGCTGCTAAAAGTTAATTTGAAGACATATTTTTAATTTATTCAGGGAGAATGTTGGGTATCTTGAGAGCAAAACAGTTTTGTTATTACCATTGATCTCTGAGCAATTGCATCCTCAAGTCTATAACATAAGCTTAATACCCAAGACCAAAGCAGAGGCAATGAAACTGACCTTATCTGAACACAATGCATTAGTTTCAAGGTCTTGAAGTTCATGTGATTATGTCCCCACCTATCTCACCCAGCACAAGGTCCTGAAGAGTTTAGAATACATCCAAACCTTTTCCACTGTAAAGACTTTTTTCAGTCATACATTTTATTAAATAAAAATAGATTTGTTATTATAGCTGAGAACATAAAAAACAGTGGGAACAAAGGCTCTCCATACACTAAATTTAAAAAAATTAAGCTGCGATTTGAAACAAAACCACAGTATGTACAATAACAAGTTACAAAACCCAATAAAAACAGTAAAGCAGTAAGAGCAAAAACCTGTTTTATCTGGGAATCCTGAAGGCTAGAACGCAGCAATCTCCACAGACATACAAGTAAGTTTTGAGAGAAGGTATCAGAGTCTGGTAAGGCTGAAGGTCCTACCTATATTAAGCTCTGCATGGGACTTCATGAGAAGACCATAGAGCAAAGGAGCAATCCTCACCCAGGAGAAGGAGCTCAACGTTTCAAAAAACACCTAAGCAGGTGACTTCCTCAAACTAAAAAGTAAATTTACTGTTTGTTGGTTTTGATTAGAGAGTTAATACTAGGAACAACAGTTCCGTGATCCTCAAAAAAGAAACTGAGGTAGCCATCTCGCATCTAATAAAATCACAGGCAAAAAGAAGACCGCGTGTAAGTATTTTGTTCAAAATTCTTCAACAAAGTACAAGCAAAGACAGCCAGAAAGGAACAGAGAACTAATCCTGCTCATGTCAAAGACATCAAGGATGCAGAATAGCTCCAATGCATTTTAGTTTCCCTTTCTCTTCCTTTGCTATTTTGAGGTACACAGATAACTGGTTTCTCAGTCACTTTCTCTGGAGAGATATCTTATATGTTTTACAATGGTTAAGATTATTTTGCCAAATAGTTCAGGTATAAAATGAATGGAAACCAGGAGTGTCTACAAGTCTTTCTTGGCTAAAAAAAGTACTACTTGCATTGCGGAATTTTTTTCTTTTCATTCCCCAGACCAGAAAAAGAGCATTTTCCTTAAAAACTCAGAAGAAATGAGGTGTGACAAGTGCACATGAATATCACATTTACTAAAATTTCAGAACCATTCTGTATTATTGTCTATAACACGCCCTGAACATTCTTTTCAAATGTAGCAAAACATTTATCAAGTAAAAATTATTTAAAATCCATTTGTTACCTAAACTTTTGCCAGTCGAAAGGCAGTACTATAACTTGAAACCAGTAATTGAGTCAATTTTTCATTCTCCTGTTTGCATTAAGCTGGATATAAGTGCTGGAAAAAACTACTTAAGATGGTCATGTAAGGTAGGACTCGACAAGGCTCTCCACCCCCTCATCTCACACCTCCCTGCACCTGCTACCATTCCTGTACACAGGTCTTCTGGAAAAAGACAGTCAGAAGCAGCAAACAGGTGGATGCACTATTTCCATACAACCTGCTCAAGCCTGTAAGTGAAAGAGCTCATTGTAGGGAAAAATGAAAGACAGAAAGACAGACAGAAAGAAAAAAAGAAAGGCTTGGTTGAGTTATTTTCTTTCTAGAATTAAACCCGGGAAGTGTTAAAAGATTACTTTAGTAAGGTTTTTCTTCACACTTTCTCATCCTTCCAACCTGTTGTATCATGCATATTAAGAGTTCAAATTGGCTGGGTTTTCCACTTGAAATGGCAAAGCAGAATGCCCACTCCGTTAAAGGTCTGTTAGGCTTTGTCAGTTGCTTGAAAAGGCAGTCATCTCTCTCTTTTTCTCTATTTCTTTAACACGCTGAAATGCTTTGGGCTTTTAGGTTTTTTTTCCCCAATTTGGAAGGCGAAGAGGGCAGACGAGAAGAGGGCGGAGAACAGCATACTATTCTTTATTGGGAAAAGGTTTTAAGCAACAACTGCGATAGGAAGGACTACAAAACAGTTGCTCTTAATTCCTGGATATCTTGCATCATAAGAAAGAGTAAAACATTTGTGCCATACAGACTTGATAGAGCAGTTTACATTTTATGAACTCAAATTACAAAGACTGTATATGTGCTGGTACACATTTAAAACCAGAATTGTTGAACAACTGAAAATGAAACAAGCCTATCCATTCACAATAGTTTTTTTCCTTACTAAAAAAAAAAAACACTTCATAAATCTAGTTCTTTTCATTAGGAAGGACTGCAAAGGTAGCAGATCTATCCCATCAAGACTAAAGCCAAAAGCTGCCAAACTCTACAATTTATACCATCTCCTAGCGTTAAGAAATAATCTGAATGCTTTAATGTATTTAAAATTTGTCTGAACAAAGCTCAGTATATATATTACATAACAGAATGATGCAAATTCTTAAGTATGTGCAAGGAACAAGTTGAAAAATATTCTCCAGTAAACTACAGATGCTGGATTACTTTGGTGTGTGGAAGGTGAGCAGTACTGCCTGCCAATTACTTGCTTGTGAGCCCAGTCGTGAGTACGGCTCCATCCTAGGTGATTTGGATAAATATTCCAGAGAACATTATACAGCATTTTTTGCCAGAAAGAAGGCCAGAAAACTCTTGGCACCATGAGAATGAACACAAAACTGAGACACTTCATGGACAAATACTTGCAAAGACCATAAAATCACCCTAAATGGTGTAAGTTTTGTGCCACAGACAAACGCATGCAGTCTGGGGAAACTGCCTTCTGTGTTCCCAAGACACTTCCATTAAGACCAATAGTAGTTCTATGTACTCAATGGCAGAAATATAAACACACTTAGCAGTGAATAATGATTTTAAGAAGTCTGGTAAGATAGACTGAAAATCTTCACCTATCAAAACTGCAGCCATATAGCTTCTGTTTATATCGTCCATCCAATGGAAATAAGGTATTTAACATTCCTCTATGAATATAAGCACCATTAAACATGGTAGGTTTCTTGAGACAAATATTCTGCCACTGTTTTCCCCACGACAGCACCACTACCTACCTTTGGTTACATTTTGCTATCAGCACAATTAGGGAATAAAAGAAAGGCTCTCCATCAGAGAACAACCTTTCTTTATCCACAGAACTAAAAGCTGTGTTCCTGGAACATTTCCTTCTGGGCACTCTTTATCCACACAAAGGAAAAAAAAAAAAAAAAGCCACCCTTTGCCATATTTTACAGTAAGCAAATTTAATAATCTGAGGAAAGAAAAAAGCAGCAACTTTCATAGACTACACTCACTGTATGTAGTAAACAGTCATTTTCAAGGCACCAGATGCGCAATAAAGGAGACAGGTTAAAGGAAACAAAAAACATTTGGTTACTTCTTGCCCAGTGAATATTACAAAAGCTGTGCAATTTGCAAGAGGTATTTGTTAAGTAGAACAATTACTCCAAGATGTAGTATCCATCACCTACCTTGTAGAAGGGCTCCATTTCTCTTGAAAAAGGTGCTTCCTGGCCAAATGGGTGGACCTGATGTGCTAAAGGTAATAAGAAATAAGTGTAAAGAAAATCTCATTCACATTAATCAATTATAAGTTACTATTTGCACTAATTCAGTTTTGTTTTTAAAGCTAATGCAACATCATTGCATTTTTGCCTTCAAGCAAGGGTCTAAAATTTCATGTTAAAAGTAGGTTAATTTGATTCAAGATTCACATTCTCTTCACAAGCAAAAAAACTTCTCAGCAAAGCACACACCCACAATCTCTTAGAGGAAGAGAGAAAAAAGCAATTTGGAATAAATAATAAAAAAAAACCAAACCCCACATCACTGTCAAAAATATTTACTGAATTCTCAGTACAGCAACTTATACGCCTTTTCCCAAAGCCATATGCTAAAAACCCAAATGCTCTATGGCTTTTACTCAGCCATAACAACGCGCCACGCCAGCTAACGCATCAACCTGGAAAAGCCTTGGCCAGACAGCAGGCGGTTTCTGTGCTTCCACCAGAACACGTCGCCCACCAAACCCCCTCGCAGGCAGGGGTCACCTCGCTGCATCAGAGAACACACAGCTCAACGAGCACCAGCATTAATGAAGCTTGGCCTCTGCCGTGTGCTCGCACTTGGCGGCCATGACGGTTCCTGCGACACCCTGTCAGGGTGGTGGCCACGGCAGGCCTCGAGGCTCCTGCCACGTGCGAGTGCCTGCCTGCCCCAAAGCCCTTCCCTGAACTCGGGCCACCGCCAGCTCCCTCTTGCGCTTCGCCTCCTGCTCACGCAGAGGCTGCCCCAAGATAACGGCCTCTGAGACACCTCTCCTGTGATAAGCGTGGCTGAAGGCAAAGAATGGATTCAAACTCAGGAAAGGGAAGAGGAGGAAGAGGAGGGAACATCGGTATGATCCTCTAAACCTTGTTTACTTCATTGCCTCGGAGCAGCCCCACGGTGCTGCGGGCAGTAGGACTGTGCAGCACCCACTCCAACAACCTGTGGCACCGGCGAGTCGGAGCAGAGGGGAGGCCGTGAGAAGTGCCTCACGGCTGCCTGCGCCCCTCAGCACTGCGGCACCACCACCACCACACCAGAAGAGCTCTCCTTCCTAAGGCAGCTGCCCCACAGCCGTGTCTGTCAGCACAAGGACCAAACTTCCCAGACATAAAAGGCAACCTTGCTCTTTTCTTAACGGAGCAGATGACTGTTGGCCACGTGCACCCCTCCTTCCACTACGGCACAGCTTGCCCTCCCCAGGGAAATCCACCGGCGGTGCTGCCCAGAGCAAGAGTGCCACCACTGCTGCTGCTCTTGCTGCGTGGGGAGTCCTTGACGGCAGACGCACTACCTGTAGTTGTTCACTGATCTCATCCTAGGGCTCAGGCACAGCAAGTATTTTAAAAGCACCGTACCTAGGGGAAATAACTAAAAACATGGAAAAAGATTTGTAGCAGCGTTGCCAAGACAGGCGGAAGAGACAGACTGCCAGGGGGTTGTTCCTGTAGTCATGAAACACGTTTCAAAGTCCTCTAAAGCGCGAAGACAATCACAGGTATTATAATATACTAAGCTTTTATTGAACTTAGTATCATGAAACTATGCTATCAATATATAAATAACTGTCCTATGCCCAAATTCGAGCACAAATTAAAAGCAAGGGACTAAATACCCTTCCGTAACATTACTGTAAGACACTTTGCCTTTTTAAGGTAATCCAGCTTCCTCTTTGGATGCAAATTGTGAACGAAGCCCCACACTCTATTTCTGTTCAAAGTTACTTTTGTCTTCTCTTGAGTTGACTACCGCTACACAAAATGCAATGAAATGAAAAACAGATGTTGTCTACTACATTGACAGCATTAGCAAAGTTCTGATAAAATGCCATATATAAAAACCACACTGCTTTCACGATTATTCTGCAGAGACTCTTGTGCTAACGTATAAAAACTTCACTGTGTTAAAATACAGACTGTAAAAGGATCCAAAGCAATTACATGAGTAATAAAAGCCTTCAATACTCCTGAACAAAAAGGGTGAGTTGAGTGAGAGCAAGAGAAAAATGACCAAAAAGAAGTTAAGTAGGTCTACATTCGTAAGTGCTAGAGTGCGCTGGGGCATGCACTCGTCTGAATACACACACTCACTTCATAGGGCTTAATGTAACCAATTGTTTGCATTCCTTATAGTAAGCGCCAGCTCTTCAAGTGTAGCTCCTAACTCGCACGAAGGTCAAGAGCTATTGAGGGCATTCACACTCCTGTAGGACAGGCTCACAGTTTTATAGCCCATCAGAGTCTGGGATAATCTCTCGGACAGGACCCATCAAGCTACAAGTGGAAACCCATAGCGTAGTCTTCATACCATACAAATTTGCCACAGAAATCACAGCATGGCAACTACATGCCTTTTAAAAAGCACAAGAAAAAAAATGGTGAAATTCTGAAATGAAGCCATAGAAAAAATTTTCTCCTAGGCTACCATATGCCTGTACATGGGTGGAAGAGGGCTAAAGTGAGGAGAGAGAAAAGCGTATATATTTGAATAGACAAAATGTCTCCACTAGAGAAACAAAGCCATAGTGATTTATCTTATTTTCCAACTTGAAAAAAGGCCCAAGGCTCTCATAAAAAACTCCATCTGATTCAGCACAAACCCACATGAACTGAGAAAATTAACTGTGCCTTCCCAGGGAAGGAAGCTAAAGAATTCAGGCATGTAAATAATGTATCGCAGCGACCGGTCAAGCCTTTCAAACAACAAACTTCTCTGTTCGTAGGGCTTTGCTGAAGTTTAGCTACGCCTGATCTGTGCTGGATAAATTCTCTGTTCCCAAACTTTTGCAAGTGAAGTCTCAAATGGTATTAATTATTAAACATACTTCAAGTTGAGAAATGCGAGAGTTAAACTATCTCTCACTTTCAAGTGTTCAAAAGCTGCTTCCTCCCTGTTCTGCATTAGGAAACAATTTGAAGAAATTCATTCTTCTAAAGACCATCTATAATAAAAAAAACATTGGGTCCATCCCAGGTGTTTTTTCAAACAGACTGTTTCTTCAGTGTAGTCTGTAAGCTACTGGAGAAGAGTGGCTGGTTCTCCTATAGAACTAACAGCATATTCTGTATTTAGGCAAAATAAAAATGCAAAATCTGGTTTTAGAATCTCCTATTGTAATCAATACATGCTGTAAGATTAATATTTATGCAGTTAGCATTATTGATGGCAGAGTTTTCCCCCAAACTTACCAACTAAACACACTGACTAAAGTAATATTTAATTTCTAATAAATCCCCACACACCTACTAGAAGAAAAGCAGTAACTAGTTTGAACTCTTATATCAGTGTGAAGAAATCTGTGGCCTAATACATTTTTGTTATGCACAGGTTTGGACTAACTTAACTCCCAACACAGGGCACTTGGGGGGAGCGGGAGATGGACTTGGGTCAATCATAAAGAGCTGATATTTCAAATGAACATCTTGAAAGAACATGAAGTAGTACAGTTTATGGATAAGATGACATGTGAAACACCAGCAGTTACCTGTCAAGGACTGTTGGTTTGATTTGCAGAAAATACTATCGTTACAAGCGTACCCTCAGCCAAAGGGATATCCAGGCTGCAACAGTATTTGTAGCACACACATGGAACAGGATCCAGGGGTGCAAGTTTTTGTCCATCCAATGCAGAATCCACCTCTCTCTGAAGCAGAGTCATTGTCACTGCGACATCCATGCACCACCACAGTGAGCAAATGAAGTATTCACACGCTTGCTGAAAACCAGTAGCTGAGAGAACTGATGACTAACAGTGTTTACCTGTAAGCATCTGCTCGTGTGAAATGAGATCTGGAACTATGAGCCACCCCTGATCAAAACCAATCTTTCCTGGGGATTCACTATCGATTTTTAATGACAAGTGGGACTTGATTTCCGCTCAAGGCAAAGTGATGAAATGTTCTTCCTCTGATGACATAACCAGCAGAAAACTTCGTCATGCCACAGGGCCCCAGGCATGGGAAGCCACCTGACCGAGGGCTAGCAGGGATCTTTCTGAGGGAAGGCTTTTCCATAGGAAAATGTTGCTTTGCTGAAATCTAAAACATTCCATGGGAATGTGTTGATTTAGATACCACTTGTGCTGGAAACCAGGCCGACGTGAAGGCTGGCTGGCCAGCCAGTGAGGGTTTGTGGCAGCCAGCCAGCCCAACCAGGAGCTCCCAGGGTATACAGAAGCAATAACGTGTGTGAGCCCCCCCACCCCGATTCATTATTTGTACCAAAACGTATGCCACGCATTTATAAAAATCTTTAAAAGGTGCATAGGCTTCAAGAGACTTAAAAAAGGAAATACAAATCCTTTGTCTTCTGGAATTCACATTAGAGCAAGGAGACTGCAGTTCTTAAAGCCAAGCACTAAAAAATAAGCCAGGGTATGAATTCTCTCTCACAGTTGCAGTATTTCACAACTATGCCAAAAACTCTCACAGGCCTCTTTGTCAGAGAGGCCTGATTAACAGATTTAAAAAACCCAAACAACTAAAAATTCAAAACAAATTCAATTGTGTGGGACTGCACACCACAGTTAATGATGGATGATGAAAACACGGAAGAAAGGCAATAAATATAGGCCAATGACTGTGTTACCAAATATGTCCAGAGGGTGATGGTAAACAGGACAAAGAAGGGGGGAAAACAAACAAGCAAGCCAACAACCCGCCCTGAACACACACTTCAAAGGCCCCTGAAGCTGAGAGCTATTACCCTGAAGAAGGAAGGCTCAGGCAGGGAAGATGGTCCACACATACCTCAGCCCACCACGGCCAAGAGGTGGTGGGCTCAGCTGCTGGGGCATAGCTGGTGCCAAGTACACCCCGGTTCTCTGGAAAGCTTAGAGTACAGGGCAAGACAGCTTGGTAAGGGGTAGAAAGATGAATGGGGTCAGCTGTAAGCTAACAAGCGGTTGCACACAATATACTCAACACAGAGCCTGCAGTAAGCAAACAGCTGCTAGGCCACAAACAGGCTGCGGCGACACAGAAGATCCCCTCTCTAGCCCTTACCACTGGCAAAAACAATGGGCACAAGCAGAGATTGACTGAAGAGCCTCTACATGCAGCTCAGACCACGGATTTTGCAAAAAGATGTGGCAGGAAGAAATACAACTCTTCTGCTCCTGACAAGCACAGTAAGTTCCCAGTAATGCAGAACAAGTGGATGGGAGAGAACCCAATTCACTGCGATCACCACCCTTTGCCCTGGGGTTGACAGCATTTATCAGGACAGCAATATAATTGAAAACTCCCAGGAGCAGAAGCTGCAGCTGCCAGATGAAGGCAACAAAGGCATCACTGTGCCCTCGCTGTAAGTACTCCATTACCAACCATCCACAGTACAAAATACTTCACTGCAAGTCTCACCTACACCTCTGACAACAAGTGAACTGAAGGAAATGTCAAGGACACCAAACCTAGAAACAACAAACCATTTTGTCAAAGAGTAACCAACGGAGTATCTTGTAGGTATAGAAAATCACCTCCGAAAGTTTCTGAAAAACAACGAAACCACAATTATTCTTATGTTCAAGCTGCTGAGATAACAGCTGTAGGTGCCTTTATCTGGCTGGAGCCCATGAAACCCTGTATGCAGTGGCAGCAGAGAAAGATGCTCTTGACAAGTACATTCAGCTCCTGATGCAAGCTGGACTCAGACTGCTACCATAAGGTATATAAACGGATGCCCAAATAAGCTGTAAGAGTGTAACTTTTACCGTTCCTTGAGAAGTAAATTTACCATGGGGTGGTAACTGAGATTAAACTTTAAGAAGTATACTTTTGTGGGAATACAGCATCCCTTGATGCAGGAAGATGCATAGTACTTCCTTACGGCACTCACCCTGTGTAAAGCATGAGAAATATTCATGACTACAGCAACGAGCAGCCTTCTTGGCTCCCACGCTGCACAAACATGGTCTGCAGAGCGGCTGTTGGCCAGCATGGGAGGAGGTCACTCTGTCCAAACCACACCGCCATGAGCTTGCAGAGGGAACACGGGACAGAGAGCATCTCGTTCTGGTTGAGGGACTCCTGTAATGCTTGTCAGCTCTTCACTGCTTGCACAGGAGAGCTCGGATCCTTCTAATGCCCTATCAGCTCAGTTTTCTACACCCAATTTTTATGTCATTACTGGACGGGGGCTAACGAGACTACTGCACTGCAAAGAGGGGTTAATGCCCTACACCTGGGTACGTAACCATAGTTCTATTAAAGAATTTATCACTCCCATTATGAGTTTTGAGCAATACAGAAGCATTTAGATACTGCCGCACCTCTAACACATGCGATTTGTTAACACGGGGAAAAAAAAAAATGTATAATCCCTGCCAGCAGCTTGCTGGCAGTTAATATCACAATTAGCGATCACCTAGCAACAGGCAAGGGAGCTTCCTCTCCAATCAAAGGGAAAAAACCTCTACTAACCTGGGCTAATGACAATACATTAAAAAATATCTGGAAGGTACTTGTTAAGGTATTTCCCGATTTTAATGAAAACTGATTACTTTAGAGATTTTAAATACATAAACCTATTACTCCATCTTCTCGAATTTTCCAGAACTGACAAAACATTATTCTTAAAAGAGATTTATGATTTCACAACACTAATTTTTAATTTATGAAGGCTGATCTAATATTCTGGTAATGCTTCTCTTTCCTCTGCAATTCCCTCTTTTATTGTCTCTCAGTATCTCCCACTTACTGCCACATGCGAGATTGAGACTTTAAGCTCCTAGATGGCGTCTTTCCTGGTTTCTCTAGGGTGTCTAACACATTTTGGAGTGAATAATAAAATTCTGATCTCTTGCGCACTCTAAATGAGTTTTCTATATGACACGACTGCCAGAGGGATTACATTTAAATTTCTATTAAAGACAAAAGAAAAGTTGCTTGGGAAAGCTCTTCACGAACAGAATGCTTGAAAATAAAATTTAATATTACTTTTTGAAGGTTGAAGTGGAAAGTTGGTGAAATCTTTACGTTTTCCAAATAGCCAAAGCCATTCTCCTGCCACTGTCTCCACTTAAAATAAGCAATTAAGCAAGAAAACAGAGAGAGGGAGAGAAAGAAAGAAAATTAGGATAAGAAAAGCTTCTCAAATTTTCAGAATTAGGGATAAAAAAAGGTAATTCCTAATTTCAAAAAAACCATGGTCATGTGTCTTCTGGAGCCCACCAATGACTGCTGTGGTGCTCAAAAGACCCCTCTCACTGCTAACGTGATACATGAATCCTTCTTGTCCTCTTGGTGAGACTCCATAGCCTTCACGCAGAGTTCCGGTCTTTGCCAAAAGCTGAATATATATGGACAACAACGGAGGATTTGTTCTTTAAATAAAACCATCTCAATTTCTAGACAGTTGTTGTTGTAAGAGATGGCTATTTGAGGTATGCCAGCCATAATACAAAATGCAAATTTCTCACTAATCTGTGTTTAAATATTTTAACACATTTATTGTGAACGTGTTCTGGTTTTGGCTGGGATAGAGTTAATTTTCTTCATAGTAGCTGGTATGGGGCTATGTTTTTCATTTGTGCTGGAAACAGTGTTGGTAACACAGGGATGTTTTTGTTACTGCTGAGCAGCGGTTGCACAGAGCCAAGGCCTCTTCTGCTCCTCACCCCACCCCACCCCACCCCACCATCGAGGAGGCTGGGGGGCACAAGGAGCTGGTAGGGGACACAGCTGGGACAGCTGACCCCAGCTGACCAAAGGGGTATTCCATACCATAT
>JAVKLA010000040.1:3178868-3196205 GCA_034782735.1 Sagittarius serpentarius
GGACCAGCGAGGAGGCTGGGGGGCACAAGGAGCTGGGAGGGGACACAGCTGGGACAGCTGACCCCAGCTGACCAAAGGGGTATTCCATACCATATGATGTCATGCTCAGCATGTAAAGCTGGGGGAAGAAGAAGGAAGGGGGGGACATTTGGAGTGATGGCATTTGTCTTCCCAAGTCACCATTCCGTGTGATGGAGCCCTGCTGTCCTGGAGATGGCTGAACTCCTGCCTGCTGATAGGAAATAGAACAAACATCTCATTTTGCTTTGCTTGTGTACATGGTTTTTGCTTTACCTATTAAACTGTCTTTATCTCAACCCCCAAGTTTTCTCACTTTTACCCTTCCGATTTTCTCCCCCATCCCACGAGGGGGAGTGAGCAAATAGCTGTGTGGTACTTAGTTGCCAGCTGGGGTTAAACCACAACACCACATGCTAAATCTAGGCTGAATACTGAAATAGGAAAAAGTCCAGATATATTTGAAAAGTCTCTACTGGGAGCTGGGAGATGCCAGCTATCAGCCTCCAGTTCTAATTTTCTCTCTACCACTGAATCACACAGTGACTTCAAGCAAGTAATTTCATCCTTTCTGTCTCAGTTTTATTCTTCTTCTTTTGTGTTAAAAACAGGAATAAGTTCTTACCAACGCAGTCTACATATCTCTGGGAAAAATAAAGAATTGTTAAGTAACAACACAATAGGTAAGGGAATAGTCTTTTGAAGTGCATGTAGTTAAAGAAGGAACACCACAGCTCACTTCTAGAGCATGGGTTGTTATTTGTTCCTGCTTTCCTTATTTTGAAGCAAGGAAAAATACTGCAGGTTACTTCACATGCTGTAGTGCTGTTTCTTTCCTTATTTCACAACTGCTCTTAAATGGTTCTTAGACTATCCATCACTGGATGAAAAGCTGGTGGTTGTCAGGCTGGGGAAACTTCACAGTTAGCTGAACTTGCTCATGTGCTATGGAGCGTGCCTGTGCCAGCTCATGCAGGCACCGCAGGTTGGTCCTCTGAAGCCCAGATGAATAGAAAGTCCCATTTGCGGACAGCCATGGGCCTCTGAGACCACAGAGGACCATGGCTTCTTTTGGGCCAGAGCAGCATCAAACGCTGACCTGGCCAGTGGGGAGAAGTTTGATTCTCTTCTATTCCACAAAATCAGAAATGGAGTACTGCAGTTTTCTGACGATAGCCTTCATTTGTGGCAAAACAAGTGACAGGGAAGAGGTTCATTTCTGTTTCGGTTTTACTTGATTAGAATTGCACTGGAAGGAAAAAAGTCGTTAATCTCAGATTCCAGAAAACAAACGAGTCCTACCAATTGCCTGTATCTAAGCTTACCTTCATTTTCAACATAATGTAAAGAGTCTGCTCTGATAGTTAATGCTACAGCACAGATAAGACTCTAGAGAACTTCCACGCCGACCACCTGAGCAACCGAACCACAGTGAAACCACAGAGCTGCCAAACAGGCACAATGCTGTAAAGCTCTACTAAAAGAAGCATTTCTCCCAAATTGAAACTGATTAAATTTTTAAAAAGCCCAAGGTCACCCAATTGACTTCTGTTATTCTAGTCCTGAATTCTCTGTTTATTATTTTTGCAGAACTTCAAACAGCTTTGCTGGTAGACCTGCCTGGATTTCATAAATACTTTCTACATGAGGTTCCCACTCACATTTCTAACCACGGCTTAACCATGGCCTGTCAGTCAACTGGACTTGAGATTAACCATACACACATCTTTGCTAGAATGGCTTGTCACCTATTAGTGAGAATATGCTCCTTGTTAATTTTAAAGACACCAATGTACCATGAACATGCAGAAATTATAAACATGTGGATATGCAAAAGGACAAATCTGATCTCCAATGAAACAGAAATAGATGGGAAAAAGGAAGGGGAGGCCTTTAAGTCCCCTCCCCAAAATGCTTCATGTTGCTTGCTGAAATTCTTGCTTATCTAGTATGGTGTGATTCCCCATTTTGCCAATTTAAGTACTAAGGAAACTCAAAACTAAGCACGACCCACAGGCTGCTGCCAGTATGAACTCCCCCTCCACCACCTGCTCAAAGCCAAGGCGCTTACCAGCTGAAATTTTCCATACTTGGTCTTTCTCATTAATCTTGAATGAATGTGGTTCGAATGATTCAGAACTAATCTGGCTTCTGGAATTACAGCAGCAGAGGACAAAACGAATGTTTAACCTCTCCCCTGGAACATTTAACCTCTCCCAGATGCTGAGGGTATTTTTTCCTGGGAAGCTTAATGTGCTTATAGGCTCCACAGCACTGCTGCAGAGGAGTGTGCAGAGATTTGCAGCTGCTGGGCCATACACCAGTGTTTTATGCACATGTCAGAAAGTTATGTAAAAACACAAGTCCTGCATTCAGTGGTCACACTCTTAACCCCAGAAGATCAGTGCCTAAGGATCATACTACACAGCATGCAAGTTGTCCTGGTTTCGGCTGGGAAAGAGTTAATTTTCTTCCTAGTAGCTGGTACAGTGCTGTGTTTTTCGTTTAGTATGAGAAGAATGTTGATAACACCCTGATGTTTTAGTTGTTGCCTATCCCAAGTCAAGGACTTTTCACTTTCCCCATGCTCTGCCAGGTGCACAAGAAGCTGGGAGGGAGCATGGCCAGGACAGCTGACCCGAACTAGCCAAAGGGATATTCCATACCACAGGATGTCATGCTCAGTATATAAACCGGGGGGAGTTGGCCAGAAGAGGCAGATTGCTGCTTGGGAACTGGCTGCGTGTTGGTCAGTGAGTGGTGAGCACTTGCATTGGGCATCACTTGGTTTTTTCCTTGGGTTTTATTTCCCTATTATTATTATTACTATATTTTATTTTACTTCAATTATTAAACTGTTCTTAGTTCAACCCACAAGTTTTACTTTTCCCCCCCCGATTCTCATCCTCATCCCACGGGGGGGGGGCAGGGGGAAGCGAACAGCTGCGTGGTGCTTAGTTGCCGGCTGGGGTTAAACCACAACAACAGTTTGTGGGTGCTTCTATCGCCAACACAAGTGTAATGCATAAATATCAAGTTATCCTTGAAGATACATCTTTAGAAATGAACTGCTGAAGCATAAAAAAATTGGTTTTAAAAAAAAGCTGTATTTTAGGGATGGGGGAAGGACAGACCAATACATGTGAAACTACAGCACCCAACACTGGGCTGTTTCACCTCGCATTCTGGGTCTACAGATGTAGCAAAAGAGGGAAGGGAACACAGTGTATTTTGCATTCAGAAGCATTGTAGAGACATCACCTAGATCAATCCTCCAACCCACAGAGCTATAGAGACACCATTTGCATTCATAGAAAGGAAAACATACACACAGAGATAACAACATATCTCTGAAAGACCCAGTAACCTGTGGCAGACCAGGACCAGCCCCCAGACACCCCACCTCTCAGCTCCAGGCCCCTGCTGACAACCCACACTACTATCGTATTAGGGCTCCTCATCACTGACTGACATTAGTTGCACCTACAAGAGTTCAGCGTTTCTCTTAAATGGATCCCAAATGCCTCAGGTTGGATGCAGAGGAAGTTAAAAGCAGAATTATAATACGCACTCCACTGTACAGTAAATATAAAGGAAACGGCACAAGTCTGACTAAATTCTATCCTATCAGCCCAATCCAGCCAGGAGAAGACGGGAATTTTCCATTTATTCCAGAAAAGTCTTCAACTCGACAAAAGGCTCAAATTCAAGGGGCAGAGCAGATGAGACCTCACAGTATCGACACTGCAGAAGTCGCTTCCCTCTTTACAACCGCTGCCAAAATGAAGAAGCCCCACTGAACTGCGGTTGGGAACTGTACATGATCGGTACTTCTCTCGTCTCCAGAACAAGAGCACTCCTAGCTATTTTTACAGTAGCAATAACCACAGCATGCAACTGCTGGTATCTTCTACTTAACATTTTCAAAGCAGAGCTATGAAATAATGAATTTCACACGTTCTGCAAATATAACTGTAAACAAATACTCAGAGGACTTCATTTTGACTCATTTTTAAATTACCTTTAGCCACTTTCATCTTAGCAGAAAAATAAACCTCCCACCTGTGATGGGAAATAAAATTCAGCATGCATCTTTATCCCTAATCTTTACCTCTCTGAACAGCTGTTCAGCCTGTTGAGAATAATAACATTGTACTTAATAATATTCTAATAATTCTCTTGTTACAGTATTACCTGCATGAATGAAGGAATGCACTAAGGAAAAGAAAAACTGACCTTCACATAATTTATAGAAAGAAGTCACCCTTCTACCTTTAAGCCAGCGATTCCTCATGACAGATGAAGTTGTATCTCTACCAAGGAGACTACTTTTCCAGGAACTGTCTTACAGCACTGTTATTTCAAAAAATCTCGGCTTCCCTGGTGGAATCCGCCATGTGGTCTAACTTTCCCTCTGTTTGCTGCTTCTCTTCAGCTGTTTGTGCAGAAATTGGACACAACTCAGTAAGACAGGGCTTAAACACTCTGTTCTTCACTTTGGAATTCGCAGCAGAAAGCAGTGGTGTAGAAATAAAGGCTGTATGAAGGAAGGTGAAGGTGGGCAGGCAATTGCTTTTGTGACGAGATACTGATTTCTACATCTCTGCTTTATCCGCTGCGACTTCATGTGGGGAAGGTTGAAAAAAGTCATTATGAACATGAAAAAAAGACACAAAAAGTTGCAAATATCCAAGTTTACTGTTTCCGCATGAGAGAGAGTGTCTAGGCTGTTCACTCACTCTTGATAAAGCTCAAGAAAGTTAAAGAATAAACCCAAATATGACATTTCAGCAATCTGTGCCCCTTGCTGAACAGCTCTGCTTTAACAGCCAGTGGAGGAGACCGCAAGCTCTCTCCTCGACAGACCAAGAGGTCCTAGGAGGCCCATCTGCTGGTGGGCAACCCCAAAACCCGAGGTATTTCACTAACAGAGAGCACAATCTTTGCGGGCACCAAAAGGAGCTGCTAAGGATGGGCATGGTTATCTGTCACATACTGTGTAATTCTCCTTCCAGTTGAATCAGTATCCACCATGCGGCTGCAGAAAATCCTCATTAGTATTAACTAGCAAAAATATGTTCATAAGTATATGTGTACTCTCACTCTCTCTCTGTAATTAATCCCTGGAGTAAAGCTGTTCCTTGGATCACCTCAAATATAGAAAATCAGTGAGTTAGATTACAGGAAACAATTAATTATGGTTCACTGGTGTTTAGAAAGAGACACTGACACCCTGACATCCCCAGATAGCATTTGAGCCCTCTAAAGCAGCAAATCACAGAAAGTAACAAACTACGCATCAGATGACCTCAAGCTTGCTCATTCTAGTGAAATGATACTAATCAGTCATAAAATGAACGGGACATAACCTTTTAAACATTAAAGAGGCAATTAATTTATAGCGCATCCGTTTACTACAACCAATTAAGCAGAAATATTTTCTTCACGTGCTAATGTTAACTTCTGACAAATCATGGGGGGAAAAAAATGGAACAAACGACTTTGCCAAACCACTCCAGTCAATTCTCATGTTGGTGGTTTCATTGATAGTCAAGTCTTTTTTCAATGTCATGTACAGTGCATCACTGAATTTTCCAGCCAACAAAGGACCAAAAGTAAATATGCATAAATTGGAAAGCAGCAAGCCCAGCCATTTGCAGCACTGATCCATCCAAACAGCTGCCTCTGCTAGGTGCAGCAAATACCACCTGCAGTTCTCAGTTGAACTGGAACATGCTCAGCCAACAGCTCCTTTTTAGAAATCCCTGAACCTAAATTTTAGATCATGGAGAAACATGACTTGAAGTAAAGCAGGACTTGGATACCATCAGTAGAAACTGTTGTCTTCTCATTGCACTCTTTAGCCTTTCCAAACCATTTTTTTGTCCTGCTCCTAAGAGGACTTGCCATTCTGTCATCAGTGCCAACCCCCTGCTTAAACTGCTTCCTATTCCACGTTAGTTCCTCTGCTGAATCTTTTTTAGGTTTTATTATTGTCTTTATTCTATTTCAGAAAGTTTATGGCTATTTTGTAGAGCCTTTAGCATCTCAGCATGGGACAACTCCACAACTAAAGCTTGTGTTTCTTCACCAATTTATGTGGAAATTCTGCTGACGGGTTCGTCCCTTGGTCTCTCTTTCCCTCTTTTCTTGGAGGAACTCTAGAATAGGTTGTAAAGGCTAGAAGTCAGCAAGTCAGATTCACTAGATTACATGAGAGCAGTGTAATGGAATAGACAACAAAATGGACAAAAATTTACCATTTAACAAGTGCTTTGGATGGGAATTAAGACACTTGTTTACAAACAAGTCCAAAGAGAACAACTCAACTCCAAGAACAGTATACAGAATGTCCTATTTTAATGGTTTTGTCTAGAGAAAAAGGATCCCTCTATTAAAAGAAAGGGTTTTGTCAAACAGTGTATTCCCCATACCGCCCAATCTTGCCCATTACTCAGGTTACACTAGTAGTAAGATGATGTCTGCTAACCTCTCAGTGCCACACTGGACGACTGCTTTAAGCATTTGCCTATGAAACAAGGGCTTACATAATACGCAGCAGTAAGGGAAATGAAGAGCATTGCAGAACTCAGTACTCCTTTATGCCAAGAAACTCCCCTAATCTTGTGGGCACAGCAAACTGAAAGCAAGGCTTTCAAGCCTGCCTACACAGGTGTTTCACAGTGAGAAGTTCCACGGAAAAGAAAAGGAAGGAAAGAAATAAAGAAAAAAAAAAAAAAAGCTGGTCATAGATACGTTGATGATCCCTCCACACCTTTTGACTCTAAGCCACCCCAAGAGAAACAACTTCCCTCTTGGGAAGGGCAGAAAGAGTCACCATTTCATGCAGTCTTGCATGAAGAGGCTAAACCAAAACATTTCCTATTAAATCCACAATGTCTGTTATTCTCTTGAGTAATTCTCCCTTTTGTAATTCTCCTTCTGGAGGGAGAGGGACGGGGAAGTCCTCTCTTTCTGCTATATCTCCAAGCAAGCTCCCGTCTTCAGCCTCAGACACTTAACGCGTACTGTTACACGAGTGCGTATCGTGGTCTCTTCAATAGGGCAACAAGGCTTAGCACCCGCTTCCCTCCCAAAGGAAGAGAAGGAGTACACCACTATGGCACTGACAGAAGACAGTGCTTTTAATTGAAGTAGGAACTGCCTCATTTGCATCTCTGAGCAGGCCAACAAACAAAAACCCGCACTGAAACTCATCTGTAGGATGGGTGGTGAAAGGGTGACTCCAGTGCTGGTCTCATAGTAACCACCAGGAAAAAAGTTTCCCCAAAGAAGAAAAGGGAGTTCAATCTGCCTCCTTTCCTTGGCTCCCCTTTTAAAGAATACAAATAAGCTTCCTGAAAAACAACAGGCCTTTTGATAAGGCAATAGCTTTCCTCCGTGTTTTTGTTTGTTTGTTGAAAACACTTTGATTTCACAGGAAGCACTAACAAATGCAACCGGGGATCAACTTAGTTGAAGAACCTTAAAAAGCAACAGGACACACATCTCCTACTTCAGCCACTAAACTGGATTGTCTCACTGGCTCGAGCAAAACTGCTGCATTATTTCCCTAACAAAAGAAAGGCGCTTTTAGGTCCTATAATCTCATTTCAAATCCTTTTACCCACTCCCTACTCTTTTTGGCCTTGAAATTGCAATCCTCTTTCAGGAGTAATCTTGGGACTAATTGGTGCCAGCACTCCAGTTTCTCTCGCCGTTTCTTCCCCTCCCTCTCGCATTGTTCAGGTGCTGAAAAGGACGGCGGGCCAGGGTTCAGCGCCCCTATAATGAGTCTGTTCCTACAGAGTAACTGTTAATAATTAGCAGGAAGCATTTTGTCTTTAAATTGCACAGCACGAACAGCAAGATTTTGCAGAGCCAAAGAATTGCTTCACTGTTGCTCAAGGAGCTCCACAAGTTTGCAGGGGATCTGCAGGCCGGGCACACGGAGGGCCGGGCGGCATGCAGGCCGCCATGCCCGGGCCGATCCCGGCCAGCCGGGCATGCAGGGCGGCACAGGCAGCGCCGGCATCCTCGGGAGCTCCGCCGGCAGTGGGAAGGAGGAGGGAAGCGAGGGAGCACCCTGCACACCTCACCTCCGGCACTGCGGCAGTGCTGCTGCCGAGGAACGCGTTGACGTGACAGGACTGAGTCGGTGTGGTGAGAGGACAGCCTTTGTTTAAGAAATATTCCAGAACACAATTCCCTGAAGAATAATGCGCGAAGAGGAGATTTAAGAAAGCCTGCTACTTTTCAGCTAATGACTGTATTTGCAGGTAGTGCCAAAAAGGAACAATGACTTCTCTTACCAAGGGACTATTTCCCAGCCAGATTTGGAAGCAAAATTAGTTTTTCTGTAATTGGAAACTTCAGTCTATCAAATGCATTAAAACAAAACCACAAAAAAAGCTATTTCCAATGGGTGTTCGTTTCCAGCAAACCTAAGGCTAACCTTGAGCTTTGATTCAGGCAAAATAAGCCAAAAAGCTTCAGAAGTTTTTCAAGCTGGTAGGACTGCATCACCAAGAGTCTACATAAAGTTTTGACACTTAGATATTGTACAGTGTCTTCTACTGTCTTGAAGCTGAAGGACAACACAAGAAACTCCATCTGATGAGATACGCATTGCTTCCACCGTACCCCCCAAGGAGTGCTCTGGAGTTTAAATGCCATTGCGACTACATCCACACCCTCATTCACTACTGCACACCTTTAGGCATCTGTAAGCAGGTATGCTATGAAGAATATGTTAGCATTAAAAAAGATACAACTTGCCTCACTTTCCTGAAAGATCAACTCTTCTTGTGAAGCATCAATAAGAGACGGGCTGTCAGGTGCCGAGACTCCTGCAGAAGCCAGCACACAAGACACAAGGTCTCACTAGGTTTAGGGAATCTACCGCCAGTGCAAAGAAGCAACAACAAAGGTTTCTGTGTGAAAAGGCATACTCTCTGACACACTCAGCCAGCATCCAGCTGTCGCTGGAGAAAAAAGCACAGTCTGTTACTCTAAGTACCCTCTAGAAATGGTACAGGCACACAACAGCCACACAGTAAGAACCTGTCATTTATCCCCAGTCACAGAAACTGACAGCAGGTTTGAACACAGAGCTGAAATTACTGATGATTTTTCTTCATTTGCACCATAGCTCGAGATCAGGTGGTGTCTTGGTGGCTTTTGAATTAGGATGGGTAATAAGTATGCTTAGCTCTGTGCATATTACCATCCTCTGAATGTTAGGCTCCCCCACCACACTAAAGCCACCCATGGCACAACACCTCACTGAGGGAATAAAGTTACAAAAGATCAGCTGGAACAAATGCATTTAAGTACTCCATCTCGTGAAGATGCCGTTTGCAAACCTTGTGCTCAGGATCCATTGCTTATTTCTGTTTGCCTTTGCGTCAGAAATTTCTGATGGAGGACTCTCCTCAGGTCATCCAATTCAGCTTTCTGCCAACAGAAAACTCCTTCCTACAGTCAATTTTCTAGGATTTTATTGAGTCTGCTTTTCAGCACTCTACCAGATGGATTTCAGACCATTTCCTTTAAGAGATTAATTCAGTCTAGTAAGTTCATTATTTGCACCTGGTCAGCAACAAAGAAAAGATAAGCCCGAGCCTGTGTACCTGTTTCTTCCTCACTTGCTATTAAAATGGCAAGTTTTCCACCCAAGTGTCAAAGCCTATTCACAACAGCAATACAACAGAGCCAGAGAGACACCTCCATGAAAACCAAGCATCTGCGTTCACCAAGGGATACTGTTAACTTGTTTATAGCATCAAAGCAACCTCCCTTTTCTACCTCGCAGTTTGAAAACTGGAAATCAGAAGACAGCACATGAAGATCAGTTCCTGTTGCCAGTCCCCTCTCCCCAGGTCAGAGTCCCTGGGTAGTGTTTGCCCGCTTCGGTGCGGTCCAAACTCCTGCGCCAGCCCATGCTGCTCTACTGCTATTGCATTAGAGCACAGGGTGAGAGATGCAGCAGGCTGCCAAACTGTGCCGTGTGAATTACCCTCTCTCACCGAGCTTGTGAAGACTGAGGAATCATGAAATTGAGGTGCAGCAACTGTTGCTTTACCCGGGACTGGAAAACTTTTCTACAGCATGTAAGTGACTTGAGAACACAGGTTTGCAAGTCAAGAAACCTTTAAGGCAGGTTTATGGCACTCACCTGCCAGAATACACCTGAGTCAACACTAAGCACAATAATGCCTCCATGCTCTTCTGTGCAGAAACTCTGCTTTGGGAGCCAGACATAGCATAATTTTACTAGCACAGCACTGTGCCATCTAACAAGCCTCAGTGAGATTATGATTCAATGACATATTTTCTCTGGTAGGAATGCTTTCAAAAAGCTCTCACCCCTCCTTGAGAAGCCCCAGTCCCTTAAAAAAATAAACAAATCACCAGGATCCCATTTACAGTGGAATTACACAAGTGCCTTCACCAGCACAACTGAAAGGAGAGTTTACAATCGTGCAAGGGCAGCAAGAGCATTTTAAAACAACTTTGCAAATAAAAACCAAAGAAAACACAAAAAGAAGGAAAAAAAACTCAAAATAAGACGAAACCAGACCCCAACACCAACCCCCTACTGTGCAACCAGAAGATACTGCTCCCAGGGTCCTCAGGCAGCTGTTTGAGAACTAGCCTGGAGACTGCCACATGCCACTGTCACGCGTGGTATGGTTTAAAGCTCAACTATGCTTTTGTTGTCTTAGACGAGCCAAAGGGCAAACTCAGTGGCAAATCCGAACAGCTTGTGAAAAGTCTTCTGTTAGTTTGTGGGGGCTTTAACTGATCAGACAGCAACTGTTAGTGGGGTTTAGAACTGTGGTGCCTGAAAGTACCACTCACGGAGTGCTTAGCCACTCTTCCCAGGGGCATCACATACCCACCATAGCGAACTGAGGATGGGAAATGGGCACAGAAATAGGCAAAAGTGAACTTTTTTTTTGGCAGTGCCACTCAACACAAACTGGACTCCTAAAGCTCTTGCTCCATATCATTACAAAATACAGAGCTCATCAATACAACTTTACCCCTGTTTTCAAAGCAAGGTTTTGATGGTAGTATACCCAGGGAGAAAGAAAACCACCAGCTCTAGCACTTCCAGCACAGATTTCCATTCTCTTCTTCCCCCAAATCTGAGCAAGTCTATTTCTACATCTGAAGGCAAAAGCAGCAAAATATACTTAATAACCAAAAGACCTACATTGCTTTAGCAATATAGCTGATTATGTCTCTTAAATTAGCGTGGAATAAATGTGTTTGTATAAAGTCTTCCTCTTACATTACGTTATACTTTCAAGTTACAAAATAAAAGCTGGCTACTCCAGAAGCTTTGTTTGTTATTAATTCCCTTAAGTTTAGAAAATTATTTCACTCTAATTGTTTTATTTATTTTTTTTGTCTCATGAGAAAAATGGTCGTCTTCATCTTTCATATGCAAAACAGCTAACGAGAGAACATTTTTCATATACAGAAGGAACTTCAATTAATAGAGATCTTAAATACTTGGGGAGCCGTTATGAATTTTGCCATTGATCAGACAGCTGCCTGGGAAAAAAAAAGTCTTTTCAGGAAAGTTACATAATTAAAAGTAACCCAACTCTGGTTTTTTTTTTTTTTTTTTTGGGGGGGGGGGGTGGGTTTTTTTTTTTTTTTTTTATTTTTTTCTCCATCTGCTAATCCAGATTAAATACAAAAATTAATGAAACCCAAATGATGCCAATTTTGCTATATTTACATCTCTTTTTCATATACTTTCACTGGAACCTGCCTCCTGCACTGCCATCAGTTATGAATTCCCAACGCTGCATGGACATTTTAAAGCATTGCTATGTTTTTAATAACTCAGTCTTCAGTATCTGCATTACTATGCAATTCATTTTTCTAAATTTCACATATTCTGTCTTAAAAAACACCACCACACTCACACAAGACTAAAACCCAGAATTATATACACTTCTAAACACTGAAGTGAAAGTGTCAAAAAAAGAGTCTGTTCCAAGCATCTTAAGTTTTTCAAACTAACCTTAGGAAGTTTTCCGTCAAGCCTGTAACCACTGTTTGAACAGAATTTCTTTTGAAGGATATATAATGGAATCTTGATAAAAATAGTTACAGAAAAAAAGCAGTGAGAGGCGTAGAGCTCTGCAATATTTATATTACCTAGGCAGACAACACAGAGAACCCATCAGTGAGGTTAAAAACTGCAGCACAGAGAACAACTGGCAACGGCAGTCAGGTATAAGGGGCCATAAGCAGCAAATGCATAAAACCACCAGCTGTATAAAGTTGGACACTGACTGCTACCTTTGAAAAGGGAAGAATAATAAACTACAGTTATTCCACTTCCAGTCCATGTAGTACTGATTCTAATACCAAAAATATGTTATACAAGCTAATGAAAAGAAAATTTAACAAGTGCACGCATGCTGCAACAAGCCAAGAAAGAAATACATTTACATTTGTATTAGCAAGACCCATTGGCGGTGCAATCTTGGATGCTTTAAGAGCAGAGCAATGAAAAATTACCATATATAACTGAAGCATACACGAGCCCACACAGCGAGTTCTGGCAATTAACAGGAGGAGATTGCCAACAAAGCAGAAATGAGTCAGGATGAAAAGAAGGGAAAGATCTTTTATAGAACTCTGATCCACACTCGGATCTGAGCTGGCCAATCTCTTCAGTCATTCCCCTTTCACAAAGGAAAAAACAATCTTAAAACACAGAGGTGGAAACCATGCTCCTCTGTAAACAGGCACACAGGTGAACGTGACAACCCAACCAACTTCACCCCAACCAGCCGAGACAGGCTGCACCTTCCCAATGCTCCTCCTCTTGTATCCGCAAGTTATTCATCAACAAAATGAACTTCTTTAATGCGTTTGCTAGCCAAACTGCTTACACGAGCCCACTTCAGACTAGCTGTCTCAAGCAATTCTCCTATCACTGCTGCTGTATTTACTCTTTTGTAATGAAAAGAGGTCACCTGCACTAAAACAGTACATTTTGTTTCTAAGCGCAAAAGCAAGCAGCTTCCCTGGCAGCCGGGCTGCCTTTTGACATAAAAAAGTACACTGTATATACATACACCTGTGCACTGAAACCCCCAGAGGTTTGCACATTTCTCACTAACACCACATGCAGTCATAGGGGTAAAAAGCCTCAGATGCAAAATGGGGAATCTTATCAAAAGTATAACACATGAAAACCAATGAACTAGACGAAACCAACAGCCTGTTTGGTCCAGGGCTTCCTTGACCCAATGCCAGAAATGAAAGTTTCACAGAAAGTGGAAGAGTGGCATAGCAGGGTAAACCTGTGGTTGCTACTACAGCCCATGTGGACTTGAAATACTGGAGAAACTGATTTACACCTGAAAATCCCACAAGGTCTAGCATCCTCTTCCAGATGCATTTCTATTAGCTCTGGACATGGTAGTTAAACAAAACTCCAGCTTTTGGGGGACTTTTACTTAATCCTTAGCCCTCAGCATCTTCCTGTGGTAGCAAGTTCCATTAATTAATTTACACAGTCTAACCCTCCTGCCCCCCTTTTTTAACCAGTAGCAAAAAAAAAGGGGTGGGGGGGCAAATGCTGCATTTTACAAACAGTTTCATAATTTAAGAAACAGAACAAATGCCACCAACGAGCACCCCATACATACACACTGCCTTCAGGGCCACCTGGAACAGAAACCCAACAAGAGTTTCTTGAAATCTAGCTAAAACACAGCCCCTTAATTCTCATTTATGCTTAGATGTACCAAAATTGCTTGACAGATTTTCTTTAAACAGCTGTGGGGCTCCCGAAAAAAGAAAACATCCCGAAAGACAAAACATCTGTGAAAAAATACAGTCTAGATAATAGAATACAACCTTCAAAGTTTCATTGTGGCTTTACTGAAAAAGAACAAGAAGTGCAAGTGCTGAGCACTTCTGTTTCGCAAGGGGAAAAGGGAAGAACATTTTATCAGGCCACTGAAGTATAAAACACATTGGAAAAGCAAAGAGCCATAGCTCTCACCTCCTGTCTTTTTACTTTGGGACAAACAGGTCAACATGTGAGGAAGACAGTCTCTTCCCAGCTGCACAGGGTTTTGCTGAGGATGAAAATTTCTCTACTAAGGACCCCCCACCTCCTCCAAAAAACAGTTTTTATGTAAGTACTTCATTCTGATGAAACAAGCAGCTTGATTTTTCCAAGTCAAAATTCAAAACCCCAGTGTAAAAAAGTTTCAGTATGAGAAAGACTCTATGCTTTTTGTTCCAAAACTTCAGAATGAGACATTTTAATACCATTTAAGCCCTTTCAGTTTTTATTCCTCTGAGCCATGGAAGTTCCTGTGAAAGGAGACAACTCTAGCAATAGTTTTATTTCATACAACTCAGTTCCATCAAAATAGGAGGAATATCACTTTTATATAGTAGGATCATACAATCAGAGGACAGATTCACACACATTAAAAACTGGATACAACAGAAATCCAGGTATCATGGTAATGAAGAGAGTTATAAAAGCCAGAAAAAACATGGTCAGTAATCACAACCTGCATGTGGCAACTCCAGCCCTGAGCCGAGGTTTTATGACATCAGAAGTGAAATCATAACTGGCAATGATTGTGGAAAAAAAAAAATAAAAAAAAAAAAAAATCACAATTCAAGCATTCAAATATTAACAAACAAAATTATCCCAAAACTTACTTTCTTCAACCAAACAAATTAAAAAACCTGCCTTCTCCAGAAAGTGTACCAAACTGTATACAGAGATACTATAGTATCAGCATAGTGTATATACACATACCTATATGCTGGGATACCATACGCATCCCAGAAAAAGTGTGTTGGCTAATAAAGATTCAAAAAGACTAACCCGTTGAAACTTGTTTTGAGCTTTTTATCTGAGAATAAATATTTACAATAGAAATAGCTTTCAAGGGGAACTGCCTTTCACTTACGATTTAGGGCCACTGGCACTGCAATATGATAGTGGAAAAGCTCTAAAAGTTTAGGACATCTGCACTTTTAAAAAAAAAACATTTGCAGAAAGACTGATTGATACTTTGAGAAATACTGGATGAGATACAGAGGCAGGGATTACGCGGACACCTAATACAGGTATGAAATGCAGCTGCGCTTTTCTTTCAACTATATGTATAAAATAACTGGAAACGCTATTGCGACAAGTCTGGCGTAGCATACCGGTGCCCCCTATGACTGGGAGATAAGGAAACCAAAGAGGATTTTGTTCAGGACAAAGACCAGCTAGTCTGGAAGGTCTGAAGTTCAGTCTACCTTCCCTGAAGCTCAGGATCTCCCAACCTGCTGCCAGCGGGCCCACAGCCCAGGCAGAGGCTCTACCATCTAGTTCAGTTTTTTACCTCTGATGGGTAATCCAAGGCCAGGTAGACCACCTCAATCACCTGCACCCTACCTTGTTAGGATTTTCCACAGTCACACCATGATCAGCAACAAAACAGGACCCTCTTATCGTTCTGCTTCTCACTAACAATTGTCACTAGCCATGCTCATCTCCCAGGATGTTCCTCTATGGAGAACCAGCATTTTTACGGTACTGCTGTCACCTTCTGTTATGACCTGGGGAGAAGCTGGGTCACTTGCAGGCAGTTCCTCCAGCTCTCGGACGCAAGTGGACTGTCCCAAGACAACAAGGAGCTGCCAAGCAAGTCTGCTCAGCCTCTTCCCTTAGCCAAGGCCACTGAACCTGTGTGCAGAACTAACATTCTCAGAAGGGTATTACATACGGAACAAATGGGTAACACAAATACTAGGAGTTTCACATAAACCGCAACAGCTCCCTCAAACATTAAACATGTTCTCTATTCCCCAATATACATTCAAATGTTAGGTAAAAGGATAAAAGCTTCACAGAGGTTTTTAAGACAGAGCTGCAATTCTTAGAAATAATCAGTACCCCTTTACTTTGAATCTAAACTAATATTAAGTAAGTAATGAAGACTTAAACTGCAAAATGCCTTAAAATCACAAGAGTAACCATTACAGAAAAGCCATCCCTCACCTACTGTTTGAAAGATTCTGAAATTATCATAAGGTTTTTTACTCATAGAAAGTCTGTTACTATTAGCATCACATTAGAAACTGTCCTAAGAATATCAGTCTTACAACAGAACTGCAAGTAAGGTGACTTTCCCTGTAAATCTTACTACAGGCACCAAAGGAAAGAAGTCCAATAACTAACAGAGAAGTGAAGAAAATCTAACAGAAAAAAATTAAAAATAAAATGAA
The DNA here is from genome assembly GCA_034782735.1 of Sagittarius serpentarius. Lineage (NCBI taxonomy): Eukaryota > Metazoa > Chordata > Aves > Accipitriformes > Sagittariidae > Sagittarius > Sagittarius serpentarius. The sequence goes on from JAVKLA010000040.1 coordinate 3,195,171, forward strand.
AAATTTAACTAGAAATAAAAAAAAAATTCTGACTCCAACAGCAATAAGATCTGACACGCTATGATACTATTTGTGGCTTCCCAAGCTTCATGAGTGTTTCCAAATGCAGAAATCAGATGATTTCTACTGCTGTAATACTGTATGATTAACAAAAGTGATGCTTGTGTCAACCACTGTTCATCACACAAAACACTTGTTCCCGAGTCCTAATTTTTAACTACTAAAATTTCAGTGAACTATTACTGAATTGCATTACACAGTCTTCCCCATGCACACAACTGCTGCAGTTGTAATTGTGATGCAATGGCTATTAATGGGATGGAGGGTGAGAGATGGACTGAACCATGCCAAGTAACCAAAGGAGAGGTGTGTGCCCCGTGCTCTTCTGGTTTTTTGCCGAACCATATGACTCACGCACTACGCGACACATGCCCTAACTGCACAAGAACATGCCCTGGGGAAAGCGAAGAGGAGGGATGGGGAGCTGCAGAAGACAATTGCAAAAGCACAGCACCCACATGCTTCCAGGTTTTTGCAGTCAGCAATTCACAGCTCTGTCAATGAGGCTACTCTAACAATCTTCATAGGGAAACGCCCAGGGCTAGAGAGGAATTTACAAACAAAACTAACAAAAATTTCAAAACACATTCCTAGACTTTCCTTTTCTCATGAACTTAAGTGGAAATATCTATGGTACTGTAACAGGTTTACGTGGCAAGGTTTTGGTAACGGGGGGGCCACAGGGGCGGCTTCTTTAAAAGTTGCTAGAAGGTTCCCCTGTGTCCGATACAGCCAATGCCAGCCAGCTTTAAGACGGACCTGCCGCTGGCCAAGGCCGAGCCAATCAGCGACAGTGGTCGTGCCTCTGGGATAACGTATTTGAGAAGAAAAGAGTGCTGGGGCTCAGAAGCTGCCTCCTGAGATGAGTGAGAACATGTAAGCGAAACATCTCTGCAGACCCCCAGGTCAGTGCAGAAGGAGGGGGAGGAGGTGCTCCAGGCGCCGGAGCAGAGATGCCCCTGCGGCCCGTGGGGA
>JAVKLA010000040.1:3204585-3228000 GCA_034782735.1 Sagittarius serpentarius
TGTGGGGTTAAAAATTAACCATGAATGTTTGGTTGCTCCCCCCCCCCCCCCCCCGCCCTTGTTACTAGTGAGTATGATTTAATAATATCTGGTAATTTCCCCATCAACCCACACTGGAAAAATAAGAAGCTACAGCTACTGTTAAATGGAAACTTTGAAGAAAAGTAGATTCTTTTTAAAAGTTATTTTCTTTCCCTTTTGCTGTTATATGAACAAGAAACAAGACTAAAAAGAAGGGGTTTAACCACCCTAGCAACTGTTTTAAAAATGAAAGAACTTAATCCTTCAACCCACATGACATCAGTGCCATTATACTACAAGAGGAAATTAATCATCTTTTCTCCCCTAAGGGGAAAAAAATACCCAAAAAACCCAAAACAAAACAAAACAAAAAAGCCCACAGTATAATCAGAGTTTAAACCATTTAAGGGTGTTGTGAAATCGTGATCGGTTAAAACAACAGTTACTGTAATTACCCTTTCTGGACACACGGAGCAACTCAAGCAGTCACTGTAATGTGAAGACTACACTAGAATTCAGTATTTATACTGCAGTTACAAGCAGTGCAATATCAGTTCTTGTCTCAATCCCATCAGAGGTCAGGGTGCAGATATTTTGAATTGTTTTGTGTGAGTTCTCAAACAGAAAAACAACTTTCCCTAGGCTCCACTATGAAAGCATATAAAATGATAGCTCAGGAGCAGCCTTGGTCTGCTTGAACATACGTAAAAACAAACACCAATCCTAATTGTTGACTGAACTCCCCTGGCAGGCTTTCAAGGCATTATGATAAGATTTTTGGTAAATGCTGACCTTTTCTGGAATAGGCAGGGGAGGCTGCGCTACCGCCTCTAGCCGCTTTTCAACCCAGGACCATCCCTTTTCTCAGCTTCAACTTAAGCAATGCTCTCGGTTTCATGTGTTGAAGAACACATGCGCGCACACACACACACACACACACACACAAAAAATCACACCAAAAGTGGAATGTGATTTTCTAAAGGCACAAGGAAGACCAAGACACTTCTTTCTTTTCGAAAACCTGTCATCTTTGTGGAGCCCCACCAACTCCTAATCCCTCTGCCTCATGGATGGCTTTAGGTTACGCAGCACAACGTGCGAGGTGCTTACAGACCTCATTCCAAGCTTACAGACAGCAAATCTGCACTCAATTCTCCCCCCAAAACATAGAAAAATGAAAAAGAAAAATCCTCCTCAACATCACTGGATGGTTGTGTGGGAGCATCTAGCAAGTTCACAGCACCGTATCAGACTTGGCTTGAAAGAAGGAGGACTGGCACAACCCACAGGCACCACAACTGCTTTCTTTCAGAAACAAGCACATCTGCTGGAGGGGACAAAGAAGGAACCATCTTCTGCACGCTGCTCTGGTGGAATCAGGAACATGGGGTCAAGCCTCTTCAGGACGGCTGGGTTCAAGCCTGTCTCTCCCCTTGCTTCCCAAGGGTGCTCTACCAGAAGGCCACTGAATAGCCTAAGGGGAGACATCTTCCAGCTCTCAAGGTGAAGCAGGGCCCTTGCATGGCCAAAAAGCCCAAGATTCAAGGGGCTAGAGAAAGACAGCAAGCAAGACTCTTGGCCTTTCATCTCAGTAAAGCACTACAGCAGATGACCAAAAGATCCACTGCTCATATCAGTGGTGGAAGCTGTGCGCCGCAGATCTCAAACCAGCTTGCAAAAAAGAGGTTATGTTTAGCCCTCTTAAATATGGGACAATGAGCCAGAGACTTCACGTGATAAGCCTAGTAAGTGACTTTTTAGGCAAAGGACAGGGTCAAAAATAGAATCCAAACTTCTCAAATTCCACTTCCATACTCCATCCAAGACCCAGCGCAAGAAGAACATAAAATTTCCTTTTAAGCAAGCAAAGTGCAAAACTAGGAACGTTTTTCAGGAGAAAACCTTTGCTGGATTCCTTACTCCTTACAGCATGGGATAAGCTTAAAAAAAAAAAAGCTACACTTAAATACCATCTACCTTATTTGTACTTACTGGAACACAACATATTGTTTCCAAACTTCTCTGTTTTTTCATTTACTTCCAAGACAGACTTTCCATCTACCTGAAAGAGATTACTCCCCAAAACCCATCAGAGTTAGTTCAAGTTGAGGGCCTTACAAGATGAAGTCACTACTGAAGAGTAACTTCAAACCCTTTCATTATTGTTAAGCTAAATTTGTTTGGCTTGCCCGTATTCTTGCAAAAGCCAAAAATAATCTCACTGAAAAACAGAAACTCTCTCACACAGAAAGTATTGAGAAGAATTATAAGCCTTGTTAGAAGAAACACTGGGAAGGCAGATTTGCTGTATTTTCACTGCAACTGAGCTGACTTACAATTCAGCATTCAGCAGCAAAAACAAATGCAATTTAAGGCAAAGTTCTCCAACCATGCAAAGTTCCTCTTTTAAGATAGTTCCTTTTGGTTTTTCCACAATCACACAAGACAACAAAAATAAAAAGAAAACTGAAGTGTCATCCCATTAAGAATCCTTCTTGACTGTTGGAGGTATGAAGAGCTTCGTTAACTGTCTGTTTAGATGTGTCATTAGTCTTCCCATATACAGAGCAGTCACGGGAAAGGAAATCATTGGAACGCAGACCCACCGGTTAGTGATTAATTTCCATCTTATGACACTTGGCGTGCTGCTTCACTACCTCCTCCAAGCCAAAAGTCAATAGTGGCTCCAATCAAAAACCAGAAAGGAAGGGGGAAAAAAAAATAAAAATCCCTGGATTATATTTGTCTCCCAGGCAACAAGTGACTGAGGAGTGGATAACAGCCCCCTGATCATCTCAGCACTGGAGTGCTTTCAGGCCTCCTGACAGGCTGCCTCCTCCCAGGGCCAGGCACAGCCACCCCCCTCCCTCCCTCCTGCCCATCACAGGTTACTGTTTCTGCATTCATGTTAAAGGTTACTAAAAACAAGGGGCGTGTTACCACAAGTCCCCTTCACCTTGTCCAAGAGGAGACTATAGTTGCAGGTAAGCTGTTTCAAAGGCACTAATGGAGAGAGAAAGCAACACGTAGAAGTTACCCCCTGAAAGTTTATGACTGAATACTTTTTCTTTTAAAAAAAAAAATCCTGATTATCTTTTCTATTAAGAAATTGTTATGACATTTTCTGTCAGTTAATATTGTAAGTATTGTAGATTGTATCAGGATATTGTTTACTAAATTCCAACTTACTAATTCATTTGCTTTTTCTCCCATCTCAAATATACAAATCTGATTCCCTCCCAACAATTAAAACCAGTGCATTGCCATGAAAAGGTACGTGATACACTCAGCGTCCAATTGGTTTTTTCTCTCAATGGACTGCATATAAAAGTTTTAAAGTCCTACTTTACAAAAACCTATTAGGATCCAAACAAAAATGTTTGGTCATCTTTTAGTAGAATTGAAAAAAACTTTGTAACTTAAAAATAAAAGAATTAAAATGCTGCTTGTCAGCTCTTTCAGTTGTTATAGCTGGGGATAACAGCCTGATCCACTATTAAAACTCCTCATTACAAAGATTCTGCTTCCACATACCTTGCAACTAACTACCTGGCCTTACATATCACCTATCGTCTGCCCAACGCTCAATAAAAAAAACTTGTGTGTTGAGCTCTTCCCAAGACCAATGGCTGGGAAAAAATACATACCCTATCTATATAGAAATTCCAGAAAAAGTTTATTTGAGGAATTTTGTTCCCTGTTTATTTTAGCACAGACTTGAAATGTGTTAGGAACGCAGCTTTTTTCCAGGGTTGTTCTTTTCATTGCCATACAGTTTGTCCAAAATAAAGCTTTGGGAAGACAGCAGGTGCAGGAACCGCAAAACATGCGGGCTCAGAGGGACGCTGGCAATTTCGAATTGCACCTTCTGAAGCTCCAGTTACACTTTCGCTTTGAATACGCACGGGACTGCACTGAAACCAGGGAGTAGCAGCTCCAGGCGCCCACATCTCTCGCAGCAGCATCACCATCACCATCGAGAGGGTCCCTAAGGGAACAGACACCTAAGGGAACATCCCCCAAAAGGAATGTAGTGGATGGAGGGGTCTGAGCTGCTGCTTCCCTGGTCCTTGCTGCTCTCTTCTCCTCCCTGTCCTCTTGCATGTGCCTGGCCCTTCTTCCAGAAGACCATTTCAGTCATTTTCCTCAAAGAAAACTATTTTGCTGGCACAATTTTATGTCATTTAAACTCAATGCATCTCTTGGAAGAGCACACCGAGGAAGGAAAAACCAGGACTCTGGCTGGACACAAAGCAGGTCGGAAGAGGAATGGGAAAACCACTGTGACACGGAGCAGGGGTACATGGGAGAGAGGTGGGGTGAGCCGGGCAGTGAGGCTGGCAGACACGGTCCCAAGGAAAAGACCAGGAGAGCCACGCAGCCGAGACCAGAGACACTGAGATGCCAGGCACCGACACAGGGGTAGGCTCAGAGGCTGGGAGGAGAGGAACCAAAATAAAGAGACCCACGAGTGCATGAGCGACCCCACAGCTCTGCAGCACAGGTGCCCAGGCTACACCAGCAAAGTGAGAATTATTAAACTGAACTCTTTAAGGACCTTGCTACTTCAAACAAGTGAACAAAACGAAGCCAACAGCTCCCCGCTGAGCAGATCTGTCCTTTTACTTCTCCACTATCAAACCAGGAGGGGATGAGTGGCCATGGCTAGACTCTCCTGAACCAAAAACTGTCAGCAGTATGAATTAGGCATATGGCTAATTAGCGTAGACGTACACCATCTTTGAGAAACATTCCATGCTGGCTACATAGGTGCTTCAGGAACTGTAGAAGCAAACAGAAAAAGCAGAAATTTCCTATTACTTTGTCGTGGTTTAAGCCCAGCTGGCAACAAAGCACCACAAGGCCACTTGCCCACTCCCCCCACCCCGCCCCAGCGGGTGCGATGGGGAAGAGAAAATATAAGGAAAGGCGCGTGGGTCGAGACAATGACAGGGAGGGATCACTCACCAATCATGGTCACAGGCAAAAAACACACTCAGCTTGGGAAAAACAACAATCAGTTTAATTTACTACCAAGCAAATCAAAACAAGTGTAACAGGAAGCAAACCCAAATCTTAAAACACCTTCCCCCACCCCTCCCTCCTTCCCAGCTAAACTCCACTCCCGGTTTTCTCAGCCTCTTCCCCGCCAGCGGCACAGAGGGACAGGGAATGGGGGTTGGGCTCAGTCCCTCACACCTCGGTCTCTGCCGCTCCTTCCTCCTCAGGGGCAGGACTCCTCACTCTGCCCCAGCGTGGGTCCTTCCCCCGGCCTCCAGCCCTTCAGGCACTGGCTGCTCCAGCGCGGGCTTCCCCACGGAGTCACGGCCATCCTGGGGGCACCCACCTGCTCCGTCGTGGGGTCCTCCCCGGGCTGCAGGTGGGCATCTGCTCCCCCGCTCCCCTCCATGGCTGCAGGGGGACAGCCTGCCCTCTCACCAGGGGCTGCAGGGCCAAACCCTCCTCCGGCCCACCGCCTCCCCCGCCTTCCTCACTGACCTCGGGGTCTGGGTAGGGGTTTCTCTCGCATCCTAATCTCCTCCCCTGCTGCAAGTTTCCCCTCTTAAATCTGTTATCCCAGAGGCGCTGCCGCCATCGCTGATGGGGTCGGCCTTGGGCAGGGACAGGTCGAACTTGGAGCTGGGGAAGCTTCTAGCAGCTTCTCACAGGAGCCACCCCTGCAGCCCCTGCCCTGCTACCAAAACCCCACCACACAAATGCAATACAGCTCAAAAAAAGGACATTTCTAACTAACATCTGCAGTCCCACGCTATCAAACCTTGAAGTCACACCACTGTGACTTATCAGTCCCTGCCTAGCTCAGTGTAAGTTCTTGCAGTCATTAACACAGGACCCGTGAATAACACTAAGGACACCTTCTGCAGCGATGAGGAACCTTTTGTTGTCAGTATTCACCATTACTGATATAAGGGTTTGCTCTCATGGATGAAACCTACTATTGCTACAGCAAATGACATCTTTGCAAGTAATAGTGGAGAAATTACTGGGTATCAAAGGTTCTTACTCTAAAGAAATATTTATCCTGAGAGCATTGTGCCCAGTTACCCTGCAACAGCAGGCTTGAAGCAAACCCTTCGCACCGATTTGCCACCAAGTTTATCCATGGGAATGCCATACAGCTTCTACAGATGTCTGAGTATGCCATGCAAGCACGAAAATGTTTCTATAGGATCAAAAAGAACTGGATGATAGAAATATCCACGATGTCACCGCAGAATTTAAAACAACTGTTTGAGTAACTATAGCCAGGACCAGAATCTGAAAAAATAATTCTTGTAGACCAGAAAGAGATTTCTGTGCATAAGGTACAAGCGAGAACAATGCTTCTCAGCTTCTGTGTCTGTACCACATCTAATGTGGCGGCACAAAGTCATCACCCTCCTCTGCACAGACGCTGTGTCTCTGGAACCACTGCTGACTGCTCACATCTGCGCATGAAACCTCTGGGGGTGGTGAGAGCACGACCAGGGCTCTCAGGCAGCAAGGACCCGTATGAGCTCCCAAGCAAACCAGCACGATGGAACCATCTACCTACAAAAAGAGCGGCGTATTTCACTCACCACCTGACACTGCAGTCACCCAAAACACAGAGCAATTACAGAAATCTCAACTAAAACAGGTTTCTGGTTGGTTCCCAAGGACAGCAAACTAACATCAAGAATTCCTCCTAAACACAAATTCCCTTCTTTTCATCTTACGGAAAAATCTACTTCGTACGGAAAAGTGAGGGATTTTTGTGAGGAGATGGAGAGGCAGGAGGGAGGGAAGTAAAATACTTTCCAAGTGGCACCTCACAACACCCTGCATTCAGCTCTGAAATGCACCAAGAGGAACACAATAATCACTCCCAAATCCACCTCAAGAGAGAATTACTTGCTTAAGTAACTTTCTTGCACTATGCAGAGACACCTGCCAAGTGACTTAAAAACCACCCTGCAATACAATATAGATTACACGTCCTTCACCAAATATGCCTCTACTCTTGAAGGTTTGCAAACGTTGTGCAGGCACTATGGGAAACAAGTGGCTCATGATTACAGAATTTACTGAGATGAGAAAATGCAAGTCTACTGCGACCACTGATGCCGTGTTGAATCAGCACTGCACCAGCAAGGGCAGAGAGGCCTTTCAATATCCAAAGAGAACTTGTGCAACCAGGAACACTACTTAAAGGCCAGCTCTGTGCTACTCACTTGCAGACACCTCTGCCAAGAACAATGCGCCTTACTTTTTTCGTTCAGCTACCCATCCCTCACATTAACATCGCCCTCCTCTAAATGAAGGGCATCACTACTAAAATAGGACCAACTCAGAATTGTAGTTCCTTCATTTGCATGAGGCAGAATTAGCATACTAGTATCAAAACTGGGGAAAGAGACTATATAACAAATTTTAAACTGTTTAGCTTGCAAATGATCAGGAAGATTAAGATGCCAAAGTGGGCCTGCTGGTCTGTTTAAAACTCTGTTGGTTATCTTTACTCATCAGTATTTCAAGTTATCAAGACAAACATAATGTTACTTGTTCTGCTCGCCTACATTGGTTCTCCAGTTTGAAACAGTTTTTTGAATGGTCACAGATAATAGTAAACCTTTATCCTGTTTAACAGCTATGTACCTTGCAGATGAGGCTCGTGGGTTCTCTAGTTACTCCTTTTCTAAACGAATGAAGTAATTCGCAGAAAGACATAAACAGAACATTTGAATCATCCGAGGTCAGCTACTTAAAAAAAAGAAAAAAGACAGACATACAACTGCTAAGGAATTCTTAAAGAAAGAAAAACAAAGCCACTGCCAATGACTGCTATTATTATAAAACACATTCCTTAGATCCACTGTAATCTCACATAAAAATTACAAATAACTATTCATGCAGTTTAAGGGTAGATTTTCTTCATTCTCTTCCAACATTTCTAGCACAGACCAGTGAAATTCTACATGGCCAGTTTTAAAGAATTGCACTATAGACCTTAACAGCAATTTTAATGACAGTAACAACTGCATGGTAAGCATTTATTTTCAGAAACCCTCACACAAAATCCCCCTTATCTATGAACTCAAAAGAGTTAGAAACTTCCACTGCCCTAACGAAGAAAGTTTGGCAATGTTATGCGACAGCTTGACACCAAGAGAAAACTAAGTAGTATCTGCATGCAGCGTAACAAAACCCTCACACCCACTTCTCCTGCATGTTTTCAACTTTTTTTTTTTTCAGTAAACTAGCAGTCACAGCTCAGCTCAAGCATAAAGCTGAAAAAGAGCTCTGACTAGCTAAAACACAATTACATGACCGTAAATATATGCTCACTTAACACATGAAATTAAAGGTTTGATGGGAAGGCCTGCTGAAGTATAGTGTTCAACCCAAGTAAACCAGTTGCATCAAGAAATCATCGGCTTTTCTCAAGAAAACAAAAGGTTGGGGCTTTTTAAATCTTATTTTGCTGCAAGTAAAAACATCCATTAGTTCAAATCACACAAGTCCAAATCTCTGCTTTCATGCTCATCTCTCAGTATTTTAGCTCACTTGCTCAATGAGCTACCCCAGACACCAACACAGCCCTCAACCTTTTAAACCCCTGGTTTGCCTTCAGGAAAGTGGCCTGGTTCTGCCCCAAGTGGTACAGGGGCATTAACCACCTCCATGCCTCCATTGTCCTTCCAGTTACACAATGGGCACTGTCTTTCCAACTGGAGAGGCTCGATAGGTAAGTAACTTCATTGAGAATGAGAAGTATGATTATAGTGGAAAAGGACTACTTAGCCTCAAAATGAAATAAAACAAAAACCCCCAAACCAAATGGGAAGCCAAGCATGCAAATAAACAATGCTACAGGAATAAAGAGGCTAGACCAGCACTGTGAAGTAACAGCTGGAAAAAAGGAAAGGCTGTGGTATTCCACAGTCAAAAAAAACCCACACCTATTTCCCAGGCAAGATGTAGTGTAAGATCCTTCAACACAAGAACCTTCAACACAAGAAAGTTCTACCAAAAAGCACACTGTCCTGTGGTCTTCCAGTGTGAAAGGAGTTCAAGTCTCACCAACACAAGACATACTGTAAGTTTTCTTTTTACCTTTGGACTTGTATGTGCTATCGGTGTGAAGTGCCCTGCTCCCTTCAGCATTGCCTTTGTGGGCTGGTCCCCGCACAAACCTCCGAAGAGTGCCCTGTAAGTAGCACCATAGGTACAGGTCCTATGAACAGTGGGCAATATCCCACTGCAATGGCTGCGAGACAGCACAAGAGTGACTGGGTGAACAGTTCAGGTTTTAACCAAATGAAGGCATTCATGGGCTCTTAAGCAATTTTTTACTTTGGCACTCCCCCTCATGAGTACAGAGAAATCAGAAATGTCTTCTAGTGAGTGACCTAGACACCCAGCAAGTCTGAACTTGCCACCAAAGACTACCAACCCAAGGCATGTCTCGAGAGTCCAGGCTCCTGATCCCACAAGGGGCACTTCAACACCAGGTCTGGAACAATTTATTGTTATTTCAGTCATGGTGACCCACTGCCAGATAACACCACGGGCACAGCTGGTCCGCTGCTCCTCCTCTAGCTCCTCCACTGCTCCTCCAGCCCACCAGCACCTGTATGTCCATTGCTACACATAAGCTCGCACAATACTATTGCCTACAGCTGATAGTGGACCTGCTACACCACGTTAGCTTCACACTGCTCTCACCATAAAATCATTCCGCCGACAGGCTCAGGACGTGCTGCATTGTGTCACCCGTCACATTTAGCCTGTTAAATATCTCCTTCTTGAGTTTACATGCAAACCATCCTACAAAGCTACTAAGCTGCCATATGGAAATCCCGCAAGCAACTGAAGAAAGCAGTGGTGTTAACTGCACTTAAACAATGTCTGGCTCCTATACAAAGTAGTAGTATGTTGTTTCATGCTAGTGCCTAGCAACCCCAGACGTTCCCCAAAGCCTCCCCAGGCTAAGTGAAGTCCGGGTGCTGAAGAAGACAGGCTGTGACACTGCTAGGGAGGAAAAAAGTGCAAGATCAAACAGATGCAAGGAGACTGGGCTGGGAAGGCAGGAGAGCCCAGAAGACAAGCCTGTCAGCATGACAGGTCATCACATGGCATACTTGAGGAAGATTAGGTAGCAAGTAGCATTAATAATGCTGTTTCAGCCTATAGAATTTCTGTGTATACATGGGAAGTGTAATTATCCCTACTCTATTAAAAAGAAAATTGAGGAGACACAGAAACAAAAGAATAAAAAAAGTTCAATGCTCAAGGTCACCTATAAAGTCAAAGGAAAAAGAAAAAAAGAAAAAAAATCCCTGAGACTCCAGACCAATAGCCCATTTAGTGGGGTGTGCTAATTTCATGTCAAAGAGGCACTCATTTAAATACCCACTGGTCATCTGATACTCTTCATGTTATCTAGATTATACAGTTGGAAAAAGACACAAATCGCCTTTTCTTACATCCATATAGTTACATTGTATATGAAAACCTAGCAAAAATTTTAAACCACAACCCATCACACAACAGATATTCAAAAGAATATTCAACAATTAAATCTGTGCTAAAGGTTTGCAGGTCATTTTTTGCCTACTAGTGTATTAATGATGAAATAAGCCAATGAGTGAATTTCCAGGGGAAGGGGTTAACAGCTAGTACAGATGGGTGGGAGGGAATAGGTTGCACTAAATCCATTAGAAATAAGGAAGACCTGACAGAAGCTAATGGATTTGCACCATTTCCCCCATAACTGTTCACTTAACACAGGGTTTTTCCTTGCTTAGTATTTAATACCGCTTCACACAATGAATTGAGGGGGAAAAACAGGCACTTTGATAAATGGCTTGAGAGGCTGCCTGGATGTGAGGTTTCCAAGTGTCCCTGGGCTCCTTAGGGAAACAAAGCTGTGCTCCGTCCCGAGCCCTGCTCGGCAGCCTCAACAGATACCTATCACCTGCAGCAGACGCACACTGAAGAAAAACCATCCTCCTGCAACAGAGACCTCAGTGTTACCATACATCTATCAACACACAAATTATTTCTGCCACTTATACATACTCCACTCTGCCTGTATCCCATTTCTGCACTAAGTTCAGAGATACTTATTTTTTACTATCATTTCTCTTTCCCTCTCCTCTTTCTCATGGCTGAATGAAACCCCAGAAAACAAAACAAAACACCCTACCATGCTGCAGTCATCCTCCAAAATGAGGCAACTTCTTGACTGCATTTGAAGCCTTCACCTCATTCACACAGCCCAGATCAGCACAAAATTGCCAGGGCATGGCCTGGCTTCAGGAGCCTCAACAGCCCAAAAGTCACAAGCCCAAACCTCATGGACTCCAAAAAACCTGGGACTTCACTGCAACTCAATACCTTTGCAAGCAGCCTACACCAATCCTCCTTCCTCCCAAGCGCCAGGTACCATCACAAGACTCTAGAGAAACACCTCCTAAATTAGTCAGTAAGATCAATGGCTCTGCAATGAAGGCGAACCACGGCAAGATAAAGTTTAGCTCCAGGAGCAAACTGGCCTCCTGCGGGGAGGTCAAAACCCAGCCGCTCCAGCAAGCACGCTCCCTCTTAGATACTGGGCACCCTGGTGAGACTAAAACAGCAGTGCCTGCAGGAGAGGGCTTTCCTCACCTGGTGGGATTTGGCATCTTGTTTTATTGCAATACAAAATAAGCAAGAAATCCCACCTGAGAGCCACACCATTGAGACCTACACACATCCAGACAGGGAGCAGCAAGCCCCTACCAGTCCCGGCTAAGGAGGAAGAGCACCGCTGCCTTCAGCACTAACCTCTTCCCGCGTCTTCTGGAAAGCCAGCCATAGAAACCTTCCCGGGAGAGGCACAAACACACCTCAACTGCATCAAAGCCTTCCAGCATGGGGAGGCTCTGACCTCAAGACTGTAAGGGTATTACATACCCAGGCAGAGACGGGCAGTGGGCTGCTAAGCCACATGCCTGCCTCCACCCACCACCATGTCGCAGACTGCTAAAAAGCACCCTCTCCCAATCCTAGCTTTAACTTTGGTCTCCACCAGCAGCTGCCCCACAGCCTACCTATGCAGAAGTGCACAAAGGCTCTTCCCACTCCAGGTGGTGAGATGCCCCAACCCACTGCCGGCAGGAGACAGCCAGAGCTACGGCGTTACCGCAAGCGCAAACAGGAGACATCGTGGCATGTGGGTTAAGCACAGCATGTCCTCCCACCCCTGCCACAGTGGCACCGGCCCCTTGCCTTCCCTGCAGGTGTACAGCACCCACCCCCACTGTGCCACAGCTGGGGAGCCTGCACCCGGCCCCAGGGGATGAGCATCCTACCATGAAGGTAGAAGAGGAAGAAGCAGGTGAGAAATTGTCCTTCTCAGAAGAAGGATGCAGTGGCAGGGGGAGAAAGAAGGCTATATTGCCAGGTCTCATCCAAATCACCTTCAAGATGGAGTAGGTTAAAAGGAAAAGTAAGGGAACTTCTCATTGTGGGAGCAATTAATTCAGATGTGCTTACATTTCCTCCCAGTTCTACTTCAATTCTGCTGTAGAAGCACAGGCTTGTAAAAACAGTAAGAAGATGGACTTGCTTAGCCTTCAAAGTTTTATTCACAGCAAGATTCATTAAAACTGTAAGAAGACCCCCTTAGTTATTTTTTTCCACACAGCATCTCAAAAATAGATTTGACAATTATAGGATTTTTGTTGCCTTGCGTTTTTTAGGTGCCTATATTTTTACAAGCATGGCTACCTGGGTTGGAACTGGTAAAAATGCTAAAAGCAGCAGATGCAACAAAGCTTGGCACGAGGAACTTCTGCAGCATGAGCCACGCAATCAAGCGTATTTTAGAGTGGATAATTAATACTGCATTTCAGTTTCCCTGAGCACCTCCACCAGTAAAACAGATTTGAAAATGTGCAGATAGTTTATTAAACATGGCAAAGTGATTACATTAGAGAAATAAGATGTAGACTCACTGGTGTGCACGGATTTAAAGTAAAAAAAGAATATTTAAATTTTTTCCAAGGAAGCTAACAAGTCCCTGATCACAACCTACAGCTTGGCAAGAATAGGATTCACAGGTTTATTCATGTTATTTCCCAGGCAGACTAGTTCTGCATTAGCAGAGCATTAATCAAAGTCTAAACACTTAAGGATCCTTACTCAATATAGATTCTTCCTCTGTTTGAAGTCCACCTCATTTTTCCAGATGCGATTCCAGATCCCACAGTGATTTTGCTATTTCATACAAAAAGCAAAGGAAAAGTGGGTTTCCTCAAATTCACAGAACAGAATCGAAAGGCACATGAAGGAAGCAGCAGCAGAGTGCCAGCCTGCAAACTCACTCAAACAAACCCAACAGAAATAGAAATGTCACTCTTCAGGACACTCTTTCAGCTAAGCTGGTAGCAAACAGGATGTGAGCATCGGTCGCTGTGTGCAGAGAAGAGGTTATTCAAAATAGCAAGTTCAGGCACAGAGCGGGTCTTTTACCCGGTAAAGAAAGAGTGGGAGTAGAAGGTTTCAACCCACACACCGCAGCCCTGCCTACTTGGGTTTTCCCCGATGTCTTTTTAACTGAATTATCTCGCAAGCAGTTGTTTCAAAGTGCGATGTTCACAGGTAGCCCCCATGAAACAGGGCTACACAGAAAGCCTGCGCGTGCTTTGAGCGTGCCAGGAGGAGGAGAAATGACAGGCTCCTTGGCAAAATGAGACCATGGACAACCTCAGTAGCACCGGCAGCCCTGAGAAGAGAGACCGGGGTGCTTGTTGAAAGACACATTGTCCACGGAAAGGAACGATTACTGCTTGGCTTGAACGTGAGAACAAGAACTAAAACAGAGTGGAGCAGGGGAGGGGGAAAAAAGAGAAGACAATGCTGTTTGATGGAGTCTAGAAACTTCTGTAAATTAGAAAAGCTGTACCAACTTCTACAATGGGGCAACTCACAGTCTTCACCCTCCCACTCCTCGGCGTTTACTAGCTAGCTATTACTCATTCTGATCATCGTACACAAAAAGGCTGCTGATCAATACTGCACAAGGGTGATTAGTGCTCAGTGATTAAACATCAGTGTATGAATTTATGTGGCTTAACATGCCTAAAGTGGAAGGCAACAGGGAGAAACAATTTCTGAGCAGACTCCAGTAATGAAAATTGACAATTTGCCCAACATCAGATGTTGATGTTGTAAAGAGTTCAGAAGTAACAAGGAGAAGATGTATGATATTCTCAGAAGGATGGAAAATTGTTTTCCTCCAAATTATTCATGATCAAATATGCCTTTGAACAGATCTACCATCTGAAGGAAAAGAAAATCTTATTTAAGGATGCCAAAGCAAGGCTATTTTGATGACACAGGTGTCATGCAAACAGGCCTACTGTGACCCAAGTCACTGTTCCAGGTCTCCTGTGATCTTTTTTTTCTATCAGTTTCACACAGGAAGCCGTCATATTTGACACACCAAAAATAGCAGATGGTTTACAAATGAAAATCTTGCTTCATAAAAGGCTGCAACTTCTTTCTTTTCCGAAATGCAAATACACTTTCAGCACACTGCAATGATGACTTAAAGCACTTGCTTCTGCCATACGTTCCTCAGACAGACATTTATGAAAGGTTCCATTTCTAGGTGATACAAGTCAGAAAAGAGAGAACTAAGAGGGGAAAACCCACAGAAGTAGCAATCGGAAGTGTATACCTGAATGTGAAAAGCAACCAAAAATAACATACAAACTCCCTTACAGAGAAAAATGCATCGCTAGAAAATGAGGTCCAAACTGTTGAGGGTCCTATCCAAAGACTGAGCAAAAAGGAAGAGGCACCTTATAACTGACTCCATTCATCCTACTGATGATAAAAAATTTTGACAGCAGTGATCTTACCTTTCAGAGCTGCATAATGTACCAAATCTTCCTGAAAAACAGTAAGCAGCCCTTGAGTGTGCTGGTGGTGTGAAAATCCACCACCACCTGCCCCACAAAAGGAAGCCAGATACACCAGCTAGCTCCAAAGCACCAGCCCACGGAAACGGGCTGGCATCCTCCAAAGGGTCCTTCTTCTCTTCATAGTTACACCCGGTGACCATAAATGCTGACACTTGCAGTGTACAGAAGAGGATTTCTGTAATTACTGTGTTTTCCTTGCAAAAGACTCTCCAGGGCAATACTAAACACACCACCACCAAAACAGTCTGAAAGAAACTTGACAGATTACAGCTTTATCATAATCTCCAGAATCTGGCTTTAATATTGCCGATTCATAGCATTTTTAGCATGTTGAGATTCTGAGTGTTTCTATTAGAAGTCATCAGATGGTGTAAAATCGGGGGGGGGGGGGGGGGGGGGCCGGGAACCCAAACCAAAATGTTTCCAGCTGTCTTCACTTCTGTAAAAGAGCCCATGAAAGATCTAAAGGCTCTAAAATAAAGCACACATCTCCTCCCCCATTATTTTGAATAACATGATTTTTAAGCCTATTTCTTAACTTTTAAGGCCCAAATTTCTATATAAATAGCCCCTCACACCATCCTTACCATATCCGTATTATTACACACACACCCCTAGATGCTAACATTACTTGGCCTAACTTAAAAGCCATGCAACACACACACAGAGAATTTATCTGGGCAATTACAGAATTCCTTTCCTTTCCAAACAAATGAATGTCTCTGTACACAGTGTGAGAAGGTCAAGGCTACACGTGGCATGGATTGAAAAGCCATTTAAACCAGCTCTGGAACCGTTTTCTTGTTTAGCCTGATGCCAAACAACAGGAATCAACAGATAGTCAAACAGGAAAAAACCCAAAAGTTTACTGATGAAGCAAATTCTTCCTCTTTTTTATGCATGTCTAAATAAAATATTCAGACTGCAAATCCAACAACAAGTTTGTGGACCCTGTTTTATAAATTGTGAGGGAAATAAATCAAGGTTGATGTGGCACACAAGTGGATAATTCTATCGTATTTTAGACACGATCTCTTGTCCCATCAGCTCAAGCCCAGACAAATGCATTTTTGGCATACTAGACATTGGAGGGTGAGTGGGACTCGAGTGCTGGTGAAGGAGCAGATGGTAATTAGCAAAAGTGGTTAGATCATAAGCATGTTTACTTTGAAACTAAAATAATGCAAGTATTTTAGCTGGGGGGTGAGGACATTTTCCTATTTTTTTCCTAGTCAGCAGAAAAACATGATGAGAAAGCAAGATCTTTCCTATAATTTCAATACTACAAATTAAAATCAAAGCTTTCTAAATGAAAATTTTATATTTCTTCTCAAACAAGAATGAGAGAAAAGCTTGTCTCTTAATGAAAAAGGGTCATAATTACATTTCTGCTTTTCCAAATTCAAAATTACTCAGCTCTAAAAGCCAACAGCAAATGACACATCAAAGCAGACTTGCTAAGCCAAGAACAGGGAACTTCAGTCCTCTGAACAAAAGCAGCATTGCCCAAAAGGCAGTGATGTCTTACAGGTGTTTTAGCAAAACCTGAAAGAACATAAAATTTGCCAAAGTGGAGGTCTTCTACTAAATTTTAAGTGCTGGTTTGCTTTGGGAAAAAAAAAGAGAGACCATTCAGGTTAGTTAGACTCTTAATTTAAAGTGATCTCTTCAGACTAATTGGTAACCAGTTGTGGCAACAGAACATGTCTGTCCTAAGGAAATTTTGCAGAGATGTACCACTGACAGTGTCTTGTTTTCCTAATGCAGAGATACAAGTAGATAGAAAGCTTTGTGTGACAACCCAAATCCATACTACTTTTTGTTCCCATTTTCCCTTAAAAGTGTTTGGATGATCTAAAAAACAATATGATTATATAATGCTTTTTATATATAAAATATATTTGTATACACACACATACATATACAGATAGAGAGATACAAAAATAAATTAATTTAAGCAGAAAAGAAGGTACAGCCTGAACAATAAAATCCCATTTGTCTCAATAGCTGGGAGCTAGCAGCGTACTGAGTCTTCTGCGCAATTTGTCTCTATGACAGCTTCCTTCCTCTTTCTCTGCCATGCAGCCAGAAGTCTAGAAAGTATTAGAACTTGATATAAAATTGTCAAAAATAAAATCTACCCTCTTTTACAACAGCAAGGTTTGTATATTTAAACATGAGCATTGAGGAAGAAAACATCCATCTTTAGAGAAAGGAAGTAAGAGAGAAAATCCAAATAAATTAGTGCAACGAGGTAATTATGTAACAATAAATGCATTACGTTAATTGCCAAAACAGGAAAAAACATTTTGGACAAGTTCATCTGACTGCTTCAAAACAAACTATGCAATGCTAAAAGCACTAGCATTTGTCTGATTCCCAGCCATCCCGTCCACATCCTGACTCTCCAACTTCCCATCTTCCCCAACAAAAGCTTGAAAATCTGCATTTCCCATGCACACCGTGCATTTCTTCCTACCTTAGCTATGCAGGCAAGCCAACGAATCACACTATTCACCTACAGCTCCTTAGTCCTGAAGTACTTCAGGAAGGGTGGAATTATGTAAGAATCGTATCATTATTTCCAGTTAAGTTTATAAATAAATATAATCTCTGAAAGGGATTCCTGCAGAACTAAATACCTTTTGACCCAGGAGCTCTGTACCATTTTCTCTCAAAGTATAAGCGTAATTGTAGCTCCACCTGAGCGGGCAGCATGCCGTTCTTACAGCCATCAAACACTCCTCTCCAAAAGCGTTCGAAGTGCTCCCAGGAGCAGTGAGGATCTCTGTAAGTGCAGTGCTTCTGTGTTACTCTAGGGCCAGAGAAGGCTGCATGCAGCCAGCCAGTGCAAGGTAGCGGCACTAAGGAGAATCTTGCAAATACAGCTTTTCGTGCGTGGCAAGGACTTTATTGCTGAAGATGAACCATGTAAGAACTATTTAGTTCTCCCCAGCAATTCAAATAAAACAGATCTAATTGCAAAACTGCTCCGTTTATTACGTTCTGTATCCCTTAACCTTAGCAGTGATGTTTACCCCCACCACCCAGTCTAAAACCAGAGCATTTAAAGAATGATTTCCCTAATTTTACTGGAACAGACAAAACCTATGGAGAGATGTGTCCCCACTCTCCACTCTAAATGGTGAGGAAAAGAGATAAAAGTATGTAAATGAAAGCTTGAGATAAGGCATCCAAGCACCTAACCCTAGGTCTTGCATTAACTCCCACAGCCCCTGCAAGCTGCACTGCAGGCATTTTTTTTTTCAACTGTAAACTCAGAAAAACATTTACAATAGTTGCCTCATCTCAGTGAGTACCCTCCCACAGTAGGCAGCCATGGGATCTCATAAATACAGCTCTGGAGCAGAGCCTAATTTACTGCTCATAGCTTGAATCAGTGTGAATTCAGCATTCAACTAGATTCTCTTATGCAAAATCCCATCAAGAAGTTTCTGCTCCATGTACTGTCACAGACACTTTTCCTTGCCATTCCCCATACAGAAGTCCATTTATTCCTCTGCTTACCAAGTCATCTTTCAGCAAGTTACACTGGCATTTCAAAATCCTGACAGTACTCAACTAGTGGTAAATTGCTACCGTTCACTGCTGCAATGAAATACAGCCATTCAGCATGCCATAGATAGCATTTCAGTATCTTAAGTCAGTGGCTGAGGGCAACAATTTGGTTCCTTTTCCACTGTAGCAAGGAAAAACCCATTCACATTTAAGATCCTTGGAATGAGTCCTCCCACAAATTCCCACATCAGTTCCCAGGAAAAAGCTTCCATAACACCCAGAATGGAATTTGAAGAACATAACTAACGAATTAAGATGTACTGTCTCCAAAATTACTATTATGGATAACTAAGATCCAGAGACATCATTTATGGCCACAACTGTTGCCTTCCACAGCTCAGTCCCAATTCTGCTGTTTACTCAAGAGTAAATGAAAAGCAGCTCCTCTGAAGTCAGGAGTCCAAACTGGTAAGAGAACAGAACAAAACAAGTAACGTTCCAGCCTAAGAAGGACGAATAGTGACCCACCAAAAATTCAGGAGGAAAAAAAAATCTATGCTGAAGTAGGAAAGTCACTCCTCTTCTTCCTCCCTACTGTTGCTTATCTTACGGGACCTCTATCACTGATGAGTCTGACACAACTTACAGCTATACAAGAAATTTAGGACTTTGTGGAAGCCAGTTGAGTTGCCAGTAAGTACATAAATCTTGTCAGCATCCAGACTGTTATAAATGTGCTTATTCTCCAGCAAAGATAACCACAGTTTTATTGCCATTGCAATAATCTGCACTAAACGACCAGACAGAGCAGCAACAATGAGCATGGTGCAGCTGCAGTATCTCATCTACCAAGCATCTCAGCAGCTCCAGCCACTTGATCGGCAAGATCTGACGGCAGCTAAGAGAAGTCCCAGGCCAGCCAGACTCTGCTGAACGGCAAGTGTCCCAGTAGCCATCCACAGGGCCACTGTCGAACAGCAACAACATTTTTGCTTCTTCAGAAGAGCTGCCTTTGTCCCCACAATTAAAGAAAGCATACTGTACTACTTCTGTGCCTGAATTCTTCCAAACCAGAGAAAACACACGCAGGAATTAAGTTAGAAAATCTAAGATACAAGACTGATACAAGCATTCAAGCAGACGTACAGGATCCATTTTACCTTTAAAGACATCAGAGCATGAGCGTCAAGGACAAGGACTCATAGGCACACCTGAACAGACTGCTCATGTTTCTCTGCTGCTTGTCAATTAAGCACTGCCAGACAATCAATTTTGGCACCTCCTCTCTCCCCCAGCCCACCTGTAATTATTTCCCACCTCTGGCACTGAGCAAGTACCCTGCTTTTGGCCAGCTCTAAGACACTGGAGCAGGTGAGGAATGGTTGGGGGAGGGACTGAAACTAACTGGGAATTAGACTGAATGACAGATGTTAGGAAGCAAAATTAAACATTTTTTTCCTTGAGACCAAAGCTTAAATGCTGAATCATAACAAGCCTCTTGCTACTACTGAAGAAAGCAAAATCTCAGTTCTTAAACTGCTTAATAACAAACAAACGAGAAGTACCAGAAAACCAGCAAGATTCATACGTGTCTCATTAAAGCACACTTTCTTCAGTATCTTCCTTTACCTAGAAGACAGGAGACTTGACTTATACTGGTTCAAAATACCAGATTATGAACCAAAACATGAAAGTAAATACTTGAGAGAGAAATCTTATTAGCTTAAAAAATACTTATAAGCACAGTCTTTCCCTAGATGCTTACTGAGCAAAACTTCAGAGGCAGCCATGCAGGTGGGTTTTTTTAAGCAAATCTGTATTCACAAGATTAACTGTATCACAAAATATTGGTTTGTTATAGCTACACACTGTGCTTGCACCACGACCTCATCTACCAACGGTCTGCCAAGTCTTGAAGTGACAGAAGTCAGTTACTTCTATACACTAAGCCACCACTGACCAATGTACAAAAAACCACCAAAGTTAAAAATAAGAGTCATACTGGGTCCCTTTTTCATAAGGATTCCAGCTTGTGTTACCCTGCACCATTCATTTGTTTTAACTAGATTTATAATGAACCTTATCTTTCAGCAACTAGCTGAAAACAACGCAGAAGGAGCAGGTATGAGCAGCCTCGAGACCGCGTCTCAGACCCCACCGGGCCAGTCGTTCGAACAACTTTACCAGGAATGCGGAGCTGCCACAGGAATGAGCTAAAGTTTTAGCTGCCTCGGTCAGCGAGTGGGATGCAGCAACTGCCTGAAACCAGAGCAAGAAAAGGAAGCTTCTCCAGCAACTCAAAGGCTACTTCAGGCTGCCTGAAGAGTATTTTCAACTACTCAGTTATTTTCAACTGCTCAATTACAATCAAGTCTTTTAAATGCTTTTTCATGAGGTCTTCACCCAGGAAGAGAAGCCATGCAGCACGATTTATTGTGCTCTTTCAGCCAATGTAAAACACTTTACTTCCCTTTTAGGAAAGGAAGGAAGAAGTTTAAGGGACACATATTTTGTAATTAAAATGGATTATTTAATGTGTTGTTGAAGAACTGAAGTGCAAGACAGAAAAGCACGTGCTTGGCCAGACCAGCAAGCCCAGCTGGTCTCTGACAGTCAGCCACAACCAGAGGTAGCACAGCTGCCATTGTCAGCTGGGTCCTCAGGGGCATGTCTTGCCTACCGCCACAGGTGTTTCACGGCGATCCCCCCGGGCCAGCATTCGTTAATGGACATGTAAAGCACTCCTGTGTATGTATGTACTCCAGCCCCATCATATGCAAGGCCTCCTGTGCTCAAACCAGAGCGTGGCCCCAGGGTGCTTCATCTGCTGGCAGTGACAACAGCAGTTCGTTAGCTTTCTGAGAATTAGGAAGAAACCTAGGTGGTGATGGGGACGTAAAGACAGCTGCACCGAAAAGCCTGACAATTGATTTTATGGACATCCTTTCCTCTTCCATAATAGCTTTTCAGAGGATCCACAGCACAACTCCACTCAGAGCCACCTCTACTGCCAGTATTAAGACTTTTGGGCAACAGAAATAAACAAACCTCGCGAAACTGAGAAAACATGTGTGCGCACCCCTCCTCGCACTGTCTTCTTAGGACCATTTCACCCACAGGCGCAATCCAGCACCAAGCATGTACCTGACCGAGCATAAAAGCAGCCCCAGTGATTTCAGCACAGCTTGTGCTTTCAAAGGTAAGAGCATCCCCCTTCCCTTCCCTGTCTTCTCCTACTGCTGCCAGGTCAGCTCTGAGCTGGCTGAAAGCCGCGGGCACAGTTTCATGCCAAATTAAACAGAGCTGAGCCCACGGCCTGTGCTGACACTGGTGCTCCTCTGACCACAGTGACCATGAGCTAAGCAGTGAGCTGAAAATGAATCGAACTAAATTCGCCCACTGAAAAATAACCCAAACGAAAATAAACACAAATAGTTTTCAGCCCGCTCACTGCGTGGTGACACACGTGCAGTTTGAGCTCGAAAGGGGCTGGCAATACAGCCCTGGATCAGTTCGATCCCCCAGCAAAGGGAACAGGTGGCCAGATTGGGCAGGGACCATACCTGCTGGTGGCAGCCCAGATTTTGATCACTTTAAATCAGCTGTAAAACACCACAAAGAGCCACCAACACAGGCCACTTGAACAATAAATAGCACAGTCCTGCTCCTAGCAGAAAACAAAAAGAAACGTCTCCAGCAGAAGAAAGTCTCCCATTGTATTTAAACGTCTTTTCTCATTTCCCCCTGGCCTTTACCTTGTGGTAGGGGCCACATCCATTAACCCACCAAGCAGTCATGCACCAACTCTCCCCGCAGCTGCCAGCCTCTTACCAGGCCTTTCTTCCATCAGGGATGGCTTGCCTCTTTAGCAATCCTAACCACAGGTATTCCCCAGCCTCCCCATCATCTCTACTCCATCATGTTGGCACAACTGTTTGCTGGACTGCTCCTGTGACCTGAATCAAGCTGAAAAGCAACTCAAGAATTAAAAAAAGCAGGAAAGAAACATCCAGCCGGATCAGATCTCTGACCAGATCTGTGTTTTGTCATAGAAATGTAAAAGTTCATCTGCCAGGAAGGTGTTGGACAAAACAGCCAGGAGCAAGGGAGGTGCAACCACAGCTGAAAAATGGGACTCATCAACCCCACCACAGCCCAAGCCCAACGGGTAAAAAGCAGCTCACCCCTGCTTTGCTGCCTGGGCTCTTTCAGTGCTGCTTAACACACTTTGTATCGCCTTTGCTGGGGGTTAGGAGCACAGACACAGCCAGTTACTCCAGTTTATTTAACCTAAATAGCCAATTCCCTCTGGTAAGTAAATAGCCTGTCAATGCGCAACTAACACCCCAGTTACCCAGCAGGGCACCTGCCCACAGGTTATCTTAACCAACAGCAAGATAATGTAAATACCTTAGATATAAGGTCCAGAGGACTCTCCGGATATTGCCAGCTCTTCATCATTACTTGAAAAAGAACTGATTATGCTTTGTACAGCTCTAAACCAGTGTCATGGTTTAACCCTAGCCGGCAACTAAATGCCATGCAGCCACTGGCTCACTCCGCCTCCCCTGCCGCCCCACCCCTGACGGGATGATGAGGAGAGTCGGAAAAAAAAGTAAAACTTGTGGGTTGAGCTAAGAACAGTTTAATAACTGAAGCAAAATAAAATATAGAAATAATAATAATTGTAATGCAAAGGAAGGTAAGAAAAAGAGAGAGAAATAAAACCCAGGAAAAAAGACAAGTGGTGCACAATGCAACTGCTCATCACTCACTGACAGATGCACAGCCAGTTCCCCAGCAGCGATTCCCCACCAGCCCCCCCGCTGGCCAACTCCCCCTGGTTTATATACTGATCATGACATCCTACGGTATGGAATATCCCTTTGGCTAGTTCAGGTCAGCTGTCCTGGCCATG
>JAVKLA010000040.1:3246672-3310387 GCA_034782735.1 Sagittarius serpentarius
CCCCCCCCCCCCCCCCCCCCCCCCCCCCCGTCGTAGCAAATTCATGCGAGACTCCCATGCCATAGGTAGGGTGCACAGCCAGCACCAGCCAACCGGGTAATCCACACCACAGCTTTGGGGCCAGCTGATGTTGCTGAGGTGAAGGCAGCTGGATGATGCTGGCTACCAGGGCAAACGCAGCCCCATTCAAAGCCACGTGCAGCTGTTACCTCTAGTGGAAAACTACTCCTGCAACTCCTCCTTCCTCTCAGCTCTCCAAGCCACATAATCTCATGGCTCTCTCAAGATGCCAGTGTGCGCCCATCTGTTGGAAGGCTGGGCTCCTCTGTGCTTTGTTTGTATCGTTACAACAAAGTGTAGATATTTTTTACAAGAAATCAGCAAATTCAGATGTTCACAAAGCAAAAAGTCACATATTCAACTCAAAGGAAAAGTTGTGGCCTCTTTGAATTGCATAATGCTCACCTCCTTACGTATGAAATTGCCTCTCTGCTCATTCATTACCACGCACAGGTCCCAATCCAAAGAAAGCTGACATTTATACACTCCAGTGATTACAGGGTAGTCAGTGGGAGAGTGCAGCTTTGCAGAGCGAGAAAGTCTGTAAGACCTGGCCAGATGAGGCCAGAGAATACATGTATCACCCTTACTTTTACTTATTTCTGTCTATTATCACAACTTCTGCAATAGTGGAGAAGGCAAAACAAATGGGCAGGAACAAGCACAGCCATCAGTAACATTATTTGCCCTTCTGCTACAGTGCTGGTCTCACACACTCCTTTTACACAGCCATGGTTGTCTCTGGATTCTCATACGCACCCATGAAGAGACATGCTACACTCACGCATGAAGTGTAGGACTGCAACTGGGCCTAAAGACGCTCCCTATCTGCAGACTCCCCACAAATCCAGTGCAGGGAGGGGTCCCTGGCACGTGAGCTGCTCTAGGAAAGTAATCCTGGCACGTGCTCCCTAGCTATGGACCAGGATCCTGTGGTGTAAGGTACTGAGCAAGCAAAGGAAGAGCAACTGCCTCTGCATCAAGATCAGGCAAGTTCAAGAGACAACAGGGAAACAAGAGGACAGTAAGGCAAATTTGGCCACTTAGGTGTGCACCACTGGATTTGCAGAAGGACTGTGTATTTTACCGGATTTTGTTGATGGCTCTCCTAACGTACCTGTACATGCTGACTTGGCGTCTACGAACCTCTCTGGACTTGCAGAACAGTCCCTGTCGAGCAGCTGATCTCTGTGAGTGAGCAAGCACCTGTGTGCAGGGAGGGCATGTGTGTGCATGCATGCCATAGCAAGTATGTGCTCAAGTCTCTTCAAGACTGGGATTTTGGTTGTCAAGTACCCAAAGGGGGTCCTTACTGAAGTTAACGGGTTCCACTTTAGCAGAGTTTCTTCTTTCATAGGTCAGGCAGATGGAATAAGATCTTGAAAGTGGCCAGATGGAAATTTATGTCTGTGCTTGCCTTACTGAGTGGGAAGTGTGATACTGGTGCCTGCAGAGTCCTTAGGGAGGTGAGCTGAAGCTGTTCTCAGGTACCCCAGTGCACTGTGACTCTCATGCGCTGTTTGATTGCACCCTTGGATGTATGCCAGCACTAACTAAATCAGCATCCAACCCTCTACCTTTATTTCTCCCTGTATGTCCCTGTCACATAAGTCCCATTTAACCTTTACTGTGAAGAGTTGAAGAAGCCAGTCACGCCAAAGCTCCTCTCGCCCACCTCCTACTTCCAGCCATGTCCTAAGGAAGAGCAGGGCAAATGCACAGTGATACTCTGCAGCGTTCCCCTGTACTTCCAGAGACCTGCTGTTTAAAAGCTTCAGCTAAAGATGGGATCAGATGCTGTGGTATGCTATAAACCCAAAGATACTTTTTATTCTCTCAATTTGTCTAAAAAAGGTTCATGTAGGCTTCAGCATCAACAGCCTGTAGCAAGCAGTTCCATGTTTTAACTATTGACTGTGTGAAAAAAGTTCTTCCTTTGCTTTAAACCTGCCACCTGATAGCTTTACTTGAAACCCCTATTTCTTGTATTATAATTACTGTATATCTAGGACATGTGACTCATGTCTATGCAGACTCTCTTGATTTCATAGTGCCTTTCTACTGCTCAGACAGCGCAACTAATACACTTAATTCTGTATTTCATTCTTTGAAGTAACTACAGGTATAAATAAAAACAATAAAACATAATACATAAGCATATCCATCAATGACCATCTAATCATAGCCATAATTATCAATATTGTGCCTACCCAGATAGGAGAAAAGGGTGTTCTTTTTCAAGAAAATGGTCCTAATAACATGCTTTCCCTTGTAGTCTCACTCTGTAGTTCCCCTTTATAGTCTCACTTGAAGTACCTGGAGCTTTTCCAAGCACTTAATATTTCCATAGAAAATGTGGAAGCAGATCATCCCAGCTGATGATATCTTTATCCATGGAGAGAACAGCAGCTGGAAGATACTGCCTCACACAGACACAAGCTGTAATGGACCAGGCCCTATGCAGGTTCGGTCCTTTTAAAAAGTTGCAGCTTCAGAGTTACCAAACTTCTCAGGGGTGCTCTAGTGCAAGTCGCAGCCTCTGGCTTACACCTGGCACCTGCCTAAGACAGAAGGAGCACGGCCAAGGTGGAAATGGTCTGGGAGATAAGGAAGCACCGTGGAGCATGGTGGGAAGGGACAGAGAGAGCGAGCGCTTTCAAAGAGTGGCGTGGGGCTATGTCGAGTCCAGGGCGGTGATATGGGAAGCAACGGCCTTGCATCATCTTGTACTCAAGTTTCAGCTCTGGCCCCATGTGAAAAGGGCAACCCTTGCTCCAACAACCTGCACTCATCGTTATACATGACCTCCTTATGCTCGGATTGATGCAATAATAATAATAACCGATAAATAAGGGTGAACATACATGCAGGAACTTAATTTCCGCGCAAAGTATCCCGAATTCTTCACCTGTGCTTCCAGCTCCTGGGAGCACTTCCTAACCACAGCGCACAGTGCAGGGCAGGAGACCTGTCCATTTTGAGGCAAAGACCAGCAGTGTTTTGCGGCTCAGCTGGCAGGATGTTTTTGAAAGCAGCTCAGTTCAGTCAACAATCTCCCTCTAGAGTCCAAGTACATCACCTCAAAAATATGTCTCAGCTCTTCTGGCACAGAGCCTGGGAACCCAAATTTGTTTCTGATCCAGGTCCTCCAGCTGGCAGCGTAACAAATTGCTGTCCTGCCACCAGGATGGATAAAGTCATTTTTCACTCATTATGTTGTTCAAAAATAGAGCAGGAGCTTTATTTAAAACAAGAAAGCAATACACTGTGCTTCAGGAAATTAACAGGGCAAAAAAGCTCTTTTGCTTTGTAAACCACAAGGACAAGAGACTGAGTTAGAACAATGTGAGTTAATATCCCAAGGAGCTTGACCAGAAAAAACATACTCCGGTTACAAATTCTACCGCTCCCCGTCTTGCAGCTAAGCCTAACATTACATCCATGTCAGGCAGCCTGGCTTTTCCTGCAGATCGCTAATATTTTTCCCTGCAGTCTACAGAATGGCTTCAGGCAAAAAGGTACAGACCCATACCAGCTGCTGGATGGGATAACCTACAGGTGTTTCCCTCCATGAGCATGGGATATATCTGAAGGGCGCTGCAGTGATACCTCTGCTGTTCTGACTGCACCTTCCTCGGGTATGAGGCATCGCTGTCTTTCTCGGGGCGCAGTCCTGCAGCTCCTCCCACCATGAGAGGCAGCCCTGAGAAGCAGCACCCTGAGCATGAACCCTGTTTAGCTGACAAACTGCGAGGACTCCACTGGACTTCTGTCAGAGGCTCGTGACAGCGGTAACAACAGTTCCTTTAAATCCAAGTTGTTACTTAACAGCCAGATAAAGAAGAGCAGGCAGGTGTATCTTCTGTCACCCGACAGTTACACAGCTACAGCTGACTCATTCACAAGCTCCTGAGGAGACCCTGCTCTCCCCTAAGCAAGTCTCCCTTGGACTCTGCCTCGCCACAGTGAGGGAAGGACTGGCCACACAAGCCACTCACGCTGACTTGCTGGCCTTTGCCTGCAGGATCCTTCCATCCTCTCGCTGCCTGTCACTTGCCCGAACCACGCTTCTGGAAAAGTGATTTACCATCAGCTTTTATTACTGACTGGGTTATTTTTCCTATTAACCTAAATCAATATACTCATACAGTAAACATCCCAAAACTCAAGTCAATGTAGAGAATTCATAAGGTATTACAGATTTATAGATATTTACAGCTTTGATTAGATCCTCAGATGGATGGTGCAATGGAGGCATAGCCAACAGATTAGATTTTCAAGTACTGATGGTAACTTGTAAGAAAAGCACTGGAAAGATTTAAGAGCCCAAGTCTCACTGACTTTTAATTGACTTTCAGTGAAGTTAGTATTGCTACAACCTTCAGGTACTTTGAAAAATGTCATTTTAAAGCCCTGCTAAAGGTTTGCCTGTCTCTCCCCGCCGACACAGCACGCCTGTGAGAGGGGAGGGCAGTTATAGCTGGATATTCATCTTACAAGATGCTTGTCTTGCCTAGGGGCAACGTCCAGCACAGAAATGAGAATGATCCTGGATATATTTTGCCCTCAGCCGTTACACAAACCAGTACGACCAAACCGTCTGTGGCTGCTGTTAGTCCTGCACCCATCCTCCGGCGCGGCTGGTGGGGACAGACAACTCACTCAGTGTTTCCCTCTCCTCTGATAGCTCTACTTTTAATTGCTAATTCAGATGGATGAGATGGTAACACACCCTGTTATACAGTTTATTCTGTGAATTATTTCAGGACTGTGCATGGCAAGTACTGGTTTAGGTCCTAATCCTAGGAGGTTGTGCTGGTTGTAGCTGGGATAGAGTTAATTTTCTTCAGAGTATTTAGTATGGGGAGAGGTTCTGGATTTGTGCTGAAAACAGCGTTGATAACACAGGGATGTTTTCATTACTGCTGAGCAGTGCTTGCACAGCATCACGGCCTCTTCTGCTCCCCACCCCACCAGCGAGGAGGCTGGGGGGGCACAAGAAGTTGGGAAGGGACACAGCTGGGACAGTCAACCCCACTGACCAAAGGGATATTCCATACCATATGATGTCATGCTCAGCATATAAAGCTGGGAGAAGAAGAAGGAAGCGGGGGTCATCTGGAGTGATGGCGTTTGTCTTCCCAAGTAACTGTTGCGTGTGGTGGAGCCCTGCTTTTCTGGCTGAACACCTGCCTGCCTATGGGAAGTGGTGAATGAATTCCGTGTTTTGCTTTGCTTGTGTACATGGCTTTTGCTTTATCTATTAAATTGTCTGTATCTCAACCCACGAGTTTTCTTGCTTTTACCCTTCTGATTCTCTCCCCCATCCCACCAGGGGGAAGTGAGCGAGCAGCTGGTGGGGCTGAGTTGCCAGCTGGGGTTAAACCACGACAGAGGTACTGATCCCCAAAAGGGACATGCCCAGCTCTGCGCAGACTGAAAGAGCACACTCAGCACAATGGAGGCCCGAGCCAGTCCAGAGGATGAAACCACTGCTAAATCATATTTCTGCAGAATCTGTTTCCCATATGCTTAGATTGTCTCTTCTCCGTAACTATTAGCATGTCTTCATTCTTGGGAGCACGTATGAGCGATCATCTAGATTTGAAAGCTAGTTGAAACAAAGAGAAATCACAGTGTCCTTTCATGTGGTAATCTCTAAGGATGTATATGCTACTGCCCGCGCAGTACGGTGTAGGAACAGCCAAACGATGGCACGTCCTGTAAGCAATGTCCCCGTGCTAGCACAAAGACAGACTCACAGTCCGGGTGGCTGAACTTCTTCGAGAGAGAGCTCCTCTGGAGTTCACTGGGTACCTTCAGACAGCACTAGGGTACCTTTACAGAGCACTACATAGGCATGCTCTCGGAGACAACAGATTGGTTTGGTTTGGTTTTTTAAAGAATCTTTGTTAACAAGCAAAAGTCACATTCAAAATATGAATTTTTATTTAAATAAAGGAAAATGTACTAATAAATGAAAACTTGTCTTTTCGTCCTGGGCTTCTACACTGCAGAAGAGGGATTTTCTGCCCAGAAACTTCTGTAAGACTGTTACACAGTATTTCTTCTATTTAAATAGGTCACCTGAGAGGGGAAAATATCTATGCAAAATTTCAGTAAAGCAAACAGATTTCTGATCAAGACTGGCATCTGGCAATAGCTATAGATTTCCACAGATTCATCCCTTATAGCACGGAAGTCATATGTCTGATGCTAACTCAGATGCTTATGGAAAAATCTTGCATACATTAATACAAAATACAGCAACTTTCTTCCATGCTTTTAGATCATCCTCTACAAAAACAAAATAGCACATCCCTGTTACAGAGTTCTGAAAGTAGATCAAAAATCCTATATAAGGAAAGATTTCTCTATTTAGCTCCAATTAATTTGACTTCAGTACAGATATGCTGGAGCCAAAAATAGACCCTAGACTGTTTGACTCCCATTTTCTGTTCTAGCCACTACACCACACTTTGACAATTATAGGTACTTTACATAAACGTTGGTTTCTTTTAGTATTACGTGTTTTCAGTTGCCCTTTCAAATCCACTCCACCTCAAGTGGGCTGCCACATATACATATTCTTCGAATCAAAGAGTTCAGTTTGACACTTCACAGAACTACCTCCTTACAATACAACCCTTGTGATGTATCAGCTAATTACTAGGAACTAAATATATGCGTTTTATCAGAATACAACTATCAGAGTTCATTACCCTGCTGACTGCTGCCAGCTGAGCGTAGTATCAGGTACAGGCACAGCATCTATAAACAATTGCTTCAAAGCACAGAAATAGGAATAGGACTTTAGCAAGAGGTAAGGTCAGGGAAAACATCCGTAAGAGAAACAACCCGGTATTGCTGCCACCAGTCCCATGCAGGCCAGGTCTCGCCATTAAGTGTGTCAATGTAAAGGCTTTGAAAAAAAAAACCAAACCAAACTTCCCTTGTACGCCAGTCTGAGGGCCCAGGAAGGGCAGGTCTTTCCAAATTGGCACCAAATCCTGCCCTCTTTATTCTTGGAAAGGTTTTATTTACATTATTGCAATTCTGGGTAAGAATTGCACGATACAACTCCGAGATCAGACCTCTAATCCTGCCTCTCTGTTTACTGCATTGATTGTGCTCTTTTAGGCTGTGATCTCGCCCTTCCTGCTTAGCGCAGGCTCCCCTCCGTTGGGGATGGGGAATTAAAATGGGATTCAACTGAAAAGCTGAGGCAGAGCAGGGAATGATGAAAACGCATCATCTGCCATGAGCAGCCTTCACCATGGTTAAATTTAGAATGTAGGCTCCTCAAGCAGAGAGATGATCCTCTTTCCCTGTGGGGTACCAGTCACACAGTGCTACATAAATATTAAAATAATAATTGATGATTAATTAATAATGGCTTCCTTTTCCTCATGACCATCTCTCAGCTGCCATAAGAAATATTCATTTCCTTTCTTCTAGATGCAGATACAAACAATCATTCAAAAACTTATCTCCTCAGAGAAAATTTACTTTCCCACTCCTTTTCACTAAAATATTATTTTCTGCAGCCCCGGACATGAGATTCTAGACCATTCACAGGCACTCTGTTTAAGAAATAAACACTAGTTAAAAAAGCCTCAGAAGCCACAATAACTAAAATAAACATCAAGAAGGCAAAGTTGAGGCACAGGAAAAAAAAGCAAATCCCTCTTGCTCCATAACCACGTCCTCTATAAGGCAAAAGTCTTTCAATAAAGACCATTTTAGATGCTGCGAGAAGTATCTAGGGATACCTATGTTCCTTTGGTGACCATAGAGATGGACATCTAACTCTGATCCTACAGATGCCTGGTATCAGTGTATCGTTCTTGCTTTTGATCTGCACCAAATCTCATTTCTGTATAGCTAGAAAACCTCCAGAACTTCAGCAGCCACCGGTTCCTTTTGCTCATCATCTTGCTCTGCCCATCTCTTTCTACGCCAGGGCAGCCTTACTGCACCTCCACCTACTAGCCTCACTCCTGCCACCAGCGAGTCCTCTTGCTAGTTACTGAGCCATCACACAGTCTTCTAGAAGATCTTCTAGCTACTAGCTGCTCTTGTAACCCTCCTAGTTATAAAAAAAAACCAAACCCAAAACCAAAAATCCTTTGTTTTCCATCTGCCATATTCTCCCAGCATTCTGCCCTCAAGCTCCAAAGTTGGTTTCTGCTGCCTGAGTTCACTTGTCTCCAACTTAGCCTGCTTTCTGAATGTCAGATGCTACCAAAGCCTTTCCTTACCAATGACACTACTACTTCTCTTCCTCCTCACCCTTTTTTCTGTTGGTTTTTATTTGGTTTTTTTTCCTCCAAATAACCAGCCGTAGCCTTTCCCAGCTGCTTAGCTCTGCAGGTGTCAACCACCTAGAAAACACTGACCAAGCCTTAAAATCCAATTTAGCTTTCAAGATAATTATTAAGATAAACATGCTTTTTAAATAAAATTCTGTTTCCTTGTGGAAAAAAATTAACATTGTCTAGAACATCAACATTTGTCTAGGAAATTTCTTCATGGTATTTTTCCTGATAATGAATGCCATCTCTTAATAATCCCCCAGGTCCTCTTTAGAGACAATTATTATAAAAACTGATCTTCCTAATGAAGATAGAGTTACTGAGTCCAGAAGTTTTAAATCACTAATCAGGATGGCTGTGAGACTCCATGCAGCCATTAGTTTTAAAACCAGTTTTAAGATGAAGTTGGATCTCTTTCTGAAAGGCATGCTACAGCCCACAGATCGGTGAACCCCAAGGGGCCCTGTGTGCCTACAGCTGCGCAGCGGCGACTTACTGGGCCCTATGAGGTCATATGCAGCACATGCATTGGTGTGTATGTGTTACGTAAGCACGGAAGGACTAAAAACACATGAGAAGACTGTAGGAGAAACTAAAACAACCAGAAACCCACGTGGAGGAAGCGCCACAGGAAACGCATTGGGGAGCCCCGCAGCCCAGCCCCGGGGAGGCTAATGGGGGGATGCGCAGGCAGCGTGCACTGCGAAGCACGCAGCACGGACCTACGTGGTGTAAACGCGAGAGATGCTGGGCTTCACCTGGTTGTCCTGTACACGCTGAACGGCAGCCTGGATGTAAGAAACTCCCTCTGTAAAGGTTCCACACCAGGAAATAGTTTCTCTGCATTTTTAAAGCCCGTGGCAAAAGGATGGCTCCTGCCTCCAGGAACATAATCTCACTGCAATGGATGACATTCACCACTATGCTGAAAAAGTATTTTAAAAATTCTTGGGCAAACAAGCGAAAGCCCAGTACTTCAGCCCAGACCCTGCAGCTCCCGCAGCCCTCCATTCAGGCAGAAGGCTCCTGCCTCCTTACGGGAGGAGGGCCTCTACAAATGAGTGCAATTAAAGCATAGATAATGCATCTGAACATGTGCATTCCTCATTTATTTAACAAGCACAGTTTAGCTTTAATTATTTATGGTAACACTTCAGAAGAAACTAGTAAACATAGTGCAGCAGACTCTACGAAAGTAAGAAAGCCCTTGCTGCGGGAGACTGCTCTGTGGCCTCCTGCTCTGAAAGCTCTACTGGGAGAGGGACTCAAGCCTCACTTAGTAAAGGAATTACGAGGTGCAAGGATTAGCGCAAATGAGGAATTTGAGGTTCCATTTGACTGTTAAAAAAAAAAAACACAACAAAATGTAGCACAGAAAACAGTGAGCAATCTTATAAATAAACCTTTCCGTTAACATGAACAGTCTCATTCTGAGTTGTCAGTGTTGAAATCCTCTCACCTCAGCTACATGTGGAGGATAGTAAGTAGGTGCAAGTGACTCAAGGAATCTTTAG
Source organism: Sagittarius serpentarius (assembly GCA_034782735.1). Taxonomy (NCBI): domain Eukaryota; kingdom Metazoa; phylum Chordata; class Aves; order Accipitriformes; family Sagittariidae; genus Sagittarius; species Sagittarius serpentarius. The sequence continues at coordinate 3,256,562 of JAVKLA010000040.1, forward strand.
ACCTACTCCTCCTTCCTCTTCCACCAGGAAAATCAGGAGTTGTTGCAAATCAATATATTTACTATACAAGTAGCTAAGGGGAAGGGGAGGCCCTGGTCCATTTGAGCCAGGCAATATGGGATCAACCATTGCCCCCGCAAAAGCCCAGAGCCTGCATTCAGGCTGAGGACAGCAGCACCCTCTACGAGCAGACTGACAGTCCGCAAATGTCAGGTTGGTACCAACAATTTCTTAAACACAGCCGGGGAGGAGCTTTGTTGAGGAGGACAGGAGGAGAAAAAGGGCCCATAAAAGGAAAGGGCAAGGGACGGCTGGACATGGAAAAAGAGAAAGGGAAGAGGCTATGAGAAGAGGGGTAGGAGCACACAGACAGCCACCCAGGAGCACCCGTCCAGCATCGCCTCCGGGCCAAGGCGGTGCGATGGCGTGGCACACCTCTGGCCATCCCTCTTGCAGCTCCCACTGTGGCCATGGCAGCACCTGGTGTTTCCTCCTGCGGCCCCGAGCCCCGCTGCCGGCAAGGGGACCTCCCGGGGCACATCTCTGATACACCTCTCTGGACTTCTGCCATCCTTCCAAATCCAGCTGAGGAGGAAACGGAGCTTTTCTGGCTGTCTCCCTCCTTGTTAGCAAAGCCTCTGCCCCGTTGTGCATGGCTCACCGTTACTGCTTTCAGAGATCATTAGGTATTTCAGTGGAGAATGAAAGGGCATTGCAGCAGGAGGGAGACGGTGCCAATACTGAGGGCCCATTCTCAGTGGCACTGCTGCCCACCAGTTGCCATAAAACACGCTGCTGTCTCTTAGCCTGGATTAGTGCACCCAAAGGTGTAAAACAGAATGGCTTGAAGCTGAAAATACTCCAAAGTCGCGGCGCTATTCCCTGTCTTCCTGAGACAATTGCAGGGCATGAAGGATCTGTGTTGTCTGCTAAAATCCAAAAATACCTGCTAATAAAGATCATCACGCAGAGCACTGCCAGGCAATTTCAGGACATTTGAACTGTTAGTATATTCAGTTGTTTTACATGGATCTTTGGTGAGAGGATGAATAGCGCATCTACAGGAATTGACATCCAACTCAAAACCATCCTGACGCACAGACGTACAGAAAGATCATGCAGCCCCTTCCAGACAGCCATGCATGAATCCAGAGATGTCCAGGTCTCATGCCTGCTTGGGATTGTTATTCACCAGGGAAACCTGAAACTAAGTTTAGCACTTATCTGGAATCAATTCTTTCACCCTCACTCTATAAAAGTCAGGCCTCTTCCTTAATGAAAAAGGTGCTATGCACTCTAGCTTTGCCTTTTCTATATTTCGACTTAAAGGTATCGCTGGCAGTGTTTAATAGTTTTGCTCCTGCAGAGCAACCTTCTGAAAAGGTCAAAACAAAACACTAGGAGCCAAATTCATCGCTGGTACAACTCCATTGACTTCAGCAGCATTACACCTGGGATAGATCCAGCCGTAACTGTTTCCATTAAGGTAAGTGGAAAAGAAGTGTACTTGCTGTCTTAACTTTACTTTTCAATTGATCTGTTCTGTTCTACTCTGTGTTTCATTGCAATCAATAGGAATATATCTATTAGAGAAAGTTACAGCACAAAACATCTAAATAGCTTTGAAAAACCTTGGCTTCTCAGTTTATAATGAATGTCAGGGAGATGAGAAGGTAGCAGGCATTCAGCGTGCACTCAAGTGCTTTATCTTTCAGCAGAGGATAGATGTAAGCAGCTACTGTAAATATTTTTATGTATAAGCTACATCATAGCCAACAGAGATCTTCCTTAAAGATCTGTTTTTGATAGCAGACATGAGCTGCCAGCCCTGAACAACAATGTCAAATATAGCTCAGATATTACAGGGATGGGCACCGTAAATGCTTATAAGCAGTTAGAGTAGGGGGAAATAAACTTAACTTCTCTGGGATTGTGTTCACATTCATCATGTTCTGCTCTGCACCACGTCAGCCAGGCTGACAAACTGCTCCTTCCAGGCAGAGGTAAGATTATGGGAATCTTATTTGTATTTCAAACGCTTGTTTTCCTTACCAACCTTTCAATGCTTCTTGCTTCAACTCTTCTGTATATGCCATGATGGCACTGAAACACCACCCAGAGCACCACTAACTGATCCCGGAAAAACACCACAAATCAATCTTCTGGATCAGCTTTGGTCATTGAGGATGTCATGAAATGAGATGACATTACCAGACTAGACAGCTCCTAGCATTGAACTGTAGTCATGTGGCTCTTTTAATTTGGCATTTAGAATTTCATTTAAATCTTTGCCTCAGAACTACAGAAATATCTATTAATGCCTGCCATTATTCCCAATTTTAATTTTTATTGCATTTCAGTGTCATGCATCATTGCACTGGAAGCTTCAGAAAGATGTGCAGACTGTGCCTAGCAGTGTGCAGCACCTCCCAAACCGAGACGGGGGACTGGCAATGGGTGAGATCAAGAGACAGAACAAGCAAAACTAAATTGCAGTTGCATCACTCCAGTGCACATATGCTATACACCATTTTTAGATGTGGGATCTTGATTTTTAGGCAGTTTACTGAGGGAGAGGCTCATCTGTTGCTGGAATGCTACTATACTCACCTACAGCCACAGCACTCTCCTTTGCTTATGCCAAAGTCTATAAAAACTGCCTAAGGTGGTCTTAGTGCCCTGAAGGACCAGGCACTAGAGTATATCCATGTGCTACCTCTTCCAGAGGAGAAAGACCCTCTGTCCCACGCTGGCGACTTACACACGCTCTCACTGACTCCCAGTTTGAAGGCTCCGCTGTGAAATTCAGAAGGATTCTACCAACTCTATCACACAGATCCTTCGCAATTTATCTCACGTCAGCTCAGTCAGCGCCAGTGACCAGGTCTCAGGTGCTAATGGCCATCATTTAAAGGTTGCTTTTAATGCACAATCAGTCAAGGAAATAGCAATCATTTTAAGGAATACTATTGTATTGATTTAGCTTGCATCACTGGGATGTCTTAGCATAATGGATAAGGTATTCATGACGAGCAAGCCAGACTATTCCCTGTGAAAATATTCTTAAGATGTAAATCATGAGGCAAGAAGGATTTGGGAAGGGGGCTTTTTCTGCTCTTCATATTTGCTTGCTCTTCTTTTAAACTGAGTATCATTCACTTCAATGTACATACTCTGAATAGCTATGCAACTGAGAGTAATTCAATTTTCCCACCACAATCAACAAAATGTTCTTCCCTTGATCACTCCACTTCGTACATTACTTTGTGGCCACTTCAGTGTCAAATTTGGTCTTCCCTGCAATACCCAAATGCTTCTAACACAATTTACAGCCTACTCAGAGAGTACCTTCTTGGAAATAATAAGGATAATTTCTCCTCTTACTTTAAAGAGCTCTTGATTGGGTGCTTTCAATCAGCTGTTAGCCAGAGTTACCTCAGGATTTCTCAAGTTCTTATGGTGAAATGGGACAATGCCATTTAGCAGTCAGAGAGCATGTTTAATGGATCACGCTAATCTCAAGGAGGGCCTATGAAACTCTAATTTGTCAGGTTTCATTACTTTCAATAATGACTGTAATTTTCCTGAAGCGTTCTGCTCACTAGAAAATTATGTACCATAGTTTTGCACCCCATTTTGTCTAACTCTGTATTCAGAAAAATTGAAGGCATCTCGTTCTCCACGGCTACTACCCTGAAGGGGCCTGCAAAAGAGGGGTTAAGAGTTCACTGTCAGATGTATTTATCTCAGAAGCAGGTATAATTCTTTTGCAAACAGCTAAGTGTCAGTGCAAAGCCAAGCTGATTCAGGGTAATAAAAGCACTTCTGCGAAGCTTTTAGGTGACACTATATCCCTCACAAGCTTTCTCCACCCCTGCGTCTACTTTATCATCCGATACCATCATTACCTTGACCAATCTGCACATTATTTCCTTTCCAAATGGATCGATTTCAAAACAGCTCATCTGCTAATGCTCAGCACAGGTCTGGGCGATTCTCCTATTGTTTCAATTATTTCTTTGAGGAAAATTCGATCCTGTTAAGCAAACAAAGCTTTTATCTCAGCTGAAGACACCAGAGCTACAGTCGCCACTGACGGATCAAGAGCTTCTTCTGAAACCCTCCCTGCAGTTGTAGCATCCTCAAGTGACAGAGATGTCCCAGTTTAGTTCATTACATGTAATAGACAGTGTTAGCTATAACCCAGCACATTAAATAGGTGAGCTATTAAAATTAACCGAGTCCTGCACATTTCTGAAGGAAGATGTGCCATCTCAGTAAATGACTTGGTGATCTCCCTGGTTTTGATCTGCTGTGGCAAAGGAATGGCTTCCCAAAGACCAAAACAAAAGGTACATATGGCTTCACCCCAGTTTCCAGGGGCTACTGTCTGTGCAGCTAATTCTGATTTGGAGGGCAAACCAGCATTGATCAAGATTCAGAAGTGAACCTGTCAGGCTTTCTCATATGTCTTTGGAGATTTGGCCTGGCAGTCCATAAGTAATGCAGAGTGTGCAGATGAGACAGCCCCAGGCAGAAGAGAGTGGTCACAAAGGAATAAATAGAGCAAAATAGATGATCTTCCAATTGCTGCTTGTGTGGCTAGTCTACTGTACCTTTATACCTCTTCACTCTGGGATAACAGAGTCTACATGCTTTATAAACAGACTGGAGCAGCTCTGTCCACAGCCATTCAAAATCTTCTTTACAAGGCACTATATACTGAATGGGTGCAAAGTAATTCGATTATAAATATCTGTGGTTAAATTTTAAACTCTACAATCAACTCCCAGGATCATTTTATGTAAAATTTTGTCAGCTATGCTAAGGAACAGTGTTTAGAAAGATCTGTCTTTCATACAGTCCAATGTAGCATCACTGGAAATAAATACCAGCTTGGTCAGAGATTCTCACCTGCATGTTCATCATGCTGGCATTTATATGATTTTCCCAGCCTCACTCAGATACGCATGAAGGGCGCAAAAGAACAGCCTGTAAGCGTGAGACCAAAGAGCATTACTTTCTTTTCATTATTGCCTTTAATATGCCAGTCTGGTGCTGAACAGACCATTCTGTCACCACCAGTGAAGTCCTGAGCAGCAGCCGTAGCTTTCCTATACTGGGCACTTAGTGCAAGTCCAGAATAAACTGGGAGGAACTTAACTCTGCAAAAGTGTTGCCTGAACCCTAATCAGATGACAGAGCACTATTTCACTTGAATCCCTCTAGGATTCCCACAGGCACAATTTTGCACACACAGACTTTTCAGCTCTTGTACAAGAGCCAGATGTGCGTATCTTCACATGGTGCTGAGCTGAATTTACTTTACAAGTGTCTTGCATCCCCAAGAGAGTAGCTGCTGGGGACTAGGAAATCAGCCCTGTTCAAAGCAAGGGATTCAAATGTCTCTTAAACTTGTAAATGGCTGGAGCTGAATGCAAACTTTGTCGCTCAGCCCATCACCAGGTATCCAGAGATGCCTTAGTATGCCCAAGCAAATACAGTAAATAACCCTATTATTTCTACATGGCATTCTCATTCCTGATTTGAAAAAAGCTTTTCAAGTGAAACACGCTTTGCGTTACCTGAATGCAGAAACAGCTCTCTGTCCTGCAGTGTTTTGTTAAAATGCTTCAAATGGCCCTTGGTCTTCTGTGCCTAGGGCTGATACACGCTTGCTTCTCCCAGCAACTCCTAGGCTGAAGCCCTCATTGAAGAAAAAGCCAATTTGTTGTTCACAGCTTTAATATCAATGTAGCAAGAATCAGAACACTTTTGAAATATCCCCCTTGATCACGTTTGTGATTCGGGCACTTGGGAAATTCAAGCCACTTTGAATGATGTCATTTATTGGGATAACATCACAAGTAGCAGGATGTCTTATATTGACATATTGGTTCCACTTTGCTAGACACACGGGATCAAAGTCATCCCTGGCGGAACTCCATAACCTTCAACAGATGGGATAAATTTGGCCCCGTATGCCTGTAGCAGCTGGGGACTACAATTGTTTTCCTCTTTTCATCTGTATTTTGAGGATATGGAGCCTGATTTTCTGCTTGCAAAGCAACTTGAGATTTTTGCGTATGTGTGATGTGAGGCAATTTGTATTATCTATCATACGTGGCCCTGGTATGATTGTTATGGTCATCTGTGGCACATATCTAAATTTTAAATTAAACACATACTATAAATAGCCTAGGAAGAATCAAGCTGGAGATTATTTTATCAGACACTCAGCAATCTGTTCGAATGGCTTTCCCGTTTACTAAACATGGCATCAGAGTCCATTTTGAATGTACAATTATGTTTTCTTTATGTAGCATCTCCTATCATCTATTGTATTCATATAGAGAGAAGCAGCTCATAAATACCATTTCACATTCCAAACAATTTGCTATAGGCAACTACATCATTGCTTTATTCAAATAAATTTACATAAATCATTATTAGAATGCTTTATCTTAGCAACTTTATTTTGCTCCCAAAGCACAAATTAAATGCGTGCTTAAAGCAGAATATTTTAGACGGAGTTATTCCTGAACTGTTTATGAGACAGGAATAGACACTTCCATCTAATTTTTCATTCGTAATGTAATTTCTTTAGTTTCCTCTCTATATTTAAAAACTGCACATCTAATTTGCAGGGGTTTCCCTGGAAGTGCGCAGTAGAATAGATGACTGTGCCACAATCTGTTCATCCATCAGCCAGTACTTCCTTTGACTCACTCTGCATTCTGCTCCAAACACTTTGTGGGAAAGGCCAAGAACGACAGTAAGTCCCACTTGCTGCTTGACATGATTATATTACAAGCAAACTGTTGTTGTTAACCAAAATTTGCAAATAAAGTCATTGCAAGATAAATCTATTTCTAGTAAATATTTCTGTGTTTGAATTAATTGAACAGACCTAGTCCTTGCTAGCTCAGATTTACAGCCCAGCATCCACCCATGCATCTCGTAACGAAACGCGTTGTTGTTAGTATTATTCAATTACAAATGCGTACATCCTACTTGTGCTTGACTCACGCACCGCGACAAGCGACTCGGAGAATAAAACCAGAGGGCACAGTCACCCAGGAACTGTCCCTCAAGCCCAGTTCTTGCCGCTTGCCAAGCCCGAAGACACAGTGGACCTGTCCCACGGCTGTCTGTGCCCTGTGCCAGGCTGGCGTCTGCTCGCCAGTGCCACCGATGGGAGCGGAAGGACAACCAGCGCCCAGCAGCTCCCAGCTCTGCAAGCACACCTCCCTTTCCGCACATCTCCACCCAGGGCCAGCCTGTGGCACCCGTCCTCGGCAGAGCTCCCTGCGCAGTGACTGACTGCGAGAGACCTGGCAGGCCCATGCAGGGCCAGGGAGGTCGACGTGGAGACACCAGCTCTCCACGCCGGGCTGCAGACTCCCTGCGAAAGCCCAGCCGCAGCTCTTCCAGCAATGCTGCCCCGACTCCCACAGCTCGCTGGTGTACCACAGGATCCGGCCCCTCCGCGCTGCAGACCTGACCTAGGACAGGCCAATCTACTCTTTCAACGTGCTCTCAAACTAAAATACTAGCTTTTAAACACAAGGCATGTTAAGCAAAACTTGATCTTTGATTTACCTCTGTGTCCAACACTGCTCGCACTTGCCCCCTCCTCAACTTCTTTGCGACCACCTGCAGGGTTGCTTTATTCCCTCAACTCCCTTCTAGGGAAGAGCAACCCCAGAGCAAGTGTTAAGACGCCAAGTAAAAGCCTCAGGAAATAAGGAAACCAGAACAAGAACTTTTGATACTCTGCACTGCTATCACAGATCACCTTTGTGTAGGTAAGGAACCTCTTCTGGCCGAGCAAGTACAGCTACTGTTTTTTGTACCATCTCCACAGCTATCCCAGTTTCTTTTGAAATGAAAGCCAGGTACGTGGATGGGAAAGAATATGATAGTCCAGATGATCCACACAGAGCTCCCAACAAGCGCTGTGGACACAGCCATAATCTTGCTAAGTATTATAATGAAGAAGCCTTGGTGAGAACTTCTGTATGACCCTTTCTTCCTCCAGAAATGTGGTGTACATGTCTGCTGTTACACTTAGTCCACTTGCACATCCTGTTGTAGGCATTGCTGGTATGTCTCAGCTGCCAGCCCATCAGCTATACATCAGTTTAAATGGACATGAAAAATGCAGCAGAAGCACAGACTCAGCTGAGAAGCCTGTATCAGGATTCAATGCAAATACCCTTGCCCCAGTGGTGTTTCATCTCAGTCTTGATCTCAGGGATAAGCTGGAGTTGTGCAATCTGGAGCTACAGCTGAGTCAAGCCGAGGGTGTGGGAGAGGTTCAGGCCAGAGGATGCTCACTTCCAGGCTCTCACAACTTTGTGCTAGCATAGATAACTGCTATTTGGGATAAAGGGAGGGGGGTGACGGCAGATAGTGGAAAAACCTCTTGCATGTCCTTGCTTTTCCCCTTCCTGAGCATTCCTGCCCTCAGAAACCAGCAGAATTTCATCCAAAGCAGAAGGACCGAATCAAATCTCTTCACTTATACTTAATCTAAGTATACTACATAACCCTATAGGTCTGGCCAGATCTGTTCTCAAACTAGCGTATCATAGAAAATTGCTTCAAATGTAAAGGCTTTCCATTCCACAGCCATGGTGATACCATGTGAATAGCAAGTAACTGAGTACTGGGAACCCAGTGAAGCTTCAGTAATACAGCCATGGAAGATGGCAATAATTTATCATCTCTGCAGTAGTTTAATCCCAGATGCACCATTTGCTAATTTATTTCCATATGTACCTGGCAGACAGATTAATCAGCCATCTCTCTCTGAAACCTAGATTGCACTTTATCCCTTTAGTAAGCAAGAGAAAACAAATGTACACAGCAAAATTAGAGTCCCTTACAGAGGAGCTTCATCAACCTTTACAGCTTGCGGTTTCCTTTTTTAGCTTAACAATGGCTTTTCAAAAATGTAACACCCAAATCTGCTTTCACATCAGTGCATTTCTCCATCTACTGAAGTCTCTTTGCTTGTGAAAATGAAGTCAGAGGTACGGAGGGGACATCCGTTCTACTTCTGGAGTCAGCTGGAGAGAGCAGCATGGTCCAACTGCCCTGCACCCAGGGCCAGGGCCATCTCCACGGTCAGCAGCGACTCCTCCAAGCTGAGGAGGCTGTTTCTCTGTGCTGGGGTTTGCAGAGTTGCAAAATCGGGATAATAATATTTTACAAAACATTTCGAGCTCTACTGAACTGATTACTATTATCAGCAATAATGTGCTTCCGATGCACTTAGCCCTTCTTCTGGAAAACTCTGCAAAGGGGCCGCACTTGCCGGAGCCAAGCAGCTGTTAGCACTTCAGTGATGTTATTAGTAACAAACACGGTGTCAATTCTGTGCCTGGTGCCCTTTAAGGATCTGTTTGCAATCCACTCTTTATTTTGATTATAAGACATTATCTGCATTAAACATAATTAGTCATATTATATAATTTGCCAATCTAAGTGTAGTCACTTGACAAGGCGGGATGGAGTTGAATGAAAGCACAGCGCAGTCTGAAGCCCAAGGAGATGAAGTGAGTGGGAGCTGGCACAGACACGGAGGGGACACGGGCTCAGGCATCCTCTGGCCACAGGTTTTTTGTGTGAAGGTTGTCACTTGCATAGCCACGCTGCGACTCTGTTCCCTGTGTCAGAGCCTGAGCGGGCACACGGAAAATGTCATTATCAAACCACGGAAGAGTAATAAAATGATTGCTGAAAATGAAATTATTTATGAACTTCAGTATCCTCACAACAGTTACAATAATCAAAATACATAAATATTTGGATATGCTACTGACAGATGGCGTATACTGGAATAATCATACAGAATATGTCAGTTTTCAGAATCAGCTTATTCCAGAGTTGGCAGGTTTCAGGGCTTTCTGCTACTAAAATAAGCACCTGGTATTTGATCCTTCAAAAATGCATTTTCACAAACACACGGGTGTCTTTTGATAGAAAAGCTACTGGGCTTGTCACCATCCACATACAGTACCCAAATAACAGTGTACTGCCACCAGCTTCCCTTGCTTCACCCGCGTGAAAAGCAGTTGGAAAGGCAGCAGCGACCCATCTTGTTAGAGCTGGGGTTGTCAGGACAGAGTGACAGTGCCTTGCCGAAGCGTATCGGCGGTTTGGGTTTGAGCCACGCGTTGCCTGTGAGACAAACTTTTCCATTTGCAACCCCAGGAAGAACAACCCAACTTCTTTTGCCTATGCTCCTCTGTCAGCAAGTCTGATAAAATCAAGGCTTTTGGAGAGCTCTGGTTGGAAATAATTAATGCTCACTAATAATGATTAAAAAAATTACAGTGGACAAATACGCTTATTTGTGGTGGGCATCAACGAAGCGGTAGCTTGTGCCCTGGACTAAGAAACACACATGGAGAAGACAGCCTCAGATGGAGGGAAGGAGAAAAAAGGCCATGTCCCCGGCAGGCTGCTCCTCCATCCCTGCACCCAGGACAGCAGGGGACAGAACCGGCATGCACATGGGAATGGGGATGCTGTGCCATCACCCTCCCCGGGGTTATGACCGTATAGCAGCCTCCTTCTTCCCCCGAAGGAAAGGACAGCCTGGAGGAGATCCTGCCTCAGGTGCGTCTCAGCCACTGCTGGCCCAGGACTTCTCCGGGCCCCATCCTCCCCTTAACGAGTCCGAAACGCATCGGCCACGGCGCTCCCAGGTAGTAATTCCTCTCCATGAATACCAATATTTCGGAAAAGCTGTTTACACCACCACGTAACAAGCCATTTTAGCAGATAGTAGTTGGTGGTAAACAGACAAATTTAAAAGATTAATAGCATTCATTTATTATGTTACACTCTTTTCAATTTTCCCAGACAATCAAATTGGTAAATTAGAGCCATAATTTTCCACCAATTAATACCAGATGTGACACATTTTGACATTAAAAGAGTAAATATAAAAGAACTGTCAAATACTTCATACCCCTAATATAATACTGTCTGAATGGAGAAGCTAAAATCCTCACACCTCAGACCTGTTCTGAAAGACAGACGCAAAGGGTGCTGATGTTTCCAACAACTGCACATTCACATGCTGCACGCTGACCCCCGACAGTCACTAGCACCTTTCCCAAATGCGTGTTGACTAAAAAGCCCAAACCCTGAAGCAATATTTATACCTGTAAGCCAGTACAGGACACACTGTCATAATATAAAGGGAGATGCCAATAAAAAGCAATAAAAAATGCCAAAGACAAACCGGGGTCATTGCATGTTTTCAGTGGAGTACAGGAAAATGATAGTTACCAGAGCTTTTAGAAAAGAAAATGGAATCCGAAAATCTTGATTTGGCTGCATTTATAATCAGCTGATCTGGTGCTTCCTTTGCAACAGTTTCTACACTAGGACAGAGCATCATCAGTTACAGGACAGTCTGCAGCATGCCACGATCCCAGAGTCAGCCAGACTCTGCGTTCATACAGCTGACCAGCGCAACCAAGTCAAGGGGACCTGCCTGGCATGAGGGGACCACAATGCGCAGGCTCTCTCTGGCTGTCCTGGCTCCCCAAGGTGTGCTAGACCCTGCTGCACAGGAGCCAGTGGTGCTGCCGATGCGGCTCCAGTGCAGCTCTGCTATCCAGAGAGGAGAGACACAGAGCTCTGGGAGGAATTAAGGTTCATATGCGTTTAACTCTGCATCAACTACAGTTTTGGGGAGGAGCGAACATACTATACAGCAGCTCCCCTTTACTTCAATTACAGCCATACCCACTTTTTCCATATAGTCCCAGGTGGCATGGATTTTTGATACAGGCTGAAGGTGACTTTGAGAAGAAGAAAATATCCCCTTCACATGCCACACGCCCCTTCCCACACCCTCAAACAAATCTCCCTATGATTTTTCCCCATTTGCACTGAACAGGACAGTGCAGCTGAACTGGGATCTCACAGTCCATCACTGGTATCACATAGCCCTCCCTCCATCAGTTGTCTGCCACAACCTCCAGTATCGCTTCCCAAACTCACCAGGCAGCAATTGCTACAGACTTCAGGTTTCACCACAATGTACAATGAAAGGGAGTGAAACCAGGAGGATGCCTGGAAAATGAGATGCTTTTTCCATCAGTGGTTGCTTTGCAACCCAGGGCAACAGGCAAAGCTCCACCATAATTACATCCCATTGGCAAAGACACTGAAGTAAAATGTGTCTGGGTGGAAATCACTCTCCCTCTTATGTCTCACCACAAATGGGCTTCTCACGCACAACCATATGCCATATTTTACCAGTACAGACGGGTATCTGACATGTTTCCTAGTGGCCAGACTTAACTGGCCAAATCTGGTACTCAACTGACTTCAGCAGAAGTTTTTTTTCCTGATTAGAAGTCATGGGCTTTGCCTGCCTTTTGACCCAAATCAACTGGCTCCATCAGGCTGCAAAATCTGCAGGGACATTCACCCACAAGAAGAAAAAAGATGGACTGGAAAGGGGCTCAGACACATCTGCAGTGATGTTATCAGGAATCTGCAGAAGGGTACCCACAGGGTCCTGGATCCAAAGCAGGCAGTGCAAACCTACAGTCAACTGGCATGGGGAAGACCATCCCTACTGGCCCTACAACACTCGTGATGGGATGAAATACAGTTTGAGGCTCCAGAGCAACTACGAAGCCCAGCCCAACCTCTGTCCGGACACTTTCCTGGAAAGACATGAGAATAGGGCTCGAAGCAGAATCAGAGCCCAGGCATAAATCTCCCCTTTTCAGTCTTTTCCCATAGACAGGCAGTGGGGGGCAGAGGGGAATGGACTTTAAATGGCTTTGCAAGAGGAATCCAGATGAAAGCAAATCAGCTACAACTGAGAAAATCCAATCTACTTAACTGTCCTGCACAGAACTAATTTTGCCTGGTGCAGCTGTGACATTCATGAACATCAGGTCAGTAGCAGCCTTACTATCTCCAAATGAAGGTGGAAGATAGTCGTCCCTTAGCACGCCACCACAATGTCAGAGAGAAAAGAGCTCTTTTATAAAGCACAGTCTCTGGATCAAGAGGAATGCTACTGGAAGATTACACTGCAAATCTAATCCCCTATCCTTAATGCTCAACAATCTGATACATGAACCTGCCTTTCATCAAAGAGGCTGGCAATTGCAGTATTAGGCAATTTGAGCAATGGGTAGTGAATGAGGTTGCTGGCTGTATCAGCCAGCTCAGGTGCAGATGGACGGCCACACCAGCTCCTCCCGCTGAGGAGTCCTTACGTATGTGTTCGTCCAGGTACATGCTGCAGCACATCTGAGGAACAAGTTTTAAAAAGGGTCTTAATGTTTTCCATAATGCTGGTGCAAACTGTCTCCTGACTGTCTCGTCTTCGGGTATTTGCAGAATGCCCGTCAAGGTGGTATATGACTGCTTTCAATCTTTAGTGTTCAAACTGAATTTCAGCAATCTCATTCTCACCTCCCAGAAGGCAGGGGACAGCACAGGCCAACTATGGAAAGAACAGTCATATCCATTAACCTTGGCTACCCAAAAGCCAAACATGTACAAAAGCTAGTTGTCCAGGTCCCACCTGCACAAGGCAGAGGAGGACAAAGGAACAAAGGGGCCAAGTGACTTGCACCAGCATATGTTGGCCAGTTAGTGCTGCTCAGTTGGTGATGTGTCATTAACAGACATTCCGGTGTTACACCTCACCTTCCAATAAGCGCCATGCCGGGGCAGGCGGAGGAGGCTATAAGGCTTGTATTTCTAAGCTCAACATCTGGAAAAAAAAGGATCTTACTTTCATAGTCTTAAATCAGAAATAACCTTCCCACAAGCTGACATATAAACAGTTCTGTGAAATCAGAATCAGGCCCATCAGTTGCAGTAAGTTGTTTAAAAGTACTCAGAGCATATAACCTAAAAAAGTTTTACATCTACGTCTTCCCTGTAGAAGTGATCTGAGTGCACAGAAACTACCTGTGTCACAGACTAATGGTTTTCTACCAGCGAAAATATTGTGAGCCACATTTAAAACATCTGCAAATAGTAATGAGGAGGAGTAAACCTCTTGGCAGTAGGTGTACAGTGGCTATACAAGGAACCCATAGCACCAGGAAAAATTTTTAAGTGGTCCACAGTGGAAAGAGGCGTAAAACCACTGCTGGAGATGTCTCTGTAATTGGCTAAGGGACAGAGATTGCCACGTATCTCCGCAAGAGATAATTCATTTGGATGTTGAAAAAAATAATTTGGCCAAAGGGAGAAACATGCCAAAAAAGTTTCATCTTAATTTTACTCATTCAGTTCCTATCACTTCAATAGAAATAAAAAGCGGAGTCGGTTAAAAGCACCATGCATGCATGGCACACATAAGCAAAGTGCACAATACTATTCACCACCCATAGTGCTAGAAAAGCTTAAACTTGAGTCATAACCTTTTTTGTTATCTGTTTTATCACATATTGTTCTTATCACATGATTTGTTACCGTATGCTGGTTTTGCAGGAGCCTCCATTCCCACTCTCTGAAGATGACTCCCAGGCTGTCATCCTGAGAGGGCGAGGCACCTTCAAAACATGGATCTCCTTGCTTTGCAGAGAGATGCATGTCCACCTGATGGCTGGAGGTGAAAATTAAGCAGACTAAGATTAAAAATAGCAATAATTTACCAATGGAACAAACTACTAAGGGAAACAGTGATCTATGTCTTGTCATCTCTGACATGTCAGTATACGCATTCAAACAGCGTTTAATGAAAGACCAGTTACTGGGTGCAGTACTCATCTGCATTATATAGGGTGTGATGCTACGAAGCATATTGAGATCTTCTCCACTTAAAATCTGGGACTCTACAAGTCCTTGTCCACGTACATGACAGAGTGACTGCTGTGCTCGTTTTATGATATACAAGAGATGTGAACCATCCTGGGCTTTTTCCAAATCAGCAAACATTTTTTTTCCTGTAGCAAACTCCAATCTGGACTTCCTCTGGTTTTGTCGGAGGAGTTCTTGGTGACTCACATGTGGATTGGGAGCTTTCTCAGCCCACAGCTGAAGGCAAGGGTGTTAAATATTTAATAAAGAGACAGCTTTTCTCCCAAATGTTTTGGATAAATAGCTGCTAAGAGAAACCAAAATACAAAAGGGTTTTAGCTGCTGGAATAAAAATATCTTTTTCCCTTTTGAACAACCTGGCTGCCCTCACCGGTGTTCCCTCCCCGGTGCTCACAGCTGTCCCCAGCTGCCACCACCGACCCACGCCTGTGCTCGGGAGGGAATCACGCTTCAGCCAGGCTCCTGCAGCCATACCCACCCTGCAGCCAGGCTCGGCTTCCATCAGGTTTAACTAGCACAGTAGTCTAAAAGCTGGTCTGGCCTTAGGAGCCCGGTGCTCCCAGATGGGCCCGGCTGGTGCTAACAGTTGTCAAGCAGCAGAGATGATAGCAGCAGTAGGGTGTTTTGGGAATTTTTTGTAAAATATCCTGTAACTGTTGCCGCGTAGGAGGGCAGGGAGACATGTACCCTCACGTGGTCTCACGTTTGATTGTTTTTTAACAACAGGAAAGCAGTGAACATTCAAGAATTTCTGCTTTTTAATGTCCAATACGGTATTTGTATTAAGCAAGTAACTGGACCTTCCTAGGTCCCAACGCCTTATTATCTGCTGACTTTATTCTGTGCAACTCTTATGTTAATATGTTCTTTGTTTCCTTACAGTCATTTCTATGCAGTTAAAATACTGTAAGTTGGAATGCAAAATAAAGTGAAAGAATCAAATCCTTGGACAGTGAATTATAAATTGTTTGGTATCAGCCTACAGACACAGCAGGATGAAATCCTTATCTAAGCATCAAACAGGGTTTACTTAGGTATTCTGTTATCTCTGTTGAAGTATTAAAACAGCACATACCATTGTAATGCCAAACCCTCCTATGAGAGCACCTGCCCCACACAGAGGTGGTAAGGTGTACACGTGCTGGGCCAGGATTTGGCCACCGCTCAGCTGAAAAACTGAAATGCACTTTCACTGTGGCTGTCCTCTAGCTCCATGCTCCACCTATGACTTGGAGTATAGCCTGAGGGCACACACTGCTATCCTCGATGTTACTAATCTAGCAGCTGATGATCTCCAAGAACCTTGACTTTTAAATAATCCTGGAGAAGGTTTGCACCAAGCCACCCATAGCACCAACTTCTACCTCATCAGTTTATTTGCTGGGAATGTGAAAACTGATGAAAATCCACTTGTGCAGCCATAAGCAAGGACATTCTCAGCGGGGAACCCTGGGCTTCCGGGTGGACCATCACCTGCAATGTGCTGTCATAAAGGTTAGCTTTGGCATTTATCATCTGCAGGGTGAAAGGCAAGATTCACCTGCTTTGGTGAACCTCCTTCCAAGCCAGTGGCATTGCTGGGACACAGTCACCGTGTCCTGCATTGTTCCAAAGCTGTCAACATCTGTCAGGACTAGTCAATTTTACTTTCTCTCATTTAAGTGAAATGGGCTTCCATAAAAAAATATGTAAATAATGCTAAGAATAATAAAGAAAATGAGTTGAAACAGCATGGCAGCAATTAGCTGCCCATCTTACAGGGACTGGGCAAGTACTACAGCAACACACTGCTAACAGACGCCGCCCAAGCCCTGCTGTCCACAGGAGGAAGGTGAACCGGCGGCAAAGGCTGCGTGGCCGTACTTGGTACAATGCAGGACAGGACCAGCACCTAAAATAACGCTTGCTGCTGGAACTCAGATTTTAAGATTCAAACTTCATGCCAACTGTAACTAAAAAAACAGAACGCCACGATTTGAAGAAACCAGCTTGAAAGCTTGTTACTGATACAAACTGAACAGAAGAATAATGACTAACTCAGAAACATCAAGCAGAGGTCAATGTCTGTCTCTCTCTGTAGCTCACATAAATACACAGTCCTTTCTACCCACTTCAATGGCCACTTCAAAAGAAGCAAGCTCTTTGAGATATTTCACTAGACTAAAATCACAAAATCTGATTTTGCTTATGCCTTTCTTCTGCTGCCTGCAACCTCCCCATCCCGTTTTACTACACGATGGAACTGCTGGCAGAATGGGACCAACCTTCCCTGTCCCATGGTGAGCAACAGATGGGACCAAAGCCCTGGGACCAAGTGAGTCAGCAGAGATGGTCAGCAGCGCCTAAAATCAGAGCTGAGCTGTTGCCCATCAGTAACCAGCAGACAGTAGCTCAGCACCTGCAGTTATGATCATAGGAACATGCCACATATATAAGAAATTCCTTATTTTTGAGGACCTGTAAGTATGAATGGTTTACCTTCCTATAACCTCTCAGAAGACTAAAGTAACAGATTTTTTTTTTCAAAAAAATATCACAAGTTTTTGCCCACTTGACTCAGAGAAAGAGACTTTGCTTGTACTATCTTCAAATATTAATAATGAACTGCCAAAGCACATTTCTTATTGTGATACACTCGTATAGCTGTGTAATTCCCACTGGCATTAATGAGAATCACTTATATAAATCTCCTTGCAGCAGGTTAAGAACCTCATCCCACAATCACAATCATGGCTTTAAAGAGGGTGATATGCAATTTCTGTCTCTCCCCATTACAGGACAGTTCCTATGCTCAAGTTCTCTGTACATCCCTTGTGTAGTCAAGCTATCCTAGTCAAACACCAAGTTAGGGTATCATCCCAGCTGTTTCTCATGGAGCCAAACTGCATTCACTTTGCTAAGGAAAGTATTGTCCTTGCCTGGATGCAACGTGCTGTCTGAGCCATTGGTGGTTCTGCTTTGGGATCTCAAATTCCTGCTGGAAGGAAGAGCACAAAAGTTTATTTTCATTTGCTGTAATGTCCCATTATAGCGGTTCCCATTACGATCATTTTATGCCCCCTTTTCCCTGCTAGAAGAGCTTAGAAGGCTTTTAGGGTGAAGTAAAGCCTTCCATCTCATGGTGACAACCTTAACTCATAGTGTTCATCCGAGAGCAATTCAAAGAGCAGAGATGGCCTCCAGTACCAGCAGGTAAATTCCCGGATCTCAGGGCCTTGCGGAGCTGCTGGCTCCTTCCCCACCCGGAGACCTTCCTCGATCCGTCCTGGGAAGCCTCTTTGAGGGCAAGGTTTCCCCGGTGCCACTCGGATGCTGCAGCTCTGGTCTCCCGAGCAATGATGCCTGTCTAATTCTGAAACAACTCTAATTCTTGCACCGCAACAATGTCAGCTCCTCTGAGTCCAATTAAACCCCCAAAGAATGATTCACAGCAAACTGAACCATATTTATTTTCAGTTCATTATCACACTTGCAACTTGCAATTTTGGAAATCTTATATTCCGAGCGTAGCAGCAGGCTACAGGCGGCACACCTCTTGCTACTGTATTGAGACATGCCTGAGAGAGATGTCTTTCTCTTTTCTTTTTTTTCCTCCCTCTCCTTAGAGGGGAATTAAGGCAGCAGAGAACTTCAAAAGCTTTGATCTACTCATGATATCCACAATACAAAATCCTAGGTAACACACAAACCAGAGTAAACTCCATCTTTAAGCTGCTGGACCAGTCCCAGGATAAAGGCTTGCTCTGGGCAAGGACAAGACAAGTAGGTTCTTTAATATTTTTTGTTTAATATCCTTTTAATGTGAGCCTGGGCTGGTGCACAAATGAGCACGACTGCTCAAATGAGCCACACTTCTTTTTTAGGGCCTTCTTCTGGCAAAACTCCCACTGAACTCAGCAGGGGTTTGGCAGAGCGGGAACTGAGGAGCAGCCCAGGACACAGACCTGCAGGATGGGTATGTGAGTGCAGGGCAGCGTTCAATTAAATACATCCAAGTTCTACAATGTGCGAGTATTTGTAATCTTCACAAATGCCAAAACAATACAATTAAAACCAAGATGCTCAGCTCAGAGACAAGACAAAACTGGTGCTGAGATGCCAGATTGCATCATTACCAATTCTTAAAGCTCGTGGTACCTTAAGTGCATTTAAAGGATCATAACTATTACAGCCCAATTACCAGTGGGACCCCAGAGCAGGTGCACTCATCTAAACAGAAGCCTCAGAGAAAGCAATTCAAATTGAAATTGCTACAGGATTTTCCAAGTGTGAAAGGGACTTGTTGAGAGTAATTAAAGGCTCCAGGATGCAAAATAAAAAGGACATACTCTATCCAGACATGCCGGAAAGAAAGCATCATCTCCAGGTATGCAAACTGATGGTAGGAGGTGAGCTCCCCGGCAGCCGAGTGGACGGCGGGAGGGTGCCAGGGCAGACAAACCAGTGGGATAAGCAGGGGGAATCTGTCTGCGTGAACCCTGCTTGATACCAGGTAGTTATCACAACGTGATTAGTGTGACATTTACTGGCTAACGAGCATGCCAGTCTCCAGATAAACATGGTATCCACCAAGGGCTGGCATGGCCAAGGGAACACCTTGGCAGGCAAAGGAGGGTAGTGACGCATAGGAAGACTGCAGCCATGGATTTAGGGTGAGACGCTTTGGTGGTATCAGCTGGAAGCACCAGGAGGCTTCCAAGATGCAGCAACCAGCAGCAGAACGAAACATGCAGCAAAGCTGTGTCACACACTAGTCTGGAGCCAAAAAAACCCAACAAACTCCACACACACAGATAGAAAACAGAACACAACAAAGAAATTATGGGCAGTAGAAAGGAAGAGGTTTCCCAGGACACGCTGCAGGTGCAGGTGGGATCCAGACAACCCCGAGCCCAACCCAGGAGATGCTCCCAGTGGCAGAGCAAGATGAGAAATGCAGAGCCTGTTGCTATTTGGGTTACGATACTTCCAATTTTTCTTCTCTTAAAGAAGTGCTGCTGCGGGGTGGTCTCAGGCTCTGGTTGCCTCTGAAGGAAAAAAACCAAACGTGTAAATCAGAAGACGTGCAGCTCCAGGGTTACTCCGAGGAGACTATTCTTGAATTCCAGAGAGCAGCGGGCAGGGAAGGGCTGCCAGGAGCAGATGAGCAGCAAGGTGGGATCCATCAGGACCCTGGGGCATTGCACACTGTACATTGCCTCTGCTTTGGGTCATACCACAGGGATTAGGGCCTCGGTCTCCTCCCCTGCCCTGGGAGCCACAGCTAGGAAAGCAAGCCAAGGAAAACACAAGAGAAACCACCATCTCCCATATTTTCCTCTTTTTCATGAGCCTGTGACACTCCAGCTTGGAGATTTTCACAGTCCACAAGGACACCTGGGCACTCCAGCTTCATCCTGAAAGTCGAAAAGAAACTTAAACGTGGGAATAAATAAATAGCAGTGCCACCCTGAAGAGGTTATTAAAGCATTAATTTCAACAGACAGATGGTGTGGAGAGAGAAGGGCTATGTACAAAAGAGTGGAGCCAGGAGCTGGACGTGAATTTTTACCCCTGATATTTCCATTCTCTGAAATATCTCCTCTTCCTGTGGAGGAGCAAAAAAAAAAAAAACTAAAAAAAACCCCAACCAAACAAAAAACCCCCAACAAAACCCACCCATACAAAAAAGCCCCCCAAAAAACCTCGCAGCTTGTACCTTCCATTTATAGCAGTAATGTGGGGCTAGAAAAGTGCTGCCATTGAAGAGTGTGAGCCTGAGGTCTGCCACAGGCAGATAAATAACATCTTTCAGAGGAGGTGCTGTAGCAGTAGCTTGTTTCCCACTATCCAAACGCACACAAAAGCCCCTGTTGTGTTTCGGCACTCCAGCAGCCCCTCGTGGTGCCACGCTCCAGGGCAGAGCGCCAGGGCCCAAGGCGTTAAGCAGGAGGGCACAGCAAACCCAATATCATCTCTTTCTTCTACAGCTTGGTTTAGTTTATATGCCACCTGAATGGGACAATACACAGAAGTGAGGAAAAGTTATGGGCACATGCCTAGATGTCTGACTGCCATAAATTTGTAATTTTACTGCAGTAATACATCTGTCATAACAGTGATTTGCCCATGGCTATTCCACCTTATGCCACAATCCCATCAGATCTCAAAACCCAAAGAAGGAGGCGCAGGGCGAGAGCAGGAGGTGCCCGGGCACTCATCCTGCTGCCAGCGGTCACCCCCCGCCATCAGCCCCAACTCTACACCCCAAAACGAGGTTGGGGGGGTTTGCGTGCATGAGGTTGCACTGCCCTTCGCCCAAGCCCGCTGCTTTATGCACCACCTTGCCTGCCCCACGCCCTGGCTGCCATCACCAGAGGTCCTGGTACTCCCACGGCAGTGCTTCTCCCTGGTCTCCCCGGTCCCCCCTTACCCTGCAGCCCCCCGGTCCTGAGAAGACAGGACTGGTGCTCGTGCCAGCCCAGGAGCGGCAGGGAGTCGAAATCAAGTTTTGCCAACGCTGCTGAAATAACCGGATTCATCTCTGGGCATATGGCGGTATCTTCAGGGACAGAGGAAGCCGCTGCTGCCTCCTTGCCAAATTCCTAGTATTTATGGAGTATTTACATGTTGTGTATCTCGGGTTTCTTTCTCACTCTGGCTGCTTGCTGTGGCAGCATGACGCAGCCTGGCCGGTGGGGGCTGAGGATATCCTGCCCACAGCCCCCACCACACTAACTGCAGACAGGCAATTTTAGCTACTTCAATCCACTACAGTTTTCTCCCAGATTTAAGCAGAATAGCCTACAAAAAAAATAAGCCATTTTTAAATGCATCCGTAAAACACCATGGCCTCCCCCTCAAGACCACAACATAGCCCAGGGAGAGCTCAGGAGGGGAAGGGACCCACCTGAGCCCACCACAGAGGTGGGTTCCTCGTCCCTGTTCAGAGGTTGCTCTGAATGACCATGAAGGACACAAGCATGAAAGCACAGCTATGTCTTTTTAACATGGAAAAGGTATTTTCCAAGAAGGGACAGCTTCACTTTTTAAGTGAGCAGGGAAAACCAGAAAAAGGGGAAAAGCTACCAGCCAAGCACCCTCTGGTGCTGGAGAGCCCCCAGACCTGGAGGAATTATGCAGGATGGATGATACAGAGGAGAATCTCAGCTTCCACTAAAAAAATGCATCGCCCTTGCTCTCAGAAATGAGCCAGAAAAGCTAAAAACCAAAACTGAGTGGACAAAGCCACTGACTGCCCAAGCCCAGAGGCTGGGGAACCAGTGGAGATTTCTTACAGATCCTGACTTTGATTTGGGCTTCACTAGAAGGTCTTGCCCAGCCACCCCACATGATGGCCCATGCCCCAGCAGGAAGGGGCTAGGCAGGCAGGGGGGGCAGACGGCAGGAGCTGAGGCTGCTCCTGACCAGGAGAGGGGTCCAGCTTTACCAACACAACCCTGGACTTCCTTCAAAATGATGTTCACACACACAAGTTGGTTATATTGTAAAATCACTTTCCTCTCCCAACCTGCAGCCCTGTGTTTAAACACGAACTTCAAAAATGACACGTGTCCTGAAACGTTCAAAACCTCAAGCGAGGCGGAAGCAGCTTGCAGCACTGTCAGATGAAGAACCACAACTGCAGGTCGCTCCATGGGAAGACAAGAGAAGCCAGCAAGCCCACAGCCCCGGTGCTCGCCCTGTGAGCCGCCGCCAGCCACGGACCCCACCTGCCCAGCAGTCCTTCCCAGGACCCAAACCTGTTCCAGAGCCACAGTTTCAGACAGGAAGACATTAACAGCTTACGTACCTTCTAGACAAAATGAACACTGCCCTGTTGATGTAACCATTGGCAAGCACAACTATGTAACTTTGAATTGAGAGGGGAAAAAACACAACCAAAACACTTGCCTGCCCAAACTGAAGCCAAGAACAATTTTGCCAATATATCCAGAAAAAGCATAGTCTTATGTTTCCCAAATATTTCCAGAAGATATTATGGAAGGGTCAGATCTCCATTAAAGTGTGACAACAGCATAAAAATATATCACAATGATAAAAAAAAAAGTATATTCTCAATCGTACATTTTTGAAAGGAAGCCAGCTGGCATACAAACAGGTGATGTATTGAACAGGTTACAAACAAATACATGTTCTAACGAAAATGTCTACAACTTTTTCCACTGAGCATTCAAAAGATATTCACAGCAATAATTTCAATGTTCTTTGAATTCTCAACAAAGAGACGGCTATATTTCAAAAAATCCACTTTCCAAAGACTGCACGATTCTGTGTGCCAGTAAGCCATGTCAGAGCAACAACTACATACTTTTTCATATATATACTCATAATACATATATAGTAATTTATATTCATAAATATATATACTTTACACATATATATTATATATACACTTAAAATACATATATACAGAAACAAGTCTTGTTTAAAGTTAAGTAGAATTTTATCATGTCAGAAATAAATTGCAGATTAAATTCAAGAGTGATGGATCTGCCTGACATAAGGATGGGAAAAACGTTTCTGCTCCAGGTTTTTCTTTCTTTCACATGAAAATCTGCACATGCTCTGTAGTACCAGTTCAGTTTAAATTTTTACTAATTGTTTTCACAATTAGCATTTCACTCTTGCTTTCACAATCTGAAAATCAAGGTTTAGGACTGGCTGACAAAGGTGATGAGAAGTGAGTGAGGAACAAACTCTCCCAAGCTCCTTTCAGCAGGGCAGCAGCTGGGACTTACAAGCCCTCATGCCCTATCAGGTAAAGACAGACCATGAAGCCTCAACATTCACAGGGTAGCTGGTAAAGTTCAGTAAATACATTAACCTTCTTTATGTATTTCCTTTAGTTTCAGTCACAGTCCAGAGGAACGTGCCTTTTCCAACACAAAATCTTCTAAACTATTATAGGGAATTCTAGCAAAACAACTTTAATTTTTTTTTTCCGGGCATGTTTTTCCTCATCTACACTTCACAGTAATCCCCAACTTCCCAAAGGGAATCAAATGTTATTCCTAGGTGTCTTCATGAACTACTTCTAGATGTCTTCATGAACTGACCACCCTTTCCAAACCGTTACAGACCCACACTTGCCCAGGTCTCCCCTGTCCCCTCACTCCTCTGCAGGCTTACTCAAGAAAGAAGGAGATAGAGCAGCTTTAGCCTCCAGCCGGCCTCAGCATTAAGTAGCCAACATCCATGCAGGTACAACCCGCCCCCATCTAGAGTATGGCACAGCTACCCTGCTCCCCTCCCTGTTAACTTTCTCTACTCAATCAGGGTGGTGGAGATTTCAGACTTGCACTGACTAGCAAGGATGAATGGCTACCACGGGAGACTCGGGTGAAATGCAAACCTTTCCCCTCACTTGGGTTTCATTCCAGCTTCTGCAACATCCTTTAGTCAACAGAGAGAGCCTAGAAACTGCTGAATTACAACATGGGTACGACAGACTTCTCTAGAGCAGGAAACATGAATTAAGGAGTCCCTCTTTCTCTTCCTTGCAGCAGCTCTCTGTGGATGTTCGTAAGACTTTGCAAATGATTCAGACAGCAGCATCCACCAGCAAGATCAGCTCTGCCAATTATTCTATCTATTAAATTTAAGAAACCCCTGAAAGGTTGAGCCTGTCACAGACTGAGAGCTGAAATTAATTCACCAAGCAAGAAAAGTTTTTAGGAAACTCTTGCCACAGAGTGCTGGCTTGGACCCTCACTGGAGGGGGCCTGTGGACCCCACCAGCAAGAGCAAAATACTAGCAGACCTGTGTATTTTCCTCAGTGGTGTATGGCACAATTAGCAGCATTAATGGATAGATTATTCATTTAATTCAGTTTTTTGTTCCACAAATAAAGTCTTCTGTCTGGTTTTTATTTGGTTTTATAAATTAACCTCTTTCTTTTCTCATTAAGTAAACAACGAATGAAGGATTACTCTGTGGGAAAGATGCAAGTGCAAAGGGCAGTGGTTTTATACTGCTGCAGCAATCTCCTTTCATGCTTCTAAATAACTCTGCTCTAAAAGGCAGAAAATCATTGACGTCTAATCATTTATTTAGTAAGATACACTGTTTTAGCTTAGGGAAACTTGTGGCTGGAAAGCTACACTAAAAGTTGGTCTGTTTATGAATGGCCCCCGGTCCTTCAAACGGTGATGGAAAAACTGTGCATCAGACACTGAGTGCAGTATAGGGCCTGATGCACTCTGTTACTTGGACCTGAAGTTCCCATCAGTCTCATCACAGGCATTTCTATCTACACTGTACCTCTGGTGCAAGGCAGTTACACAGCTGGGGATCCCAGAGACCTGTCTGAGCCACAGCTGACTCTGAGGCAGACCTCTTCAGGTGGCACTTCGCTGCTGGCACGTTTGCCCCAAGGTTCACCTTGTTCTCAGCTGACTGAACCTCACTTTCCCTCTATGGGTTTTAAAACAGCCACGTGCTGGGATCCTGCTGAGAAAAGCTCAGCTTTACAGCAATAAAGCTAAATTTTTTCTTTCGCTTCTCCCCTCCTAAAGCGTAACAGCAGGTTGACAGAAACAACCATTCGCCTCTGCACGGTGCCTGTGAGACAACCTTAGAGCACGGGGCGCAGAGACATTGATGCACTGGAGCAAGTCCTGTGGAGGGCCACTAAGAAGGTCAGGGGGCTGAAGACAGGACACACATGGAGAGGCTGAGGGAGCAGGGCTTCTTCAGCCTACGTAAAACAAGGTTCTGAGGAAAGCTTATCATCGTCGACAGCTACCTAATGGGAGGGTGTAAGAGGCTGAGCCAGATTTCCCTTGGACATCTACAGGAACAGGGCAAGAGACAACAGACACAAGCTAAAACCAGAAAGTTCCAGTTGGATCACAAACAAAAAAAAAACCAAAAAACTACAAAGGGTAGTCAAGTGTTTGAGCAGACCACCCAGAGAGGCTGTGAAATCTCCATCTGGGAGCAACTGGCTCTTGTTGGCCCTGAGCAGGCTGTTGGACCAGATGACCACCAGAAGTCCCTTCCAGTCTAAATTATGACTCTACTTCTGTGATGCTATGTTCAGGTTTTGAAAATAAGGAAGGTCCTGGCACTACACGCACAAGCAGATCTGTCTCAGTCAAAGCCAAAAGCAGGAACAGAAGAGTTGTTACCTCCTCTGCCTTTTCAAAATCTCAAATGTAACAAACCTGAAGACGTTTCCAGAATCTTACTCCTGTGCATTTATCCCTGGCCACTGCTGAAGGCCCTTGGCACTGGTATGGCCCTCTTCATAATGTGGTATCCCTATTGCCAACAGGGTGCATGAAGTGCATGAGTACACAACTTCTCTTGGTCTCACCAGGAGGAAAAGCCTTGGCACGCCACAGAGTGCACACATGTGCACCTGTGGTGTGCAAGTAACCATGGATGCAAGAAGCTTTTGCACTTAAGAAGAGCCTCTGTTACATGCTAAGCCACTAACGTAATATAGCCATGATACGGGTATGTGATACCTCTGTGTTTTCATTTCACTGCTGTACGCCCTTTGCTGCTGTAGCCTCATTTAAGTTTGGAGGTGCTAACAGAGATTTACAAGCCAGTCACACCAGGGTGGGCCCTGCCCCATATTCAGGCTAAACTCTACTGCTAAGTCTGGTTCCTGTGTTTCTGTGATACAGGTGTAGGGGCATCTTCAAATACCTCCAACGGACACAGGTTAATGAGAAAACACACTCGAGATCTCACAGATACACAACTGAACACAGAAATTCAATGAGTCCCAAATCCACATTTTTCTCAGGCCTTCCACAGCACTGCAAATGAAGAGTTGTTTCGTATCAGCAGCCTCCTCAGGGAGGCTCCTCGAACACTAGCACTGCCGAGCCGTGGACCACCACCGCTGTCACACGGAGGCCGAGGGATCCTGCAGGCAAACAGGCTCTTCCCTAGCTCCAGAGAGGCCAGCAGACTGAAAGAGTTCTCATAAACCTTCTGCTTTCCAGGCTGGGCAACAACTCTATGTCGCACTCCTCTCCAGATGCACGAAAACTTTCTTATTTAATTAGATTTAAAGGAATTATGGAATTCTGTTTCGATGGGGACAATTAACCAAGTGACGGAGAGCACTGTATCCTACTGCCCTCATTCTCACTTCATCAATCTTTGTGTCACCCACAAATTTTATCAGAAATAATTTTATATTTACTTCCAGATCACTGCCAAAAATGATGAATGGCACGGGGGCTCTGACTGATCCCTGCAGAGTTACATTAAAAATGTTCCCATTCAGTGATGATTCCCTATTGACAACTACTTTTTGAGCTCTGTCAGTTACCCAGTTCTTACTACATTTAACATGTGCTTCAGTGAAAGTATATAGTACTAATATTTTAATCATAATGTCATGTGGAATAAAATCAAACACCTTACAGAAGTTTAAGTATATTATATCTACACAGTTATCTTATCCCCCAAACTTGAAATCTCATCAGATAAATCACGTTTGTTTGACAAGACATATTCTCCAAAAAAGAATGTTGAATGGCATTAATTATATTCCCTACCTTTAATTCTCTAAATCCTTTATCAGTTCTTCTATTCTTTTGCCCGGGATTGATGTCAGGCTAAGCTGCCTGCAGCTATGCGGGATCTTCCTCTTGCGCACATTCACTCATTGTGAATTTCCAACAAGTGTTAAGAAGTTAAGGAGCAGGCCAAAGATCTTCTGCATCAACTTCTTTTAGGATTTTTGCCTAGAAGTTATCTGGCCCCAGTCATCCAAAAATGTTTGAACGCTACCTCACTTCACCATATTGTACAGACTGAACTGCCAATGCTGTGAATATGACACATAGCTCTACCCAGCCTTCACCACGTGCAGCAAGGTCGGTCCACTGACAAAGACCGACCGGTCAAAGATCTGAGAAGGCAAAGATGAGTATGGTGGGAAAAGGACAGCACTCTGAGGAGTCTGCTCACACCAAGACTGAACTATCCCACAGCAATCTTTATGAGCAACAAAATACTTTCTATCACCTTCTGGTAGGAATCTCTACCCTGTTCTAGTAGGTGATGACCTTGCTGCAACTTTTTGTGTTTTATCACCTCTCAATTAGCAATAGCCATGCAATCTACCCAGGCGTGAAGCCTTCAGTGCTACAGAGACTGCTACTACTTGTACAAGATAACCTCAGCGCACCTCTTCAGCAAAACAAGACATGGCAGTCCTATAAGCTTTGTACCACCCAACTATATCAAATCCAGACCAGTGTCTTCTCCTGTTCACCAAGTCCCCCACAGAATGGGTCCAAGCTGTCTACAGTATCTCCAACAGTGCCCAGCTGGGGGCTGTGGTCAGCAGTTTGGGTCTTCAAGCACAGTAGAGCTTTCCACTGCATTGGGAAAGCAGCGCAGGGAACAGCACCTTCCTGTGAGCTGTCCTGAGTCTGGGGCTAACCTGCCAGGAGTTAAGGGAATCTTACCTAGTAATACATAAAATAATACACAAAATTCACCTACCACAAAAGACCTACTATTGCATCCCAAAAAGGCACCTGACAGATCAATGCATTTCGCTGAAATGCCCTCCACTGACTAGGGATAATTCGTCTGACGGTAAGAGGTAGTGCTCCAGATAGCTAGGACATATACCAGACAGCGAGCTTTATAAATACCATCAGCCCGATGTAGATCCAGAAGGGAATACAGAGCCAGTGTGTTTGCTCCCATCAGTGTTGTTAAAAAGGGAGAAAATTATGCATTTAAATAAAACTCTTCTAGCAGGAGGTACAGCAGCAGTTCAATGAGAAGCATTAAACACTCTTATTCCACTTCACCCATTAACTATTTTTAATTTTTAAGCAAGTTATTACAGCTGCTATAATATTATAAATATTATATTACTCATTCAAAAAGATTAAATGGTCTCAAATAAGAGGAGAGAGTCTTGTTGCTGCTACTAAAGTAGCTCTTTGTGATTGGCTACCTGGCTTCTGTACCCTTCCTCCATGCTTCTCTAGGACACCACCATGGATGGCACTGGGTGACCTCAATTCCTCCTCCTCCTAAGGGAAAGTAGAAACACCCAGCATCAAGCAGGATCAAGCTCTGAACATATCGCAGTTAAGTGAAACCACGCTGTGGGCCTGTTTTGGCATGACATTTGTGATCCACATCACGCAGTCTAGGATGCTGCAAAGTGCTAACCTCTGCCTACAGCCGTGCTGGTGGCCTGGGCTCCAGAAGAGAGGCAGAGCAGCATTCATGGAGGCAATCACCTGGTCAGAACCACTCCTTGGGCTGAGCCGATTTGCAGCCCGAGAGCCCACTTCTCTCTGTGGACTACGGAGGGGTGCCGGCTGCTTGCAGCACATCGGGCATCCACACCACACTGGCCAGGCGAGCGCCACCGCACAGGACAGACAGCAGGGCTGAAACACCTCCTCTGTCTGTAATAAAGGCTCTAATCTAACAGTTTACCTGCACCTACTATGGGGTACTTTCTTATAATGTAAACCCTTTAAGGCAGGAAACGGTCCTTTTTAGTTTGTGTTTATACAGCACTGAGTAATGGCAGATTGTAGGTCACAACCAGGCTCATCAGGAGCCTTTAACAATGCAAATTAATGACCTACTCATTAGGACCAGCACGGTAAGGGTGAGCAGGCTCCCCTGCAAAGACCCCAACTGACTCTCTTCAGTATGCAGCTTACAGCACATTCTCATCTGACTCCTCCGTGAAGGAAAAAAAAAAAAAAACATGGGAAGGGAAGTCCTTTGACCTTTCCTTGAAATGGGAACCCATGAGCAGCAAACCACTACCTCTGTCAAAAGGAGCAGGACCCATCCCCGCTGGACGGACTCGGCTAAAGAGAGGACCAGACAGCAATTTCTCGTAATTAAGAGTGAATATGGCAAGAGTTGTGCTCGGACTGGGACAGGAGCAAGACCACTTGTTCCCTGATCACACTTTCTATTGCAAGAAATGTTTCTCACCAACAACTTGTGATTCATTCAGTTAAAACCTTAATATGTAGATTTTGCTGTTATCCAGGCTCCCATCTGGTAAACATGATGTTAGTTTTTCATAGCTCTTATTCATTTCCCAATAAATAAGCACACCAGCATTCTGAAAACATTCCTCCTTTTGAATTTCAGGCATCTGATGCTCTGCTTCCAGGTACTTCTCTCTGCCACCCTGTGTAGGGCATTTTGGAAACAGCACAGAAAAAACAATGGCATTGTCATTGAACAAAGCTCCACTATCCAGGTGATGGAAGTTATCAATCTAGAGTTGAAGGACTTTAACAAAATGAATAGGAAAGAATCTGTGTAAGGTGGAAGAACAAGGAGACAGAGCAGCAGCTTCTCAATCGGGAGCCACAGACCATACGCTTTAGGAAGTAACAAGTTCAATAGTCAGTTGACAAATAGCTTGCCACCAGAAAGTGCATTCGAAATGGCATGTAATTGCCACATATATAAGCGCAGAGTAAGCAACAGCCATGCTGAACCGTTCCACATGCAGCTCACTGCTGCTGCATGTTTTCCCCACCTGCTAATACAAATATCATCTCTCAGAGGCAGCCCCTGCTCCCCTAAGGTCATAGGCACGTGGACAGAGTCACCCCAGGACAGGCATACAAGGAAGAGCCTCAGAGCAGCTGCGCGCCCACAAACAGCTGCTCCTGGTGGGGTGATGGAGGGAGGAACACAGATGAAACTGGAGCGATGTTTCTTGGGATGGGGCGGATTTATCTCACTTTAAGGGGTTGCATCATGTGGCTGCAGATTTTTTTCTCCTTAAGACAGCTGTTGCTTTCCCCAATACCCCTTTCATGATTCTATACCCTAATTTGCAGCGGTCAAAGAACCTGATCTGACAGCACCAGAGCCAACGTAGCCCTTACTGTCTTCCCCGGGGCTCCCAGGTCCTGCTGGCTCAGTGACACCACTCACACAGGTCCAGATCCAGCAAGGCACACATTGATGTTTAAACCTGTCAAGAGGTTCATTAGCTTCAATGGGACTATTAAAAGATTTAAAGTCAAATACGTTCATAACTGCTTTCCTGAATCAAACCCCAAGTAAAGAGCTTGTCAACATAAATAAAGGCACCAGAGCCAGACCATGAAAGATACCTGTGATTACACAGGTAGGATTTTGTGTGAGCTTTTCAGCATGATTTAGCTCCAACCATCGTAAATGTGCAAGAACTTTAAATTCATCCTGAAGCGTGAGATTGGCACATCTTCTAAAGAAATCCAAATAGTGCATAAATGCATCCTATAATAATTAAATGTTCCATAAAATTAAAGAGGCACTGTCAGGTCCTATTTGGCTTCAAAATGTTGGCATTACACAACACTCTCCAAGAGAAAGAGCCCTTTGATTTCTCCAGAGGCTTCTCAGGCTGCATCCCAATGGTGCCTGTCCTACTGCGCGCATGGCCAGGGGTCCTAATGCTGGACGACCACAGGACGGGGAAGCACAGCCGAAGTGGAGGTCAGACCTGGCCCTGCCCCAGCTGAGCCCAATTCAGGAACTGAAGAAACAACCAAAGAGTGAGAGGTCAGTGACACATACAGCATTTGCTGAGCTCCCACAGCCCATGGGTTTATTTGTTATTACAGATAAGGGCCTTTCTAAAAAGGAGGGAGAAATGCTGCTGGCAATAGGGCTTTAAGAGCACGAGGGAGGGGAAGGGCAAAGCCAGGGATGTGAAGGAGCTCGCAGCACCTGCTCCCAAACCAACGTGATGTAGTCAACCGAATTAACAGTTTTAAGAAGGATGACGTGAAACACATTTTATCCGTCCCTAGCACAAGAGCCAACTATTGAGAGACTCGACGCCCCCCGCCAGCTGAGCCCGCGCGCCCGTCCCCTGCGTGCGCAGAGGATGCGGTACGGGGAATATATTGTGGCTCAGCTAAAAGCGGAGCGGGTGGCAGGACATCCATCTTCCTCTGGGAAGGTTGCTGGGCAACTGGCAAGCTTTCGGCTGGGCGCTGACGTCTGCACGCACAGGCGCGCCTCCTCCATCACTCGCAACTAACTTGATTTTGATGGATTAACATAAGATGAAAATCTACTGTGCTTCTCTCTCTCTCCCTCCGACACACAGGGATCATTAAGATACAAAGGAAAATAAGATAAAGCATCGACTTATAATGCGTGCAGAAGACCATGCAAAGGAAAACGCAGTCACTAATGAGATTAATGCTCTGAAGTGATCCCTTATTCTATGGTACAAAAAAATATTTAGTTGGTAAAATCTCATAATAGTAATAATAATCATCAACCAAAACACAGGTACGTGCCCAAATTCTGATTCTCTTGCATCCTTGACTCGTCAAGATCCTTCAGAAATTCCATCTATTTTTTCACTGCTCCTCGTCAGACGATGTTTTAAGACTATCTCCCTTTACCTGCTGGAGATGCACCACTGGGACACAGAAGTTCCCTCTAATCCCATCCAGCCAGGCACTTATACCACTCTTATTAGCCTGGTATCCAAGTACCCTACTGAGCTGCATTATCATTAATTGTTTCTCAAGTGTCAGCTACAGGCTCAGCTTTACACGGTACAAAGCAAAGATACGATCCCTGCCCCGAGGAGTTTTACATGCTAAACAGATGGTTAATGACAGCAGCGTAATGACAGCCTTTGGACTGGTAGGGGATAACATTTATGGAACGGGGAATAAATTAACTGGGATTCATGACAAACTGCACTTGCTTTCCCTGGAGAACTCTGAAAATCTGGTGGTGACTGTTTTTCACGATACCCTGGAAATGTGTACTGAGCTTGTGACCCAAAAACCAGAACCTCAGTTTCTTTGCAAATGAAACACTTTATTCTAACCGAAATTTTTTACGGAAAAACTGACCAGCCTTCTTCCACCAAACACACACAGGGTGTTTTGTCAGAAAGGGGGAGAATTTTAACCAAACCAAAAATATTTAATGTAAAAAAAACCCAAAACATAAAATGTTTTAGTTACCCCCGAGTTTAAAAAAGCTCTTTTAAAAAAAAAGATGAAAAGGCAAACTGGAAAACGACCTAAGAGCTGAATGGGAATCGGAGATTAGAGCGGCAGACCGTGCCAGCGAGGTGAACGCCGTGCCAAGAATACAGTAATGCCCAAGGCTTTGGGCAGGCACAAATAAGGAGCTGGGCAGAACCTAGTAACTTCAAGGACAAGAAACTCAGACCTACAAAGCAGGCGAAGGAGGCTGATGCGGATAACCGCACCGCACATGCATTATTTATTTCTCCAAGACTGGCATCAGGTGCAGTGCAAGCGGCCCCAGGCAGCAGCAGGGACATTACTGCTGGGACTGGGCCGGGGTGGGGGGGGTGGGGGGGGCCACGAACACCCACCACCAGGGCTAGGGCCACCAGCGGGGACGGGGCTGCAGGATGCTGGGCGGCATATCCCACCGCCCGGCTGACAGCAGTGCATTGGGCTCAACAAACCAACTGGAAACCACTGGGGCGTTTCTTGTGCTGTTAACACCTGGTTGTGGCAGGGCTCAAAACAGTGTTTCTGTACTCCTCACCAGCACATGTTATTCGTTTCAATATACATATACAGGGACTATTGGCTCTCCTTAGCTAAGAGACCACAAATCTGCAGAGCCCGACTTCTGGAGTACCCCATGCACAGCTGATGCACGTGGGTGGGACAAGCAAGGTCAGAGACCACTTGAATTCTTCTAATGCAACAGATTTTAGCCTGCTGTGTTTTATCGCTGTTGATACTAGTGTTAGTATCTTCTGTGCCAGAAAGCTATTCATAATGCTATGTGTTACCCAAATTAAGTACAGGGTATTTCTGTATGATCTCTAGAAGTCAATTTTTGATTCTATAATACAACCATGTAAAAATACATTTTCTACTCCATTTTGCAGTGTAATAAACAAAATGGTTTATTTTTTTTCTCTCGATCTTATTGTGACCACCTGGTATTGGGCAGGCTGCACCGGAGAGCTCTTCCCCCCACACCAGTCCTTTCCTGCATTCTAGAAACACATTTCCAGTTTCTTACTCAACAATGACTCACTCTAAATTCCCTTGTGGGCTTCACAGGTCTTTAGATAAGATGCTGAAGCGGGAACTGTGACTACAGAAAGACTTCTCTTGGACGGTGGAAGATGCAGGCCCAACCACCTTTCAGTTACGTTGCCCCAGTTCTAGCCCTCCAAGTAACATTTTCAAAAGCTGTTAAAAGGCAAGGGCCTTTTTCCATTCGAACTGAAGTATTTATGATCTTATATCTCATTGAAAGCCACAGAAACTCGGTCATTCGCACCATTTCTAAACCGACCTGTACTATTATTTCTATGCGGGCAGCTAAAAGCTTTCACATGTACCTGCAAAGCAGGTAAAATAGCTGCAAAAAATAATGTCACAGAAAACAAAACAAATCCTCAGCAATTACACTAAGACCAAAAAAGGTATAACCACTGAGCATTTAAATAAGGAGACAACAGAATCTTCTCCCCATTTAGATTAAAACCTTCACACCTCCCAGTAACTTCAATGTAAATCCAATTTAGAACAGCTCTGAGACAATCTAAAAATGAAGTTATGAACAGAATAATTGATAAGACTCTTGGGTCCTTATTTCTGTGTGCTCATATAATGGCAGTTAAAGCTAAGCACCTTTGAACAGCCTCTAAACAAGCACATGGAATCTAGGAGAACCTCTGAGTGGGGATTATGCATTAACCTAATGTTCATAATCACGTTCAGAAAGTTTGCTTTTTCAAAGCTTGAAACAGAAATGTTAATATTCTCAGGCAAATAAAAAACCTTAAGCTATTGCAAAAGGCAACTTTTGAATCAAGTATATAATAGGTAATAAAACTTCAAAGGTTTCATCACACACTGCAATTAAAATGCCTAACACAGATTTTTGAATAGTCTCATTTCTAAGGAAATCTTTTTCCTCCAATAGCTAAACTCAGGTGAGCATCAGATTATTATTTATTTTACAAATAAACATATGCTTTCATCTGTGCTGCAGTGAAAAGAGCACAGCATCATAGACCAAAGTGGCAATCAAAGCCAGTTCCACCTCGTCTAATCTTGTTCTTTAAGGGTTCACGGTATCAATCCTCTTCTCAGAAATTTTCAAGTATGAACAGTTACCGCAAAGCAATGAGCAGCTGTACAAGAGAGAGTAACAAGAAGACCACAGGAAAAAATCCCGCCCCCTCCCCGATTCCCAGACAATTAACTAGAAGTCTTCCGTATTTTGGAAGAGGGAAGGATATCTCTCTACAGCATGATGATAGATATGAGCAACAGATAGGAACAGGCTCCAACAATTTCTGCTTAGCTTGCCTAGGAGATGCAAAAAAAAAGAACACCCCTGTGGAAAGTGAAACCTGTAGCTATGGCTTTACAATGAAATACCAAAAAGCAAGCAGCAGGCAACTCACTGTTGGATTTGACAAAACACCTCTAATTCTTATTCTCATTAACACAACTGCCAATTACACAGTCCCCAGTACTGTAACTGAAGTCAATGCACCCCCATGGATCCAGCCAGGTGAAATCACCCTGTTTGACTGCAGTCCCCGAGCTGCACTAGCAGAGGATGCATCCTTGCAATGGGAATCCTTCGTGACTGCCTTATCCTAACAGTGTGAACAGCAGCAGCATGAGGGCGGGTCTTGAGCACCAAGCTGGTATCATACTGGCCTGCAAAAAAACTGCGATGGATGTTCCTTTAAACAATACACAAAGAAATCACAGTAGGGCAGACGAATGACTGGAAATTTTCTAATGAAATCAAACCACGTAAAATAGAAACCGCATGGTATTTATGGCAGGAAGTCTCCTGTATCAACCTAAAGGACTTAAATAAGAGTGGTCCTAGTAACAGCTAAATTAGCTTGAAATCTTACACCCAAACTATACAATTTAGCCACTCCTTATTTCCATTTGACATAGTTTCAAAAAACGGCTCTTCTGTAGCACAGAACTGAAAAACTGGGGGAAAAAAAAATCCCAAGCACTGCATCAAAAATCCCTTCAGCTTATTTGGTGCCTTTAACTTTTATAGCAAAAAACCAAACTTATTTCCAAATCACTTTGCACTTAGTGAACTCTCAGTATGATAGTATCCATTTATCCTCAGACAAGTTCAACTTTATCCCTTGTAGCCTGTCCAAAAATGTAACAAAATCAAGATGCTCTTGTTTCTTAAAAACCAAAGTCTGAGCATGACCATTTCCTTTTCTTCATTAGCAGAAGAACCCATGCGTGGGACATAGGATGAAAACATAATAATGCTTAGATTTGGGGGAAAACAAAAAACAAACCCAGGACAACAGGGGCAATCAAGAACAAAAATTAGAGACGTATATTCCTGTGGCCTGCCTGGGTCTCTTTCACAGTATCTAACAGAGGTGATGAGGTCAACCTACCACAGATGATCTCAGGATCCTCAAAAGTCATTGAGATCCTTCATTAGGACCAGGATTTTATCCCAGTCTCTGATAATTAACATCTTTTCTGCAGATGGCCTGAAGAGAAGTTAAAGTTGCTATTCTAGCGTCTCAAATGCTATTTCAGCTAGGACAAAAATCCCACAAACAAATAAAATCTGAAAGCGAAGCCTCCTATGGCCAGGCACAGCAGCCCCAACAGTTCCCAAACATCCTCCTTTCCATTTGGGCTGAGGAGAGTGACAATTTGCAAGTGATCGCAGCCGCTTGCCTGGACACACATGGATTTTCAATGGATTTGTGCTCCAGCTTTACCTACGCAGGCCGTTCTGGAAATCCCTGCTTTACCCCAGATCTGAAGCGGTACCAGATGCAAAGCCAGAGCATGCTGTGTGCCTCACCAGCACAGACCTGCCTCCAGCCGTGCGCAGCCTCCTAAGAGAAGGGCAAGCCTTGCAGTGACAACACTTCACGGACAACCAGCACATCTGGATTTTGCTCCAGGTGTGCCACAGACTGCTAGGTGATATCCAGCCACCTGGAGCATCATGGTCCCCGTCTGCTGAATACGGGCAATTGCTTCATGGGACGTTAGAAATCCTATAGACATCAGGATAAAAAGCAACTTCCTAGTCTTGTTCTTTTCCTACTGGCAATTATGTCAACGTTCTTCTCACGAAAACAAAAAATCCCAAAGCTCCTATGTTAGAGCTTTGTTAAAAGACCATGATTAAAACCTGAGGAATCTGCTAAGTTTAAAGAGGCACAGCAGAAACATCAGGTGTAAACGCAGAAAGCGCATTTTGTCAGTAGATATACTATGTCAACAGATACACACCAGCTGAGGAACTGATATAAGCATATGTTTAAATCTCAGAAGAGAGAGACCTAGACCAAAACAGAACTGAAGGAGAAGCTGTTCCCTTTCCGAAATGGCACTGTGTAGGAAGAAAGTGCTTTTTGCTGCGTTAAAACATCTCAACATTCTTTCTTCTTGTTTTTCTTATACTTTCAAAACAAGACTTCCATACAGAATGGTGCAAGCAGAACTTAATGTATTAAAACACAAACAGTTTTCACCTCAGGAGCAGCCGCAGATCAATATGTGTACAGTGGCAATGAGCTTGCAAAACTCGCGCAGACAAACTCCCGACTACGGGTACCAGCAGACTGCCAGAGAAAGGCTACTGAAGCCTTTTATAGCAATTCAGGCTACAAAAGGACACCCCTCTATACACAATTATCACAGCCTGGTGTACGAAAGCACTCCATATTCAAGGGCATCTGTCTACACGGTTGCAAACACTACTAACTAGATACTAGCTTGGCACTAACCAGGAGCTAAAAAAGTCTTACCATGGTCTACGCTGACAACTAAACCACTGCTTGGCCCTGGATTAATGAATATAATACCTGACAAGAGCAATTGGAGATTAACGGCCTGTAACTGCTTGGCTACCTCGTGCTCTATAGGGTCAAGCACATTAATGTCACCAGAGAAATACTTTGTCTCAACCTGGCGCTAGTACTACGAGGACCCAATGAACTTGGAGATAGGAGGGCCAGGCGCTCAGAGCCACTTTCTGTCACTAAGACTTCGTGGTGGCTGATTCTCATGAGGAAGGGTCCCCATGCAGAGGGACTTGAGCTCCCCCACAGAACATAGCAAAGGGATGTCCCGGCCGGGGCAGGTCACACGTGCCACCCTGCAGGACTGTGACTGAGGTGGGAGCTTCAGGGCAGCAAAGGCAGCAGACCTAAGTGAGAACAGGTCACTCTGCCTCCGGCCAGGGCTGGGATGGAGGCAGCCTCGAGACTCAGACAACCGCAGGCAGACCCCTGACCCCATCTGGTCTTTGCTTGGCACATCTTCATACAGGAGAGAAAGACGGGCCAAAATTTTCTCTTGCTCTTGGTCACCGCGTTGAATTGCAAAAAATTTGCCACTCTTAACATCAGCACAAATGTGCCTCTTGCTCTGCTTTCCAAATCTGGGGCGTTTCCAGGGGACTCAGGACCCGACTCCCGAGCCGTGGGCCGGGCTCGCTGGAGCACCTGCACTCACCTCCAGATAACTGACGCGCTCAGGCTATACAGCTGAAACACTGCAACCTAAAGCAGTACTCCTCAAATCTGGATCCCTACACATACGCCCATACGTAGTCCCCAGCTCTGGCTGAATTAGGGTTAGCTGATTATTCAGACGCTTTATCTTGGGGGAAAAAGAAACAACAGATAATCTGGAGATTAAACTGGAACCACTCACTCTGAGAAATTGCTTTCTGGAATGTACAGTGAAGAAAAAAAAAAATGTATGTAACTTATACAGCTCCCAGGGGAAAAATGAAAGAGTCCAGTAAACGTGCTGAGTAAATTTGTAAGCATATGATGCTGAGCCTCCTTCAAACCCCTTCAGATGAACTTTTTCCCTATGTCTTTCAGGTAGCAGAAATTATGTTTGTGAGACCGCTGTTCATATGCAACTTCTGGGTGCAGACAGGAGTATATTAATAGAACAAAAGGTTTTATTACCCTACGCTGCATCTTCAAACAACAGAATAGTTTGAAATAACTTACAAAACCTCTCTCTCAACGCCTCTGTTCCTCAGTTTCTCAAATGTAAGTGTAGAAGAAAGGGCCAGAAGGAAGGGAGAGGGACGGATGACCCTGCGGTGCCTCGCAGGGCTGGCACTGTAATACACACACCATAGACCATGAGTTGCTCTGATACAACAGTAGTGGGAGCCACAGCAGCCAGGACATCCTTCCACACTCAACACATGCTTGGGAAGTGCATTTTGGCCACAGAGGTCATACAGCTTTCAGAGTCGCTCCTGGCACTCGAGCGGGGATGCTTGGTCGGATGCACCGACCCCTCTCAAGCTCCAGGGCTTCCCACGGGGCCAGCAGCAGCCGCAACTCTCCTGCAGTGGCCCAAGTCCCCACCAGCACTGGTTCCTCCCCTCCTCACTAGCTCCAGCAACATCCCTTGAAGAGGACCTGGAAGGAGCTCCAGACTTACGTGTGCTGTAGGTATCAGCCCCTAAAACATTGCTATGGAGCACACTGGAGCAAATATATGGCAGAGCACATCAAAGGAAGAAACAGGTGGTAAAAAGTGGCAGTCTGTAAAGGTACCTTTTGACAATTTTTACTTTGCAGTCTCCTCAGCCAACAGTGGTTTAATAAAATATAGTCAAGAGAGCTAGCTTCAGCCTGCCTCTGAGAGCAGTGGACCTCTGGCCATGAGTGGGCATGGGGTAAACGGGGGTTTCTGTTCCCAACGCCACCCCCTCTCCCCCTTCTGAATCCTCACCTGACTTCACATACCTCCCCATCCCAGCAAGCTCTTTGGGGCAGAAACCCTTTTATCTGTGTGTCTGCAGAACGTGCACTGCAGCCAGCCCCTGAGCTTCATAGTGCTTCAATACCATCAATGCTACAGCAGTGTCCACCACGGGTGTTTGACTCTCAAGTGCAAAAACAGCTCAGTCTAGCCAGAGAAGAGGAAAGAGAGACCAAAACAAAACCCTGAGCGCATTAGTCACTGTTAACTGTTCTTTCCAGAAATACAATATTGAGGGGATTTCACATATTTCCTGGCAGGAAGATTTCGTGGTGGCTTTTAAAAATGGATGATTAGTAAGATATAAATCCCCATAGCTAAGATCAGCAAGAAATCCTTTCAAATACACATATATACACATTAAAACTTGAGTATTTTACCCTTCCCCAAGAAAGCAATTCCTGCTGTCAAGTACACCCTTTTATTGCAGCCACATACTCTTTTTAAGAATAGCTAATCAGAAAAACATACAGAGGTATTTAATCAGGTGGGGTTTTTTTCTTTAATGACCTAATGTTTTGGTTTGCAACTGCTGCCAACTCATGCTGGGTGGAAATTTAGTACTGTCAGCATTTAATTATTATTTTAACACAGATTTCTCTACCTTCCTACAGTGAAGAAATAGCTAGAAAAAAATGCAGCAATGAGCCGCTTTTTAAGCCATTAGACGCCATCCTTGTTATTTAGGCATATTGGAAATGACCATTTAAGGACACACAGAAGCTCACTCTGCCAGCCCCGGTTCGGGCGGATGCTCCCCCGTTTGCACCTCCACAGCCAACTGGAGGAACAGCATCCAAGGGACAGCCGGGAGGGACTGCAAACACCTTGCCCTGGAAGCTCGCCAGGCTGTGACACGGCTCATCAAAATACGTGCCAAAGAACTGAAACTCAAAGCACCTGGTTTGTGTTGTACCTTGGGCCATAAAGAACAAATCAGACTGGTTCTTTTTGTCAGCTTAAAACCTGTTTTCCTAATTCTTCCCCTCGCTGTCTGAAACAAATAAACTCAATTCTGCAACCTGTAACAGGCTACAGGGAAAGTATGTGTGTTGATCTGCTGCAGACTGCAAGACAGGTTTATTTGATTCGCACAGTGGGGAGAACAAAAAACAGGTTGTATGATTTCAGAAGAAATCCAGAGCTGTGCTGCTCACGGTAAACTGCCAGCACCATGCAAGTACTGCACTTCGTGGT
Organism: Sagittarius serpentarius; assembly: GCA_034782735.1. NCBI lineage: Eukaryota > Metazoa > Chordata > Aves > Accipitriformes > Sagittariidae > Sagittarius > Sagittarius serpentarius. Next base: position 3,297,353 of record JAVKLA010000040.1, read on the forward strand.
GCTCTGGAGCCAGGATGGGTGCGTGGAGAGGGCTCTGCCCACACTCCTAGCCAGTCTGGTGAGAGCCTGCTCCCTGCTTTCTCCGAAAAAGCAAGATTTAGGCTTCAGCTCTCACAAAAACCAATGGAGAAATGAGACTGCAGCAAAGCAGGGCTCGTGACAGCATGTGTTAAATGACGCAAAGCAGGAAGGGCTGTGAGGACGCGCGTGGATAACTTTATCTTCCAGAGCGGATGGAGTAGTCAGCCACACACTTATTAAAACAAGTATTAGTCTGTGATAGCAATCTAAGATAAGACTAAGAGGTTTGTCACCCAAGGAAAAAAAAATAGAAGCAAAAAAAAAAATGCTATTGCTGGACCTGTGTCCATAGAAACCACATTTAACCTTAACAGAAGGTCCCACTATACAGGTGACTCCTTACTTGAGAAACACAAGCACCCTGTTTTGGTATACGCTGACCTTTGCATACAGTCACACTCATATTTAAAAGAGAAACATATATATAAACAGACAAGAATGGAGGTTAGGAACAGGGAGGTGACAAATTTTATTTCTATGACGGTAAGGTAGGGCTCTCTTGCCACTTGGCAGGAATGAAGCATTGCTCTCCTCTACCTGAAAAAAAAGAGGTCGTGGATGTGGGGTTTAATATCCACATGGTCACTATAAATGGAACCTACCTGTGATAAATAGAGGCAGCTATTTCATCTGCTTAATATTAACTCTTCTCACAGTGTGCTTTACGAGTGACATTCCTGGAGCGAAGGGCATGTGTTTAAGAACCCACATACAATTCCAGTTTTGCAGAGTAAAAGAGAGGGAAATAGCCTTGGTCACTGAGAGTATTTGAATGTCACTTTGTTAGGCTGTGCATTGCATTTGACAGAGCTAGCAAAGGAAATGAGAAGTGATAACTGATAGTGCCGTGATTAGATCAGCCACCTTGGGAAAGGTGCTGAAGCAGAGATATTTCACTAAAATAAGGAGAATCCTGGGAATAGATTTCTGGCAAGTGATCGCAAAGGAGATATGGCCAGAATTAGAAATGGATTTTGCAGGCAGATAAAATGTAATAGATAGAAGGCAGCTCAAAATGATATATCGTGAGAGCCTATAGAGTGACTATAAAGTTTGTTCGCAGTTCTTTAACATAGAGATCCTAGAAAGACTTAACTTCAAAATACACTTGCTGTGTTATTAACTTTAATGTGTAGAAATAAAACAATGTTGCATTATAGCTCTCCAGTAAAAAAGCAAGCTGCCTTCTGCCCAGCTATCCAGCTCTGACTTCACTGGAGTTGCATTACTTTATACCACAAGATACAAGTGGAACAGGAATCTCTGCTTGGGCTTCTGACTGACAAAGATACATGAAAATGTACCTTCCATTATTTTATCTTGAAGGAAGTTGCTTTAATAATGAAGGATAACCATTGGCAGTGGTAATTAACGCATTGTAATAAACTCAGTACATGCATTTCTGTAATCTAACCATGTGTTCTTCTTCTGCAGCTCACAGACGAAGCAGTTCTTTCAGCTGCTACTTAGGCATTTTAGGGGAAGAGGGTTAGCTTTATTGGCTATTAAAAAAGGCTTCAATCATCCTGCTGTCCACATCTGTCTGTCTGTCTCCTTAGTAGGTTTAGCCAATTAAATTTAAAGACAACTAGCTTCTTGCAGTTCTGTAAATCACAGTGACCAAGATAGAGACCTGATGAGTACGCTAATTTAGGGAAAAGCTGCTACCTGGGTTCAGTCATTAGACATCAGAGTTCATCTCCACAAGAGAAACGTGTTGACAACCCATCTTCACTTGCTCCCATAGTCACAAGACTTCAAGATCAGTCTACGGGCTTAAGGGTCTGCAAGTCTGCAAGGCCAATACACTGCACCCAGGGGGCTGAGTTTGGCCCTCTGCTCCTCGCTTCATTGGCTGGTAAAGTGTTGAATTCTGCGCAAACAAGTAATGGATTGCATGTTGTTCATAGCAAGATATAGATTTCACAGTTACAGCAATATAAATCTATGTTGCAGCATATCTGTGTATAAAGAGGTCTTCTCATCTGCTGCTCCAAAGGGCTGTATGTGCATCACTCACACTGTCAGAGTGGGAATACTCACATAAATCACCTTTGGTATCAACAGAGAATGCACTTGAGAGAGCAAGGATATCTGGGCAAGAGCCAAATATTAACACTGTTTACTTACCACTGGAATACAAATTAATAATAATAACCATGATCACCATCACTATGTCAATGACAGCAACAGAGCATCAAATTCTGCATCCATAAAACCAGATGCAACCACCACTGCATCCTATGGGAGCTCCCCATGAATACATGAAGGTGGACTTTAAGCATCAACCATCTACGTGATCAAATACTGAGCTATTTGCTCAGGCAAAATCTTCAATGAAATCAGATACGACAATCAGAGTGAATTGACTTTGGCATGAAAAGGGACAATCTTCAATTTTTGCCAGCATTCATGCCCATGTTGGCACCAGAAGGAACAACTGGCTAGATCTTCCAAAGTGCCGTGCTGCTTGCTTCAACACTTGTGAAAGTCAAGGCGCTTCCTCACCTATAGATGTTGCACCTGGGCTGAACCTCTTGTCCCTTGCATTTGAAAACAGAAGTTTCATTCCCAGCACTAGTACCTGAAAGTCTCCATCAAAACAAAGCTCTACTTCTAAAATAAAACAAGCTCTTCCCAATAGCCCAGGAGCTGAATCCTGCTGCCTGACTTTGTCGTCATTGTTTTGAATGAGCGAGAGCTGGGAGGGCAGTTTTTGTCTATATTAATCAATATTTAGGTGGTTTCCTGCCCATTCATTCATGTGCTGAAAGTGGTTTTGACAGTAAAAAATACACTGAATGCAAGTAGGCCAGCAGCAGCTGCTCGAGAAATGCTAATAATACTGTGCATACCCTCCAAATTTCCCCAATGTTCATATGTTATTAGCAGGTGACAGGAACTTAAATAAAGCATGTGAAATATGAAAGCAGGACAAATAATTAAACTGGTGTAGAGACTTCTATACTAGAGTAATTTTTGCTCCAAATACCTTATTTAGGCTGTAGGTTTCTGGGATCAGAAAGAAAATCTTTTTTCCACACTATGTCCACGACAGAGCAGGGTGCTTGGGATCCCTGCTGCTCTGTGGTCCCAGCTCTGACCCCTCCACAATTAGCAGTAGCTAATAGTAGTAAGCAAGACTGAACACAAACTCGGAATGAAAATTACTACAAGAAAAAAAATCCTGCTCCAGTTTCAAAGCAATTCCTGAACTGCCCACGTCACACCATGTACAGGCATTCTCATTTGAGCAGAAAGCATTTTCCACAAAAAAAGCAAGAAGGGAGGAAGCCTGGTTTGAATAAACCAAGTGCTGCCCACACGGGGAGTGGGCAGAGTCCACCAGCCTGGGACATAACCCTCTCAGGGAGAAAGGGCAAGTGGGCAAGACCGATACTACTCTTACCACCAGCATAGCAAAGCCTGTTTCATGCAGCCCCTCGATGAAAGGTAACACAGCTTTTCTGGTAAAAAAACCTTTGCTACTAGCATGTGAAATTATCCCCCGTGGCTGCCTCTGAGGTGCTGGACAGGGAGATCACCAGTCACGGATGGGGAATGGGAATGTCCCCAACCATCAGAAATGGCACCCCGGCTTACAAAAACCAACAGGATTTTTAAAACACACTTTGCTTTTTACTTTTGATGCTGTTAGGTTTTGGGGTTTTTTACTATTTCTGGTCTCGGTACGATTAAGCCGGTCTCATTTCTAGTCAGGCTGTTTCCAGCCGTTGCAGCGGGCCCCAGGACTATAAGCGGGTTGCAGTTGCTCCAAGTAATGAGACCTGCTTGTGAAGAAGGGTGACCATCCTAACACACATGCCTAATTTCTACATTTTACTTCATTTTTCCTACATTTTACCTCATTTTTTCCAGTCTCTGTTTTCTTCCTCCTTGCACAAAGGTAGTCCATGGTGAAAAATGTCCCGAGTGAGATCTCCTGCTCAGTCACAACACAAGCTGAAGCTGCGGTATTTTCCTCAGACCGTCTTCATCACACCCCAGCCCTGCTCCCACCAGACATCGCAGACCGAAGAGGAACCCACCCACTGCCTCCTGGGAACCCCCCGTGCCCACGGGTGGTTCAACACTGCCCCACTCCCCGACACGGGGCCTAATAACTGGGGTCTGGCAACCACAGCTACAATGCCGGTATATTTAATCAAAACCCTGTGGCTTTCCTGAGCAATAACCTGACTGCAACACCTACCCCAGGACCCCGACTGCAGCAGGCACAGCACCCAGCTGGAGTAAAACCCAGGGTACACCAGGGCTGACACGGCCACCTCACCCCCCCGGAGCAGTGAGGCACAGAGCTCTGCACAGAGCAGCCACAGCAGCACCATGCGGCGCAGCGTCCATTAGTGACGCTGCCATTAACTATCCCCAGGACACTGAGCTGCGCTGTTACATGAAACTACTTCGCAACAACAGAACACGGGGGTGTGGCGGGGTGTGGAAATTAGGCATACCAGTTAAGGCGTAGTTTATTTATAGCTCAGCTTTTCAAAGTTTACTAATTGTAGCAGAGATTATTCAGGGCTCACGTCTCTAAAGAAGTCAATGTCATTCCCTTTCTCTTCTCAACCCTAAATAATACTTGATCAGTTTTTTCTATTCCTCCTTCCAGACTGAAGGACTTTTGTCCCGCCTTGGCTTCATGAGACGCCGTCTTCTGGCCCTCCTCGTCCAGCGATGGCTCTGTACCTCCACGTCTTCTCCCCCAGCTCCTGCTGTGGCCTTGGTCTTCCCCCGCCAACCCCCGTGCATGATCTTACCCAATCACCCACCAATCACGACCGTGCCAATGAGAAATGTACTTTCCGTCACTGACTCTCCTCTCCAGCCAAGCCCATCTTTCAGCCTGCCTTGCTGACATCTCTTGGCTGGGCATCTCGTTGTCAAGTCAAACCCAACATAGCTGCCATGGACCTTTTGAGCCTTCTTCACTTGCCCAGCCTCTCTATCACTTCTGAAAAAACTTCCATCCTCCCTGTTGCTCAGGCCTATAACATCGTCCAGTTCCCCCATCCTTCACATCTTCACTCTTCTTGTAATACCACCGGAAAGACCATCAGCTGGTGTAAGTCAGTGTAATTCCACTATCAGTGTAATTCCGCTAACTCCAATGGCATTATACCAATGCACAAGAGATGAGTTTCTGTCCTGGTGCCTCTAAAAGCAAATATATTCTATTTGACAAGTAAAAACCTTCAGCCAGGTCCCTCAACATCTACTGTATCTATTACTGTGATCTCTTGTCCTCCGGTCTCCCAACACCCACACTCTTTTCAATACACATAACCTCCTGAAATTCTTACCTGGCCCTTAGTTCTCTGCTGCTTACAACCCAGAAGTTTCCCTTCCACTCTCAAGCCTCCTGTACCTAACCACTGTCCACTCCTCGGCCATGCTTGGCTTCTTATGCCTTCTGAATATGCCTGAAGTAATTTGGTGTGCTAACAGTATTTAATTAGCAGTAACAAATCATGTACTAATTCAGAGGTTTATTTTATGCTTTAAAAAAAAAAAGAGAGTCACCATGGAAGTTCAACACCCAATTTCAGATTGGGGCACAATTAATACCACCTGTTTAACACAACACGGGCACATACATGCAAACTTATGCACTTAATCACCAAGATTACATGAAGTGTTACATGTTATTTGTGCCATCCCAATACCAACCACTGTGCTATCCCAGGTAAGGCACCTGAAAGTTTCATAACCATTTTAATACCAATATAAACCTCTGCTTAAACCAAATGTGCCGCAGTGTAAAATGATGCAAATGATATCACGTGCTGCAGTGTAAAATGATCCAAACGATAGCAAAGTAACACCTGTGTGTCTTCACACTCTCTAGACCACACCATTAAGTTTTGTAATGGCTGGAGTCTTGGCCCTTGGTGGCTCCAACCAAATCATCAATGCTATCTTTGTATAAATGTTTCCATTTTGTTTAATTAAAAAAAAAAAAGAAAACCACAAACAACAAAAACAAAACCCTTGCATGCTTTCTTCAGTTTACTACCTATTGGAAAAAGAGAAAAGCTCTTTCCAAAAAGCAGAATAGCACCTGTGTTTAGGGCTTTCCACACCTGGAGGGATGTGAGAGTATGGGGGCAAGATCAGGCCCTTAATGAGAGTACTAAGGAGTTCACCATATGCACAATGTCAGAATGATAAAATGTTAATGAAGTGAAAGTATATTAGTGAATCATTAAAATTTCACTCCTCTCTGCAAAGCACAGAGTGAGGAAAAACTCAGTGAAGATAATAATAAAAATAGGATCAAAACATTTGGATCCCTTCTCCACCCCCAACAAAAAAGCTTTACAAAATCTGGTGTTAAAATTAACATATTAATTGGGTAGCTTCTACAAATGATCTACTGTAAAACCCAGATCAAAACAAGCTGGAGTTGGGGGTAAAATGAGATTTAATCCAGTTAAATCTGGATGGGTCAGACCTTCAGCTTCCTCCCATCTCTAATAACCTCTTGTAACCCCTCTAATGTCTCTGCTCCTTTCCTCAGCAAGCCCAGCCAGCAATTAAATTGGCAACAAGAAGATCTTACTGAGGGGAGTAACACACCGAGAGCAGCTCTGCAAGGATGGGTCGGGCTGGGGCATGCGCATCTGCTTGCTGTGCTGGAAGCTGACTTTATCCAGGGAAAAGGTTGGCCTCTCTACAAAGCCCAAGAGTAAAAACAAAAAGCAGCTCTGTACCGGGGAGCTGCAGAGCTGCCAGGGGTTGGAGAGGGGAGCCTGGCGAGCCTGAGACGGGAGGCAGGGTCACAGAAGACACGAGGCCGCTGCTTGGTTCAGCGGGGCAGGCACAGGTCTTGCAAAGAACTACCCTAAAAAGAGCAACAGCTTTGCCGTACAGTATTAAGAAGCAATTTCCAATAAAGCTGCCATTCTGTGAAATGCTTTCCAGAACCTAGTCTGGATTGCCTTGTACGTAAAGCTCCGTCTGTTAGGAAGTCTGGTGTATTTTCCTTGCAACAAAAATAAGTATGCCCAGACATCACGAGTGGGCTGTATCAGCAAACAGGTGGCAGGTAAGCAGTCTGCAATTAGGCTCCCACTGGGGAACCTTGCACTCAGCCTGAGCAGAGTTCATGTACAGGGTCCCACCACAACCCAGCACGTGGGAGGTGAGCAAAGGAAGAAGCCGGTGTGGGCCAAAACCATCCCAGTCCTTAAATAATACCTATCTTTATTTGGTTTTAACCTATTTTCAGTAAAAGGTAGAAACATCCAGTACTGGAAATTCCATTGTATCGGCTAGCATTAATGTAAATTCCTGCTAATGCTGGAAAAAACAACAGTGTCAAACAGCTGGGCAGATCTTTCCATTCAGCGGCACCTACCAACCCTGACCACAGGTCAAACAGCCTTACTGTCTGTCTGTCTGTCCTGCAGTCAGTGCTAACAGAGAGAAAGACCACTGTTTTGCTCGTCGAGGGTATTAATTAAAGTCAGACACCAGAGTGGAAGGAATAGGCTTATTTTACTTTTAATAACCCAATAATACAGGAAATAAGCTGTAAGAGAAATATAATACAGAAAATAAGCAATAAGAGAAATACAAGGTAATGCATCTAATCATTACTACATAGTAATCATAGTGATTAAGAGAGATACATCACCAGTTGCCCTAATACTTTACCATCATCCAGATCTGCAGTCACTGGGGAGCCCCCGCTGCAGCGAGGATTTGGAGAGCCTGTCCCGGCAATTGGGAAGTCCTACACAGTGCATCCACTCGTAGGTGAGGCGTCCAAAGTCGCTGCAAGAGGGTCCAGCTTTTATACAGTTGAATAAACAGATTTCGAAACTTCAGGTGCAGAACATCTGGTGTTATTCTCCCTAATGGATTCCGCCCAAAGCCTGGCCAGGGCCTAAGGAGGAATCCAGGGGAGTTTCCCTACCGATTTGGATCCTCCCGAATGTCTGGTTTCACATGCCTCTAAATAAAGACTATTCAGCATTACACAATAAGCATTATAACAAAGCTTTATAGATTAGCATCAATATATATATATTCATACTAAAGTAGATCAGTAGTACATTATATGGGGATTAATACTATGCATGTTAGATATATTGTTGGGTTGTGAGATTCATCTAGAGGACAACTTTGATTTAGGGCCTACAGTTCAGGCCCCAGCACTTCAACCACCTCCAGCAAGGAGACTCTTCGACTACAGACAGAGAAATAAAAGGAAAGAGCAACAAAATACTGTCCAGCATAATAAGCAGAAGTTTCACGTCCAGCAGGCTTAGCCTGTCCAATTTTTGCAAACATTACGAAATAGATGAGCTTCAGGCAGTTCTGAAGGAGCATAATGTCACTTCTGTTCCTCCCTGAAAGAGGTGGGGAAAAACTGAGCCCCGGCAAGCAAGTGGCCACCAGCACCTGGGCTAACATGAGGGCGGTCCTACACGACTTGAACCACCCAAAAGTCATGTGTCCAGCCGTGGTGAGTTTTAGCCGTTCCCCAGACCCCTCTCACCAGCCACCTCCAGAGCAGGGCTATCCCACCGCTTTGTGCCCATCCTCAAGGGGCACAACCAGGGCGCAGGGAGCCTCGCTCCTTTGGGGGCTACACAGGCAGCCAAGGTGCAAACTTTAAGCTAGATAACCAGCTTCAGTCCAGATCAGTTAAAGTCCCAGGACTACTAAAGGCACCTAAAGTATTACAGTGAAGTTAAGGACGGTTTGAGTTGCCCTGATACTTGGCAGCTCGACTTCGGGCACCTTAAATGGAGTAGGATTTCCAAAGCCTAGGAGAGAGTCGCTTCCCAAAAACAGCCTTGCCTTCCAGAGCTTCAGGCTGGTTTCCCAGAATCAGCTGATCACTTCTGAAAAAACATGGCCATAAGTTTTACATTTAAATGAAATGCTGTTTTGTTGGAGTTCTTTTTTTCTTTTTTTTCATTATTTTGTCACAGTTTTACTTTGGCTTGGCCACGAGAGCAGGTAACATGCCAAATGCGGTTTCATTAGAAATATTTCAAAATTGTGGCCAAAGTAGTGCTGCACTGTATTACGTCTGAAGTCATGAACTGGCAAATTCCAGCATCAGCCAGGACAGTCCCGTTCCAGCCTAGCTTAGGCTTCTCAACAGCCCTGGCAGCCTCTTCTGCCAGGAACAGCTCCTAACACCAAGAGATCTCCTATGCCAAAAATCACTACTTGAAGCCGCTCAGCAAGCCAGGCAGCTTCTTACAAGTTTATGTAACTTTTCCACGTTTCCCCCTCAAGACCCTCTGCGGAAGTTTAGCTTAACACCATAAATACTCCACTGTGAGTCAACATGGGAGAAATAACGTTTGTTTCCCCGAACCTTCCTGCTTACTAGAACACAAAGACCTAAACACCAGCCCTCGCCTTTAGTCTGGACCTTCCTCCAAAGCCATGTCTAATCTTACAAGCCTCCAACCTGGCATCCCAGCCACGCCAGGCTGGACAGGGACCAGTAAACAACTGGTATTTTCTGGAATCGCTGCTTATATTCTCACCCCTGACCCCACATCCCAAATGCATACACACTGCATTGACGCATTAGCACGAGTGCACTCGGGAAAGGCAGACGCATTTTCAAAGTTTTAATCCATTAGCAATTGCTAATTAAGGGGCAATTAATTCGACTCCAAGCTCTCCTAATTTGCCTTGCAACTTTGGGCAGTCCATGTGAAATGCTACATGTCAGCTTCCTATGCTCATACAACTTCTGTGGATATTAAAAAATGAGTTTCTGTAAAGTGATTTATGATCCATGATGAAAGGCAGTTCAGAAGTGTAAGGACTGCTCCTATTAGTAAAATAACTGGTGCATTTTTTGATCTTTCATTCTAAGCGGGGGGGGAGAAAAAAAAAAGCCTAACTCAGTATCATTAATGAGGCTCAAAAGGTATAAATTGCAAATTGGATACTTTTGAAAATGTGGCTCAGAGAGGTTGGTGGGGTGGTTTTTTATAACAGCAAAAAAATGGCAGGACAACACAAGCATTTAACTTCTTGCATTTCCCTTGGGAATGACTGACATCATAAAACTTTTACAAACTAAAACCATTAGAGCTAAATAGAGTAGCACAGACATGGAGGATGATGAAGGGTAAATCTAAAAAGTACCTAATCCAGCCCATTTCCTTCACTGCGTAAAAACAAGTAACTGACACACTTCCTGCCGGCGAACGTTCCTGCCGATAAGGGTGCTCCCAACAACAGGAAATTCACTTCTAGAAGCAAGCACACTTTCTCTACCAAGCCAAACTTTCTCCATTTGAACTCCACAGCAATTAAAAGCAGCATCTGGCTAATCAGACGTGAGCTGGATTAAACACGCAACTGCCCGACTCCCTAAGTCTTTCACCGACACAGGGCGGGTGGGGTCCCAGCTCCTGCACCCCAGTGCCATCCCAGCCCAGCAGCCAACGGGGACTCCTCGTGCAGAAGCGGGCGCTGCTCCCTCTGACTTTACCTCAGCCTTTAGGCTGCTCTGCCCACAGACAGATTTTAAAGCCAGGCCTTGGGTTTTTCACATGGCAAGATCCAAAGGTGTGGGTGGAAAGGGTGCTGAGCACCTTCACCTCAGCGCCCTGCAGGATTTACCTCCTGATCCACAAGACCTGCTCACCAGCCTCTGGTTTTCTTAAGAAATAATAATGCAAAAAGTGAAATACGCAAGCGAAGAGGCAACAGAGGTCAAACCGGTCATTTAAGGTTTCAAAGTGATGATTTATACAGTGGATGAAGGATTCAAGTGCTTTTTCTCAGCTTGGTCACTGCAAAATGAAGATTAAAGGGAGCAACAAAATGAAACGTTTCGGAGAAAACACAGTGAATACTCAAAGACATCTCTCCATCACACACATCTGAAATCAGCGGCTGCTGCCCAGGAAAATAAGCAAAACCACTAAAACCTTTCTTGTGAGTTTGCTGTGAAATACTTCTCTCCTGCTCCAAAAGCAAAATAGCTCTCTCCTTTCACACACAATAAACTTTCAATAGCCCAGCAAAGTAAAACTTCAATTTACCACAGTAATAGTCTGATTTTCTCATGCTGCATTCATCAGTAATGAAGTATATTTTATTCTCGTATCTCTGCTTTTGTCCTCAAATAGCATGCTGTAACCAAATGGTGAATTTTTTTTTTTTATTAAAAGCAATTGTGCAGGGTTTCTTGTAGCCATTTGCCTCTTTTTTTTTTTTTTTCTTTCTTTGCCGGTGAGGCAGAGTTGTGAAATGGCCTTAATATTCAAGTTCAAATCATTACATTTTAATGTAACATCGAAATGAGGAGGAGCAGAGGGAGATGTAATCAATCCCAGCTTTCTCTCCCAGGTCCATAGATTCCCACGAAAAGAAACGTGGCCTGGTCATTTGATTAAAAGAAAAAAAAAAAAGGTCATCCCTCGCTATTATTTTTTTTTAACCCCCTGGGTCCTGCTGCTTTGAGCCCTTCCTCCCCGCCCCAGCCAGCCCCCAGCCGCAGCCTCTGCCCTGCCGGGGCAGGACGCCCACCAAACGGAGGGCCCCGGGGGGGGGGGGGGGGGGCACAGGGCAGGCGGGCTCCGTCTCCCAAACTCCTCCTTGGGTGGAGAGTGCGGGACAGCGTCCAGCGAGGAAAGAGGGGAGACGGCGGCACGGGGTTTTATTGTAAAATGACCTTGATTTGACAGGCACGTTCTCGGGTTTCAACAGATGCTGTGGGAAAGGCAACAGCAGCCAAGGCGGTCTGCAGGCATTTCTGATGATATGCAGACTTTTTTCTTTTTTTTTTTTTTTAATAAATGGGGGGGGGGGGTAGTGGTCTCAGTTTACATGACAACAGTGTCTCCACTTGTCTGTTATTAGATACCATCCGCTTCCTGTGTCTAAATTTTTAAACCAATCAGAAAAGTGTTTATAGATTTTACAGCTCCTGGGACAGTCCCTCTCCTCCAAGAGAGCTACTTTAATGACACGTAACGCTTAGGCAGCCAGGGCTGCAAGGCCTTATATTTTCGGCTGCAAAGCGATCACAGTTTATGTTGTTTACCAGCTGATACGTGGGCTACGCTGGAGAAAACTGGGGGTTTGCTGCCTGATTTACCGTGCCCATAACAGATGTTACCACGTTGGGTTTTTTAAGACCACACAAACTCATTTTCATTGTTTGCTCATTTTTGTTTCTGCTTCATCCCGTGAAACAGCACAACCTCTCCCTGTGTGAAAAACGACTGTCTAATAGAGACGCCGTTATCCCACCGGAGTAACGGTCTGCTCTGACGTAAATGGCTCCACAGTAAAACATCGCCTGCTGCTATTAAAGTTTCAGCAGACTGGGTTGTAAGAGCAGTCGTGCCGTAGCCGCGCAAACGGCTTTTCACAGACATATTTCTGGTAACATAAATAATGACTGACGGCTGCGTAGCTGGCGGGTTAATAAGGCAATCCTTCTCCAGGGCGCAGGGACGCATGCATATATCGCGAAGAAATTAATTCGCCCTAAACTCCGGATAAGTTAAGAGTCAGCTCTGAAGAACAGCAAGCGCAGGAGAGCCGACGGGAAAACAAGAAAATACCCTTCCTGGCGGCTCCGACAGACCAGCCCTACCAGAGGATGCCCTTCAGGCGTGCGCGCAGACACCGACGGAGCCCCTGAAGTACCGAGCGGCTTCTTGCCGGGCACGGACCTAACAGCCGGCGGCAGCCAGGAACAAAAGGGCGACGGCGGGGTGGCTGCCCGCCGCCGACTGCGCCGCTGCTCCGCCAGCGCCCGGTACCCGCGCGCCTCCCGGTAAAACGGGCTGCCGCCGCCCGGAGCCCGGCCCCGCCGCCAGCACCCACCCGGCCGGGGCGGCGGCTGCCGGGAGGGACGGGGAGGCGGGGGACGACGACGACAGCGGTGCCCGGGGTGGGGCGCAGCGCGGTAACGGCGCCGGGACCCCGGGC
>JAVKLA010000040.1:3310814-3384075 GCA_034782735.1 Sagittarius serpentarius
CCGGGCCGGGCCGCCCCCCGGAGCTGGCGGCGGGTGCCCGGGCCGGGTCTTCCCGAAGGAAACTTCGGGAGAGGGGGGGAGCGCGGGAGCGGGAAACCGGCGGGGGCCGCTTGCCGGGGGCTGTTTTCCGGCGGGTGTGAGGGGACGCAGCTGCCCTGGGGCTGGGGGAAGGCGGCGGGTGGCCGGACCCGTTTTCTTTCCCATTCGCTGCAGGGGAAAGCCCGCTCTGGCCCGACATCCCACCTGGGCGCCCGGCCCGGCCCGGCCCGGCTCGGCCCACTTCTGGTGTGGGCAGGCAGCCCTGTCCTCCTCCCACCACCCAGGAGGGGCCCGACCCCCTGGCGAATGCCTGCGTGCCTTGGCTGCCTTCCTCGGCCATCGTGCTGCAACTGTGAGTGACCTTGGTGCCACTGGAGCCAGACTGCTCTGCACTGTTGAAAACTGAGACGTGCAGACCTAAAACTGTTATTTTTGTTATCGTCTTACCAGCCGGGAGCTCCTACCGAGGCCTGGCACCTCATTACACGGTATTCTTGACAGCTGAAAACAGAGAAAGCTTCTCCGTGCCAGCAGAGCTTGCAAGAGTACCAAGAGTGCACCCTGCCTCCTCCTCCTCCTCTGCCTCGGTCCTCTGCCCCGTAGCAGCCCTCATCCCAGCCTGCTCCCGCTGCCTCTCCTGCCCTGCTCCCATGAAAGCAGGTGAGAGGGAGCTTTGGACTGAGCTGGGACCCCATCTGCGAGCGCAAAGGCTGGCAGGGCCTCAGAGGGGCCTGGCGCCACCAGCACTGCCACGCGCCCGGGGAACTGTCAAGCCTATAAAGAGCATTTAATTATTCATCGTAAATTTACCGTTCTCCAATCAACCCTATGGAGCGACAACTCAAGGTACCTGCGATTGCTGTAGCGATTATAGGAAAAGCCTAGCTTTATCCCTTTAGATTTATTTTGCCAGAATGTGGGGATGACTGGTTTGGGATGGGATGAGATTTTTTTCCCCAAGGGATACATCCTTTCCTTGACACTGAGTCTGGACAGAGAGCAGAACGAGAGCTGTGTGCTGCCAGCCCTTTTTCCTGCCTACCCAAATGCCACTACTCAACTGTACAGGGCTCCCAACCCCAGGCCCAACGTGCTTTGGTGTGGGAGTGACACAAAGAAATCCAGATTCTGCACCAGCATATCACAGCCTTCAGAGGTCAACAATATACAAAAAGTAGCAACTCTGAATTTTGATAAGATTTGGAAAAAAAAAAAGAATGTTTTTCTGTATCTGTATCAAATACAGCATTACTGCTAGAAGGGAATGGAAACGTCGTTCCTCTGCCCTTTTTTCTTGCTCTCTCAGGATGGATTTTGAAAAGGCAGCATAGGTCGAAGTAGCAGCTCTGTCCTTTCATTTGTAAAAATTGCTGGCATGAAACTTCTCCCTGCCCCCACCTTGGTCCTAGCTATATCCCTGGTCACTACTCGTCTGTGCAGGTGGCCACAAACTCCTGTTGATTCCCTGATGCTCGCACCTTCAAAAGATGGACAGGCTCAGTTTATTCCAAAGTGAACATAAAACCCTGGGGTTTCCTGAGCAAAGTTATGGTTTTCCTATTATAGGTGGCTTTGGTGACATGAGGACGGAGGCGTTCCCATCTCACAGGATTCCTGCATAAGACACACAGGTCCTTCGTTGAAACTTTTGATTACTGCTTTGCAATATGCCCAAGACTGCGGCAGGAGAGATCAGCCCTGCTTGCTGAACGCCTCACAGTGCCCTTACAGCAAAGCACTGACAAAAAATCAGAAGGCGTGGAATAAACCGAGCCCCGGGATCCTTTTCCAGGCATGTTTTCTAGTTGGGATGGGTGGCCGTTGGCATGGCGGCCACTGGAGATGCTCTCAAAGTAGAAGCACTTGATTTAGTTTTAATGAAAACACCCCAAGAGTAGCTGAGCATTTGGGCTCAGCTATTGATGCAGCTAGAGCTGGGGACTCCCGGCACCATGTTAAGAACAAGACATCTATTAATTGTTTTTAAAAATATAAACATCTGTTTGCAACATCACCACATAAGGAAATCCCACAGATGCCAAAAGGAGTCTCCACGAAGGGCAAAATCCTGACCCCACTGAAGGAATCCCCAAATCACATAATCAGCGGAAACACTCCAGGTGCCAATTACACTTTGCAGGGCTGCTCCATACCAATGTTATAACAAAGGCGTTTTTTCCTGTGCTTACCCATTAACTCTAAGCCAGGTAATTTTCCTAATGAAATCAGTAGTAGCGTTTCTTTGTCCTTTGATCAGGTCATCTGAATTATTCTGTGGCTGTATCTGTGCTAACCACAGCAGTTTTAAACCTCAGCCTAAGTTCCTGCAAAATTTAGCCACAAGTACATGCATTTCCCTTCTTCTGTTGTTTGCTCCCAGTGATGCAAGCTTCATTATTCTTTCATTTCTTCCTCCTTCCTCCCACTCACGTATTTGAGGCTTTCTTACATGCTTTGTAGCTCTACTTCCCACCTCCTCTTCATTTAGATCCTTCCCAAAGAAAAGAGTGTTTTAGAAGACCCACATTTGCAAGGGAAAAATATTAATAGTGGAAAATTTCTGAGAGACGCATTTTTCCTATGTCTCCAAGTGCATCTTGTCTCTCCATATCAATCTTAGCACCGTTACTCTCCCATGTAGAGGGCTGCTTTGTTATCTGTACCTGCCAGATAAAATTCATGAAGATGCAATTCTTACCTCTCTCCAAACACAGGAGAATTTATGATTTATCCTGCAGAATGTTTTCCCATGTCCACATCAGTCCATTTTGTCTAATATTCCTTCAAGTTTTTCATTAAGCCTTGTTTTCTTGGAGAGTCTGTAAATCCAGGCTCTCCAGCTGGCAGCTCCTGGGTTATTTCTGGCCTCTTGGCCCAAGAGCTTTTGGCCCCCAGAGCAGCCCCAGGGCACAGGCGGCTCTTCTCCTACCTCAAGAAAAAACGTCCCTGCTGCCTCCTCTCTGCTGCCGGCACAGCGGGGTGCTTGCCCTGGGGACAGACCCATGAGAGGCACTTTGCCACAGCGATCCCTCTTGGGAAGGGCTCCAGTCCCACAGGGAAGGTGGCTTGACTGCATCGACAAAGTAGTTATAGGTCCTGCTATAAAACCCCTCGTGTCTCTTCAAGGACTTGCTGCAGCACCATCTGATTATTTACCAAGGAGCAGAGTTGGGAGGTGTTGCAGGAGATGTGCACAGCGCTCCCATGCGTGCCCTGCTCCACGGCTCCATTGTGTTATGTTGTTACCCATTCCCTTTTTTCACTCCCACGATTGTTTATCGAGACTGGGATAGCTGGGGAGCTTCCAGGCCTGGTAACGTGGGTAATGGGAGCCACATGAAAATGAACATAACTGTGGTAGGGAATTGGTCACCACACAACTGCTCACTCGTCACTTCAGAAATGGCATTTTATAGCTGTGCTGTTTACCCTTTTTGTTTCTTGAACATGTTTAGTCTCTTCATTTGAACACAAAGATGAAAATGCCAGTGCTTTAAGCCAGATCACATGTTTTCAAGGGCCGGAAGTCGTCAGTGACATTTTTCTACTTACCCATTTGCCATTCATATCTGACAGTGCAAAACCAGAAGGCAAATAAAAAAATATTCATCTCACTTTTCAGATATACGTGATATACCTAGTGCCTCAGGTTTTCACGTGCCTGACTTCAGTTATAGTTAAGATTTTCATAGGACAAATACTCACTCACCTGTGCAGTTCCAGGTCAATATACTGTTGCCTCTCAGATGTACAGGGCATACAGCCCAGACCCTGCACCGAAACACTCCTGTTTCCCATGCTGTGCACCAAACCACTCCACCACATAAGGCTGAGCCCCAGATAAAGTAGTGAAATACAGGGGGATTACAGTAATGACATTCCCTCTTTCATGCTTATGAATCAAGTTCCACTCGCATTCCCCATGGACAGCCAGACAGACCTTTTATGGTCACAAAGGGGTACTTAATTATGCACATATATGTGTTCTTGTACTACTTTAATAACAGTGTAAGAGTCACTTGAGCAATAGATTTGATTTTATGAACCAAAAGGATGAAAGTCAGGTTCTCTGGTGGACAATGAAACTGGATTTTTTCCACTCTTCCTTATTTTATTTTTGTTAATATCACTCTTAAACTTTGAATTATCCTGCAAGTATTAGGGCTCATTAACTTTGTTTCAGCTTGTACTTTGTGTTAATGGGACAGTTTTTTGTAACAAATATGAATCACTTGAACGCTAAGGCTTAAATGTTTAATAAAAGTCATTAGTAGAATTACGTGCGAGGACTTACAAGAAAGATGATGGTGTTGTTATGGTTACTGCCGTATCTCTGGCTGTCAGTGGTCTTTCTGACTTACCCTCTGCTTATGCCAGGCCTTGAGCTTTTACCTTTCCATGGATGGGATAATCTGATTATCGCACGCTTACAGCGAGCTCCAGCCTATATACCCGGTGCATTCTCCAAGCTCACATCTGCACACAAGAACAGAGACCTTCAGCCTTCCTGCATGACCCAAACAAGGTTTTTAAAACAGAAGAGCCATTTAACCATTGAAATAAAGCATGTTGGTAAAAAAATATTTCACATCCACTTGTAGTCTTGCCAACATCTACTAAATTAAACATCTACAGATCTGAGCACTTTCAACCCCTTTTGGAGTCTTGCTCTCAAAAAACCTCTGTTTAAATGGTTCTCTGTAAATTCTCTGGGGTCTTTCATGTCTTGCTTTCCAGGCACCCACATTCCTCCCAGGGACATCTCTCTAGCGAGCCTAGGAGGGGCACAGCCAAAACATCACAGTGAAGGGCGCTTGCTTTGTTTCCCAAGTGTTTCCTCAAAAATGTATGCTGGATCCATCTTCTCTCTCCTGGGTACACATCTTGACAATCCAGCTATTGAAGTAGTTCAATGTATGCACACAGTAAACATGTCAACACATCACATTCATAAATTATTACAGGCAATGCCAAATCTGCCACAAGGATTTTTCGACTTGAAGCTGTAGAAGAGGATCTTCAGTGGCAGAAATGCTGAAAGACTGAAAGCAAAAAATAAGAAGGTTGTGTTAACCTCATGCAACTAGGAACCAAGACAGCATATGCTTTACTGCCAGTGGAAAAACGACTAATGACTATTCAGAGGCAGATTTTAGAATTATGTAAAACTACCAGAAAACATTTGTGAAGCTGTTGTGGTACTGCAAAACTTAGTCCTACCTGTCTGTCTGAGGGGATCACTGGGAAGCGTGGTAGTCTGCGATGTTTTGTAAAACTCGTTTTCCTTTTCTTTTCAATTCTTTGATTAAACATCCTGGAATTTACACAGGAGTTACAGGTGTTACTTTGGTTGCAACCACGCCAGTAAGATTCACTCAGTTTTTCTGGCTATTCTAGGTCTAGCCTGGGGCAAAGTGATGCTCACTCTGCCTCCTCATTCACATCAGCATCTGCTCCCCAGGCCTTTCCCCACCTCTCTCTCATTCTCTCACTTCTTCCTGCCCTTCTCAGGCTGCCCCTCCGTGCTGCCGAGCACAGGCAGATGTGCTTTCCTGCATCTCACTTGAGGGGTTTAAGGATTTTGCTCCTTGGTGTAGCTCTGCTTCCCCTCTGAAGTGACACTGTTGAGCCACCATCACGCCCTGCGTGACAGCACAGCAAAAGGCCCCGGTCATTTTTTCAAGTGGTTCAAGCAAATCTACTTTAGACAGAAATGGATTAAAAATGTAGAGCATCCCAGTTCTATGTGGCTGAGGAGCAGTCAGAAAGTGCTACGATGCTGCTGCAAGCGACTTCTGCAGCTGCCCTGACAGATCTCCCAGAGCTCTTTGCCAGCTCAGCAAATCCAGCCACCCCATCCCCAAACCTGCCACAGAGGCTTTGGGCTGCCACAATGCCTCAGACCTGAGTAGCGCGGCACATGCATAAAGCCAAAAAGAGTGAAAATCAGGCCATTAAGCTCTTAATCTCTGATACTTTGGGATTTGTCAAAACTTGGGGCTGCACCTGGCATGACGGCTGTGCCTGGCAGCTTCCCGAGACTCGGCTTGGGCGGGTGATGGCAATTTTAGCTCTACCGGTGCCCAGGGCTGTGGAGGACCAGCTTCGGGTCTGCTCTGGTGTTGTGCTAACTTGCTGTGTGCCGCTGAGGCTCATCGTTCGTCCTGCAAGCCTGCGTTTTGAAATTCCCGTGTAACTTCATCTGGCTTTGCATTTCCCAGTTATGTAGATCTGGCTCCTTCCAGCAATGTTTTTAGCAAGGCTCCTGACAAATTATATACTGGCCTTCATCAGGGCACTCACCAGTCAGCCATTTTAATTATGGCAGATTTTTTTTTCTAGCATCCTGGTTATTTCACTGGCTTTCAAGTTCTGAGATGAATGGCATCTGATTCATTGGGTCTCTTTTTCTCCTCTGCTTCTGACACTGGACAGGAGAGAGATTTTTACTACCATCCTATTTGTCCAATAAGCCAGCTACATGTTTGATACTTCTTAGGCATTTAAAAAAACCTGATACCTGTACCAAAATGAAGGTAGCGAAAGTAAACAAGGAAACCTCACACATATTAGCCCCCATACCTAATACAAGCAGCAGGACTGGAGTGTTGTATGGCAAGAGGACAAGAGCCTTTTGGCTGTTCTGCCTTGAGCGGGATGGAGAATCTCCCTCTTTCTCACTTGCCAAAGTTTGTGCTCTGTTCTATTAATCTCACCTGGGCTGATATTAGTAACCTGGCTTTGCTGGATCACTTTTAATTGTTCATCTATTTGGATTAATTTAACATGAGCTTTACTGAAAAAGTCTTCCCTTGTGCAGGCTGAGAGCTTTCTGTTTCTAATAAGCACAAGCGCTATATTATTCTATGGTCACCTCCTTGTCCCTGAGGAAACAAAACCTCCACATTTCATTGGGATGAATCAAAGACAGTGATCAAGTTATCTTGTAAACTAGCTTTTCGTGTGTCTCATTAAATAATGTACGTCATAATACAGTTAATCAGAAAACAGAACTTTTTCCTGCTGATTTTTTGCTTTTCTTGCTTAAATGTTTATGCTGCAAGGGTAGCCCATCTGGTTTAGATTGTAGGATGGAAATCACAAGACTTACCCACCGTCCCCTGACTTGCAATTCTGGAAAAGACTGGAAGTAGTCTGGCAACGTAATATGTTTCCCTGCCTCCTGTAGAAATAAATCTCCAGCTTCAGAGTAGATTGAAGCAGACAACGGGGTAATTTCAAGCTATAGACCCAAGATACAAAATGGGCGGCTGAATCCAGATTCAGATTTCTAAAGCAGTGGTTGGAGTTCACTTTGAGGTTCGGGCTATTATAAATTAAGTAGGGATTAGCTGTGCAATCTACGTTCAAGCCCAGCTTTGGACACCACACCCCATGAAGTTCAGCAACACCTGGATGTCTGGGTCTCCAGGCATTTCGCCCCAGAACTGGGGTGTTAATGGTCTGGTTCCTCCAATGGTTCACTGAATACAAATGCAAGTGAATGCTGTGTCTGCAGCTATTGCAGAATTATCCATTGCAGGTATGTGCGTGGTGATGATCTCAGTACCATTAATGTACTACTTCTCAATGTTGATGCAATCAAAGAAACACTACTGTCTCCATTTTACAGGTGAGGCATGAAGGCGCGAAAAGACTAAGACACACATGGAGTCTTAATACATCTGGGAGTTGAGTCCTGAAGGAGTGCTGCAACAACAGAGCCAGCCCTTCCCCAGCTGATACAGGTATCTGATACCTAAACAGCACTCTCCTTGCAGAATTCCCAAAGCCCTTTGCAAAGGCAGCTGAATAGCCTTCTTCCCAATTTGCAGGTGGAAAATGGAAAACGCAAGCAAATCCCTCTGAAAGGGTCTTACCCACTGCAATGAATACCTGAGTCAAGAGAAGGAACAGGCTTGTGAAATGCTTTGATACAACTGGGTGGGACATTTACCAAATTTTAAGGAACAATTAATTAAATACAGTTGCCCTTTGTTCATAAACTGTTACAGGATGCTGTGTCTAATCACAGCGGAAACTCAGAAATCCCTGTGTGTGTCCTTGTTCGGCCGGCAGCAGAAGGGATAGGAGGTGCCAGGATGACAAAGCTCTGTATGCTGGCCCATTTCGGCCACTCTGGATATATCCAGCCACGTGGAACCGATAAGGGCTTTGAAGCTATCTGGCTGATTTGTATAGAGTGTGGAGCACTGTCATTTAGCCTCTTTCAGATAACTGATGTAGCCACTGGTTTTCATTACTAAGTGACCATCAAGATAAAGAGAGATTTATTGCTTTTAAGGCAATGAGGCAAGTGACGCATTCTTTACATGCCAAAGCAGACGTGGATAGTTCTTTCTGTAACACCTGGGTTTTTATAAAGGGACAGGACTGAAACGGAGCCGGAGATCTGAACCACTGCCTGCTTTAAGAGATGGCATATCCAGGGGCAGGAGCATCACAGCTTGGATCTTTCTCTAGGGTGGGTCAGCTCGGAACACGGGGGCCAGTTTTTTCTCCTGTCTTAGATTAACATCTATCATCTGGAGCGATGCCACCAAGGCTACACAATCCCCCACACTGCAGAGATAGCTGTGTCCCTGTGCTGAGGGAGGGAGCACAGCCCCGCCGTGGCTGGGAAGGGACTGTGTGGCTGGTGGTGGCTCTCGCACTGGGTGGCTGCACACAGAGAGCGCAGCCTGGGACTGGCAGAAGGGTGGAGGGGTCCTGGCTCGGTGCATCCACCCCTCTGTGTCTGGGCCCAAACACTGGGAATAATAAAATTTGTCAATGTTTTCCCCCACAGAGTACAACTCTCGAGCAAATGGGACCATTGTTTAGACTAGACAAGATAATGCTATGACAAAATATTTGAAATAACAGAAATAGCAGAGGAAAATATGAAAGCCGGTAGAGATGGGAGGTCACAGCTTGTGGATTCCAGGCAGCAGGTGCTGGCACTTATTTACCCATGAAATTTTGGTTCTGTATCCTATTCTGTCACTGCTGGAAAACAAGGTTATGAACCTCAGACTTGGGAGGCCTGGACTCTGCTGCAGACTCTCTGAGATCGCGGGGTGGATGTTTGGCCTCTTGCTGGTTCGGTCCCTCCCTGTGAAATGAGGATAACAGTTCTTCCCTGCTTCACAGAGCCACTGCACAGATAAACACATTAACAAGTGTGAAGCCCTCAGCTACCAAAGCAATGAAGGCCACTTAAGTGCGGTACATAGAGCAGAAGTTACAGCGTTGTGTGAGGATGCCGGTTAGCCCGCATCGCTGCAGCGTTCAGCAAACACCCGCTGCTTACTGGCTCTGGGTGGTCACCACCTTCTCCAATACCAAGATTATAGCCTCCAGTCACCAGAAACTCCACAGCTACCCCAGAATATCCAATGCCTGACATCAGCCACCGAAAGATTTTACCCCCAAACCCCTCCTTCAGCTGTGCTTGGGTTTTGCAGGAGCAGGCACGGAGGTTGCAGGCAGCACCTCCCAACCTGCTGTGCCATGTGCCTGCTGAGAAACACTTGCGGAGATAACTTCAGAGTTTTAATTTACAGTATTCACCTAGAATACCTGGATTTATGGTTGTTGTGGGAACTGTAACTGGGAATTTCCTGACTTTGGTGCAGACAGAAATCTCTGCGCAGGTTAACATGGTCCAACTGGGAGTGGGGCAGGCCTGTGGAGTTGGTGCTAGCATTGTGCACGGTTGGGGGTTTGGTGTAAACTGGGAGGACTCCTGTGTGCCTGCTGAAGCTGGAATTGGACTTGGGTTATCTTTCAACAAAGGTGCACGTGATATTTTGCCCAGCAAGCATGCTTTCCAGCCATGCAGTCCTCCACCACCGGGCATTCCTTCCCCTCTTGCTCCTCCTGCGGGAACACTGTGTCTCAGGGGCTCATCCTCGCGGGGAGGACGGACTACAGCAAGGTCTTCTGCTCATGACTGTAACCAAAGATGGAAGAAGCACCACTGGGCAAAAACATCCAGCATTATTTTCCTGGAAATGTCTATTTCTGGAAAATGCAATGCGTTGAATAACAGTGCAGCTCTGTTACTGGGCTATGAGGGACTTGGCCTGAAGATCCTTCTGAAAAACGCCTGTTAGCTAGTGCAGGCTGGGTTGCTTCAGGTAAAAATCAGAAACGCAGGAAAAATGTGATTCTTCAGAAAGATGTTTTCTGAGCGCCAGGGCTAGGTCATTTCTAGCAGGGGTAGTTCAGGAGCATGCAGGCAGTCAGACTCAGGGAGAGCTCCCCAGCTGCCCAGAGCTCTGGAGGTGCTGCTTGTGCCGTGGTGAGCAATGGCTCTTCACCATGTGCCTGCTGCACTTCACTCCCCTAACGAAGATGGGACATCGCTGGGACAAATAGTGCTCTTGCACTGTTATATACACATGTGAGGTACACACGGCGCTGCTGTGGATTTAATTAACTTACTGTGAATTAAAATGTCTGAGCATCGCTACGGATATACTGGCATTGCACTTGCCAGATGGAGAAATGGGACAAATCATTCAAGGATGCACGAGAGACGGGAAGGAGCAAAGTGCACTTCTCACTGAACTTTCTTTGGACAGTGTTACGGCTCCACAAACACACCTCCTCAGGCCTCCCTGTCTGAGAACTGTCCTCTGCGTGACTCGTTTCCATCAGAATTAGCTGTTTAAAATATTCAGATACCCCTCCCACCTTTTTTTCGCTTTTCCTCTGATCCTAGAAAAAGAGATAATGTCCCTCGGTGACCAGGCTTATCAGCCAGGAGTGCCTAGGTGAGCTGTGAAAAGCAGCACATTCACTAGCTGTTAGAAAAATCCCCTAATGCTTACATAGCATTGTTCTGAGGTGTGTAAAGACACAAGACATATGTTATGGCTTATTACAGGAAAGGCACCAAAAAGAGCAGTTACATACAGACACTGCATTTAAAGCCATTTGCCGCGGGACTGTCAAGCAAAAATTAAAGAGGGAGATTTACTCACGGAGAGCAGGGCTTTGCTTTGAAAACAGGCTTGCTGACCTCAGTCTAAACAATTTGGGGTCAAGGTCTTCTTTCACTGCAGGAGGGACCTCAGGCTCCTGCCCTAAAAGAGATTCACAGATGACAGAACGGCACCGCAGCGGAGCAGAGGGAGACGCTGAGGTGACCCACCAGCCGTTTCAGCCAGCGGCTCAGCCGAGCCCGTCACCGCCCCGCTCCCAGCCCGGCTTGTGGGTCTGAGGTGGGCGATTTGGGGCCTGTCCCCAGGTGGGTCCCTGCCAGAGGCTCTGCTGGAACAAATGCTCAGGCTTCGCCCCTTCTCAGGCTGCCAAAGGCATGTGGGCCCTGGCAGGAAAGGTGGCCCCAGGGCAGCTGGCTGCTGTACCATGTCCGCAAGACCTGGAAAGGGGAGGTAGCATCAGGGAAGGTCGGTGGCACAGGCAGAGGAGCAGGAAAACAGCTGGGACCTGGGAACCTGACGTTCGTCCCATTTCCCCCTTGCTCCAAGTCCTGCCCGGGTAATGAAATGAAGAGGACACAGGGACATCAAAGAAATCAGAATGATGCCACCTGCCACCTCCCAGAGACACTAAAAGCAATCTGGAAGAAAAAAACATTTTCTCCTGGGAGGTTAAATCAGCAAGCCATTACTAAAAAAGATAAAGGGAAACAACTTTCCTCAGGAAGCAGCAAGCACAGGGTCCTTGGAGGGATCAAGCAATCAAAAATACTCTTTTGCCTTTGTTTCTTCAAGTCAGGAATGAACCAGATGCATATGAAATATCTTTAAAAAACCAAACCCTTGCATTACTTAGTATGCTGTGTTCCTGCATGGTGAAAAAAGAGCACTGTAACCAATTATATGCTTTAATGAGAAATGGAGCTGTCTCTCCTCACCCCTCTTCCCCGCAGAAGAGGTCGGCATGCTCAGATCTGGGTTTATTCCCTCGACTGTACGCTGGCATTTGCTCTCACGACTGCAGCAGTGCCTTTCATGGCTCCTCCTTCCTTGCTCTGTCTGAAACTGGAACTCTTGGAAGCTGAAGGAAGGTCCCTGTTGCAACTACACAAAGATGTAGCTTCATTGCTTCAAATCAAAATTATAACAAAGATTAATTTATCCCTTCTTTGAAGAATCTTAAAATGATAAGCAGTGAATCTGGCCTCATTTCTGCCCATGTTTTGTCGTGAGAGACTTAAAAATGTAGTATGGAGGTCATCAGGCTGGATAGTGTCCTCCCCAGAAGCCACATTCCAGGGACTTCTGCTCAGCCAGCAAGTCAAGGTTGTTTCTCAGACTCACTAAACAAATGGGAGTGTTTGTTTCCCACTGAGGCTGTTCTGCCTTCCGTTCTGGAATGAGGGGGCACGTGGGTAGGAGAGCAAGGGGCCACTGGAATCAGTCTGGGAACTTCCCATACTGCAAATAAACACTCACACACGCAAATACCCAATAAGCAACAACCTTGAACTTCAAAATTTCAAACTGGAGGCTGCATACTTCTAAAGCAAAATAAAATATTGTGAATTTCCAATACTGCCCACTGTGATAACAACCTATATCAGTGTCTGCGGTATTTCTGGAATGCAGGATGGCTGCATATTTGCAA
This sequence comes from Sagittarius serpentarius, assembly GCA_034782735.1. Lineage (NCBI taxonomy): Eukaryota > Metazoa > Chordata > Aves > Accipitriformes > Sagittariidae > Sagittarius > Sagittarius serpentarius. The sequence goes on from JAVKLA010000040.1 coordinate 3,323,454, forward strand.
ATTAATGGGTGAAAGGTTCTACATTTGTAATGATATGAGAGATCACAGGAGCTGTGATGGAATCACTCTGACCAGTATCTGTTCTGTCACTCATCTTCTAGCAATAATAAATGATGAGTCTAATTCAACAACATTCACATCTAGCTTTTATCTATACAGAAGTTCAGAAAGTAATCTTCCATTGCCCTGCAATGAAACTGGCTATATTTTTTGATGAACTGCACTCTAAAAATGTGTCTGTACTTGTTATCACCATGCCTTGGTTATGAAAGCCTAATGCCAAAAAAATGAACTTGCTTACTACATTATCAGGACATGCTGGGGTTTTTTTCTGCTTTCACCATCTGCTTGCTTTCATATGCTTTCCATTACTGAGACAGCATATTACACTGCTAGCAGAATTAGGAGGAATAATTTAGCTCCCAAAACAAACATGATAGTAAATACAATGGGCAACATTCTGCTCTCTCTTCAGTCTATGCAGTCCACTGAAGTCTGTTCTCTGACACCTAACTGGGTCAAATTATTTTCTTAATCCTAAATCTGCAGCTCCAACTGACTTCAATGTGGAAATGTGGGTGTAGATGAAGGAGGAATGCAGTTCACATTATGCCCAACATCTAATTTAATGGAATAAGGGGTTTTCTTCATTGCTGCAGCATGCTACACTTTCAAGCCACTTACTGAAGTAGGTGCAATCTATTTAAGGCTTATCTAACATATACCATGCATAGAAATTGCAAGGAAAGGTCTCACTCGGCTGGTGTGCCTGCTGGGTGAGGGCAGCCAGCAACACCAGCTTCACAGAGCTGGAGTGAGCAAGAGGCCCTTTGAAAACCCGTTGCAAAGGGGTGGCAGAGGAAGGGCTGTGCTCTGCATGTGGGCTGGTGGGAAGCGAGGCATCCCCGGACAGCGGTCACCAGCTATCGGGCGCTGCAGCTGCTTCACCCTCTTGTGAGGAAGACCTGAACCCAACAGGCTCTGCTGACTGGCACGCCTTGGGAACCCGTCTGGTGCTGGACAGACGGCCGTACTTGAGGTTGGCTGGTGAAGGACAGCAGCGAGACTGGAAGCCTGTTTTTGTTGTGCGAGTGCAGACTTTTTGTGCTGATCCAGTAGGGAGGTGGCTTATGAATTGCTGTGAGTGCTTTTGAGAGCATAACCTCTGTCATGGTTTAACCCCAGCCAGCAACTAAGCACCACGCAGCCAGTGGGATGGGGGAGAGAATCAGGGAAAAAAGTAAAACTCGTAGGTTGAGATAAGAACAGTTTAATAGAACAGAAAGGAAGAAACCAACAATGACACCAATAACAACAATAAAGTGAAAAATAATAATAATAATAATAATAATAAATAATAAAAGGATTGGAATACACAATGCAATTGCTCACCACTCACCGATCAATATGCCCAGTTAGTTCCCAAACAGCAATCCCCCCCAGGCCACATCCACCCCAGTTTAAATACTGGGCATGACATCCCACAGTATGGAATACCCCTTTGGCCAGTTTGGGTCAGCTGTCCCGGCTGTCTCCCCTCCCACCTTTCCTGTGCCCCTCCAGCCTTCTTGCTGGCTGGGCATGAGAAGCTGAAAAGTCCTTCACCTAGTCTAAACACTACTTAACACCCTGATGTTTTCAGTTGTTGCTATCAACATTCTTCTTGTGTACTAACCCCAAAATGCAGCACCGTACCAGCTATTAGGAAGACAACTCTCCCAGCCAAAACCAGGAAAACCTCATAAAACAAAAGTTTTTCAGGGATCACAAACAAGAGTGCAGGCTTTGTATTAACAAAATATAAAACAAGAGAGTGCCTTTATATGCTATAACATGAAAAATACAAGCATGCCAGCGATCTGTAAAGACTTGGCCATTCCCAATTTTCTTACAGATAAAGAAAAACATGGTTCTGCTGTGTATTCTTCACTCATTCTGCTGGGGAGTCATGCACTCAGCTGCCATGAATGCTCTTCAGCATCAAGATGATGCTATATCCGTTAGTCTCAATCACTTCCACTAGCATCTCCACAAGGAGATGATTAGTCTGAATAAAAAGAAAGTAGCAAAGTGAAGAGGTTCATTCCATTGCACAGGAAGAGCAATGCAGGAGAAGGACTTTGAGGTGAAGCTGAACATCTTCTTTTTATTGCATAATTACAGAGAACAGAGAAGCACCACTTGTCACTGGCTTATGCACTCTCCATTCTGCCACGTTTACTAAAGCTTGTTTTCAGGTTTCACCATAAAAGAAAATGAATGGAACCAGGTTTATCTCTGAAATGAATTGAGCACATGGCTGCTGATTCTTTTTACCCATACAGCACCATTTTGAATGTTCTGAATAAAATCACTGCTTAACAAAATAAACCATAGTATATAAACATTAATTAATATTCATAGTAAGTGAACTTCCTCCCAGATTTACTTCTGGTGAATAGATCTTGGCTCTAGTCCTTGAAAACCAGCACTGAAAGAGCAGAGCTGAAGCTGCTATAAATTATCGTTTGTGATGGCAGTGTCATAGACTGGAAGTCTATCAATGTGAATCATCGTAAATCAGGAAGGAACTCACACAAAATGTGCTGCTGCAATAAACAACAGGCTTCTGCAACTGAAAAGCTCAATTGACATCAAGTTCTTGATTCAATAACACATTACTTCCTTCAAGACATATGAGTTTCGCTTTCACAATATGGCCCTGCACTGTTTTGCATTAGGATGTTAGTAATGTTACTTCCTTGAGCTCTTCGACCTGGCCTCCCCCCAGCTGGAGGAGCTGCAGGCAAATGGAACTTAATAGGAAATTTAGGATATTGATATATAGTGCTATTGTTTTAGCAGGTTTACTTTGACTTAATAACACAAGGAAAACAATTTATCTGGAATATATATGGCTAATAGCTCTAGGAAACTTGTTTATCTAATGTAGCATCTAGCTTACTTGCAGAAATTGTAATGGATTCTTCTCTGTGACATGGTAAATCATAACGATTGTGTAAATAGGTAGATCTGAAGGTGAGAAACACTGCTGAGGATCTACCTGGCAACAGACACCCATTGGAAATCAAATGATCGTTTCAACTGCCAACACGATATAAATCTTTTGTTATTGGGTTGCTTCGTTGTGGTTACTTGCAATGAATTTGATTATTAGAAAAGGGAAGATAATAACTAGGAAATATTTGAGCTCAGCAAGTTATATATGCTTCCCTGTTGACTTCAAAATGTGTCTAAACACCTACAAATCAAAACAAGTTAGTGGCATCAGTGCCTTCATTATTCAATCCACTTCAGTTCATCTTATGAACTGCAAATTAGTTCTTCACATATTTGTCAGGATTAGGTTAGGTTTACGAGTGACTCATAATAGATGGATAGTGGAGTACACAATAAAGAATGAGAGAAAACCAAGGAGGCTGGTGTCTCTGGCATGCCTCGGGTGGGGATGATACGTGCTAAATGTGTACTTTTCCTCCAGAGGGGCAGTGAACATTAGTATAGTGTTCATACAGTTCAGGTATTCCCAATAAAGACCCTGAAATACCTGTTCCTCATACAAGGCAAACAGGTTTCCAAGGAAAGCCTTTTCTGAGGTTTGTGGGTTTTGTTTTTTTTTTTTTTAAATCTGGAAACCAAGCTTAAAAAAAAGAGAATGAGCACAAGAGAGAAAAAATGGTTAGCATTGTTATTTCTGTTGGGATCTCACAGTAAACTTCAGCACAAGAAGAAAAAGAAAGGATGTAACTGAAACTCTACATGATCCAGCACACAGATTAAAGTAGTGCCTCTGTTGCCTGTTGGCCTAAGGCAGAAGATAAGGTTAAAAAAGTTAGAGAAAGGGCTACTTAGTCTTTACTAGTGCAGATTAAAGGACTTGAAAGGCCTAAGGAAAATGCCATCCTAAAAATTAATTGATTTGCTTGTGTTTCACAAATCCGTGGAAGGTACATGCTGTTCAGGAAAGGTGGAAATAGAGATTATCATGGCAGATTAACACGGTAGTGCCATGACGCGGTAGTTCATAAAGGAAAGAGCAAAGGCAGCACGGATGGCAGGCAACCTGCTCAGGCTAAAATGAGTCTGAGAAAGAACAGTAAAGGCTGGTTCTACTGCATCTCTAACAGTCCCCAGAAACAGCATCAGGAAAGGTTATTGTTCTCCTTAATGCTCTCACAGAAATACCACACCCCACCCCTCAGCTACAGAACAAACACTGCCGGCAATATTACAGCCTAAATACTCGTAGATAGAGACACTGAGATTTCTTCAAAGACCACTGAATCAATATGCAGAGCAGCAGTTAAGACCTGGTTTTGGTGAGCAGGGAACGCATCACGCAAGAGCTAATCATAGACAAGAATTTTGCAGTGAATGGGCATGGGCTGGCTCAGTTAAAATTAAATCAAAGAATAAACAAAAATAGACCTGTTGTTACTATTTATTGAACTAACTACTGGGAAACAGCTAGTAAAAATAAGTTGACCAAATAACTCAAGGACTTCAATTTAGGAAAGACTTGATATTTAGATCAAAGGAACCTTCAAGTAAGTTGGGGAAAAAACCAGCAACTTCTAGTGAAATGCTTCAGATCTAACAGGATGACTAATCACTTCAAAATGGCTGTTACTCCCAGGGAGATCAGACATCCCAGAGCCATCCTGAAAGAGAGAGATTGTCCTATATATATCCTGGCAAAAATCTCTTAGAAACCACGGAGGTCTGGATTTTCCCTGTCCCCACTCCAGGCAGCAAGAACGGCCCTGTTCCCAATGCCACCACGACAGAAAGACGGGGACAACTTCAGCCCCTCACTAGGTCACACACCCCAAAGCGAGGGACGTGCCTCTTGCCACAAGACCCCATGTCCCTTTTATAACAAAGCAAAGTTAATCACTCGAAGTCTAAGTAATCAAAGTGCTTACAAGAATGGAAAAAGAGACAGACCAGCAATGAAAACTGACTTGGAGGTCAGAGAGTGTAGAAATACAGTGGAAACTGTTGAAAGTGAAGCATTGCAAAGGAAATTAAAATAACAAATGGCTCCTCAGCTATATAAATAACAGGAGAACAAGGAAAAATCAGAACTGCTCTGAAATGGGAGTGATGTGAAGATTAAAGGTAATTCAAGTATGGTTCCAAATCTAAATGAGTACCTTACTTTGGTTTTTTGTAATGACAGCAATACTGAATTTAGTGGCAGAAAGCTGTATGGACAATAGGAAAGAAGGTCCTTACCTCGAAGTGTAAGGTAGTGTGTTCAGGCGGGGAAGGAGAGAACGAGAGGAGGTGATGTCCCTCCCAATTCTGAGCAATGCAGCACGGTAACCAGGACACCAGGTGACACTGTCAGGGGACACTGGCTCCCTGGATAACAGAACTGGTAGCACCTACAGAAAGAAAATGAAAAGTAATCTGGAACAATCACACATCCTTTTGCCTGAGGTCAGTTCTGTGCCATTTGTTAGGACAATTTCTGAATAAAATAAAAGTTGAGGACATGAAAGTAAATGGGATAAAGTGTAACCTGAACTTACCGAATACTACATTCTTCTGGAGAAAGAAAAGAAAAAAAATTATAACTCTCTGGACTTTGGCAAAGCATTTGCAGTAGGGCTGTGTGGGAAGTTACCATCTAAATCAGCACGTGCAATGCACAGCACAGCCCAGCCATGCAGCAGGCAGTGGTCTGGCCAGTGCAACATGACCACGGGCTTTACTGAAAAAGGAAAGACCGTGCTGAGAGAGGCTTCTGCACGGGGAAGCGCTGAAAGTAATGCCTATGGACTGCTCTTGTACAATAACTTCATCAGAGGCATTTACAGAAAAGGAAGTTATATTAATAGATAATATTTAAACATATAGTTCTATTAATAAAGTGTTCTGATGTCACAAATTTCGGAAGCATTGTCAATGCAGCAAAGGGTTGGAATATTATGCAGAAAGACCTAGATGACTTTGAAAAACAGAAACAGGCTGAATTTATCTGAAAAAGCAAAGGCTGGTAACAAAACTGTTGCGGTAAGACGGAAAGCTGAAAATTAATTAAAGAAGATAAAATCACAGGGTACTCAGCTGCAGGGTGCATACTTCTATGAGATGATCATATGCACTCCTAGACTGTGGTAAACGAACTCAGAAATGTTACTTCTTGTCCTCGGAGAAGCATCCGTGCCATTGCAGCCACTGAGCAGGGTCCGCTGTGGCTGTCTCTACTCTTCAGGTAGCGGGTGACACACAAAGAGGAATTCAGACCTGAACAGAGAGGGATGACTTCTGCCAGGCCCGAAGGTCTGCCCATCCTGCACGAGGAGTCCGGAGGAGTGGGGGCTGCTCTTCCCAGCAAAAGGCAAGGCTGGGAGGAGTGAACACAGGAAGGAAGTGAAATACGAAGGACTAAGAACTCGTTATATTAAAGTAAATCAGTCGTGCGCGGGGCAACGCCGGAGGCAAAGCCATCCAGACGCGGCAGGGCCGCGCAATAGGAGCAAGGAAAAGTTCTTCAGAATGGGGCTCGCTGCCACCGGTCTGGCCGAGCCCAAGCAGAGTCCCGTCCCGCTGGGGGCTGCGCAGGGCCATCGCAGGGTCGCTGCCCCCTCCGAGAGGGTGTCGGTGCGGATGCAGTGGCGCTGGGAGGTGGCATGTGGCACAGAGGCAGCGATGCCCGAGCCAGAGCTCTCAAGCCCTGCAGAGCCCGTGCCGGGTTCCTGCAAAGAGACAGAAATGCCTCTGCAGCACCTGCCCCGCTGTGGACCCTGGCCAGACTGGACACTGGACAAAAGCTCTCCTTTCCCTCTCCACCACCCCAGATAATGAAGTTGGGCGTATTTTTAATTTATTTTGCTTACTGTGCATACTTCCAGGTATACACCGGCCTGCAGCTTGAATAACATACGGGCAGCTGAACAAGGCACTTCATTTTCATTGACTGAGGGTTACATCTTCAGGTACTCCAAACCAGCAAAGCTACATTAGCTGGCCCTGGCTCGAGATCTAGCCAAAAATATCTAATGGAGGAGACAAAATACATGGAAAAAAAAAAAAAAACAAAACAAAACAAAAAACAAACCCCACAGATATTAAACAGGGCTTTATGTTGAAGCTAGAACTGGTGCCCTGAAGGCTCTGGTTCACTGAGGGGTCCTGGCACAGAGAAGGGGGTAACACTTGCCAAAGGAAATGCTTTTTTCAGTGTTAGCTTCCTTCCTGCTTCATGGTGCTCCAAGGCTCAAATCCTCAAATTTTCACAACTGCCCCAAGAAATGGCTGCAGGAAGCATAAGTGAGTCCCTCTGGTATTACCAAGCATATCCGAATACACGAGAGCTGAAGCCAGCTTTGCAGGTGAAACAATCCTGGCTTCTGTTTCTGCGCTACATCAGCAGGACCTGAAATACTTACATTTTACGGAGAGTCTATAAATCTAGCTGTACACACATACACATGCATTCATTTAATTTCACTATTATGGGTAGCTATATAAAACTCCACGAAAATAATTTTCCAGATTCTTACCCCCTCTTTATCTAGGTTGTAACAGCTGGTATATGGATTTGTATTTTGGACCTAATACAGTAATTGCAACTTTAATAGTGTATTATCCTTCTCCTCCTGATGGACCTGGCTGAGAGTATCACCCTAAAACTAAGGAGGTATAGAGAGATGGATGCTTAATCTAACAGCCACATCATTTCTGATCTTTAAGCAGAGCCCAGTGTAGGATGGATAGTACAACTCCAATAAAGTGATTGCAAAATGTCTTCTTTTTTCCAAGGGCTGCAATTTATAAAGTCTTACCACTGTATCCTTAACACAAGAAGCCTGGCAGTCAGGAGGAGACACACAAAGTAGCCTGGCTCACAGGAAGAGAAGAGAGGGATGGCTCTTCATCTGCCTGCCGGGGGCAAGGTGTCCTCAGCAGCCAGGAGGGGAAAGCTGTGGCCCTAAGCAAGCCCCAGGATTCGTCTGTCCTGAGGCTGGGTGGGATGATGAGAAGGCAAATCTCCTGGGCTAGGAAATGGTGAAACAACTTAAGAAGAATCTTAACCGATAATGCAGAATTGCATTTTTCTCTCTTATAGCTCTTTTCTTTAGTAACAGCTTTCACTGTTGCCAGCCTACATTTTTGGCCTTTGCTTTACCTAAATAAAATAAACATATGCCTTTCTTATCCAGTCTTACCCAGTTATGAGACCAACAGTGAGTGCTGTGGCAGCAATGATCCCCCTCCTCACTGGGATGAGGGGTGTGTTTGGGCTGTTTCAGGCTGCTCTCTCCGTCTCGCAGTCTCTGGTGGGTTAGGAGCTTCTGGGAGTCTGGACAAACAGACAAACATCTCTCAAGTTGCAAGGTCCTGGCTGCAGGCTAGCAACTACATAGATATTTGTGACACACAGATTAAGATTAATCTAGCTGCAATATGAATAGAAATGCCTGTGTGTCAAAGCACCATAAGAAATGAGAGCAAAGTTTAAAAGACTATCCCATGTTGATTATCTGGGATGTGACTGGCAGAAACTGAGCTATAATGCTGGGGAGTTTTTCCCCATGAAGACCGGTTGGCTACCCTGCAGTAAGGCCCCATCAGAGACGATTCACCAGCAGAAGTCTTGTTCTTTGGTAACAGCAAGATGGGAGCAAGGATATACCACAACTCTTTTGCCATCGTCCTCCTTTTGTCTCAACAGGAAACAGGATTATAATCTTAAAATGGGGAAACAAGGACAAAGGGGAGCAACTTTGCTTTACATCCATGGACAAAGGACTGAGCAAGATTTGAGGCCAGTGTATTACACCACAGTAATTTCTCAACTCCTAGAGAGTATAAAAGGACTACCCAAAAGGGAGTTTGTCACTGTTAAAAAAGAGAAAGCCAAGAGACATGATGAGGGGTCAAGGCTCAGCGTCCCTTGTCCCTGCCTCCCCAGGCACAGACAGAAGAAAGCTTTTGAGTGGGTGTGAACACGTGAGAAATGTGTGTGTGCGCATACATGAGCAATCTGAGAGAACGAGCATGTGAGACTAGAGATAAAATTGTTTAAAATAAAATCACCTTCCCTTTTCATAAGGTCTTACACTGAGTTTTGTTACATTCATTTCCTGCAACACATAGTGACAAATGCAGGGAGGAGCGCTCGTCCGCCTCTTTGACTAGCACTGGGGAAGTGGAAGAAGTACCTGAAAGTCGGAGGTCACTCCCTTATTGTTAAGATCCCCTTTAGTTTTTCCAAAGTGCCAGATTTTCTGGTCACCAAACACCACTTTGCTTTTGATGAAACATCATCCCCTGTCTCTTACAGTGATAATTATTTTCCCCTTTTTACATTTCCTGGTCAAAATGTGCCTTTGATTTCACTTGGAAATCAACGTTGGTGAAGTTGCAGCTACTCACCAGCGTAACACCTCTTGGTCAGGTTCAGGATGTTGGTAACAAATGACATACTTCTGCATACTTGTGCCTTGCTATTTGGTTTGTTTTGTCTTTCTCCAAAAGGATACTTGTATTTCACTTTCAATTAGAATTACATTATTTACTTTCTGAAGGAGTAAAAGTTAAGGTGTTATAATTATTCTCATGCTGACCTTTGTGTCTCTCTCATGTGACCTTTGGTCTTTCTGCTAAATATCCTGAACTCCCTTTTTTCTACAGTTTATCATGACTCACCCATTACAATAAATTTGCTTCACTTGATGGAGTCTTGGGTATGTTAATTTTGGAATGAATTTTCTAGTACAGCTGTGATATCGTCACTAGTGCTGCTGCGCTTTAGCAATCTTAAATTAGGAAGATACAAGACAAGTGATTTCTTAGCAGAGGTAAGTTTCCTTTGCTGCTACACTTGATATAATGAAAAAGGGAAGAACTGAAAATAGGATGGTAAATATATCACTGAAATGTTTTCTGGACCGCTGGGAAATGCTGTCCCTCCTTGACATGTGGGTCCGTGCCCATCCTGGACCCCCAGTGGACACGGATGCATCCAAAAGGCAGAGATCTCTCACTGGGTAATCTTAAAAACATATGAGGTAATTCTTGCTTGTTGGTTCAGCACTGGTGAGGTCACATCTCCAGTATGCCTGCCCCAAGGAAGACCTGGAACAACCAGGGATGTACCAGATGGGAGGATCAGAAGAGATCAGCTGTCTAGAAACCACAATCTGCAAGTACAGGCTGAATGAACGAGGGCTGTTTAAACTAAAGGGAAGTCTGAGCTGCGACATAACAGCCTCCTTTAAGTACAACCAGGCTGTTTTACAGAGAAAGGAAATAAAGTAATTTCCATGCCCATGATGGATTGGACAGGAAGTAATTGCGGAGAAGTAATGGACGAGAATGTAATTGCAACAGTGACAATTTGAGAGATTTAGGTTAGATATTAGGAAAACCATAAACAGGATAGAGATGCACTAGGCGAGATTCACTGAGGTGGCAGTGGAATCACCATTAAAGAAGGTCTTTAACAACAGGCTAAAACAAACATCCTTCAGGGTGCACAGTCTGACTCTCAGTCAAGCAGAAAACTGATGCCCTGCAGCCACATCTACCGCTGTTCTGTCAGCCATGTCTACCACAACAGTTTCCGTGTAGGTCCCCGCAGTCCCAGTGCTCTGTCTCCGTCCTGGTATTTTCAGACAAAACAGTTCTCCACATGTAACTCGCCCTCTAAAGGTGGGCATCATGGGGTTTATTGGCTGATGGATGTAGCAACACAGATGTCAAACCTCCTGGTACACTGTGCAGAGGCCTGTGATGTCCAAGCATCAACTGGCTCACATCAGCATGTATACTGTTACATGTGCCCTCCCTGAGCCACGTTACTTATGCATTTACATTCTACATGCATTCTACATGCATTTATGCAAGTGGGGAAAACTACAAAACACGGCGAGTTCAAAGGGAGCACTGCCACGAGCTCGAACTGCACAAGATGTCAAAGAACATGCAGTCTTTAGTACCCTGAGAGGCTCCTAAACATTATCTCACTGCAGCCATGCACAGACGGCCCTTATCCATGCTAAGGAGGAGCACATTTTCTTTCTATCACAGCAGCAAGATGCTCCAAGGCTGTTGCTTCACCCCTGGTATCATGGCTCTAGAAGCAGCAGCAAGAAAGGCAGGACAGACCTGCAGTTTCTGTACAGCTACCACAACGCTGCTCAGTTTCTCTTTGTGTCTCTACTATGGATCTACTTCTGCATTTCCCTGAGGTGTGAAGATGAAAGTTCAGGGCTGTAGCCTGGCTCCAGCAGTGTAAGAGCTGGCACTGGCTTGCTGGGATTTTGACTGTGCAACACCCCTGGAAGCTCTGCACCCCAGTTCCCTGGGCTGGAGCTCGCAGCCCACTGGGTAAAAGGCATTAGCTGTGACTGGCTATGTTACACTGTGATGGATAGAAGTAGCCCAGCTTCGTTTTGAATCACAGTTTCTACATCACTGTGGAGAGTCTTCTTGAACTGCCACTTGCTGGGGGAGGAAAGGAGAGTTCTTTTTAGTAAGAAGATCTTAATTTCTGCCCTGGCTGATGCCAGCAGTAGCCACAGCATGAGGCATGGTAACAACTGTGAAGTCCTTTGTTGGCTGGTGGCTTGTAACAATACATACCTAGCTCCCTCAGGCTTTGGGAGGATTAATTAGCTAACGTTCGTGAAGCTTTGAAGATAAAAAATGCTCTGTGTTAAAGGATTGCTGTCCTGATGTGTCATCAGGATATCAAGGAGTTACTTCGTGCTCTGCAAGGCACAGTTACTTCAGGTGATCCTACACAGCAAGCTGTTTTTCCCCACTTGTGCTAAACCTAAAACTTGATTGGGAATAGTTTCAGTGAAAGATGCAAGAGTCTTCTTTTCATACTAGGCTCCTCTCGCTTACGTGGGCCATGACCCCACTGCCTCAAGACTGTGTCGTGAGCCATGCTCCTGAAAGGTTTATTTAAGCTTTCCAACACACTTTACTGCAGGAGAAATAATGCTGCTGGGATGCCAAGAAGAGCAGATGCAGCACACCTAGCCCTGCCTTCCTCTTCCGCAGTGACAACATGCTGTATTGGTCCAAACGTACACCTCCGTAGAGTGGCTTCTGGGGAATCAGGATGGAATTGGAACAGCTTTGAAGCTCAGTTTGTGGCTGACTGCTCAGTTCCAGCCATACGCAACACACCAGTGATTTGCTTTCAGTTGTCCCTAGTATCTCCTCTCCAACAGTGACAGAAAACAAGAGAGACTGTTAGGTTTGGAAACCAGTTCACCTATAAAGACATATAGAGAACAATAAGGGTACCTATCTGTAGTACCCCTTCTAGACACATATGATCACAAAATGTTTGTAACATAAGCTGCAGCTCAGACACCAGTGGTCCATCGCATGGGGGCTGGACAGAATTCACTGCTTCTGGGATATCACCTGGCTCACCTCTGAGCTGAAATCCTTCTCTTAAAAAGTAAATTAATCCTCATTCAACCCTGGGTGCTTACAGTTGGTTGTAACTCAAAAACAACTGTCAGCTCTAAAGAGTATTAGAAACTGGAAACAACATTTGATAAAAGAAAAAGAAAAAAAAACAGAACCAAGAACTTTTCTAAGCTTTCTGGGAGAAGAAAGCCAATTCCTTGACTGGAAGTGCAATGGAGTACTCCACTCAGTCTTAACATTCAGGGGGCCAGATTTTAGAAAGTTAAGCAGGATCTGGAAGCAGACATCAGGTAGTGTATTTGGTGGTGTCTCTTGGTACCCATTTTCTATCAATGTCATTGTAAATCAGAAAACTACAGACCAACCTTGACTTAAGCACTTAAATCCCTTTAGTTTTGCTTGGTTACTCTGAACCAAAATTGATTATTAGTTTTAAAAACGGCAGAAAATAAAACATATGGAACATTTTTTCTAAAACACCCTCTGTTCTAGTTGGATGAGCCAGTATTTTCTAAGGGAGAAGCTCGTTTGTCAGGGTATAACAATCCTTCCAGTTGGACATGGTTGGAGAACCTTAGAAAAGCCCTACAGGTCTCATCCTCCAGAAAGAAAGATAGGGCTTTGCAAAATTCAGGATAAATAATTCTCTCTCATCCTCCCTGGGTATAAGATTTAATATGTGACATAGGAAAATGCATTTCATCGTTCCAACAGAAATCCACAGAAATTTAGGCAAAGATAGGAGATGATGTTACAAATATTATAATTCACAAAATGTCATGTAACTTGGACTTAAAACAAAGCCTGAAGTTCTGGAAGTTTCCGGGTTTGTGTCTGTATCACCCCAAATCTGCTGTTTTATGGAAAGCCAAAGATGCTAGACTTAACATATTGCATGCCCAAAGCCAGAGGCGGCAGCATCACCTCAAATGGCTGCTGGAAAGAGTATTTCCTACACCACATGCATATCCTCATGCTGGAGGACTTCTAAGACTTGTGAAGAACAACTCAAAGAATTAGATGAGGCTGATTTCTAATTTTTCAGCTGATTTTCTTGCTTAGCCTAGAGAAGAGATATCTCTGCTTTTTTTAAGGGATCTCTTCAGAGCAGTTGCTGAATTGGGACTTCAGGCAAAAAATTCTCCAGTCTTCTCTGGAGAGGAGGCTAATGCGTAAGCATAAGGTTTCATAATTTTATCCAGATAAAAGTATCTTGACCTTCTCGTTCTGGACAAACAAGCCATGCTGCAGTGATACCAACTGAAAACTGGAGCCACCAGCATTTTTTATAAAACTTCCAAAAAATGAAAAGCTTCCCACTATTAATAATCAGCTATACAAACATCTTCACATAAAAAGGGAATAGCAGTAGCGACAGAAACAGAGTTAGACAGATGACCAGTCACTCTGGCTTATTGTTTATTTCACAAAGGAACTACCATGTGCTCTCTCAGCCAAAATGACCCAGATAAGGCAAATCTGCATTTTGTAACCATAACAGACTGAGACGCAAAGCTAGAAAATCCCAGCAGGGCTTTTTCAGCTACAGGAGCATTCCTCTTGCAGTTTCTGGGGTTTTATCCCTATGCCGTTCACATCTTTTCAGCTCCAAAATGCTCCCTATTTTTAGTACATAATTTGAAATAAAAATTAAACAAAATGGGAAATAGCAGACTGGAAATCCCTGTCCCAAAGCATTGTACGCTGATTGCAGACATGCTACATATCGTGGCCCTGTTCTCTTTCCACTGAGTTGAATGCAAGTTTAACAGATCTTCCCTCCTCGCTCCTGTACTTGCCTGTTATCCTTGTTTTGCTCAGTTGGTTCCTTCCTTTGTTTTCATCTTCTCTTAGTTTCCTATTATTTCCTTTCTCATAACACACTTGCTCTTGGGCTAATTCCTAATGTGCTTGTGCTGATGAATCAGTGGCACTGATTTTATTGACTAAAATACTGAGGAGCAGCTAAGGGCAGGAGAGGACTGGGAAGGACTGGAGAGGGACAATTACTTTACATAGATGAGAAATGTAAGTGGCACAAATAAAAAGTAAATCTGAAGCATAAAGCTTTTACCCATCCAGACTGCTTTGAACTTAATAGAAAATAAAGTCCTTGTAAGAGGACATGAGGATAAAATCACTGTCTGTTACTCACTCTTATTTATAAAGGGCAATCGCGTTGCCTGGTGATGCACAGGTGAATAAAAGGGGAAGAGTTTAAATGATGGAAATGCAGAGTAACTTCCCGGAGCAAGCAGTTATTCCATCAGTATAAACGCCTTCAAAACTGTGTCCCTATCCTAAGAGATAAATAGTATTACAGTCTGCTCCAGAGACCTCTGAAATTAGCAGAGGTCTTTCAGTCTATTTTATCTGCCTTTTGATTAGCCTCTTCGCATAGGCTAAAAACACGACAAAGTACAATAGAGCTGAGAAACAAGGAACACGGAAGGAAAGGTTTGCCAGAATATTACAGACAGCCCTCATTAATTCCCGAGAATTATGATGTCAAGTCCCAAATAGCCGCAAAATGTTTGAACTACTATGTTCTTTCTAATCCACACTTTATTTTTAAAGCGGAATCATTATGCAAGTGTCACCTGAAAGATCTTCACTGCTTAAATTTGCTACATTAGCCTTAAAGTTACTGTGTTATTATTAGAATCCAAGATTACCAAGGTTAATCTGCAAATAGCTCTACCCAGAAACACCACAGGTTACGTTTCTCCTGGCTATAAAAATCATTGAAGTTCAGACTCAGGTTCACTGGACCACGAGGCCCAAGCCCATCGCAGCCACACACTCTGGCAGCTGGCACATGCAGTATTTTGGCAGGCTGGCTCCCATCTCCCATCCCTCTTGTCTCTGCATGCAGGGACCTTTGAGGGCACGCAGCTGGCAGGCGTCATGCCCTGACTCTCCAGTGTGACCTCTGACAAGCACCCTGCCCGCTTCGGCCTCTCAGTACACAGATGGCCCTTTCACATAGAAGCGGGTACCCTGTTGCACAGAGGTGCCCAACTGAAAACTCAGCTCAGAGCAATTTTTCTGAATAAGGTTCAGAGTACAAGCCATTCCTGTATGTCAGGACTCTGCTATTGGCCTAGACAACACAGCCGCCCTCAACTTGGCAAAACCCAGCACGGAGAGAAGCAGCCCATCACAATCGCAAAAGATGCATTTGAAAGTCTGGGACGCACCGATCCACCCAGGGTTCACAGCTGCCAAACATATGGTGCTTTCACTTAAGCCCCGTGGCTTTGCAAACTACAGCAGCAGCATACACATATCACTGACCCGTTACAGTCTGTCCAGAGGAGCCTAGTGCTACGTGCATACAAAAAACAAAACAAAACAAAAATACTGCTTTGCCCCAGTTCAAAGGGCCTAGGGAACACCCAGGCCACTTCACATACCCTAATGCAACCAAGACATTGTGTGGCAGTACCTTCTGGCCTCTTTGCCACAAGCCGGCACCCGCAGGTAGCACCACGAACAGGACCCAAGTAGCAGACTGCCCAGCTTCTCACACCAGAGGTGCTCACAGTCACCTTGACCAGCGCTCAGTCCTGAGTGCCCTACTAAAGAGGCAGTATATTAGCAGGAACCCTTACACATTCAACACCTCACAAACAGGACAGGTGTTTCCAGTTGCCTCTGAAGGCACATTTGGAAGGTGTGGATGAGCTCGTCAAGGCAGCTGGGTGCTCGGACTTGTGCGCTGGCCAGCTTCTCCACACCAGCACAGGTTTAGCTGTTTGCAAACATACTGCAATGAACAACCAAACATGCAGAAATGACAAATGCAAGTGGGCTGTGGGGAAAGGGTGGGCTCAACTCCAAGCTGGTAAGAAAGTGTAAAGGTAGCCAGAGAAACTGTTCACCTGCTCAGCCTTTTCAAGACAAAGCATTTGGTCCATAAATTCCTGCTGGGTTTGGTAACAGTGTATGAAGATCGCTTTTACCGCAGTTAGGATGTGCACATCACTGCATACACAAAGTGTACGGAATGACCTACTTTGCATACTCAGTGGTTATTTTCCAAACCTGAGTATCTTGGCCAAGTGAAAAAGTCAAGTCATAACAAAGTGCGCAAGGTGTTTGGGCTGTGTGCTGAGGCCGTAGCCCCAGTCTGTCAAGCCTGCCACACCTGAACTTCCCCATGAACCCAGGGCTAGGTCCTTCACTTGAAGAAGTAACATAGAAGAATATCGCACGCACATAACTCTTCTAATTTTGAAAGAAATTAAACTGGGATGAAGGTTCGGAGAAGGAAAAAGAGGGTTAGAGGGTGTTCAAGGAAGGGAATGACCAGAGCTCCTCCCCTAGAGATGGGGGGTTATTGCCAAGTTACCTTAGTGCAAGTGTCATTGCACAAAGTGCAGTAATGGTGCGAGAAGCTCACTATTTATACAGAAACTAAACAGAACACTCTCTTTCCAAATATTGGCTCTGAGGGACGCTCCAGTGCCAAGGCAGCCTCTATGCTGTGGGCATGACTGCTTTGCGGTGAGCCCTGCCGTCTGGTCTCAGGGTTACTGGGGTGGTTCTCCGCAACCCTCTCTGGCCTCCTACATGCCCAGTTTTCTTTGCATGGAAAGAAATACGTGAGGGAGGAGGAGGAGGTGTTGGGTCTGCAGCTTGTACCTGCACGTGGGGCTCGCATGGTCGTCAGAGCAGACACAGCCGTAGTTCAGTGGACCAGCCTTGGGAGTGCAGGGTACACGAGATGCTGGCATCTTGACTCAGGCTGTTTCTAGAGCTACGGAAACACCACTGTCGTGGTTTAATCCCAACCAGCAACTCAGCATCACGCAGCCGCTCACTCACTTCCCCGCCCCTGGTGGGATGGGGGAGAGAATTGGAAAATAAAGCTCATGGGTTGAGATAGGAACAGTTTAATAGAACAGAAAGGACGAAACTAGCAATGACACTAATAAAAACAATAACGTGACATTAATAATAATAAAAGGATTGGAATACACAAAACAAGTGAGGCACAATGCAATTGCTCACCACTCGCCAACGGCCTCAGTCACGCTCTTCCGCCCCCACCAAGCTGGGCATGACGCCCCATGGTATGGAATACCCCTTTGGCCATTTCGGGTCAGCTGTCCTGGCTGTCTCCCCTCCCAACTTTCCTGTGCCCCTCCAGCCTTCTTGCTGGCTGGGCATGAGAAGCTGAAAAGCCCTTGACTTACTCTAAACACGACTCAGCAACAACTGAAAACATCAGGGTGTGATCAACGTTCTTCTCATAGTAACCCAAAACGCAGCACTGTACCAGCTACTAGGGAGACAATTAACTCTCTCCCAGCCAAAACCAGGACAACCATAAAGAGTTGAACAGAAACAGTTCAATGTGCGAATGCATAGACTGGTATTTCATATGCAAAACTTGATCTATATTCCTTAACACATGTGTTTCATGGTCGCTCTAAAACTGCTTCTTACAAAATCACCTGTGCATGAAGCACTTTGGAAACACTAACACAGCGTCCAGGGAGGGGAGGTGTTGCTGGGCCTGTTTCACACAGCAGCACGTGGAGGTATGGAAAGGTGAGTGATCCTGTCACAGCGAGGAGTTCAGGCTTGTGTTTACCTATACGTAGTATTTTGGACCATATCAGAGAAGAAAAAAATACGGTTTGCCCAGGGAAGTAAATAAAGAAGGAAGCGGCTTTACAGGTGATTAATGGAGAGACAGGACTGTGTTTGCTTTAGCATCGCCTGTCGAGGGCCAGTGCATGGGTACTGCAAGGCAGGGCTCCACAGCTGTTTCAGTCTGTTCAGTCCTAAAAGCGTGGGCGCAGCTTCTGCAGGGCATCCAGGTCACACTTCACATGCTCAGCGTCACTGCCATCATCGTCCGGCTGTGCCTTGGGGTATCTCTTCCCCACACCTTTCCCTACAGTGCACATCCACAAGTGGGATTAGAAAGAGGAGCTCACGGCAAGCCTTCCTGGGGCAAGGAGAAGGACCTCTCCTGGGATGCTGGGGTGTTGGGGAGCTTTTGTGGGGCTCCCAGGCTATGTGGCATGTCCTGCAGCTCAGTGCCTACATGGTTACCTCCAGCTTCGCTTCTCGTCCCCCCACAGAGCAGGGACCCACAGACGCTGGCATGTGATCCATGGCGCTGCTGGCCAAGGGATGAATTGCACTCAGTGCACCAAATCTCAGCCTTGCCCCCAAGGCAAAGCCCGAGGCACAAGAACAAGGGAAAGCAAAAGCACAGGACGCTAAGGCTTTAATTAGTGCTACTCCCCCATGGCATCTTCTGGGGCGCTGGCTGAACTTCACTGCTGAGCTTTCAAAGGTGTGTAAGTACTAAATCCACTTCTGGGTATTTAGGTTAAACTGGTCTGGTCTGATTTTCGTAAGTGGAAAGTATCTGGAACTCCCACTGCAGCTCAACACTGGGACCATTTTAAATAAAAAGATAGATTCTGTGTTTCTGTGCTTTTCAAGATATTTACTCACTCTTCAGCTTTTGTTTTATGCTTGAGACATCATTTGAATAATAAGACAATATATCAGCTGTTTCCCTATTCTTTAATGCGTTTTGAATAGTATTCTTTCCTGTTCTTGTAAAAACAATGTTAAAGGGACAAATCTGGCATACAATTGAGGTAAAAGATGTTTCACATAATCAGAGATCAACAGGCATGTTTTCAAGGGCTTTATTTTTTAATTCTTTCTACTGAAATCTGTTTAAACACAAATAAGTATGTCCTGACAGTATTTTCTAATTGAACACAGAAATGTTATTGTATGGAAACAACAAAGCCTAGAAGTAATATTGACAGTAAACAGATACAAACAGAAGTGCAATGTTACTAAATGCAAAAATGTAAAAAGTAAACAAAGTAAAAGGGAATTAAGACCTGATCTCAGTTTTCTCAGCTGCAGTGTCACAAGAGAATAGAAGCTCTAAAATATGTTGTCTGATATGATGATTTCTCACAGCACAGAAATACAGAGAAACCTCTATTTTAGAATTCATTAGGTTGAAATTCAGTACCCCAGCCCCCTGCTCCACAGTAAGCAACCCATTTGTTGTCTTTTTTTAATTCATACTCTTCTTTGGGGTTTAGTACCTTTTTTTTTTTTAATTATTTTCATTGCGTAAACTTTAAGGAATTGCTTCTTTTAATGTGTTTTATGGCAAAATGTTGGCATTTTTTTTTCAATGCAAAACCCACATTGTAGTACCTCTGAAGAATATATACCTGCATGAGCAATGGCCACGTGGCAGGAATGTGCATTCTTATTAGTCTGACTGGGGGCATGGTCACAAATCACTCAGGTCCATTCACTGTCCATATTCAGTTTATCCACAGAATTGTTGTTTGAGGTGCTTTGGCCATGAACTGTAAAGGCCTCCCTGACAATGTCAGAAGAATAACCAGGAGAAATAATGTAGCAGATGTAAGTAGTTTGCCTGCACCAAGTAAATATTCATCTGCACGTCTGCAGGTGAAACTACCCGCACAACTTTGCAGGAGGGTAGAGGGAATCACATCTATTCACTAGCTCACAGTCAATTCAGAAATAAGAAGTATGCCTGCTGGGCTCTTCTAACACACCTTAGCAGAGGTATAATAAAGTGTTATGTGAGCAGACGTTGTTACTGACTGACCTGAAGCACAAGTGCTAGTGAGTTTTAAGGGGAACTGAGCTTGTATGTGCTGGAGGAACTTCTGAAATTCCCACCTATATTTTCTCAGTTGTGCCTAAATCTTATAATTTGCCCCTGGAACTGAATCAAACCACAGAGAGCAATTTGGGCTCATTGTGGTAATGGACAAATTGACGTTGCCTGAGGACAGCAAATGCTCCAACTGCCCAGAAATTTAGGCAGCATCTCACACTTGCTGTGAGAAGCTGAAGTGTGGATTTTTAAGCCGTAGAGCTTGGCAAACTTTGAAGAGGCTTGAAAATTAGATTGATTGAGTGTCATACACAAGACCATTATTCTTACAAAACTTTTTCACTGTTCCCAATAAAAATATTGTTGTAAGTGCAGAAATGTAAAGTGCTTTGACAAGAAAAAGCAACAGCAAGAAGTAGACATTGGCTGACTTCTGTAAACCTGAAAAGAATTAATCTTTTGACTATAGGAGTCAGATTCTCAGCTGTGGAAAAAGAAAGGCTCAGTTCCACTGTCTTCAACATAATTGTGCTGTCAGAGCCATCTACTACCATGTCATAGTCACAAGACACTCTTGTACTATTATCACAGATTCCTCCTTATTCTAACAGGGGAAAGGAGACTGCAGGGCTGGATGTGGTGGGGAGAGAAGTACAAAACAGAGAGGGGGGTAAGAAAAAGCCCTGTAGAGAAGGAAAGAAATTAAATGAAAGAGCCCAAGTAACTGCAGTGTTAGCCACTGTCTAGATGCGATTGCTTTGAGGACACAGGGTTGTCATGAATCTTAGAGGAGCCACACTGCATACTGAAAGGTCTACCCTCAGACCAGCTTTCTCCAGCGCATTGGGAATGGGAAGCCAGTCTTCCCAGAAACTCATCTAACACCCTGGTGTCAGAGTACACAGAAGGGAGCCAGATAAGCAGAAGACAAGTTCTCAGTCTAGAGGGAACCAGAGATGGCAAGGAAGAGAGAGATGGATGCAGCATTGCTCCTTTCGTGGGGACTAGCAGGGAAACCGGGCTCAGTTCATATACCAAGTGGGATTTCGGGAATGAATTAGAGGAAAAGAGCTTGGCCCAGTGGGGTTCAAGGACTGTCTGCAGGAAGGGTCAAAGCAGAAATGTAGCACCAGGAAGAAGGGCACGAAAGAGACCCAACTGGAGCCTGGCCCTGGGCTCGGCTCTGGGACCCCAGTGGGCTTGTGTGGCAGCTGGGACAGCAGCAGAGAGCACCAGGAGCGGCTGCAGCCGCTGCGGCAGAGGCCTTCCCTGCGCTCAGATGTCCCCCGCTCTGAACGGACTTTCTTCCCCCTGCCCTTGCTGTCCTTCTCTCCATCTGGTCCCTTCCTTGTCACCAACTGTCCATATTCAAAGCCTCGTCGCAATGCCCACGTTCCCCTCCTCCCCCCTAATTCTACAGAAACCCTGCCTTTCCCTCTGCTGCCCCTTCTCCCATGGCTTTTCCTTTCTGGCCGCCCTCACCTAACCACGTGCATTAAAGGGGAGGTGCTGGTGGGCTGGCAGCATCTGCAGTGCCTGGGGCACCAGCACTGGCCATGCCATGGGCCTGCCCTGCCAGTTTTGACCAAAGGCTTCTTAGGAGTGGGCACTATCACCAGCTGGAGTCCCAGGATATTAGCCTAATGACCCATGTTTTGTATAGAGGGTCAGCACCTGGAAGCCGTGTGGTAGGTGCAAGGAGGGGAGGCCTTTTCATGGCTCCATGTGTGGGAAGAGGAAGAGGAGAAGGAGGCCATGAGGCTTGCCACAAGCTTGAAATGGGCAGCAGAGAATTTGTTTGAGAGGGACTACAATGTGCCTGTTATTGTCAGCCCAAGGAAACCGGGGAAGCCGTGGTTCAGAGCAAACCGGTGCTCTCGCTGGCTGCTGAGGACCTGTACATGACCTGGCGCGGTTGTTCAGCCAAGGAGGACCGGGGGCTGCAGCTTGTCGGCCATCTGTGCCTGCCAGGCTCCAGCCAAAACAGCTCCCTGCAGGAACCTGCACTGATGCTCGCTCTCATTTTTGGCAGGCGAGGAGGGGGAGACGAGGGAGGAGTGGTACAAAGCTCTGTCTTAAGGATGATTATTAGTGTCAATGAATGTCTGTTTTCCTGTAAGACCTGTGACTGATTGCACCAAACTTGTCTTGCAGACAAAATCTGAAGAGCTGAAGAGTACAATATAAAAAATGCATGTGTTATGCAGAGTCATACTTGTCTTATCGCTCTCCTACCTGCGGCACATCCTATGTGCCGCTGACTTCATTTAAGCTATATTAGATTGAAGACTTATTTTAAAGAAACACCCACTATCTGACTGAAAAGCATGACTTCATATGGATACCTACACTCAAGCATCAAATATTGAACCCCTCGTCTACTGAGTTCAGTGCCTGAGTAAAGGAAAAATTGGATATGAATAAAAGCCTCTTGCATATTTATCTGAGTCAAACAATTCTCCATGAAATATTAATGTGCCTGTCTAACTATCTACTTGCGCATTAAAACTTCACACTAGCTTTCCTAACACATAGGGCTGGCCTTGAGGAGCAGCAACTTGTGAGTAGTTCTCAGTGCAGCAAGGCATCAAGTGCCTGTGAGCATTTTTACTCTTTGAATGTAATATCCTACACTTCTCCCTGCCTATGTATGGTTATTTACTTACTCCCTTCTCTCTGCCCTAAACATCTAAGGCAAAACAAGGGTGGAGAAAGGGGACCGGGTGAAGGGTATCCAGCACCCATCTGGCTCTCAGCTGTGAAACGCTGCATGTGCTGTGGTTATATTTTTGACAAGCCTTCAGATACAGGGGATTTCTCCCAGCACATCCCCATGCTGTGAGGACCATACTCCGATCAGAGGCACTTCGCTTCCCTTATTCAGGGAAACCTCCTGGCTGCTTCAGTGGGAATTTGAGGAAATGCCTCAGGCTTCCCCAGCTGCAGGCTGCAGTGCCATAGCCACGCGGAGTTGCTTGTAGCCATATTTGCCATGTCTGAGTCAGACCAGATGAGGTAGTCAGAAGATCATTTTGAATTTGTAGATAACTTTAAAATGAAATTGCATTGAATGAAGTATTAGCTTCATCAAAAAATCCAAATTATGCTGGAGTTATCAAACATCACTCAGCTATGAACAAAACTGTTATCCCTTCTCTGTGCTTATTCGCTCTTTTCATGCCCTCTGCCTTAATTTCCCTGGGGTTTCCTACCTCTAAGTACTGTCTGATGAGGAGAGTCTTGCATTCGGCCCCTGTTACACGATCCTCCAACTGCCCTGTGACAACAGACATAATTAGCCCGAACGGGAGGGAAAAGCAAAAGATAATCCTGTGAAATGACAGCTGCAAACATCCCGTTTGATAGTCTTCACTGTGTGCTAATGACTGTTTTCAACACATGCCAATGAAACACGGTGCAAACATGAGCGTGGAGTGGGCACGCATGAGACCTGAAGAAAGTAACACAAAATCTTCTACCAAATGATAAATGGGAAAAGAATCATTATAGATAATTCCTTGCTGACATATACGAGCAGACAGATCTTGGTCCATTTCTGCCCTCAATTACATGGTGCAGTGGCCAGGCAATTTAAGGGGGGTGGCACCTATGTTAGTGATGGCACCCTGGATCCTCCATATATTATAATTACAGGAGGCAGGGCAAGTTTTCAAACGTGCCTAAGCACAGCTTACACCTAGTTCTGTGAATGAAGCATATTAAGCATGCTGATATTTCTTTATTATTCTACTTTTATATCTAATAATTATATCTAATAAAACCAATCTAATAGTTATGCTATTATTACTAATAAAGCAAATACAAAGCACTTAGCATTTTGTCACAGAAATGTATAATTTTTTTGAGTTTCACATTCCTTGGAGCACTTACCTTAGTCTATTGAGTCACGCCTTTCATTTCCTCAGCGTTTCAGAGGATGTATCAGACTAGAAGAAGGTGTAAGTTACCTCTACTGTAAAACCATTGAAGTGACTCGGGCTTCTTTGTTCAGCTACTTGTACTAGCCTTAAGAAAGGGAACAGACTTCTGGAACTAAAAATATTCTGCATCTTGGAATACGCTTATACGTAGGTATTTAAAAATGTGTGTCTTCATTGTCAGATAGCACAATGTAAGTAACTGTTAAGTTAAAGTCTGTTAATGTTTTCTGCTTACTATCATTAATACTGAAATGTCAAACTAATTCTAAAAGTCAAAACTATGTGGAGAGGGAAGGTGTGCTGGATTTAACGTGGACAACAAGCAAAGAACAAGTCAGACTATTTTGGGGGGCAGTCAGAGTCAGAGGTCTTGCTGTGTGATGAGGAAAATGGAATTTGCTACTTGACATGACAATGCTTTCACATTTGTTATGTATATTGACCTACAAGATTTACTGTGAGGCTTGCACAGTCTTTAAGTATTTACTTCCTTGCTTTTAAGTCATGTTTTGTAAATGCTGTGATAGATAATTATCTGTAGTCACTTCACAAATATGGCTTTTGTAAAGATGTCTATTTTCTACATTCTCTGGTTCTTCAGATGTATTTTTCAGATTTTACTTTTCTGATAGATAGCTAGACAAAATAATAAAATAAATGGAGTCACCAAGGTCACCAGGTAATTAAAAAAGAGTGAAGGTAGCTGTGGCTGGAACTGGATATTGATATCCCATTGTAATTATACCCGGAAAGCGTCAGAGAGCGGAAGGGCACTGCCTGCACAGAATACAAGTTGTCGATACACTTGCAACGGCGTGGGGCACGGCAGCTGCTGGGTGGCACGCTGGCTGCCAGCACCACCCCAGCCAGGCGCTCCGCTTTGCACGCAGGCAGCACGGGCAGCAAGGACACACAGCACTGTGCAACACGTGCTCTGCCTTGCCCTCAGCTCTGCTGTGGAGATGTGCTCCCAGTTCTCAAATAAAGAAAACTCCCTTTCCACTGTACTGTTTCTCACCTTGAATACTCTGTGATTTAGTATCAAAAGCCTATTTATCTATTGGCATCTCTAAAGTACTCATCTCCATGGCGTGATACCTTAGCATCGTACATTGAGTAAAATAATTACAGTAAGACTTGCCTATGGGCAGTCTGTAATGATGGCAAATATTTTATTTTATGCTACTATTTCTATATGTAGTTTTGAAATAAATGTGCACTTGCTCAGCTTCCTATGAAAAGATTTGTTAGATTTTTTCCATTTCCGTTTTTCTGTTTCTCCTGAGTTTCTTCCTTTCCCTCGTCCGGCACTTGAATTTCCTCCCTTACTTCTTCCACATTGCCCCTAAAAGAGATGAGAACAAAAAAAGTCAGAAACTTTAAAAAGAACATTTCTGAATGGTTTTCTAGAGAAAATGATTGTGCTGGCTAAAGGAATGTGAATTGCATCTGCTGCTGCTTAACTCACAGAGAAAACTTACCTGTTTTAATTTGTAGCAAAGCATAGGACTGGATGAGGCTAAATAGATACGTGAGCTTTTTTGTTGTTTGAGCTTATATTGTCTAAGGTTTAGTTCCATCAGCTAATAAACAGACCTGGTTTTACTACATTACTATTTCTGGTAACAAGATCAAATAAATACCCCGGTACAGCTGGGTCTATTTAAAACAATGATCGGAAGATAGACATGGTTATACCTAAACTCTTATATAAACCTGAGAAAATCGTGAGTTTTCATCCTGAGATGAATGAGACACAAGACCCCCTGTTTGAGAGACAGCACTCAGCTCAGAAAGGAGACTCAGACACAGTTATGCAAATGGGACAATTCACTGAAGTTACAAAAGTCTAATTAGAAAAAAGCTTAAATTATTTAAATTGTTTGCAATGAGTTCCTGTTCTCATGCAGCTTATTTCTAAAAAATATGAAGTGTCTTTCCTTCTGTTTGTAGACTTTCTATAGATCTTAACTGGAATCAATTTGCCCCTTAGAACTGGGTATAGATCCCTCCTTTTACTGTATGATTTAATAATCCCCCCAAACCTGCTGGGGTTCTTAAAGGGCCTTTATAAATCTTCAGCAGATAAGTAAGTATCATGTAAATAACAGTTTACATTGTTATTTACAACCAAGTAACAACCAAAACTGCCAGCCATCTTCCTTCTCCAAGAAAAAAAAGTTCGTCAGTGAGATCCATGGGTAAAAAGAGCGAACTTTTAATTTACCCTGAATTCAATAGGAGCAAAAAAGGATTCTTAACAAATAATTGCACATCTTTACACACGTTGGTAGAAGAGTTTGCTGGGAAGCCTCCTCAACTTGGGGGCACCAGATGGGGCTATGGGGAGGGCCCTGGGGGACATCGAGGGGCTTGCAGGAGGGAGCAGACTCAGACCTGTGTGGACCCGGGGAGCAGCAGGATTTCCCAGGAAACGGGGAGAGCTTCATGGGCTTGCTTAGCCTAAAAAGCCAGTGATAATCACAGGATGGGAAAGCCAGGCTTGAGGGAAGGATGTACCCTGCAGGGAGACAGGGGCAGGAGGGAGTCTGGTTTCCAAACCTCGTGCTCTGTTTTGGGCCAGGAAGCTGAGTTAATCTATTGAAAAAGGTTACCGTGGTTCAGTTTAATATTATAGCATATGAACAAAGCTCTAAGGACTGGCCAGTGCTGGTGTCTTTTCACATGCTCACTTTGAAGAAAAAGAGGGATGTGCCTGGCTCAGGGTTGCATCACAGGTAAGCGCTGGTTCCCAAAGTGCTGCGCTGCATGGAGAGGAAAGACTCAGGCTTCTGGTGGACTCAGAACAGAAATGCAAAGGAGAGACAACTGGATAAAATTTACTTTTCTTATTTTTTTCTTTATCCCTCATGTTGTTACACTCTTAATGCATGCAGCATTCCGAAACAATTCAATTTTTAATGGAGGGAAATTTCAGATTCTCAGCTATTGATATAAACCAAGGACAGGTCTCCGTCTTTGAGCAAGCGTTATTCTTTGTGTAATCATGTCAGATGGTAAAGGATTTCCAGGGATCCAGAGATCAGCTCAGTCTATCAAAATTCTGCCCTACGAATGAGATAACGCACCACGTGCCACTTCCCAGAGCCCAACAGCTAGAGTCGCTTGTAGCCTTAAGCAAAAAGGGGGTAGAAGAAAGTTTCTGAATAGCAGGTGCCAAGCTCTGCTTTCAGAAAGCTGGGGGCACAGGAGAGAGCAGTCTGTGGGTTTCCGTCGGCTCAGCAGCACAGCAAATAAGAGCAGCATCGCATCCCCCTCGCTTCCATCCCGTTCCAGGGAGCGTTCAAGCACTATCAAGGCAGGCAGACATCTATCTCCTTCACTAAGCACCTCACTTCAAACAGCGAGATTTTCAAAATGTTGAGCAGCCACATCTCCCACTGAGATCCTTGAGGGCTGTAGCAACTTAGCATGTGTGAAAGACTGGGGGATTTTAATTTCCACATTTAAATATCAACTTTGGTGTCTAACTTCAGGTGTCGAATGCTTACAATGGGAGCCAAAGCAAGTAAGTGTGTCTGCTCCTGACTAATACTTTTTGGAAAGCTGAGCACATCAGAAAATAGTCCTGGGAATGAAGGCTTCTTTCAGGAAAATTGTTTTCACATAAAGACTACTGGAACAAAGCAATTTTATTTTTTTTTATTTAAGTATTTCTTAATGTATTTACTCATACAAAATAACAGTCATTTCTAATACAGGACCATGTGTGCAGAGCAAATAATACAGTAGACTGGAGTTTTCTCCAGTACGTCTTTTCATATCCTCACTTCTGCTTCTGATTATGTTGGAAGCACAGTGCTGGGATGGAGTAATGAACATCTACCCAGTAATTTATGTGACAGGAAATTGAACAAACAGCTCCTCAGCCATTATTTCAGTGAGTTTCCCAAGCTGTAAATGCATCAAACAGTAACAGAAAAACATAAATCTGTTAAGCAAAGGGTCTCTTTTTTCTAGGTACATCTACAGGCTTTATGGGAAAAACCCTCAGAATTAACCTGTTGACAGAAAACCTGTAAGACCAAATGCTTACTCATTTGATAATGAATTACCATGGTGGCCTAAATTGTCTGAAAATGTTAATGATTTTAGATGCCCCGTAATATGGGATACTAAAATCTAAAAAAAGAAATTGATTTCAGTAAAATGCCACACATCTGACACCCAAACCTCAGACCTTTTACAAAATGTTTTAAATTGGTATTCCAAACTGCTGGACACCGTAAACAGCTCAGTATTTTTACCCAAATGTTAGCCAGTGGGCTTGGAAATGGAGAAAGGGGAGGTTCTTGGTGAGGAACATTACTGAGAGGTCCACAACTAGGTGCTAAAGTACTATCTTCCAGATGTCCTACAGATATAGGACTTGATTTTACTTATCAAAATTAGGATTAACACCACTAGGAGTTTATAGAATTAGTTTTGCAAAACTGGAGAGAATAACTAACTTTGTGAACCTGCCAGTCATAATTTTATAATCTGATAAAATATATTTTAACAAGGAAAACTCTCTGGTTCCTTAGTAACCAAAACTTCAGTGAAGTTTAATTCTTAGGTGTGTTTAAATTGTCTGAAATATACTACATCAAAACCCTCAGCAGCAGCAAAGAGCAAGGTGCCTATGTCCATTGAGTAATACAAGTATAAAATTCAATTCTATTTTTTCACTTTGACTGCCAATTTTATGGCACTTCATTTAAGCCTGAATCTCCAAAGAATCAATTCAAATTAGCTTTATAATTTTCCCCAAAGAATCTGCTTTAAAATAAATTGAATAGGAACATAAGACTTAGTAAATGAGTATAAAATTCAAGTGAACTTCTCTGAAGGAAAATCTCTTTTAATCAGAAGACAAATAAAGCTCAGGTGCAATAATATATGACAGCTCTAAAAATAGTTTGTCCTTGCTGGTGGTTTAACATCGGACAAACCATACTTTGTGTAGTTGTGATGTCTAAGGGTTTCATGCCATGTTACTGGGAGTATGAAGTGTTATATAAGATTGTGTTTTATGGTGGACATGCAGACATAAGAACCCTTTTTTTTTCCCAGGAACTGTCATTTCGTCAAATCTTAGTGATGCTGTGGCAGAGCACTAGTGCTTTTTGACTTGTTTTTGTACAGTTGTGGTTCAGAGTGAGATTTATACAGTTTTCCATCACTGACAGTGGCATTATTTGTTACAACTTTGGATGTTTTCCGGCACAGGTGTTAAAGTTTGTCCTTCCTAAGCAGCCGACAGGAAGTCAAGGACCGCATACCTGTGACCAGCTACCTTGACCACTGGCAGTGGGCACAGGCTCCTGGGGACAGAGCAAGGCGGTGGGACAGTTGCAGCAGTCATCTGCCAATTTGGCTCAGCCTTCTCCCCGAGGAGGAGGAGAAGATCATGTCTGGCACTGGGCTGGAAATGAAGGCACAAAAGCATAGCTAGCAGCCAGGGGAGTTGTCAGGGAAAAGCCGAAGACACTCACCTGAGGTGGTATTAACAGATTTTAACCAATGACGGGATGTTCAGCAGAGCACTGAGCTCAGATGTCAACAGCTCTTCTGAGTCCTACCCCATCATTAATTTTCACTGTCTCCCTGGCAATTCATTTAGCTTTCCTTTACAGTTCTGAATAGCAAATGCTGAGAAAGTGCTAATTTTAATTATCATACCACATATACATAAAAATCACTTTGCATTCTACTTACATGCAGCTACATTCAAGGTGGAAAGCTGAAACTGAGATAATATTAATTCCAGCCACAACTTCCAGCTGCCCTGGTGTCAGGCATCCGCAGTAATCTACCTAAAGGACAGTCAGGAGACGGGGATGTTCTCCTGTGGACTCCTGTGGTTCTTGCCCCATTATAGTCTTCAGACAGTTCACTTGAAATCCAGCTGAGGGAGGTGTCTCCTGATGCCTCACACAACAGCAGAAATCCAGGTCTCAACCTGCTTAGTGCTAATCACAAGGATATTAATAAAGTGTTCAAAGGAAAAAAAATCATGCCTTCACTTTCTCTGATGCCACATATTTACCAAGGTACCAAGCAGTTGTCACTCATGTTGTCACCTTCTTTTTTCCGTAAAAGCAAGTGAAATCAGCAAATCTGATTACCTCCAATTTATTTTTAAAAAATGCAAGGAACAGATAAAATAAGCCATTTTTTGGCAATGGCTGAGCCAGGCCTGTGGCTGAACCCAGCAGCTCCCGGCCCTCGCTCTGTCCTTAGCTGCTGCATGGACTGTGAGAAGAGTTGCCCTTCATGCCGCCGACGTACCAGCCATTTGAACATTTCCTGCCACCATCCATTGCAAAATCGTTACGTATGAAAGACAGTACCTACATCCAACACGCTGCCAAGTCTTGGTGTTTTGGGAGTTGATGAGGGAATGGCAGCATTACCTCAGGAGTCCTAAAAATGTGAAGATAGGGACTTGAATTTTTCTGCCCCAGAGGAGGCCTGGCCTTGTTTTGGGTGGCACAGCAGGACGGTGTGACCGCCCAGCACTGCACATGGTGATGTGGTGCAGGACACCGTCTGCATCCAGGAGGTGAACAAACCCTTGGGTCTGTCCCTGTGGCAAGAAAACAAAAATGCTCCAACAATTCACAGATTTGTGTCAGGACAGGCTGTACAACACTTCCAATGTAGCTCTCCTACATTTCTTCTGAACTTAAAGGAAACCACCTCACAACCTGTTGACGCAGCATGGGCTGGTGGCTCCCTGGGGGCCATGGGAGCTCTCTGGGGCGGCAGGGAAGGGCCTAGCAGCCGGGGCCCGCCTCAAGGTGGCAGGGCAGGCTGGGGGGCAGCCCCAGCCATGGGCATCGGGCACCATCCTGGGGACCAGGCTGGGCCGAGGCCGAGACTGGGACATGGGCCTGCAAGTGGGCCCAACTCGGCGGGGCCCGTGGCCGCACAGGGCAGGGCTGTGGAGAGCTGGAAACTGACCCTGCTGTGGCATCACTGGGGCAGGGGCTGACGTCCCCGGGGGGCTGACATGGGGTCCTGGGCCGTGGGCAGGGAGAGGGAGGCCCTGGGGAAAGCTGGGCAGGGGCAGTCAGGCCTCTCAGTGTCCTCAGGGACAGGACACAAATTCTGTTACTCTTGTATTTTACCCTCTTACACAGCCAGATACAGTACTGAAGGGAAAAAGCCCCTCTGCATATCTGACAACCTTGATTAGTATTATTTCTGGCTTCAGCTTGAAAAAATACATTGCTAATATCCATATGGGCAATGTGATGCCCAACAGAGAACAAACAACAGGAGTACAAACGCTCCATAGATACAGTCAGAGAAGTCTTCATTCAGGACACCTCATTATTCACTTAATTATTCATTTTGTTTATTTACAGTAGAGATATTACACATAATATGGTGTAAATCCCTAGCATCCTCAAACACCAGATGCTGGTTTTTCTCTCCAGTCCCAAAAGAAAAAACCAAAGCATCACTGTGAGAATTAACAAAAAAGTCCAATTAAATTCTTTGCCAGAATGTTAATTTCCCAAAGATAAAAGCAGCAAATTAATAATAAGCTTCTAGTCACCTCCCTTATCACTTTTGTGCACATTTGAAACAACAATAATCTGCGTTTAAAATGGACAATATCGGGTAGACAAGCAAATTTTAAAACTGATTTTAAAAGAGCAAATATATAATGCTTCACCGTTTTCTTGTCTCAAATACAGGTCAAAGGGAAGAACTGCTAAGGGCACTGCTCCTTTGAATGACAAGTTATGCACAAATGTTGGTATAAAGGCACAGGAGATGAGAATTCTCCACACAAAATACAGAGGATCACAGCAGGGGATGGAAGGATCTCAGAGGTCATTCTTTCATCTCCCTGGCCCATGGAAGAATGGACTATACCTACGCTTTTCTTGGCAGGTATACATTCAGCCTTTTCTTAGAGCCCCCTGTTAATGGGCATTTGACAATTGCTCCAGGCAATAGATCCCTGCCAGTCACTCCCTGATCATTAAAGAGTTTCTCCTGCTTTAAAGTCATCTCACTTGCTGCAGTTTAATCACATCACTTTTTGTACTATCTATGGACATGAAGAAAAGGATTTTTTTTCATATCTGCAAGTCTTTTGTTCATTTGAATAATGTTACCACGTCCTTGCTCAGTTTTCACTTCTTCCTGGGATTTTTTCCAGTTGCTCTGACACCACCCCGTTTTGGGCAGACGAGGGCAATTCCATAAACACTTGTGTCAAAAGGAGTTTTGCCGTTTACTGCAGCGCATGCTGGCCTGAGCCCCAGCCACCTTTGAACTCTGCTCTTCCCTGCCGTTTCCTCTGTGCCAGGGAAGCCCTAGCAGTGTGTGATAAAATGGGCTGAAGGCTTCACACCGCCACTCCATGCTCATAGTAAAAAATAAATTTTTCAATCCCAAAATAATCAGGTATCTTTCAGCCATATTTTCATTCCATTTAGGAAAATTATTATTAAATGCACATTTCTTAAAAGGTTTTGACAAGGCATTGCTCTTTTTTTATATCAGGGTCCTACAAAATCATGCAGGCTTACATTAAACACACTTCTGTTTCATGTGTGGGACCAAATCAGCACTTTCATTATCAATGAGCAACACATCTTAAGTTGCAACCAGATGGCACTTGAGTAATTATGCACATATATTATCTGGCGCAGGAAGGAGAAATATCAAACATAGCTTGCCAACCTACTGTTGCCCATGTGATTTTTGTAAAACCAGAGACTATTTCACAGAGGTGAAATATTTAGGTTTTCTGTTGATTGATTCGGGAAGGGGCATTAACGGATTTTGGAAAACATGCAAAAATGCAGTATTTGCATAGCTGGAGATCCGTAAAATCGGTCAGAAAACAGTAGAGTAAGCACGTTACCTCAGCAGGAAGAAAGATGAACTATATACACCTTGTTCTTAGAGGCAGAGACGCTTTTAGACATGTTTCTGAAGTACTTTGCCTGCTGGGATCCTGTGCAAGGATAGATGCTGCTGCAGTAAATATTCCTGAAATAGTGATCAAGTGTATTTAAAGGAAAGAAAAGATTTTTTACTGGATTACATGCAGTTTCCAGCATGGTGGCTTTAAAAGTCATAAAAATCAAAGTTTAAGATAACCCTAGCCCCTATATTGCAGGCAAGTGAACATCACATATATTTTGCAATATACAGTAACAGTGTAACTGTAGAGTTAGATTAACTGTTGTGCTCTGAAAAGTGACTATAAAATGATATCGTGGTGTTTCCGGTTTATTGGGCAGCAATGATTTTTGAATCAAATATAAGTTGTAAGCAAAAAGATGTTTCGCATAGTTGCAAATCTTCCAACAAAACTTCCAACAGAAGTTGACATGTAACTAGATTACTGTTTTCATACACTATCATCAGAATTCAAGATTCTGCCAACAAAGTAAAATCTTCACTGACACCTCTGATTCCACTGACTATGGATGGGATATTGAAAAATGTCCCAGAGTATTTCTCTGCTGTGGAGCACGATATAGAGACATCTACAGTTAGCAATAGATGAACTAGATCAGATACTGAAAGCAGCTTAGCTTCAGCTACTTTTCACTGACACAAATTAGCTCATGAGTATCTTTATGTCCCACATCGAGCCCTAAGGTATTCAGAAATGTGTTGTACGTAACTTCAGTGAGGCATGCGACTAATTTTCATAGACACTTTTGAAAATCCCATGTTTACCTTCACTGGTGCCTATGTAGTCCTGCCAGTGTTGGATTTGCATTGGATGAAATGGATTGCAAATCAGCAGGCACAATTAATATTGCTATTACAATCATGCCTATTGAATTAAACTATATAAACCAAAAAAGTTTTATGTTAATATAACTGCTTTTGTATGAAAACCACAATTTCATTTGTTTGTGTATCATCTCCCTTGGTACTTTAAGTGCATTTCTAGTGTCATTTTCCAAGGTTTTCTCAATTCTCCTGAGATGCTCTGGTCAGCCAGGTAGGCTTGGTCTAGTTTGTTTCTGGACCCTTTTCAGTTCTATTCTTCAAAGCAATGTCCTTAGTAAGTCTGTATCAGCGTTTCTGCTATACCATCAGCAGGACTGTTTAAAGACAGTAACATATTTCAACCTTATCTTTGTGTATAACAACTTTATCAACAGAAGTCTAAATTTTGTTTAAACTAGTGTAAACTAAATTCATGCTGTTGAAAAGTAAATAGAAAACAAAGGAATCTGAAGCCATTCATGTTAGAATATGAAGATTCAGACTATCTCTGGAAAAGAGGGAAATACAATCTGTTTAACATTTGTCTTGGCTTCAGATTCTCCTTCAGAAGAATTTTTAGGTAGACTTCCCAGGGATACAGGCTCAAAGGGTCTTTGCATTAATTGAGATTTTATCTTCTGGAAATCTCCACTTTTTCATGTAATAACAGGATGTCACGTCCATAACCATTGTGTAACAGAAAGAGTGAAGAAAACCTCTAAAGTGAGAGATGGAAGATAGGTACTTCAATTATTGCCATTCACTTGGGAAGAGGTAATATTTCCTGGAATCTGAGATACTCTGTACAAGCTCTCAGAGAAACCCACAACTTTAAAGACATACAAAGTTACATAAAAATAACCATGCCTATGATCTTAATTTGTTCGTTTTATACCATTTTAGGAATATAAATGGATGTTCAAAAGAGTATAAACTACATTTACACTCATTCTAACATCCCTTCGCAGTGTGAGAATGACACAAAAAGGCCAAATATAAAGAATTGCAGATAAGGCGTGAGATAATACAATACCCAGTCAATAAGAAATCACAGGATGGTACTATACTTATGTCAATCAACACATTTTTAAAAGTCAGAACTTGTTAAATAAACTTGATATGATTTTCCTATGAAATTACAAGTCTGGTGTATTAATGTTGTTCTGATATGACAGCCTCTGTGAGGCATTTGACTCAGTACTAAACAACATCTGGATTTTGAAATTACTATATAAAAGCAACGCAGTATACACTAAAGGGATTCAAGTCTCCAAAAATACCCTCATTTATGAGTTCTGAGGAATCTTTTCTGAATTATTTTCTAGAAGACTCATTTTGTGATCTTCCTTTATTAATATGTTATTCTTTAATGATTGTGTTAGGTTGTAGATTAATGAAGACTTGCAAATAATTGAGTGGACAGCTCATTATTTACCACATTTAAACACTTGATGCAATACACAAACCACATCAGGCACATCTTTGTGAAATATAGGGATATGTCATCGAGAAAAAATAATTTTCTTATTTTCAGCCCAAACAGATAGAGGTTTTGAAGTAAAATATAACTGAAAGATTTTCCACCTCTTCTTCTGTGTGCAAGTCCATCTTTGGGTCAGTCCATCTTTGGTTCTTTCCATCTTTGATACGAAGGTCCTTGTTAAGAGCTATAGCTTTGCTGAAAGCACGATAAAAGTAACTTAAAAGACAGTAGGTGTAAGGGAGAGCAAAGCTGTCACTGAAGAATTTCCTCTGTTGTCAGAAGGCTGTGGAACACTATTAATTAGCAGCTAAAATCTAATCTCATTTGTATGCTTCCTAGAAAAAAGGAGCATGCTGTAAAAGAACAGTGAATGACATATCTATATAAAAGATCATAAATATACTTTGAAAGCCTTTGACTGTTTATATTTTCTTATGACAGTCTAGATTTTGTTTTTTCACTGATGATTGGAAGGGTCCAAGCCATTTCAAGTTTAGCTTTGCCTGTGTTTAGCAATTCTTCTAAAAGTAAATGTTTTTTTTTTCCCCTCGTAAGTCTTTAAGACCAGCAGTGTGCCCTCCAACTTTCTTAATCTGGTGAGTACGGATGCTGGGGCAGTATGAGGGGCCTGAACCACAGGTAACGTCCAGGCTTGTGTGCTCTTTCTAAATAGCGTTTCCCACGGGCACAGCTGGAGACAGGCTATTGAACTAGATGGACCATGGACCTGACCCCATAGGGCATTTCTAAAGTTCTTATTATTTCAGTAGGACAAAGGTGCCTGAACTTCTTTATGTCCCCTGGCCTACGTACACCATTTTAAAATTTTTTTTGTTCCACACTATAGTTAGAGAACTGCCATAGAGAACAGAGAACTGCAGTGATGAATCACTGCAACAGAGAACTGGTACAAATCAGAGAGCTACAAATATTTTCTTTATGATCCTACTGTTCTTTTTGCCATGACTGGCTCTCAACTAGAGATCCAACATGATTTCTCACCCTTGACTTACAGTCCTCAGTTCTATATGTCTAAGAATTGGTCTTCCTGATCTAAATTTTAATACATCATACCAACTTGTAGATTGTGTCAGTTTTCACAATTAGGAGCAAAATATTACCATCATGGCAATAACGTAAGCATAGTTTCTGACCAGTCTTTGACAAAGGTGCCTAATAAGTTTCAGTATCAAATGATTTTTTAATAAATCTGGATGACTCACTTTTCTTAAGCTCCAGTAAATTCAGGTGATTTGCTAAGGTTAGAAATCCACAGCTGTTCTCATGGATCACTGTGAACAGAGAAAATCTCTCTATGAAGTAGTCTCTGTCTGATCGTAATACACCCAGGCTGTGGGACTGCACAAAGGTTTGAACACTACTTGCCTGATCAGGCAGATCAAGCATGGGAGAGCATCGCAGAGGGTTCTCAGCAGATGCTGAGGAGAACTGCTCCACCATTCAGAGCAGCACAGCTGTGTCAGCACAGCAGAGCACAGGACCCAAATCTTGCTTCTAGGCAGCATTTTGCATGATACTGCCTTGCAGTGTACAAATACACCGGTGGTCAAGCACCAGTCTGAAGACCTACTGCATGTTCCCAGTGAACAGCGGGAGTGAGGCTGTCTATTACATGTGTCTGATTTTTAAAATTCTTCTTTTTCCTATTTATTCATATGAAGTGTCTCATCTTAAAAACCTAAAAAGGCAGGCTGATTCCTGTAGGATTTTCAGAGCTGTGTACGTAGTTAGCGCATGAACTTTTAGATTCCAATAGAAGCTAGCACTTAGCTGCCTCATCCGTTTTGCAGATTACACAAGCCATCTTCCTATTTAATTAGGTGCTTAAATATGGCAAATAATCTGGGTTCTAATTTTTCTTTCTTTCTTATCTTTAAGATATATGTACATATTTTTGTTTATGATAGTAAAGTTATGTAATGTATGAATGAAGATCATGGCAAAAATAAAGAGAAATCTAACTGCTCCCTAACATAATTTCTGAATTAACTGTACACGCATTTCACTACTGAATCTTCAAATTATTATTATGAAAGCTATAGAATGTAAAGTAGGAAACATTATTATGCTGCTATATAAAGCCACAGTTATTTCCACAGCTTCAGTAGTGAGCACAGTTCTGATCATCTCAAAAAGACTGTAGTAGGACTGAAAAAAAACACAGAGAAAGGAAAAATGTGATTCAAGAGAGAATCACTTCTATAGTACGGGACATAACAGAAGGGAGTTGTAAACCTCTGGCTGCTGGACACACAGAGCGTGCTAGGGAAGCATCACTCTCCTACACCCCTACTGCTATATGGCTAATCATCACTACTGCCAGCTGTCAGAGACTGGACATTGAAGAGGTGGATCTTAGGTCTGTCCTGTACAACAGTTACCATTTTCTGGCATTTACCTTAAGTTTCATGAGTCAGCTTTTAATCCTTTTTGTAGTGAAATTCTATATCTGTCCAGACATGGCTTTTGGGCTCCATCATCTGCACTATTCTGCAATTGTCCCTGTAGGCCTGACTTCAGGGCAGTATTAAAATCTCCAGTAAAATGTATTCACTTCACAAAGCTAACTATGAAAAAAACCACACACACCCCCAAACATTTAATTAAACATATTAATTCAGATCAAGAGCCTCTCAGAAAAAAGAAAGCTTAAAACAGGTTGCTAATATATTTGCTAGCTTATCAAGTGGTGACCTACCTTCCAAATGGGGACTTGGAAAATCTAGGATACTTGAGGTCCTTCTTCAGGGCTGCTCTCTTTGGGCACAGCATATCAGTCCTGGAATAGGGCTTCCCTCTTCCAAAACAATGCTGTCAAAAGTCAGAATTACACATAATTCATCTTCTGAGGCCTTTTGAGACAGATAAATATGTCTGTGTGCTGCTTCCCCAACAGAGTGGGTAAGTAGAGCTTCAAATGAGTTGTTATTTGTACTCTTTTATCACTAGAATTTTATATTACTAACTCTAAAGATTGCCCTTAGCCAGGAATAGGAATGCTAACAAATATACGACACTTACAAAATTAGTGCAATGTTTGACTATGACATGATTCCATAGCATCTGTCACATCTCAATATGTCACTGAATGTTTCACAATTATTTAACATCTATCACAGCTTTCTTCTCCAAGAAAGATTAAGTTTTTCAAAGTTCTTTCCTTTCTAGCGTAAATGTTCTGCAGCTACTAGGGTTTTCTCAGTAGACCTATCTCAGGTCTTTTAACACAGCAACTCATCCTAAGATGCGCTATTGTAGATGTCTTATTTTTCATAGCTAGTTTGTAAGCCATCTTTATCTACATTCTTCAACATTTTCTTGTATTTAGTAAAGCCAATGGTAGAAGAAACAAAATTTTCAGCTTATGTATTAAAGGTATTTAAATTAGAATGACTCTAGCAGAATTATATAACTAAATGCAACCTTGACTGGAGTGCGCATAGAAATACTCCTCCTTGGTGTCAGTGAGAGATTTCATCTGACTCAGGCTGAGATTTTCACCACAGCATAGGTATCAAAGCAATTTTAAACACCAGACTCCCTGGCTAACTCTACATTAGCAAATACTTCAGTGCAAAAGCAGTAGTTTAGTATTGTGCCATTGGTGCTGAGTCATAAGAAGAAATGTTCTTACCACACACTTTGTTCAAAGTTGTCTGAAGAGAAGCTATGCCACAGAACTGTAGCTTGACCACAGGATCCTCCACCCTAAGAAACTCCATGCCATCCTTTTGTCCGTCTCGTGCAGAAGACAGTAGCATGTCACTGCCCGGTCTCCTTACAGTCTCAAACTGAAAAGCAGCTTCATTTCTGTCCCTGCTCATTTCTGGCTGACACCATGATGCTGGTTGCCAAACTCTGCCCCCACTCTAAGTTTGATCAACATCCAAAGGTCCCATTGAAGAGACTAACGAAGGCCTGGAGCCATGGAAAGAAATCCAAGAGGACACTGTGATGGCAGTGACACTGGCTTTTCTTTCAAATGAGAAACCTGACATGCAGAATGGGATGCCTTGCTGCTGTGACTGTTTTGCTGATGGTCAGCTGGGCTGCTTGATATATGCTGGAGGACTTGGAGAACTTCATGGTGGTGCAAGCTAGTCGTCATTGAGAATCATGTCTCCATTGGGTATTGAAGCATCTTTTGTGCGTGCCCAGAGTGGTCTTCCAGTTTACTTCCCTCCAAAACGGATCTTGATTTGCACACACCATAATGACTCTGCAAACTGAACCAATACACAGAAAGTGGGGAAGATCAGGGGATTTACTTCAGAACCATACTATATTTCGAGCCAAAATGTTAATGCATGTGCAACCTTTGGGCTCTTTTAAAATTCATCACTGATTTTTTATTTCTTGCAAGTAAGAGGCTCAGATATGGAACCTTAAATAACTATGATTAAAAAACCCCCTTGTTATTCCTGTTTCTTATGGACAATGGTGCAACATATTTTCTCAAATTGTTATTGGCAATCTCTACACAAAAAGTTATACAAACAGGTCTGACTCTTTTTTACCTTTGGGCAGCCTTCCCAAAGAACAGTGTTAAGGAATCAAAGCAGGGATGCAGCTGTAATTCATCCTAATTTTAAGACTGCATTTAATTGCCAGAGAAGTGTAAAGCTGATATGTTATAGTAAATGAGAGTCATGCCAAAGCTTTTCTTTGAACTGTGACATTTTGCGTGTCAGCTAGTTACTGGGTTTGACTTGTCAGCCACCACCCACCCAGCTGATTAAAGATAGAAGACACAGTAACACTGCCACAAACCTAATGTACTATGTTTACACTAAGTTTTATTTTGGGAACCTTATAGGGACATATTGCATATTCTATGATGTACTGCACATATTTATTTTTTGATTTTTCTGATTAATGAATAAATGGATTAAATACTCATTATTTGATACACCAGGGAAAAAAAGTAAACAAAATATTTCAGTGAGGACGATCTTGATATTGGGCTTAGTCATCTGAATTCTTTTCCAGTCAAAGCTCTCCCAGATTCCTGTATACTACACTGTGCAGGCTACCAGGAATGTCATGTTGGCCAAAGACCATAGTTTAACAACTGGTCATACAATCAATAAAATAATAGAATCATAGAATGATTATGGCTGGAAGGGACCTTAAAGATCATCTAGTTCCAACCCCCTTACCATGGGCAGGGACACCTTCCACTAGACCAGGTTGCTCTAAGCCCCATCCAGCCTGGCCTTGAACACTTCCAGGGATGGGGCGTCCACAGTTTCTCTGGGCAACTTGTCCAATCTAAATCTACCCTCTTTCAGTTTAAAACCATTGCCCCTTGTCCTGTCACTACAGACCTTGGTAAAGAGTCTGAATCATCCAAATCCTTTAAAAGAAAATTACAGATTACTAGATTTCAACAGCTATAGTGAATTACAGAAGCCCCAGGGGAACAAAACAAATATACTTTGATAGGATTTATGGTTATATAATCTATCTACTTGCTACAAAATTGTAGCAATAAGCTACGTGTATGAAGGATTCACTTGCAAATAATTTAAACTTGAAACTTGAGAAAAGTAAATATTCTTTTTACAGGTATTTTTAACAAGGAAATCCTACTTGCTAAGTAACTGAGGTGTCAGAAAACAACAAAAAGTCTACATAATAAGAAAGCAAATGTGCTCATAAACTTGGAAAAGATAGTATAACATTCTGGTAAGTAAATCCTGAAGATCCACCTCTGTGCTGTTCCATAGGGTCCATGAATAATTATTTGTTAAAGAGCTATGGCTCTTTAGCTATTGCAACTCATTTTTTCTGTGCTGGAGGTTCAGCCACAATTCAGTTCCCAGGGTTGTGCCAAAGATGGTAGCCGTCAAACGAAAGAAAACTTCTTATCTGGGCTCATATAATTCATATAACTGATGTCCTTACACGCTTGGAAATGTTACAGATAAGAATGTAACCTGCTAATGAGTGTATAGTTCCATTTTATGTCCCTCTAGAGTTGACATGAGTTGTCAGAGTTGCAGCTTGTAAGCTAAGGCTGATCATAGCTCTTAGCTCTGCCCATCCTTTCATGTTGACCTTTCACGTTGAGCTGTTACATCAGCAATAGAAAACACACAAAATGAAGAGCATGTGACCTCTTTCATCCAATAGCTGGGTACCTATTGCTTTTATTGTTTCCCAAACCATAACTGAGAATAGGCCACCACCTAAACCATCTAATAAATGTCATTCCTAATTTTATCAATTTGTAGTGATAGCTGAAGTGTTTCTGCAGTTTCCTAGCCAAAACCCAGATAAGCACTAGCTAGTAATTAATTTTTATTCAACTATTCAGTAGGAAGAGTGTCACCAGGCCTACTCAGTTCCACTCAGCTGTGGTCATCTGCACTGTGGTTGTCTGCAGTTTCTTTCTGTCAGTCCTCATGGGAAGAGAAACGAGACACTTATGATCCTTTTATACAGTTCTGTTCTTTTCTAAAAAAAATTTCCAACATGGTAAAATAATTTCATTGGCCTCTCCTGGAGTTTATGTTCTCAGTAATTCAAGTTCATAGCAACTTTTCAAGTCCTTGAGAAAATAAGGATTGAGAACATACAGAAATAAAAGAGACAGAGAGCACTTTCCTCTCTAGATTTCCTTGCCATATATACAAGACATATATATTTCTTAAAATGAAAAGTATACAAAGACCTTTCTGTCTGTTATAATATTTAACAGAAGACATAGAGCAGATACATTGTCAGATATTTAGACAACAAACCGCAGCTGGACTAGAAATATAAACAAGAGGCCATAGACTTTTTAGCTTATAAACTGAATAATAATAAAAATATATCATAATAAAATAATACTGCATGGATTCAGTGTTTAAGAAGGGTACAGGGTCTGGGCACCATAAAAACTGAAGTCTACTGACCAAAAAAATAGAATGTAAGTAATATCACAGCAAGTCATCATACATTTTTTCATGAATGTGTCTAGACCTGTAGCAACTATCCCTGTGGGACAATAATTCAACCATCTCCTGCATCTCAGAAGAGGCTGTGATGATATTACTAATTAACATCCGTGGTGATGATTGTCTTACAAAAACATTCATCTATTGGGAAATGGCATTTGTAAGGCAAAACCTCCAATCTATTAGCATGTCTTGCCATCTCTCATTGATTAGCACATAAAGCATGCTATTTGAGTTACAGCTCATTTCACCTAATGGATACCTGGTTCTCATATATAGAATCAGATATATCTGCTGATATATTAAGTGTTTCCAACTTTCTCCCATTACTTATATATTATCTGCCTTGGAATTAAAAAAAAGAAAGATTTCAGTTTGCCTGTACCTAGTGAGATACATACATGTAATGGGAACAGAAAACATAGACATCATTTTATAAATACTTCACCTGTAAATTGTAGTCTGGAATGCCTCACTAAAATTTGAAAGAAACTGGAGACTCTCTTGACTTAAGAATAGAACTGATACCCTCTTCCTCTTACTGATCATTATTATTTGTTATTTATTTACAGCAGTATTAAGTACGTGCTACAGTCTGTAATCTTGTGTGAGGAGGGGATTGCTCCTGGAGAGTTTCAAAAGAAATCCCTAATCCAAGAAACTTAACAACTGGCAGGTAAACAGAAAAAAAGCAATGGACTGGACTATATGATCAGAGACAGTGCCCATAACGAAATCTCTATTATCTGTTACTATTAATATGAACACACAAAGGCAGTAGGAAGTAAGTGATCACAGATAAAATAAATTGAATAAGAAAGATTTATCTCACTATAGCATAGCTTGGATGGATGGATGTATATAAAGTTACAGCAGGCAAGAACATCTCCCAGTTACTGGATAAGAGAGAGAGAGAGAGAGAAGGGAAGATAGCTTTGTAGACAATGACAGATTCTACCTTATAATTCCCCTCAGCTCTTGGAAAATTCTCTGATCTTGCTAAAGTATATATATATATCCAAATTGTTCCCTAAAAGTCAGCTGAAGGTTTGAATACACAGAATTTTCAGCCTGTGAGACTGAGGTCCATGATGTACAATTTAAAGCTTTATTATCTCCATTTAAAAAATTCTTTTAAAAAAAAAAAGCTAAGTATTTATGCTTACTTTACTTCCTTACATACACAGTTCTTGATAATTGTTCAGAATTAAATCATGTAGCTTATTAACCAATAAATGTTAAATTAAAACTAATGTGTAATATATAAAAAAGAACAATATATGAAAGTGAAACAATAAAGGAAGGACAAATATACTAGTGATTTAAAAAAACCAGGCGTTATCTGCCATAAACTTAATCAGTTTCTATACATGTGAGATATTCTGGTCTGTCAACAAAGGGCTGTTGAAAAACTGAACAAATAAATTTCACAGTAACTGGAAATCAGTGTTGCTCCTTTTTCATCTGTTAAGTCAAAAAGAAAAAGTACAGAGTTGCAATTCCTAACTAGGGTGATTAGGAATCAATTGAGATTTCAAATATTTTAAGTATTCTACACACACATACACATGTAAATTAATACACCCAACTTGTCAACAGTAAAGCTTCAAAGCCTGTTCTTCAGAGCTACACTTACAAAGTTCTTAAAATGCTAGCTGAAACAAATGAAGTTTCATTGATTTTTAAATATCTTGAGATCTGAAGTTTTCACTTTGTCTTTTCACCAGAGAATATTCTTTAGGCAGAGTACACTGGTGATACTTCATCTTGTCCATACTTCAGTGCAGATTCAAACTCTTTGAAGCTGATGCGGCCATCAGAATCCTGATCAACTCCTCTGTAAGAGAGAAGAGATTTGGTATTTAAAATCCAAAAGACATTATGTAAAACAGACATTATACTTAGCTGTTGATATCCAACACCAATATTGGTTTTGAAGAGCTCAAGACTCCTACCACTTGAATTCTATA
This sequence comes from Sagittarius serpentarius, assembly GCA_034782735.1. Lineage (NCBI taxonomy): Eukaryota > Metazoa > Chordata > Aves > Accipitriformes > Sagittariidae > Sagittarius > Sagittarius serpentarius. Next base: position 3,367,631 of record JAVKLA010000040.1, read on the forward strand.
CAAAGAATTAATGAACTAAAAAATACTTTTTGTGTAGTACCTCTCATATGAGGATCTCAAAGCCTCTTAAAAAGAAGAACAAGTATCATCATGTGTATTCAACAGGAGGTAAAAGATATTTACAATATGACTTGTGCAAATTTAGCACTTCTAGCACAAATTTAGTTCCTACAGCTCATCCCTAACTTCCCAAATTCAATCACCAGTGGCAGAGATCCTCTAAATTTCATAACAGAAAATGCAACCCAAGACTTTTAGGTCTTAAGATACCTCAAACTTACATTTAAAATTTCGCAAATTGCCTCATGACTTTCCACATGCTGCAAGCAGCTTATTTTGAAACAAAGATTATGTTAACAGAAGACCTACTTCTTGTGGCTGTAAGAAAAAAAAGGCTAAAAGAAAAAAAAAGCTAATCTGTATGTTAGTATATGCTCAAGTGGATATTCCAATAGTCAAAAAAAAGTCTCTGAAAAGTAAAAGCTGTTAATATTTATTTCCATGATATAAGCTGATAGAAGATGGCAATTCAGTTAATTCCATTAACATGCAGGGGTAAGTTTTATCAAATACATTTGGAAAATTATTTGATAGTTATAAATTAGGATGACAAAATAGTATTCTGTGAAGAATTTGTCTTAGTTCTGCCTAGCTTTCTTACTAGAAATATGACACTTATACAAAACTTAAATAATTAAAAAACAGATTAATTGTTGGATCTCAACATTCACTTATCATCTAGGAAAATATCTGATTGGTTTTACCAAGGCACAGTACATAATTTTATTCATAATCTGGAATAAAATTTATGATTATTACTGATAAAACTTACAGATGACACAAAGTTTTCTAGAATTACAGTGCTGCAAACTTTGCCATCACCATTAGTGTTCGATGGTAGTAGTCTTAACATCTTGCAGTGCACAAAATGGGATGCATCATCTACATAGACAAAATAGAAAATTCCAAGATAATCCATGCTGTTTAACAGAGACAGATTTTATTATCCTTTGAATGCTCTGGAAATTTCAAAGAGACTATACCCTGAAGAACTAGTACGGTAATTCAGTTTTAAAGAAAGCCTTACACAAAGGGATAGGATGTCCTGTTTGACACTTCTTCTAAATGCACTCTTGAGAAAAGCCTAGTAAAGGTAAAAGAAAATAATTTATTTACAACAGCTTCAAATACAGAAACACAGTTACAAAGGTTACAAAGACTGATAGAGAAAACAGAAAACCGCTTACATCTGCCTATCCTTACCTCAGTTGCAAGCAGCTTCTCTAGATTATCCAGCTTTCAAGACATCAGTGACTATCAAATCATGGGACTAAAGAAAGATTTCTTCTCAAAAAAATACTACATCTTTAAGTTTGTCTTCACAGAAGAGGGGCTTGATTTGGAATATGCGCTTCCCCTTTCCCTGCAGAAGTACTATTTAGCTTAAAATGTTATTATTCTCCCTTTCAATAAAAACTACTAATCTTCATCGAGAATCCCTCAGACTACCAACTTCCTACCTCTCTGGAACTTTTAACGTCATTTGGCAATACTCCTCTCATCTCCTGGCAATAAATGATCTGTACTAGTGCTTAACTTTGCTATCAATGAACTATTAACCTCTTGTGAAGTAGACTTGGTCAGACAAAGTTCAAGCCTCACGGTGCAATAATGAACCTTACATGGCCATAAACATATGAAATGACACCCTATCATTATGGAAATCTTTAAATGAAATTAATTCCTTCAGCTCGTTTTTGGCTCTAGATTAAAACTAAAATATGACAATATTCTATTGCTTTTCAGGTAAGGACAAGTTTGAGATGATGATCACCCTTAATCAAGTCTTTAGGGACAACATGATAGCTGGAGATGGACCAATCACTCAGTTTCTTGGTGAAAGAGATCCTTTCAAACACCACATAACACAAAGAAATGCAAACTTACTCACCAGTGAAGGATGAATGCAGGTCAAAATTACAAAATGGAGACACTGTCCTGGAAAGCAGTTGTAGAAAGTAATGAAATGAAGATTATCTCCTACTGCGATGCTTTACATAAGAGGGTGAATATGATCCTTGAATGTATAGGCAGGATAATATCTAAAACAAACACAAGACTGATCTTATTTCAGAACCCAGTGGCACGAAAATTATGAAGGAAATACTGTGTCTACTTTCTGGTGCCCGTACTTCAAAAAGGATACTGAGGAACTTACTTAAACGAATTGAGAAAATAACTACAGTAATTATACAAGTTCTGGAAACATGCCTTATAATGAGACATTAAAATACTCTGTTCAAAAAAAGATTGGAGAACTGATCCAATCAAATTAAGACCGTAAGTATCTCTCTAGGGAAAATATTTTGGATAGTAAGTATCTTTTTAAGCGTACAAGGAAAGACATGATGATAGGCACAAGTTGAAGCCAAAGCTACAAAAATTTATAACTTAAATAAGGTGGGGTTTTTTAAATGAGGTTGATGAGCTGTTGAGGTAACTTACCCAGGGATATGGGAAGTGATACTTCCTTGGTTTACCCTCCCTTGGTGTATTCTCTGTACATTCAGGAGTTTCCTAAACCACACATGTATGTCTGCATGTAATTATTCATGATGTATATTTATTGCACAGATTTGTCTAACAGCTTTCTGAAACGATGTGAAAAGCATGGCTTGAACACCTGCTCTGTGATTAAGTACTGCCTCTTATTCGTTTTGAACCTGCAAGTCATTTCATACTCCTTATAATTTAAGTACCCTTCTCAGTGACTATATGTATCAAAGGGTGCATAAAAGGGATCTGTTTTTAAAGATCAACCATTGAAGCATTTTTTTAAAAAGTCTATTTTAATGACAGTAATTATTAATATAACCTGTGCTGTTTGCAAGTAAATTAGTTCATTCAAAGAAAACGTACAGATTTAAATACCTGAAAGAATGTATAGTAATCAAATAGCAAAATCTATTTTTTTAATATTATGATGTATTCTCAGAATTTAATTCTGGAAGATCACTTTGTAAGTGTTTTAGAAGTTAGTGCTGACAATCTGGCTAAACTGAAGTTAATGGGATTTTTGCCATTAATTTTCAGGAGGCAAGGATTTCACCCAAAATATCTGAATTATGGGCATAAATCACATCTTTGTTTCTATTCAATACATGTGCCTATTTGGAAGCTGTTCTTGAAAAATGGCCCTCAACTTTACATGGTGTTTGTTCAGTACCCTGAAAGCCACTAAATGACTCCTTGAATTAAGAATCACTTTCTGAACAACCTTTCAGCAGAGATAAGCAAGATATGTTGGGTGATAAATAAATGACAAATAAACTGGTAAGTAGTTAGCTGTTTAATCTGAAGAAACACTACGTTTATTTAAATGTTATGGATTTTTGGAACCTTGCCAAAAGTAATCTGAAAGTGAGATTGGCCTTGGCATGTTAAATTTTCATTTTCATCTAGCTGAAGCAAATGATATATTCATCCTTGTGATTATGAAAATACTATGTCACAGCATATTGATCTTTATTTCACAGGTCACTATTCATTTAATATTCTTAGTAAAATATATATAGGTATTTCAAGGTATGTAGTGCCTCGGGTAGATTGTCTGATCTTTCACTGAAAATTGAGTAATAATCAGCATCACAAGTTACGGACTGTGAGATATAAATTATTCTCTTATACAATTAGGTAATTGAAGACTCCCCAAATCACCTAAGTGTATTTTCATAGGAAACTGGATTAGATAAATGGTACTTTCCTTCTGACAGGAATATTTTAACTGTAAATCTGAGTAGAGTAAATGAATAACCTAAAAGACTAATGTTTAATGTAAGTTGCCCCTTGAAGCTTCATGTTTATTAATTCACTGAAATGAGTACTTATCAGAAAAGTATCCACATGCAAATACAGCCTAGCCCTTTATTTTATAAATAGCTGTATATATTAATCAGTTACTTAAGCTTTTTCCCAACTAAACTGGCAACAATTTACATATGGTCAGATCTTGTAGTTCCTGAGATAAAAGCACAAATACAGAATTTGACAATAATATTTCTTCTTTTTGTATGGAAAGACTCTTACATAAGCACTACCTCTTACAGTAGGCACACAATTTGAAATATACTGTATCTATCTGATTGATACATAATTCTTTTCATTAATCCATCATATCTGTTCAAATCATGCAAAAATATAGATCAAAGATTTTAATTCTACCCTGTATTTCTTTAGATAATTCAGTATCTGTCCTACACGGTAAATCACAGAATTAAGCAATCATTTCTATTACTTAAAAAAAGAGTAGCGAACGCACTGCAAAGCCAGCAGAGACTGCCATTGAGTTGGCTTTCAGCTGGTTAGCTCAGTAGGACAAGCCCCAAAAGTCAAATAAGAGCCAGGACAAAATAAACTCTGCTCAGATCTCTGATGCCATGGCTGCACATCAGATATATGCAAGTGAAGAAGGTGGCTTAAAACTAGCTTAGATTTCTCCACAATGTAAACATCCTTAGAGTTCCCTATTTATCCTACTAAAGATGGATGGTCCTCACTTTGACTTTGAAGGATGTTTTCATTTAATATATTTGATGCAGGCAGAAGTTTTCATAGACATCAGTGAGGAGAAAGCACCAGATATATCAAATAGATGAAATACAGGAAGAGAAACATTACATATGGGATGTACTGCTGAGAATGAAAACTTCAAGGTTCCTTCTCACAATATTTGACATGAATAGGGGTTCACTTTGGTTACTGCTAAAAAAAAAAAAAAAGAGTATTTCTTTAAAAGTGATAGAAATTGTTACTTAACTTTCCAAATAATTTATTGTCTAATTTATGACTTAAAAACATTAATGATACATTTAAGTTTGGGTAAAACAGCATTAACAGTTAACATAACTAAACATAAAAAGTCTGCTTTCTGTCTACAAATAAACATTAAGTTAGAAATTTGAGAAATTCTCTGCATTTACATTTCCCTGGTTTTAGGACATACTAAGAATAGCAGTGTTTTTTCCCTATTTATTGTAGCCATACAAATGAGATTAAGCATTCATACACATTTCTATCACGAGTCTCCAAAATCTATATATATCAAGTTCCCTGCTATCTCATTATTTAGGTGTACATTGTGAGTAAAGGGAAGTTTTGCATTTTCTTTATTTCGGGGAAGTGCTAAGGAGTGCAGTTTCCTGAATTACCATGCTAGATTGTATCTGAACTTCTTTTAAGTACTGTGAGCCATTCAGCAGTACTGCCTTGCAACTCTCACAATACATTTATTGTCTCATTAAATATTTTCTACATTTCAAATGCTGTATCTTAGACACCAGAGGCCAGCAGGATTGCTGGCTATGAATGATTTAGGCCTGGAGTTCTTTTTGCAAGTATTTCTGGGCATAGTTCTTTTATGCTTAACTTCCCGGCACCATTCAGGTCTAACAATGTCTGCCTTACCTTCACTCTTCCAACCTGGCTGTGACAATCCAAAGCCCATTTTCTATTAAAATAACTTTTCTCATTGTATTATTTATGGAAATCTAATATGAACGTCATAGGGTACCAGCCTATGCAGGAAACCCATGGTGATTTCATAAGGAAACGGCACCTAAGAACCCCGCTGCCTTTTTCACTAGTATCAAATGATGTTAAATTTTGATCTAACTTGTATTTTCAAGGAAGCAGAAGTACTGAAGAAATGCAACTTACCTTGTGATCCAGGGATCTTCCTTTACTGCTCCTCTACTATTTCTGACACTGTTTCCTCTGCCTCAGTCAGAAAATCTGGATTCCATTTCCAAGGGAAGCATCTTTCCCATTAAAACTTTATCCTCCATTATATGTGTCCCAGTGATAACATTTTCCAAATTTTGTTTGTCTACTGTATGCAAATTCTATTTAACCCTATTACTGAGATCCTTGTCTTCCATGTTCATTTGCTTTATAGAGCTACTTGTTACAACGTTCTCCCAACCCTCCATGATGCACTGAGCTTCAAAGCAATATGGGTAAATGATCCTTGGCTTTCATCCTGTTGGCCCTTGTTTTAACTTACTGCTTGTGACTAGAACAATGTCAAAAGATCTATAGGGTAACATGTTGCCTTCCTGCCATGAGTTGGAGATGACTGCTTTACTGCCTTCTTCCTCAAATTAAATGTTAAGAACATGGGGCTTAGAATTTTCCTTTATGCCTTCACCACCTGACTGAGAAATTCAATCCTGACTTCTTTCTTTGGAAATTACAATACAAATAATTTAGAAACCCTAAAAATAAGACAATTCACAAATACAAGTCTGTTAAACATGTTTTCCTACTATATGGTCAGAGTTTTATAAATTAATATTGGCTCCAATGGGCAGCTATCATAAGCTAGAAAAATAAGTCATATTAACTGGAAAAAGCCCATTTTTTTTCCTCCTGTGCAAACTGCTTATGGAAACAGCAATGAAAAGAACAGAACATTTTCTGAGACATTTCAAAGTATCAGCCTGTGAAACAAACAGATTCATAAAAATATTCCATACGATTGCAATATAATTCCAGAGAGTAAGCAGAAATATCACTTGAATATGCATTAAACTATACAATGACCATACAGACCTGTGGGTCTACAACAGCTGAAATGTTGTATTTCACAGTTTGAATTGCTCTGAGTAAGAAACTCACTACTTGACAATTATTCAGAAAAAAACTACCACCACCAAATAATCTGAAAACAATTGCCAGAAACTGCAGAAATTGATCACATGTATATAATCTCAACAGTTTAAGAATAAAGTTTTCACACCCAGAATTTAAAATCAATTATATCTTTTACATTCAAATTTTATTGCTATTACATTTATTTGATACTTTTAAATAAACCACCAGGGAACAGTTTAAATCAGAGCCCAGACTTTCACTGCATTTAGAACCAGAGCTGTCATACTGATTGAGCAGTGAAAGTAAAAATTACACTTCATGCAAGGAGTCCCTGCCGAGGACAAAATGACCCTCCAATTGAAGATTCAAGGATGACAGCTTCTTCAACAAGCTGCCTTCTCTTCTGATTAACCAGCTGGTTCTTTCAACTCATCCTGCTTGCTTCTTTGTTGATGGGATTCCTGCAGAGCTCCACAGCTGTTTTGTTACTAATGCGTGTATTAATTTCACTTCTTTAAAAACCTAAGTGTTGAGAAAAGCCATTCTGATCTTTAGTAAACACGGAAGAGTTACGAGGATACCCCTGGTTTTGATTCCTGAAACAGGACATGCTGTTGGAGTACCAGCAGTCAGAAGTTTCAGTTAGGTAGGACAGCTTAAGGAAGTATTTAAATTGTCATAGAATTATATTAAGGTAGAAATGCACTTCACTTTACATTCAATGCTGTTCAGTTTTTTAAATTATTTTTAAAAGTAGAGAACAAATGAATTACTAACTGAGGGGAGAACTGCACAAACAATATACTACCTTCAGTTGTTTCTTCTCTGGGATAAATACTTTTTTTCTGAGTGCGCTGCCTGACCACTGCTCTCAATAACTGTAATATAGTTTCTTTTTGATGCCCAGTTTTCTACCTGCACTATTCCTTATCCATTGATGTATGCTCTCCCTGATTTTTTTCTCTCTGAACAATGGAAAAAGTCTTGGACACCCTAGTCCTGCCAAATTTTGTCCCTTCTTTCTTAACCAGTTCTGTTTTCTGAAGTCTTTATCATTCATGCCATGGTTGATCCCATCGAGCTAGTACTGGTACTTGGATAGAGTAACCCTTCAGTTTATTTCTCTGAATGCTTCTCAGTGAAAAAACTACCCTAGACCCTCTTCCCTCAATCACATCTGCCGCCTTTTTCTGCTGACCAGAACACCACTGACCCTTTACTTCTCTGAGTATGTTTCCTATCCTATCTTCAATTTTTTGGTGTGCAACTGTCCGCTGTAGCTTGTCTCCTCACCACGTCTTCTTACCCTCTTTCACTTAGGAAAAAAAATTTACCCTTTGAATATAAATGACCCTTGCTTATGTCAATCTTTTTTATTGCTTGTTCTTAAGCTTCAAACCCTTAGAAAAGATCTACTGAAATCTACAAGGACCTCCAGGTTTTATAAGTGAATTAAGAAATGCCTTACAGAGCTCAGGAAAGAACTGCCATTTGGAATCACTACGAAATGTGTGTTTTTCTGGTTGACTTATTCAATCACCAGTTGTAGAAACATCACCATTAATAAATATTTTCATCCCTGACTTGGAATTAAGTAGAATTTATAATATATGATATATATGATAAATATATGATATATATGATCTAATAATGTAAGCATATATAGCACATAATATATAATACTTAATAGGTAATTTTTAATGTGTGATATAGAATATAATTATTATATAATGAGACAATGTTATATAATATAATTATAAATATTGTATAATTTATGGATGATTCAGAGAATGATGCAACAGTTTGCAACATGGAAGACATGGTAGTTGGATACAACAGTCTGACTTGTGCAGAATCAAAATTAGAAGCCTAGAAAAAAAGAAATGCAGATTACTTCCCCAATAGGAGGTTTATCATAGAAAGATGATCATAAAGAGCTCTGGAGTCTTAGTGGAAAAGCAACCCAGCATGAGCTTTTATGAAGCAGTCAAGACATAATGAATGAACCCATTTTTAGTTACACAAATAAGGGAGAAGTGTTATTTATGCTGCAGATGCAAAATGCCATGGATAACACCAATACTGGAATATTGCCTTCAACCCTGGTGTCTGTTTTTTTAAAAGAATACTTAAAACATTAGATGATGCAGAAACCTAACCTGCCAAAAAATCCTTTGGAAACAAAAATTGCCCAAGGAATTCAGTTCCTCCATTTCCATCAGGTGCTGTTGACGTGACCATAGTGTACCTCCACAGAGAAGATACTCAATATCAAAGGGATAGTGAACAAGAACCAGAGACAAAAGTTACGAAGAGACAAAATGAAGAATGACACAAAAATGTTTAGGAAAAACTAGTGAAATTATATAGCCTGTAATGTACAAATATTCAAGCTAGCATCTTTAAAAAACCTTAATCACTATACTTACATCAAATGTTCAGATAATCTTCATGTCTTCCCATTTTACTAAGTGTAACTGCTTTAAAACCATCATCCTTGTTGAGGACTAGACACCTAACTTTAGAGCTACTAATTCTGCCTTTAATTGCTCAGTAAAAACACTGAGGCTGACTCAGAGATTGACTATTTTCTCCATAGTACTAAATCATTAGATGAGGAAAAAAGGGAGTTTAGAAGTCAAAGGCTTAGATATATCTAATGTATTTAATATTTTCATCCTTTTGTCTCTTCTGAATAGATTTATTTGAAAACATGAAATACCTTACTTCATGGCTAACATATTTAACTATTTTTATCACTGATATTCATCTTCTGCTGTTGCCTAAAAGCCCCAATCAGGCTTGAGGTCTCATTTAACAAGGAACTATAAAATACAAAAGACAAAACCTGGAAAAAATGAGCTTATACCTAAAACAGAAGACATGAAAAAAAATAATCGAAGTAGATGAGTACTAGTCCACCCAAGTGCTGTCTAAATTGGAATTTAGATTAAAACTTCCTTAAACTCCAGGTGGCAAATGGTCACCCTGCTTTCCAGAGCTGCCGAATCTTTGAGATAGCTCATTAGACATCACTTTGCGTAGCCACGGATCTCCTGTGTGACCATTGTTTACCCTCGCTCACCCAGGTAAGAGGGTAGAAGCAGAGGAGGGCATGTACCCACCTGAAGCTCCAGTTTGGCAGTCACCTGGATCTCCCCATATTCCCTGGAGAACTGCAAACAGTTAAACATCTTCAAGCAACTAAATTCAATGTAACTAGATGGTATCCAATTTTTGCCTCCTTCATATCATAACATGTTTTTATTCTAATACTGAAAAAGAATACTATTCTCTAGCTAACTTGCAAACTGCAGGAAAAAACACATACATTTCATGGGTTTTCTTACTATTTAAAGATGCACTCTCAGATCTTGCAAGCCAGGTAGGATCAGATCTGAAAAGTTTCAGATAAAATGCATACATTGGAAAAGAATAATGTTAGTGTTCCAATACTCATTCCTGTAAGTCATTCTTGAAACAATGTTCTAGCATGGACAATGTAGATACTCTTCGGCACAGGATGCTACCTTTCTAAACAGAGTAAAGTTGAGTATTGAAGGTCCTGGGCACATGAACAGGCTGAGAGGTGGTGAGTTGAGCTCTCTTATTTGTCCAAAGCTGCAAACCCATGATGCAAACTTTGAAAGAAGTGGCAAATGTCCTCCGATGGACGGTGCAATTTTTTCACACTCTTAAATGTTTTTCTTTCATGAACAGCCTGCTTGTTTCTCATGCTTTCAAATGCACACCTGCTTATCTGTGTGCAGCTGCTGTGTTGCAACAAAGTTTATGCTTTGAACTTCACAAGTTAAGACGGCACCTTGGTAGAACTACATGCACCCGTCTGAATCCAATGTCACGTTCAAAAGATATTTTTGTTGCCTACACTTTCAACTGGATACTACCCATCACCTGTCATGATCTGAAATTATTGCAGGACATGGGACTGTCACTGTCAGACAATCCGCACTATGAGCACCATCATCATTCCTGCTCCTTTTTTTCAACCTCTCTACAGCATTTGACATAGCTAATGAACGATGAACTGTACGTAAAAGAGGCTGACTGTTCTGTTTTGAAATGGTTTATTTCAAAAGAGCCAAAACCAGAGAGAAACAGTAGAAAAATGTACCTCACAGTTCCCTTTTTCTTCAACCTTATTTAAAATACAGACACAGAGACTGAAAGAACTGGAAAGGTGTCATGAACTCCAGTGAAAACACTATGCAGGCATTACAAAATTCCAGTCTTTTATCATATTGTATTGCTTACAGTAACACAATGTCACCAAACTGGCTCAGTACTTGAGCTCATGGATAAAAAGCAGAAGATCAAAGCAGAAACTGAGAAAAAGATAAGTTACACTTGGTGGAAGGGAGAAACACTTTAAGGAGTTTGTGGCACAGTGAAGTACCTACTGGCTGATGTTACACAACCCCATTTAGGCAAGTCAGTCTATAATTTAGAACTGATCCTGGACTTCTCTGTCTGACAATAACTCTAAAACAGGTATAAGAATTCATCCTGTCTTACTGTTGATGATTTGGCCTCTGTAATACATGCTTTTGTCACCTTTCAGCTGGACTACAGCGATGCAATATCCTGGGCACAAAGCCATTAGCCCTTAGGAAACTCAAAATAGTACAGAACACAGCAGCACATTTCCGCTGCAGCCCAGGGTACTATAAGCACATCAAATCTGCTTTCATCTTCTACAGTAGCTCCTGTAAAATACTGAGCCAAGTTTTATGTCTTTGTCATTATCTTTAAGGTGTCCGATAGTCTAGTAACAGAATACCTAAAGGATCAACTGAGAACCTGCAGCTCTGTCCCATTAAGGACAAAGCTTATTTTGTGCTGTAGATAGAGCTTTGACAGAGAATAGTCTAAGACAGTTGAACAAATGCTCATAACATCTAAAGCATCACCACTTGCTATTGAGTACAAGATGTACTTTTTGCATCTTAATCTCAATAACTAGTCCTTTTGTAATAATAACACAGCAGTTTGAAACAAATCCACAAAAATCTAACAAGTTTTTGTTTGCTGTAATAGGACACAATGAAGGAAAACAGAATCACACTTAAGTGTTACTCCTATTTGTTCTGTAAATGACTCAGCTATAAAGATAATAAAGTATGTGTAAATATCTGAGTAGAAGAGCATTTGCTGTTTCTTCCAAAGGTAGTGGCACTGCATGTCTTACATGAACCAGGATAATCCAAGTCAGTGGTGATTAATGTTAAAAAAAAAAAGTATCAGAGCAACATGCTTTAGAAACCTTTAGGAAAAAAGCAAAATATTAAGATGCAATGTAAAACTTTCCAAATCACTTAAAAAGTTTGAGGATCAAAGTGTAATTTATTTTCAGTGAGATAGAATTGTAAATGCCTAACAGACCCAGAAAGTAATGTGTGTGTTAGGAACTTTTAGTAATTCCATTTAAATTTTATTAGACAGTAATATATTTAAGGTGATATAAAAAACTGAATTTCTCATGCCACATCTCATGTGCAAAGATTAAATTAAAAAAAGGACTGAAAATCCAGAAACACTACTCAGCAAAGGACAAATAAAAATTAAAATTTCTCCAGGGATATACTAATCTTAGTGGCGCTGTACAAATTATCAAAATGGATGCCAAATAATATTAACTAAAATACTGGTTTTATCAACAAAAACTGTTCTGTAATCAATTCACCTTAGGAATACTAACAATTATATAATCATTATGCAATAAAAGCTTTTGAAAACTGATGATTATTCAAGTGAAAGGTCCTGCCTCCCATTAAGCCTTCTCTGAGGTATCAAGTTCCTATTCTCTACACCTAATTCAGGTACTTCTTAATTTCTTAATTGTATTTATTAGCATCAATGTAAATAAGAGAGTTTGAAAGCATATCAGTTCCTGTTAGACAGATTTATACTCTAAATGTCACTCAAGTCTTCAAGTAAGGGGACAGTTACAAGGAACCATAAATATATTAACATTAATGGAAAGAAATCCGTCTGTCTTAAACACTGTGATACCAAAAAGGAGATAAAATAATTTCTATTTCAAATATATAATCACTTCAACTGAGCTATCCAGTACCATCTTGAAGGTGATTATAAGATGAAAGAAATGGGACAGAGATGATAATCATTTAATCCCTTAAGAACAGCTATTCTGAAGAGCTTTTCACTTTGTGCTCAACAGTATTCTAGTATGTTATGATCCAGCTAGAAAAGAAGTATAATGATGAGGAAAATTATGTTTCCAGTAACAGAGAATTTTCACAGTAACAGGAAGTCCTACAAGAGAACCAATACAGGAAAACTGACCACTTTAACAGATGGTGTCATAGATGAGTGCGCTGATGAAGTCTTTGACAGTGACAAGTTCCTATCATCAGATGTGGTGAGGATTTGTAACTTCAGAACTAACACAGCAGAGAGTAATACATATTTGTCAGTCCTGGACGCTGAGGATATACGCACATGGGACTGGATGGGATGAGACAACATGGTTCTGACTGTACTGATATATTAAAATTAAATCCTAGTCATGATTCCCAAACTGAAGGTGCAGACAGATGACACATGAATACCCAAGCAGCTTCGATGTGGACTGCGGGAAAAGGAAGTACAGTTGCTCAGGAGGGAGTTTCAAGGACCCCATGAGGACATTTGACTAAGTCCAACCTATTTGTCAACTTGCTCGAGTTCTTTGCTGCTAACAGACTGCGATGGAGCCCAAGAAGGCGGCATGCCTGGGATGTCCTGAGGTCTGCAGGAACTGTTAGCATTGTTCCCGTGGAACACTGACCCCACCTTCCTTCAGGCTGGGCAGCAGAACACCACTTCAGAAACAACTCATCACAGAGAGTTCCCTTTCTATGGTGTATTTAAAAGAGCATGAAAATGACTGTATAACCTTCCTATTAGGTAATTTTTGCTGAGTCTGCCTTTACATTTTCAATTTGAATTTTGAAATACTTCGGAGAAGCTTGTGTATTACTGTCAAATGTTTTAAAAAGTTTTAACCAGATGCTCCTTAGTGGCTGAGTAAACACGGAACTACCATTGCATTGCGGTCTAAATCAAACTTGCATGCAGTCTAAAAGACTAGTTTGAAGAAGAAAACTAGTAAAATACCACTAAAGCAACTAGCACAGCGACATTTGATTAAACTTGATTTTTAAGATCTGTTTTGCATACAGGTTACCAAATATTTATGACTAACTTAATTTCTTTTTATAATATTGTATGAGGTCTAGGGAGAACAGCATTCAGCATAGGTTATCCTTTTCAAACCACAACACAATTTCCTTAAAGAACAAAATAAAACAATGGAAAACAGGAACTAATATCAGTTATTGTGCTACATAAAGGGAACAGTATGCAACATAGAGCTCTGGTTCTTAATATTGCCGTGTGTTGTTAACAGCAGCTGGAATTAGTACATACCTCTTGACTTACTGAAGCACAGAGATACAGATATAATAGATTTCTATTAATACTTCCCTTGGTAGACCTATCACACTGCATCTTCTACCTTCATATTTACATAATTGATTCCTTAAACTATGCATGAACTGTAATACTATTTTAAAGATTCAGTGTTTGAGCTCAACTTCAGATACACAACTTTTCCATAATATTTTACAGAAAAAGGAAGAATGTGACCATTTTGTTACATGCGCTGCTGGAAAAAGTAAATTGTCAACAAGACCTCTTTTTAAAACATTGGCATTCATATGAGATTTTGTAATTTGTATGTATTTGGCTTTTAATAAGAATGTTTTCTAAAATATTTCCACACAGTGAAAAATTAATATATCTTAATTCATTTATTTGCATCAGAAAGTCTCCTTGTGATCACCTATTGATACTACTAATTAACCAGAACAGACTTCTTGGTCTTCCGTGTACTTTAAGAAATATAGGCACTATGGTTTCTATGACTAGCATTACATGAAAGATAAATCCTTCATGAGATAAGGAAGAATTACTGAAGCACATAGTCAACTTTATACCTTTTATTATTACATTCTGCCTAGCTAAAAACCTCTCTGTAATTGTATACAGTAGGCCTTACATACTGATTCCAGCTTGATTCTTGCATTACCATACGTTTCTGCCACATTTCTCCTCAGAGGTGCCTTTATTCCAGTGATGGGTTAATGAGTTTGCATATATGATTGTGGAATGTGAAGTGATGCAAAAATGCAAGTTTCTAACAATATTTTTATTCTACTCTGTAATTCACGGGGTTTTTTTCCAGTACCAATGGGCCAGACTATATTATTTGGTTTGAGGCATAAATGTGAAGGAACATCGATCAGGAGGTAATACTAAATTCTGAAAATGGTATCAGGAATTTACACATTTCACTGATGCTATCTGCATTCTAGTAAGAGTACATCACATGACGGACACCTTAAAATAAAGACTTTGTTCTGTTTTCTCCCACATTTTTCCTGTGCACCTTCATGTCAATTTGAGAACACAGCAAATAAATTTTTCTAGATATTAAGAGAAGGCTTAGGAAATTATTTTAGGAAACTATTTTAAAAACAGATGAACCTGAAAAAAGTGTTAGTTACAATGAATCTGAAATTACTTCTGTGCTTTGTTTTTTCTTTTTACTAAATATTATTGGGCAAAAAACATTGAATAAGAGGTAAAAATAGCATTAGCTGTCTGTCAAACATGTTTCACTTCGAGGTTTTCAGATATTTAAGACTTCTGATTAATTCTTCTCATTTTTCTCCCTGTTTAGCAACTGGATTCACCATCTGTTTCTCTATAAAGCGTCACATAAGGGTAGCATAGAGCTGGATAACATAAACTGTCTCAAAAGCTGCCCTGATAAAAACAGATGGAATCATACAAACATAATCTTTAAATGACCAGTTGTTGAAGCTATACTTTTTCTTTACAAAAGGGAACTTTTAGTATTTATTTAAAGAAAACCAGGCCAGCTATCTAGACTATTTCAGTAAAAGATATGTTACTATATACTTTAAACTGAACTAAACTATCATTAAACCTGCATGCTTCATTAGGTGTGCTCCTATATAGCAGTATTGTATTCAACAAGAAGCAGAGATATGCATCAAAGCATACAAATACAAATACATGCTAAAAGGAGGTTTAAAAAGAAAACAGTAGAGGTAAATAAATCTCTTCTCAGATTTACAAAAATCCTAGTTATTTACTAAACTTACTAAATAAATATGTTTTATAGAATCCATTATTCTACACTGGCCAAACCATATTTTCATTAAACTGTCTTTATTTATGTTAAAAAAAGACTTTATAGCCATATTAAAGAAGAATAACCTGATTTTACCAATATCACATTAAAGTTATTTCAAGATGCACAATACCAGCACATGCTATGCCTCAGAAAGAGAAGCAAGACATTTCTGTTCAAAATTCTTGAAGAAAAAGAAGGTTATTTACCAGTTTATACAGCTAGACTATTCTGTTTCTGCAAAACCCTACGACTGGGAAGTGCATGCTTTCACTGTGGAAAGCAGAGGTCTGTGAACCAGGTGTAAGCTACATCAAGAATACAATCATAGAATCATGGAATCATAGAATCATAGAATTGCTTAGATTGGAAAAGACCTATAAGATCATCTAGTCCAATTGTTAACCTAGTGCTGCCAAGTCCCCCACTAAACCATCTCCCTAAGCACTACATCCACACGACTTTTAAAAACATCCAGGGATGGGGACTCCACCACTGCCCTGGGCAACCCGTTCCAATGCCTAATGACACTTTCAGTAAAGAAACTCTT
>JAVKLA010000040.1:3395473-3413036 GCA_034782735.1 Sagittarius serpentarius
ACATTCTTCTCATACTAAACCCAAAACACAGCACTGTACCAGCTACTAGGAAAACAATTAACTCTATCCCAGCCAAACCCAGGACAGCATTTAAATAGATTATCCTAGTCATTAAGATCCATATATCCATTGCTTGCCTTTTACAAATTCAGGGGCATAGAGTAACGTCAAATTAAGGAAGAAAAAGAACTCAGCAATAGCTGAATGGGTCTGTTTTGTGGGTACCTTTTTATAAATGTGGTAAGTGTGTTGAGGAGTCTCTTGCCTTTGAAGAGGAGGTGAGGCTAATCTATTTTTGTAGGCACATATTCTTAGCTCTTTGGAGCTAGGTACATTGACAGAAGACCACTCAGTAAGAGGATACAATAACAGTCAGGATTACATTTCAAGGAAGAAACCTGTTAATCTCAAGCAGTCTACGTGAGTAAGTAAATAAAAGTAAATAATAGAACAGGAAGGGAGTAAAAGGTAGCAGAAACTAGACCAACTGATTCGAACTATATAGTAGAAATATGTAGGATTCTTTTATTAATCTAGACTTACATAACGGCATATCTAACTGGAACTTGCACCTTACAAAATGTCATTTTCATTTTGGGCAAAAGGAAGTTCACAAAACCACCTGAGAGGTTCTGTTGAGAACATGCTAATTTTTGCCTCTACTAATCATGATTTAACAACTGGAGAAAGCATTTCCTGCATGAAAGACCCTCTTGTCAGCTAACCTCTGAAGCACTAGAAACTGCCACAGAAATTAAAAATAAATTGCAGAGATCTTTCCAAGATAATCTAAAGACATGTTACTGAGAACACAAGTGACCAAATTAGAACTCCACTTCATCTCTTTGGATAAAATCCTGTCCCACAAAGCCAAGGAATTAATAATTGTGATGGAAGTAACCATTTAACTGAGTGTGTGTAGATGGTGATGACTCAGTCCGCTGGACAGAAATGCTACAGGCGGGCATCTCCCTGGTAAACTTATGGTTGGAGCTGACATTTTTGGTGAACCAAGAGAAGCAATGCTGAACAGCTTCTATTATTTATTGTTACTATTAGTTAAGAATGAATAGAGATCCTAACAAACACATTAAAAAACTTGGTATCTTAAGAAAAAATGAGCAAGCCTCAGACTGCTACTAACTTTGGCCAGTAATGATGTTTACTATTTACATAAAATTCAAGATTTTGGATTAATATAATAGGTTACATGAGGAAAGCATTAATCTGAAAACTAGCGTGGTTTTCTGAAGCTGAAGAACTGAACTGATTTATAGAATAACCCACCTACTATGTTGATCTCAGTTTCTGTAGATGTTGCTTGGGGCATGGAGGGGATTGAAAATACTAAAATATTCTGAATATGATAATGTTTCAAGAAGGGTATCCATATATATTCTTAAAGACCAATATTTAAAATCTCCTGAAGTATACATATGATTAATTCAAAATGCGAACATTGTGCAACTTCAGTAATTTTCTTTACTGTTTTAATTTTACATTTTTTGTACTAAGGTGAAACAACATAAAATATAAAACACTTCAATGCAATCGCTTCGGCAAACACAATACAAGCTGAAAGAGAACATGCACACATACTTCTTCACATGTAACAGCTATTAAGTGATCATACTAAAATCCAATTTATTCCAGAAGCAAAAATGCTCAAATTACTGCGTACAATAATGCCATTTTGCTCAAAAAACTTAAAAAATGCAACAAGGTATGGAATTTCTGTCTTTTTTTCCACTCTTCATACTAGGAAGTGCTTTGAATAATTTTATATTTTGGGGATCTGGGCTGACTTGGAAGAGATTCATAATTGGACAGAGGACTCCACCTTCAATTTACCAGATCATATCTGATATAATTTCTTTAAAAATCTTAAAATTGTTAAAACCAATGATTACCCAGTGACACTGTTAGTCCAATTCTCCACAAGCTAGTGCCTCTGCCAAAAACCTACCACCTACAACAACTTCATTGGCAGTCTGAGCAAAGAAAGTAGGGGTTGAAAGCTATGAAAACACAGGAATCAGGTGGTAAAATTGGCATGAAATGGAATCATTTTCTTACTGTTACAGTGGACTCCTCCAGCCTAGGCTTGAAGCGCAAGAAATGCGCAGTGTAGAACAGCATACAGTGGAACTGTAGCTATAGTACATCATTCAGTTAAATCAAAGATGATTTCATCTAATTTTAAATACAATCTGTATGTTCATGTAAGTATGGTCTTTCTGTATGTGCATGCAAAATTTTGAATATCTAAGATAAGGAGATGACATTGGATAAATTGAGATTATGGAATTATTTTGGGATATTTGATTACAAAGAAACAAGAGCTGTGATTTATTTTTCCTTGATTTCTATGACACATTCCTTATTACTCAATTTAAACTATTATCCAGTAAACTTTTGCATATTACTAGCGTTTAAGGAAAAGTATACTAGTAGCATGGTTTTGAAACACTGACAGTCTTTTGATCTTTAATAACATTATGTTTTTAATTTTCGAAACTGGAGCACAGATTTTTAAGTCATTATCAGGGCCTGCAGATTCCATACAGTTCTTCAGTTTTAACCATTTAAAGATATCAAATGTAATGCTTCTTTCACAGTATTTATTTTACAGAAGAAAAGCATAAATGCAAGATACTAATGGGCCTACGTGAAATAGAAATTTCATGTATTAAACTTAAGATCCTCAGTCATATCCAGCACACGTAAAAGAAACTGCTTCAGGCTCCATATTTTTCTTAAGTATCTCGCAGAACTGCTACTACTGCTTATATATCTTTAATAAAGAGAAGAGGTGGTTAAGATAATTAGTATGGGCTAGTAATCAAAAAAAAAATACACATATAAGACAGGTAGGGACTTCTATTTAAAGGAAGTCTCTTCACTGACGGAGTCTTCTGAACTTCTTATATGGTTGCACATATCTATCGTGTTCATTTTAATGAGCTCTACAAAAAGGTTACATTTTTGACCTCTGGAGCTCAAAGATCAAGTTATCACAGTTTTACTTCTGTTAAAAAACTCTGGAATCTATTCATATCATGGGTATTATATGACTGATTGTTTTAATGAAAATTAGGCAAATACTGAAGTATGAGTCAAAGCGATGTGTTGCCTACAGCCCCTGTGTCCATAATTGATTCATCTTTAAATAATTACTATATCACCTATAACCCTGCCAAAGCATGTTTTAAGACTCAGGACTCCCTGGAGAGAACTGTGTTTTATTACTAATTGGTGTTGAGAAGATGGAAGGAGAAGGAGGCTAGCTTTAACTCTACCTCCTCAATGTTAGCATAACAAGCAGGTAATTACTTCTTTTCATGCTGCTCTTCAGTGTTTCTATGTTTGTTCAGTGCTTACCCTACATGTAACTGGGTAGCAAGACTAACTGCAGGCTAGTACCAGGTCTCCAATGACAAAACTTTGCCTAATTTTAGCAGCTATGGTGCAGTAATTTCAGTTTGCACTTTGCTTTGCTTTCCGAGCAGAGTTAATGAAGGTGAGGCACACACAAAACCTGAGGCAAAATATAAAAACCATGTAATTATTTCAGAAAGATGGCAGTAGCCATGCAGTAGCTCTGAATTTGTTTCCTTTTGCTAAAGTACAGAGACATATGCACATTCAGTAACAGAACTATGATATTGAATGTGTTCTTCACAATATTAGAAAATTGAAGTAGAAATGGTTGGTAAAACAGTTATAACAGGAATGAGTGGGGGAAAAAAGACCTGTCCAAGGAAAGGAGAACGACTTTGGGGTCTCTATACTTGCCTACACGCATACACTCTGTGTTCAGGTTCTGTTTTACCTACAGATTTTGTGTGTTATCTTCTGTATGTCTCATTTCTGTGACTTAGGTTTTGATCTGTCAAATGAGAATTAAACCCCATATTTATTTCACATCCCATTTCCCTCAGCTCTGGCATAATTCCATTTGAGCAATGTGAAGAGCCTGGATATATTGTCTGATAGCTGAGATTGCCTCTAAATGGTAGCTGTAAAAAGCATGGTCTTTACTGTAACTTCCAAAGAAACCCTAATAGCTCTTTGTAATGGTTTAGAAAGCTATAGTTTTGAGCCAAACAAGAATACCAGACACTTCAGAAACTCGTTAACCAAACAGCATTATTAAAACTATAATTAAATTTCACTCCTTTTGTCCAAGCTAGATGAGATGTGAACTCTCAGTGGCAATTATGCTTTATTGCTGGTATGGGACCTTGAATTTAAAGCAGATGGTTGGTTTTGACCCAGATCTAGAAAAGATACATTCTGCATCTCACTGGACTGACTCACTAGCTCATTTACAGTGCTGCTGCTAGTAGAGGTCTTGGCTATGTATGTCTACATCATCCTGTGAGCCTGCAACAACAGCCTGAGGAGTAGCCTGAAGACATTCTCTGCGAATAGTGAGCCATGCATAAGGATGTGCTTAGTAGCTGGGTACATTATTATGCATACCCATATAGGCTGTCTGAGGTTTATCATAGAGATTAATACGCTAATCCGACTGATCACAACTGTTCCTAAAAGCAATACAAACAGAATTAGTTGTCTTCTGCTACTGGAACAGACAATATGACTTCTGGCTCTTGAGGCAGTTTTTCATAGATTAATATAATTTAAAGTTAAAAGAAAACATTAGCAAATTTAGCGTGAATTCCAGTACTTCAATGACTCAATTGGCTGCATTGAGTCAAATAACTTCTATGTAGTTAAAGCAGCCAATATTTATTTCAAAATAACAGGTAGTTCACTATTTCTTTTGATAATTTGTTCCAATGGTCACTCTCTAACTGCCTTTTCACCATTGTTCTTTGTTATTTTGCCTACCTTAGTGTCTTCAGTATGTTCTACCAACACTGAAAAATCACAAAAATATTTAATAAAATGAAGCCTTGTGTTAATAACTGCAAAACCCAAAAGGAAACACTTGAATTCAATGGTAATTTTCCCATGACTTTCTGTAATCTGTTCAGTCAGATCTCGGTCCATATAACACACAGATAATCATAGAATCATTTAGGTTGGAAAAGACCTTTAAGATTATTGAGTCCAACTGTTAACCTCACACTGCCAAGTCCACCAGTAATCCATGTCCCCAAGCATCACATCTACACATCTTTTAAATACCTCCAAGGATGGTGACTCAACCACTTTCCTGGGCAGCCTGTTCCAGTGCTTGACAAGCCTTGCTCAGTGAAGAAATTTTTCCTAATATCCAATCTAAACTTCCCCTGGTGCAACTTGAGGCCGTTTCCTCTTGTCCTATCGCTTGTTACTTGGGAAAAGAGACCAACACCCACCTTGCTACAACCTCCTTTCAGGTAGTTGTATAGAACGATAATGCTATCTTTTAAATCAGAAAGTTGTGTAAATTATGTTGTACAAAATCGTAAGTATGTTAAATCTACACAATCATCTTTATCACCAAACCTTGTATCTCACAGAATGAAATCAAGCATTGTCCAAATCCTGCTTGCTGAGGGCAGTAAGGAAAAACTAATAAAGAGTGTGTCACACCTATTCGTTTGTACTGTCGAATGAGACCCTACAAGGCACAGGGAAGTCGCATATCTTAGAAAATCACTGCTAACAAAAGTTCTTGAGCTTGTATACACGAGCTGTATGCACATGATAGTGAAAGCCACATTTAACTCTCCCTTAAAAGCAGTATTTCTCAGAGACATTGGAATAAAAGACTATTTGATATAAAATATTCAAAAATAGTAGATTCAAGTACAACTGCATGACTTTCAACATAATAGTATTTTCATAAAGATAATTACAGTAGATCTAGTAAGTCTCTAGGACCTTACATAATTTATATTCTTTTTTTAGTTACCTGTTTTATTAGGAATGAAAACTATCTGACCACTTTTCTATTATATTTATGGGATATTATTGAACTATGCTGATAAAGACATTTTACCATTTCTACTGTACATTTGCAACTGCCAGCCTTCCAACTATAAACAATACAGGCACAACATAATTTTAGAAACTGGAAGAAGAAAATACTATGTTGCGTGTATTAAAAAAAAGCAAAAATCCTTTATTCTTTTACAGAATCCATTCTATGTCTAGTGGAGGCAGAAAAATAGATACAGACATTTTAATACTAATGAGAAAAGTGCTGTTGTGAGAAGAGCAACAATGCTGAGCAAGAGAATTATATAAACAGTAAAAAGACCAGAAACAGCACTGTAACTGTAAAGCATAACATTGATTTGGGGGTAACAAAGGAGATAAAACTGGAAATAATTTGTGGCTGTGGATATCCTCTATACATGCACATAGCACATGCCTTCTATGACAAAGTAATCTGCTCAGTTGATGTGGGGCGAGCAGTGGAAATTGTCTACCTGGATTTCTCCAAGGTTTTTGATACGGTTTCCCACAGCCTTCTCCTAGAGGAACTGATGTGTTACAGTGTACATAAGTGGTCTGTGCAGTGCGTGGGGAACTGTTTGACAGGCTGCACCCCGAGGATGGTGGTAAATAGCTCCTCTTCAAACTGGCAACCTGTCACAAGTGGGGTCCCTCAGGGATCGACATTGGGCCCAACACTGTTTAATATCTTCATAAGTGATCTGGATGATGGGATCAAGTGTACCCTGATGAAGTTTGCCGATGATACCAAACTGAGTGGGAAGTGGACACTTTGGAAGGGAGAGCCACTCTGCAGGAAGACCTGGATAGGCTGAAACAGTGGACTAACAAAAGAACCTTATGAAGTTCAACAAGGACAAGTGTAAGGTCTTGTACCTGGGAACACAGCACATGGTAGAGTTCTTTATGATAATACTAATTAAACTGAAATCACTGTCAGGGAGTAATATAAAGTTGGGATCCCATTCAAAACCCAGCACTTCACCAGTTAGTTTCCTACCCAACAGCAGATGCACACTCCTGAAGCATCACAGTTCTGCTTACTCTGTCTTTGTTCAGGACTTTTATTAGCTGCTACTATCACAAGGACTTACTCCCTCCAAGAAAGCACATGGCTGTGTCTGCTTTAACAAATGTATTTTTAAGGAATTTCTTTTTTCTCAGGACAGATCTTCTGTTTCTACAGCAAGTAGCTTGTTACTTTAGGGAAGATTTTTACTAGGAAATAAAAAAAAGATTACCAAGGAAATAAAATTAAATAGGGTGTGAGGATTTGGAAAGTGCTTTAAGTCTAAATTCTTCTTATCATCTACTCTACAGCATTAATATCTTACAGAACTTTTACATTAAATCTAAGTCAAAGTTTCGGATATTTTATCAAATACCTGTGAAAATGGAGTTTCATGTATATTTCTTAACTCCCAGTTCAGGGCAGTATTTATTAATCAATTGATTCTTGTGCATATGCTGATGTACCAGTACAGCCATTAAAGTCAATGGATCTCAGCCAGGTCAAAGTGCATCACTGATTTAGCTATATAAAGGCCTATAATTGGAATATATACTTGTAGAAGATTTAAAGGAAGATTGAAGAGTAAAGATTAAAGGCCAAATCCAACCTAGATATTCACTAGGGTAGAACAGTTTTCTGCTTGCTATTTTCCCTAGCCAGCAATGTGACAGTGAGGTGGCCAAGGTTTGATTCCTCAGCCCAAGCAACTAGATACCCATTTACAACTGATGAATTCTGGCACAAATCCAGGTAAAGACTGAATTTATACTCAAGACTGATAAAGAAAGGCTTGGCTTTCTGATGTCAGTAAAAGCTGGTACACCTGAAAACTTCTCCAGTTTTTCCAACTGCACCAATTGGTCTATACAAAATATTACTTTACAGCCCTGTCTCATCTATGTCAGTGTCATCATTTGTCCATTCTGTTACTATATCCATGAAAGCTGAAAGCCAGCTCTCAAGTCAAAGACCTCTCATGGTCCTTAAATAATGTTCCTGCATAACGATTCATAAAACAGAAAATTATTGGCTTAACTGATAGGATAGTTACTTTGTCTTTTTTGAGATATTAATCTAACAGAGAAACTCTGTTTCAACATGCAAAGTGTAACCTTCCTATACATTCCAAAAACTGCAAACAAGCAACCAGGATAAAAAACAAACCAAACCAAAAGAAGATATGTTTTTCATCTAAAGAACACTTAACCAATGACAGGTACTTTATCATGTTTCATTCAGAGAAAACAGCATTGATAGACACTCAACAACAAAAATTTGACAGGTGTCTAATATGACTTGGATATGACTGCTACTCTTAGTTTTCTGGTCAGTTCTGAGGAGATCACCACATTTTGCTTCTGTAAAATGGAAGAATGACACTATCTCTTATGCAAAGAGCTTTGTGAGGTGCTGATGAGAAGTACTATACACTAATTAAGTATTTCTGAAGTTTCCACTGCCCACGGTCTCCAGAAGAACTATACCTTATTCTACCTTGTTTGATTAAAAAATGCTCCCTCTTCAACCAATGTTTAAACGCCTTCTGGCCAGTACAAGTACAGCTATGACAACTATCACCTTACTTTCTATCTGTGCTATTTTTCTCTATGCACATCTCTAACCTTTTTCTTTAATTTCAGTTTTGCTGCTGGTTTTCTCAGAAAACATCCTCTTGAAGGTCTAGGGGAAATAATACTCACATAGGATCATACAATCACAGAATTTTTTAGGTTGGAAAAGACCTTTAAGATCATGGAGTTCAACCATTAACCTGCCAAGCACTGCCAAGTCCACCACTAAACCATGTGCCTAAGCACCGCATCTACACATCTTTTAAATACCTCCAGGTATGGTGACTCAACCACTTCCCTGGGCAGCCTGTTCCAGTGCTTGACAACCCTTTCTCAGTGAAGAATTTTTTCCTAATATCCAATCTAAACCTCCCCTGGTGCAATTTGAGGCCATTTCCTCTTGTCATGTCACCTGCTGCTCCAGAGGAGAGATCAACGCCAACCTCGCTACAACCTCCTTTCAGGTAGTTGTAGAGAGTGATAAAGTCTCCCCTCAGCCTCCTTTTCTCCAGGCTAAACAACCCCCATTCCTTCAGCTGCTCCTCACAGGACTTGTTCTTTAGACCCTTCACCAGCTTCACTGCCCTTCTTAGGACACACTCCAGCACCTCAGTGTCTTTCTTGTAGTGAGGGGCTCAAAACTGAACACAGTACTTGAGGTGCAGCCTCACCAGTGCTGAGTATAGGGGAACGATCACTTCCCTAGTCCTCCTGGCCACATGATTCCTTACACAAGCCAGGATGCTGTTGGCCTTCTTGGCCACCCGGGCACACTGCTGGCTCATATTCAGTCAGCTGTCGACCAGCACCTTCAGGCCCTTTTCCACCGGGCAGCTTTCCAGCCACTCTTCCCCAAGCCTGCTTTTGCCACTTCTTACTTGGTGGCTGTGAAGCTGCTTCTCTCAACGTAACTGCAAATATCTAACGTAGCAGCAAATATCCTTATTATTCATACAACTGTCTCAACTTCTTCAATACAGTTAAGCTTTAGACTTTGGGTTACACTTCATGGAATGCATTCTTTAGACAACTATTCTCTGGTCTCAGCCAAAACAAATATCAAAAAGTATATCCTTTCAGCAAAATTAAATTATTTCATTCAGCTCTATTACTACCCCTTTGTTTTACTATCCTCATCAGATGAAAAATGGAATTATAACTTTTTACATCCATAATAGTAACTAGTACCATGTATCCTAATACTTATCTGCTTCCTAAACTAAAGAGTCCCCAACTTTGCGATCTCCTCCCATGTGGAAGTCTAACCAGGTTTGCTCCTCTTTCCTTAAGTTCTTTTTAAGCTGGAAAAAGCTAGTGTTCAAAGGCAGAACATATCTTTGATTCACACATTTCTATACTTGTTCATAGTATTTTTTCTATCCCAGTCTTATTGGATATTTTAGTGCTTTTTGAAATTAATTTCACATTTCCAGTGAAAACTCAACATTAGCACTTCTCTTAATTCGACAAAAGATATTTGAAACCCAGTAATTATTAATTATAATTTGTATTAGCTTTATTGTTGAAAACATCTCTTATCAATCATTGGGCAATTATCAGTCATTCCTCCTAGTTTTACTGGGAGCCTCTGACTCCTCAAAACTTTCTCTATGTAGAACTAAGGTAAATAACATTATGTCATTTGTAAGTATTGCTACTCGATTGTTCATCTCCTATATTGGATTTTAAAACCCTTAGGCATTTTCTTACAAGTCTTTTGAAAATTAAAAATGGCCCAATTTTTCTTACTCTTTCATTCTCATTCACCATTGTACAGAAATACATTTTAACTGATGTCTAACATCACGGAAGTTCCTCCAAAAGGTTATTCTGTAAAGGCTTCAAAAATCCTGGCAGCTTGACTTCAGTTAATATTTATGGAGTACTTTGGAACCATAATCTTTCTTGAGAATAGACACACCTATCTTTAAATTCAATGTCACCACAGAATCACTAAGTTCGGAAGGAACCTTTTGATATCATCTAATCCACCTCCTTGCCAGCGAGGTTGTCCAGGATTGTCTCAAGTTGGCTCTTGAATATCTTCAGAGATGGAGACTTCACAAACTCTCTGGGCAACCTGTTCCAGTGCTTGACCACCCTTACAGTAAAAAAGTGTTTTCTTGTCTTTCCACCAACATTTAAATTGCATCTTCATTAAAGGCAAGTTGCATATTGAAAACAATTTTCTAATTAAAAAAAAACCACACACACAAAAAATGGAGATGTACAAGCTAAGATTAATTGCAGCATTATCTTGGTACAGAATTCAACAATTTTTGGATTGAAAGTATTTTGGAACCTACTGGATCTAATTTTTCTTTTTCTAAGCATTCTCATCCAGTTATTCTACATGCCTGAGCTGTCTCCTCTGGGAGACTTACTGTTGCTATGTTTATATACAGAGTTCATTGTTTCAAGTGCTCTGCAAGTCAGGTTAATTAAAGTATTCACTTTGTTTGTTTCACTGCTGCTGAATCAAGGCAGACCTACATCTTGTAAGAATATGTGTACTTTACACTTCTACTTTTAGAGCACATTCCACACAAAGTAGTTGATTTTCCTCACAGGGACCAAGTATAAAATATGAAGGAAAATGACAATTATTCACTGATGCTGCACCTTTAAAAAGGCCAGCAGAAACAGTAACAGAGGAAAGCTACTTATTATTTATTTTTGGCTCCTTGGAGAAGTTGATAATGATATACCTATTCATAATGTTTTTGTTAGAACACTGATACACATTGGAGAACTTCTGTAAGTTTTAAATGTTCATTTAAATCTGTTTCTTTTCTCTCTGTAAACTAGCTGTGAACCGTGACCAGAGAGTGTTAGATCTTCTTCAGCTTGGTTTTCCATCCTTTATTCTTCTGCTTTCATGGCTGAAAAGAGGAACAATAGCCTTGCTGTTGCTGAACTGTTCTTGTTCCTGAAAGGCTTAGGAATAGGTGTTCCATGTGCAAAGAGGTAGCAGAGATATTTGCAGGTATTTACAAACAGGATTGCAGGAACTGCCCTTAATCACAGAACTGGAATCACCAATGGCTATGCAACAGTATCAAGACGGAGGAAGGAAAGCAAGCACTGTTAGTACTAACAAAGGATTTTCTTTTGGTTTTAAGTAATGTGTTCTGGATAACAGGAATAATTTGTTTTCTTCATTGATGTTTTGGGGGTATTCCTTTTTACATAGAGTACCTGAAGACCAGTGGTCAACTTAGTTTGGCATACTATTACATAGTTTATCACTGATTTTAGTTAAAGCAGATTTTCATTTCAGTGTTAGCAACACAGCACATTAAGTTATATCCAATAAAATCAAAGAATAATGTAACTGTTCTGCTTAAATAAATGCCATCTTCACACTTAAATCTGTGATACCCTAAGAGCTCTGAGACTTTCTTGTACATCAGTACTCTGAAAAACTGTATATATGGCTGTTCACTGTGACCCAGCTAAGTGGAAGACAGACAATGAGGCAAAGGAAAACACTGAAGTGAAGAAACCACTGGAACAGCCACCAGAAGCTATCAAGTAAATAAATTCCATATGCAACCTGGGACTAAGCTTTTAAAGGGCCTAGTTAACAATGGGCTCTTCTTGCAAATTTAGACCTGAATATCCTTCTATTACATACCTTTAAAGAGAAAAATTAACCCTCCTATCTTTTGCTGTCACAAAGAAGCTTCTATCTCCTAGCTGTTTTTTTTAAAGGTTACAGTTCCAAAAACCACAGACTATGACTCTGGAAGTCTCAATACTTACTGGTGGTGCAGGACCAGAAGATGTAGTAACATGAAAATGGCTTTACAGTTTGATTAATCACACCTGAATTAACTTTGCAGCATTTGAGTGGTATGGATTAAACTAGGCACAAGGCCGTGCACCCAGCAATAACACTGAGCAGGTGCTCATTAACTGAACAATTTCACTTGATGACTCCGAACAAAACAATGAAGTGGGAATTCTTTCTTTAAAAAAGCAAGCAATATGTAGTCACATAACTGAAGACCCTTACAAAATGCATAATCTCTAACTGGCTCAAACAAAATCATGCAGCAAATTGATCTTTGATTGCTTGATTCTGCAACATTAATATTCCTTTAAAACAATCTTTGTAAACACAATTTTTCCAGGTTTTCAAAAAAATCAAGTACAGGTATGATAGTATTCAAATAGCTTATGATTAGAGTGGGAATCTGTCCTACAATCAATTGAGCTAACAGAATATACATATATATGTGTATATATATTTATATAAACTAACAACTTCTATCCTTGTATGTGGAATTGGAGCACTGTAATGATGTCACAAATTCCTGCTAAGTAGGGGAATACAGAGTCTCAAGAGTCCTGGGATACCAAGTCATCCCATATTTGTCAGTACAAATTTCCAAATTTCAGCCCCTTGTTACAACATGGCTTTATTCAAGTCATCATTCAAATTATTATAGCCATAACAAATATAAAAAAACCAACACCTGAACAACAGACCAGAACTTAATTTAGATCGATCTCTACTGTTAAGTAGCCTGTTTTTCAATAATTCTTACTGATTATGCACATTATGAGAACGTTTCATGTAGTAACAGGCATACATTGCAAAAATACTTTGCAGTCCTCCATTATGACATGATGACTGTGCGAATAGTCAAACTTTGTAAAAGCATTTGTGATTATGATAGTAATGTGCTCAGTGTGGCTGGTGAAAAACGCCATTTTGTGATGAGGAAACTGAGGGACAAAAAGTACAGTAATTTGCAGAACAGTACTCAATAACCTTTGGCAGGTATATGAACCACAGATCTTCTCACTCCTCTTACATGACAGTCATTCTAAACACATTCATTGATCTGTGTACGTTAGACACCCTTAGCATAACTTTCTAATTCAATGGCACAGAGAAAAAAAAAGCCTAATATTTATTTTGATAGGTTTTTAGAAAAAACTCTTCATAAATTCCAAACCATATTTGAAGACAGTTAAGTGAAAAACTGTACTGTAAGGAATTTTGTCTAAGCATTAGCAAATGAAGCTTTAAAAACAGCCACACAAACACACTCTTTTGAGAAGTGATTCAGAGGCAAAAACTGAGGGCAAACTGGACTCTTGCTAAAAAAGAATGGTATTATTTGAAATGCTCATTTTCTAAGAACCAAATAATTAAAAACCTGTGTTAATTCTACATTGTAAAATAAAGTTTTATTATATTTTAAATTTATTATTTTGTGGGGTTTTTTTACATTTTTCTTTATAGTCAATTCACATTTTTAAATCTATGTTTCCTTAGGGTAAGCTATACTATATCAAGGCATTATTACAGAGGAAGTTGCTGCCTATTTTTTTTCTATCTCATGTTACAGGGAAAAAATCAGTCCACAAAGAATAAAAAAAGCTTCCATATTTTTCTTAACATTCTTTAAATCTGTTTTTTCTCCATCTTTGCTTCTCTCATCTTTTTTGTATTCCTGGTTATTATACCATACCATGCCATGCACATGCCTCTTTCCTTTAATTACTTTTTGTACTTACTTGTTCATCCACACTTTTACTGCCTGTTGCCAAGCAACATGCATAACATTAGGACATACATTCATTTATCTTTGAACACGTTCTACTTCCTAGTTGTGTCATTCTTTTCCAATACTTTATCCTATTCAACGTTGCTGTTGATTTCTACATTTTTTCACACTTTGTTCAGAGTAACTTGTCTAAGAATATCTACACAATTTTTAACATAATTCCTACACAGCTAATATAGTTTCAATACTCAATGTTGATGCTTTTTTTCTTTTTTTTTCTCTATTCAGTTAAAAAACAAAGATGATACAGAAAATATTCTGTATGAAGAAATGTATCTGTTAACTTGGGCAGAGGTATGAAGTCAAGAATAGAAGAGAGAGAAATGCTACCAGAAACGGACCTGCAGGAAGGGCAAAAGATGACATGAGTTAGCATATAAGATGGTCCTTGTTTCATAAATATGGTTGGGTCTTGGAGGCAGAGAAAAGTGTAAATTTGATGTAGTTAAGACACAGGAGCAAATATAGGACTTAAAATGCAGAATGTCTTGGATAAACCAATTACTTCAGCAATTAGGAAATAGAAGGCTTTGGTCCTGTATGTTTCTTGAAAGCTACACAGAATAGCAAACAGGTTAACTTTAGTAAGCTCTCTCTGAAATATTTTTAAGACTTACTATATAGACATCACAGGTGTCTACTTTCAAGGGTTCATATTAACATTAAAATTGGAAAAGCTTGGTTATAAACTATTATAGAATATGAAAGAAATTCAACCATCTGCCATCCTTCAGCCTCCCCTAACTCTATTCATTTTTGTTCCCTTACATTCTTTCAATCATGGAATATTTTAATAAATTCTCTTCAGAAAGCCAGACAGGGTTATGGCAGGGTAGAAAGGGGTAAATAATGTCCTACGGAATTAGTCTTGCCAAATAACAGATGCTGTCAGCATCAATCCAATTTTCTCTTTTAGAAAAAAAAAAATTACTTAGAGGAGCAGAAACAAGATGTTTAATGAGTAGAGAAATAATGAATCTAGCCTTCTATAGATTTGCTTCATCTACCTACCACAACAACTTGATTCCTTAGTGACTTCTCACTTCACAATACTTCCAATTCTCTTCATGCTTCTCACCCTTTTCCTTTTCCTTGTCGTTTGGCTGAATAAGAGGCAGTATATGCCAAAACTGACTGAAGCTTTATGCATGGTTAAAAACTACATAGCTGTAAGAAATTAGTAAATACAGGCTTAACAGATAACCTGCTTCTATTTCTCAGAATGAATAAATAGCATGTTTTCTGCCTCAGCTGGAAAGCAACACAAGTTGCTAAAACTTTAAGTTCTAGAAACCTAGGATGGTTTAGCTTTCTATTTGTCTCCAGTTTGGTTGAAATTGGCGAATGTATTAAAAATAATTAAGGCAGGATAGAAAGTATGAATGCATAAGACTTACTTCCCTAGAAAACCAAAATGGTATATGATGAAATAAAAAATAGAGGTAGTATTGATCAAAAGTCACCACATAGTATGAAAAGTCAAGGTGTCTCCCTACTCCAGAGTAGGCAGCATGTTGTAATTTGCTTCAGCTACCTTAAGTCTTTCTTCTACATATCAGCACACACATGATCCCTTCAAAAGGCCTCTAACTTTGCAGTGAACTATACAATAAAGACTAACCTCTTAAATCAAAACTATATTCAAGCACTGACAAAGTATTCTGTACCCCTCTGTGAAAGTATGCCAAATGGCACCATCAGCAAGCAATGCACAAGATGTTTCCTAAACGGCAGTTATATAATATGTTAGTCCTGGATCACTCTTGACACAAAGGAGAAAGCTTTATTCTTTGGCATGGAACTTTATCTTCATCTAGTTTTCCCATTTACTCCAAAAATCTTGTTCCATTTCATACATGTCTTCATAGGACTAAGAAACATTAAAAGCGGTGAAGAGGGACGGAGGAGAAATGAACAGTTCCATCAATATAACAATTACTCCTAAGATTTTATTTAATATACGATATGCATACATGAGCACGATTTAGTCCATGTCCATGTTCTACTGATTGCCCTCCTTTCCCCAAGTTTTCAATGAATCTATAATGTCAACTAACTTTATACAAAGCATTCTACTTACCCCATCTTACATGTTAGGCCTCTGGCACTTACTAAAAAAGCACAGATGTAAGAGGGTTTTTTTACTTATTTCTCTGCAATCTGTTTAAATAGGAATCTCTTTGTTCACACTGGTTTTCACTGTTTCACTTTGGCTTTTGCCAGCTTCTCTCTTCTGCTGTATTTGAGGATGACATCTCGAACCAAAATAAATGTGTACTATTCTTCATTGTTATTCCCTGCATAGCAGGCCCTGCATATACTGGACAACAAACTCTTCCTAGACCATCAGGAACCATTGGCAGCACCAGCCTCAGCAAACAAGCCAACCACATCAGAGACCCCTCTCTCTGGTCACCAAAGGTACATCACAGTTGTTCCTGGTTGTGGCTGGACATCTGCCACCATGCTGGATTTTCTGGAAGTTTCAGAAGGTTAAACCAATTCAACCTGAATGACCCTAAAGACTATCAAGAATGATTCATGATTCCCCATTAAAGTTGCAGTAGTAGGTAATAGTTCCTTTAACATCTGAAAGGCCTCCTACTATCAAGACACAAGACTATGAAAGACTTCACATGAGACTAGGAGGCTGTATATGGTATCTTATTACATTGCAAGGTCATACAAATTTTAAAATGGAATAACATTATATGCACTAAATACCCAGCAAATGTATATATGTGCCTCTTTAGGCTTCATTATACATTCAGTTCAGTAAGATAACATCATTTCAATTCACACCAGTGAAAAAATCCTAATCATGTTTCATAAACAGATTAAAAACTTTTTATAAATTTTTATGGGATTGTCACCAGATTTCTTAACATTATTAATTGAGCTCTGGACTTAAATTAGCATTTGTTGCTGCCAAAAACTACATTAACTGAAGAACAGAAGGAAGCTATTTCCAGCTTCTGTGTAGGTAGTTAGGTTTTCCACCCCTAAAAGTGAAAGTATGTAACAATACAAAAGACAAAAATGTCCAAACTATTACAAGCCATTACTATGGAGAAGAGTTAACATGCAAGAACAGTATTTTCCAAACCCATTAAATTCTAACTACAGACACTGCTCAGGGGAAATCAATGATCTCTGAACAGCAATATTAGTTACTTGACTTCAGAAGCTATAGTCGCTAAAATTCATACCCTCCTCAGTTATGTTTAGGCATATATGTGAGTCTTGTGGTTTAACCTCAGCCAGCAACCACTGGTTTAACCTCAGCACCATGCAGCCACTCACTCACTTCCTCCTCCACCCAGTGGGATGGGGGAGAGAATCGGAAAAAAGGTAAAGCTCATGGGTTGAGATAAGAACAACTGAATAGAACAGAAAGGAAGAAAATAACAATGACACTAATAACAACAATAAAGTGACAATAATAATAAAAGGATTGGAATACACAAGACAAGTGATGCACA
>JAVKLA010000040.1:3418596-3434480 GCA_034782735.1 Sagittarius serpentarius
AGGTTTAGACTGGACATTAGGACGCATTTCTTTACCGAGAGGGTGGTCAAACACTGGAACAGGCTTCCTGGAGAGGTAGTTGATGCCCCAAGCCTGTCAGTATTTAAGAGGCATTTGGACAATGCCCTTAACAACATGCTTTAACTTGGTCAGCCCTGAACTGGTCAGGCACTTGGACTAGATAATCGTTGTAGGTCCCTTCCAACTGAAATATTCTATTCTATTGATTAAAGTAAAAAAAATTCAAACACATCTGGTTTTCAGTCTATCAGCATACATCACAGATCATACTTCAAATAAAAGATGCAGTTTATCTTGCAAAAAATCTTTTATTCTTAACACTGGAGAAAAATCTACTTTTAATAAAAAGTATGCTCTGAAGGAGTTTAAGGAATATTTTCCCCTTCCGGGTAGAGGTTCAGCTTTGGATGAAAATGAACAGGAATTGCTGTCATCTAATGGCTGTTTAATAGTTCATTTGAAATGAGTTTGGTGGGGTCAGTCTTTTTCCCAGTTTCTATCATCCAGTGCAATTAAAAAATAATCAGCATCTGTGTAAAGAGATCACCAAACTGAATAAATACAAGCTACTGCTAAAAGAACTGATTCACATTTGAGGCATGTTGGCAGGTGAAAAAAAAGATACCTGCACTGCTCTTATCCCAGATGTTATTCATAATAAAAAAAAATCTTTGTTGTTGTGAATTTGGTCTATTTTATAGCTGCCATATTCTAATATTTTTAATTATGTGTCACAGGTTTATCCCATCTGAAAGAAACTGTCTTTAAAAGAGAGCCCTGAGGATATGACCAGCTAAGCATTTATTGTGGCATTAACACATTTTAATAAGTTGTATTACCATGGATGTATTATGGTAACTGACCACGTGCATATCCCTACTCCACGGCAATGCAAAATAAAATGGATTCATGTGGACTAAGAATGGTTTACGTTAAAACAATTTACTCTGCACCTCAAGGACTAATGAAAGAGGGCCAGTGAGAATGGCAAGAGTGACAACTAAGAGGCATTAACCAGGGACTTATTTAAACTTGCTAACATAATTGCAAGTACTTGTTTGGACATATCCTAAGAAAAAAAGCAGAAAATTTTAATTTAAATACTAACGTAATTTAAATTACTAACTTTTAAAAATATTTTAATATTTATTTCATGTAGTACTTCTCAGATTAGAAAAAGGTATGTTGAACTATTTAGAAGGAAGGAGCATGTAAATATGTGGCATACTGTACAACACTTGCATGCTATGTTTTGCTCACAAACCGGCAAAAATTCGTATGTGTGCTTATGTCAATAGTTTTAGCAGTCCCTTTCTCTTCAGATAAAGTAATACACAAAATTAATTTAAAATTTTAAATTAATTTTCTGTTGGACTGGGAAAATAGATAGACCTGGGACATATCTGCTAGAAATTCCATTTATAATTTTTTTAAGGATGATTTGGTGCCAGATTTATTTATAGTGAAGGCTCCATGCTTTCACTAGAAGTGAAATAGATATATAATAGCTTATTGCTCCATAGGAACAGCATGCCCAGTTCCTGAAGGATTTAGCTAGTGATGTTTCTTATTAGACAAGTGTTAGAATGAAAGAATAGAATGAATGAATGAAAATGTACTAGGTCTGGCTGGGACGGAGTTAATTTTCTTCACAGTAGCACAAATGGTACTGTGTTTTGGATCTGTTACTAGAACAGTGTTGATACTACACCACTGTTTTGGCTACCGCTGAGGAGTGCTTGCACAGCCTCCAGGCTTCTTTTTCCCACTGTTCCCCTAGGGAGTAGGCTGCAGGTAGGCAAGAAGTTAGAAGGGGACACAGCTGGGACAGCTTACCCAAACTGACCCAAAGGACGTTCCATACCATATGAAATTTGTTGCTCATGCTGTAAAGAGACTTACGGTATCACCCATTGTTGCAATAAAAGCCAGGCTGAGGGAGTTGAGGCCATTCAACCTGGAGACGAGAACGCTCCAGGGAGACCTTTTTGTGGTCTTGCAATATGTAAAGGGGCTTTATAAGAAAGATGGACAGAGACTTGTCACCAAGGCCTGTAGTGACAGGACAGAGGCAATAGTTTTAAAATGGAAGAGGGTAGATTTAGACTGGCTATAAGGAAGACTTTTTTTTTTTACAGTGAGGGTGGTAAGACACAGGAACAGGTTGCCCAGAGAAGTTGTGGATGCCCTGTCATTGGAAGTGTTCAAGGTCAGGTTGGATGGGACTTTGAACAACCTGATCTAGTGAAAGATGTCCCTGTCCATGGGCAGGGGTTTGAACTAAACAATCTTTAAAGGTTCCTTCCAATCCAAAACATTCTATGATTCTATGACATCATGCTCAGCAATATAAGCTTGGGGAAAGGACGAGAAAGGAGGGGATGTTTGTGATAATGGTGTTTAGCTTCCCAAGTAACCACTAGGCCATGCTGCTTTCCGGGAAGTGGTTAACTTCTGCCTGCCAATGAGAAGTAATGAATAAATTCCATATTCTGCTTTGCTTGCATGTGCAGCTTTGCTTCACTCGTTACAGTGTCCTTATCTCAACCCATGAGTTTTCTTGCTGTTGCTCTTCCAATTCTCTCCCCCATCCCACTGTGGGGGCAGTTAATGAGTAACTGGGTGGGTGTTTAATTGCTGGTCGGGGTCAACCCACCACAAGTAGCAAAGTACGTTGTTAAGTAATCAGATTACAAAATTGGTAACAGAGTTATACATAGGAAAAACAAACCAAAACTATTAATATTACCCAAAAGATACACCTATCTTTAGGTGTTAACTCAGGATTCTTTACAAAATGTTTTCAATCATACATGTTTTCTTGCGAAGTATCACCCCACTTAGGCAGAACCTGGGACACATACAGCCTTAATTGTGTATCGGTTCCCTGTGTAATGAATCATGAAATAGGTACTGCCTTGAAAAAGAACTTGTGTTAGGGTACAACTTTTCAATATAAAAATCATTCAGTTTGACTCTTGTCCCCCTGAACATCCTTAGTACTTTTTTAGATTAATTATGAGGATCTCCGTTTTTTTTCCCAGTTCCTTTGATTTCTTATCTCACAAGGGTGAAACAGAGTGGGTATCTCTTGTGGTTTAACTCCAGCTGGCAACTAAACACCATGCAGCCGCTCTCTCACTCCCCTCCCCACCCCCCACCAGTGCGATGGGGGAGAGAATCAGGGAAAAAAGTAAAAGTCGTGGGCTGAGAGAAAGGCAGTTTAATAGGACACAATGGGGTGTTTCTGCCACTCATCCCCAGTTAGACTCACTTCAGCCTCCAATACAGTTAGCTGTTGGGATGCCCCTGTCACACCAAAAATACACATGGGTTCTGCCCCATTATAACTTGATGGCATTAGAGTACACCGGTGTCTACTAGAGCCTTGTATTCCTGTGGGTCTGACATGCCAGGCCATCAAACCCACACAGTCCAATAAACCCGGTTGTCCCTTTCCTCCACCTGGCTGGAGGCAGTGCCCCTCTAATCCCGGTCAGAGTAGCCATTACTTACTTCTTGTAAAAATGAATTAGAAGTTCCTTCAAGAGGATCAGACATAAGATCAACCCTTCTACTCTGTCTGGGGAATTGCCCACTGGAAACTGAAGCAGCATTTTTCTTGGAAAAATCCCCTTTTGTGGTTGTTTTTCCTCACAACTCATGAACTGTGCATCTAGGCTTGAGGTAGGTTTTCCATCCCACTTCCTCATGTCCTCTCCATGGTCACACAGGTAAAATCACAGGGTACCCCATGGTGTGTACCCTCTATATTCTCTCTCTTGAGCAGAGGAATGCTCACTCCTAATAGCCGAGATACAGGTGGGGAGTAGGACTTTTCGATCAGTTTGATCAATTTTTTGGACATTGGAGACAGTTTTTCCACAGCTGGGACACAGGCTCACAAGGGAGGAAGAGAGATTTTCTTTGTATTGCTGGAGATGGCAAGCCATTTCATCCACCATTGGTGCCTCTTCATCTTTCCAGCTCAGTACTGCCAATGGGCTGGCATACAATGATGGTGCGCTCCGTACAAACTTCCACCACATGGGTCAAGTGTATTGGACTTCATCTGGATCTCTAGGTAATTATGCTCTGTCCACATCATAATAAATCATCTCTAGCATGGCTCATTCCCTCAGGTACTGGATACTTTTCTCCATGGCGGTCCACTTGCCTGGTTGACATATAACATCTTCCTCGAAGGGGTACCTTCCTTTCACATCTGACAGAAGTCACCTCCAGAGGCTGAGGGCTTGTGTCCCTTTTCCAATTGCCTTGTCAATGCCACCTTCACTAGAAAGCGATCCCAGCTGCTTGGCTTCCTTGCCCTCTAATTCCAGGCTACTAGCCCCATTGTCCCAGCATCGGAGCAGCCAGGTGACAAACTGCTCACCTGGATGACAGCTGAAATATTTTTGCATATCCCGCAGCTCACTCAGGGATAGGGATTGGGTGATTACCTCTGGTTCTGCCTCTTCTTCCTGTTCTCTTGATGACCCTGGTTCATCTTCACCCCTTACTGAGTAAACTGATTTTTTTGTATATTTCCTCTTCTGTATAGGGGCAACTGATACTGGACGAGGTTGGTTCTCTGGTTCGGCTGCAGTGCCTGTCGCTGGGGCTCGAGTAGCCGCAGTGCCTGTCAGCCTGTTTTCCCTCCCTTCCCCGTGAGGGTGCTGCATAATATTGAGCAGTGTTTGGTAGATACTGGGCAGGGCTCAGCACAGTGTGGTAAGTTGTGCCTCTTTGGAATAGTCACAGCATTTTCCTTTCAGATATTCTATCACTTTATCAGGGTCCTGTAGTTGTTCGGGAGCAAAGTTCCAAACCATTGGAGGTGAGAAGTTCTCCAGATACCTGCCCACATTCTCCGACATGTCATGTCACCCATGATTATCTAGCCTCGGGGCAGATCTCTGGGTCATATTCTTAAATAGTTGTTTAACCTTAAACAAGACCTGGAACAGATTCAGGAGACATAGCAATAGGAACATGCTGGTTTGAACGTCACAAGGATATTAAAAATTCTCAAGAGCTATTGTAATTTGCTGGAGGAGATGAGGAAGGTGAAGAAATGTGTCTCCCCCATGGACTGGCTCTCCGAGTAGAAAAGGTAAAAGGTGTAATTATTAATAGTTTCTGATAGATGGCTCCCGAAGTACGGAGATGACAGCAATGCTGAGTACAAATACCAGATCAGTTTCACAACCAGCAATTCTATCATATCGTAAGACAGTGTTAGAAAGTACAACATGATAACTTTAGCCCAGTTCCCATGGGTGATAAGCAGCACAACAGGAAGCATATACCACAAGTAAGGTGTTACAAAACGCAACTTCAAGAACAAGCGCACCAACTTAGAGAGCGAATAAATCGACATTGTGACCAGCAACTATTGAACTAATATAACGAATGCTTATAACAAATTTATTATAATGTTTTCCAGTCAGATTTGTCATTATCTCAACCCGTCGGGCCCCACGTTGGGCACCAAAAAGGACGGTCGTGGTTTAACCCCAGCTGGCAACTAAGCACGCCGCAGCTGCTCGCTCACTCCCACCCCCTGCAGTGGGATGGGGGAGAGAATTGGAAAAAAGTAAAACTCGTGGGCTGAGATAAGAACAGTTTAATAGGACAGAAAGTAACAAAATAATAAGAATGATGATAATAATAATAAAATGACAATACTCACCCAACTTCTTGTGCCCCTCCAGCCTTCTTGCTGGCTGGGCATGAGAAGCTGAAAAGCCCTTGACTTAGTCTAAACACAACTTAGCAACAACTGAAAACATCAGGGTGTTATCAACATTCTTATCATACTAAACCCAAAACACAGCGCTGTACCAGCTACTAGGAAGACGATTAACTCTATCCCAGCCGAAAACAGGACAGTATTGTAAGAGAGCTCTCGGATTCTTTTTGTTTTCTGTCTTCCTGGAGTGAGATACTGGTTACAGAAAAACATTCTTAGTTCCAGTCCCTGATAGGAGATAGTAAATAAAGATGCTGAGCCAGGTCCTTTACACTTTGATGTTCAGTCTGGTTTACCATATTCTTTTGCCAGTTTTAGGGCAATGGTATATTATTTGTGGGCATGAGACAAGCTTTTAACCCACGATTAGGAAAAAAAGAAGTACATACACTCATATGCATGCATAGGCAAAAAAATAGATCTTTTCTATTAGAGATGGTTCTCCAGAGATAAGGAAAAAGACTTGTATAGGTGATGAAGCGTGATAATATGAAAGACTGCAAGACAGTTGCTTAAGAAACAAGAACAACAAAGGAATAAACTACTGCAGGCATCACCAGAGCTGGAACGACATTGTACTGTGTACTATGTTTCCATGGCAACTAGCCATAGGAAGATGAATGTCTCATATTCACTGTGCTCTGCAGTACATGTCTATAAATCAAACTTGCATAAAAGAGCACAAGATTTCTTCCGTGGGGTGGCTCTGAAAAACAGGTTATTTTCTCATTACTAGATAATTACATGAAAGAAATACGAGACAATTAGGTCATTTTTCGTATGGAAAGTACCAATACATACAAAAGTACTAATATACCTCTAGTGTGAGATCCTATCTATCTAAAGGCACAGTAGCATAAAATGCAGATCATGAACACCTTTTCTTCCTCAAGATCTGATTTATGCTTGCTAGCTTTAAAAACTGTATGAGACTTTTCTGTCCACTTCTGGTTTGTAAGACATTTTTCATCATTTATAGGTTCACTCACATTCACACATGATTTGTTTTCAGCTTACTTCTGTCACTATTTCCATTATCATGGTCTAAGGATTTGGCATACAAATAACCTTTTTTTTCTAAACAAACGGTACAGCTAAGACAAATACATTCTCAGCAGCAGTAATTAATACTATTGTATAATTCAAATGACATTCATATTCACAACATAAAAGGAAGACAGTATTGAACTATATTGTTAAGAATTTGAATCCCACTTTAAAAGACAACATGTTCACTTACAGCCATTTATCACAAATTATTATTGCAAAGGACTTGTTCACATTTCATATCCGTGTAGCTACATGCAGAACAGCAGCATTATGATAAAGAAATTCTTGTGTGTGCTACCCATTACAAAAAGCCCCATCATGAAAGAACGTATCATCACATCATTTACCTTAGCAGGTACTTCTGCAACTCCTGTGTCAAGAATGTTGAATTTTTATGGTACGATGGCATTTTAATCAGGTGCACACCAGGTACATGACAAGCACTTCAGCATTTTGTTCAATATAACTGCAATTATTAGCTCA
Source organism: Sagittarius serpentarius (assembly GCA_034782735.1). Classification (NCBI taxonomy): domain Eukaryota; kingdom Metazoa; phylum Chordata; class Aves; order Accipitriformes; family Sagittariidae; genus Sagittarius; species Sagittarius serpentarius. The sequence goes on from JAVKLA010000040.1 coordinate 3,425,906, forward strand.
GAAACAAAAAATGTTATGCTACTGTTCAGGCAAGATTATGGTCAGGTAATACAATCAAATATAAACTAAAAACTCACCCACATTTTGCAAACTTTAGCAACAGCTAAGTGCAGTATATTACTGACATCTGTAAGAAAACAGTCCATCAGGAGAAAGAACATCTACATTAAATATTATTTTATCAGTATGAGATGAAAATATATTTATGTTTGGTCCCATTCCCATGGAATTAAAAAAAAAAAACAACAAACAAACAAACCACCCACTTACTACACTTACTATACTTAGAAACACTACTGAATGAGGTTATCTTTTTTCTTTCATAAAATAGAGCATTTAACAACATTACTCCATCCCGAAGCTCTATTACCAATTCAAATTAATTCACTACATCTTTACACACTTATAAAAGAATATACAACGTTAAAGTAAAGCAGAGATATTAACTGTATGTTTCATAGCCCTGTATTCCAGTAAATACAGGAAGCCATTGCTAATAACAGGCCACAAACTCGGTACTGAATTGCAAGGTCCAAGGACTAAGGCTTGTCAGACTTCGTCTGAACTTGCTTGACCTGCCTGGAGATTTTATTTGCTTTATCTGTAACAGCAGTTCTTTTAAGGACCAGGTGGCTATGTCTAATTTGTTGTTCTTACCTTTATACAGTATAAACATAGCTTTATACAGACAGTAGTAACAAAAATTTCTTCTATGTAAAATGAAATATTTATGAGTTTAAGATGATGCAGAGAAATATACACCTGGCATGATAGCAGAGCCCTTCAGATGTAAAGACATAGCATATAGAGTAGAGGAGTACAGGCATGGGATATTAAGATACAGGGCACAGGCTAACACTGGAGGACCAAGACCATAAGCAACTCACCAATGGTCAGTTAAAGAAATGCAGACACAGGAGCTGGACAAAAGCGGTTTTATGGATGACAAAGACAGCAAAGAACAAGTATCTAAAATATGTAATATATGCCATATACAGTGAATTTGGATGCAATGTGAGCTTGCAGACCAATGAAGAAAGAGGAAGGTGTAAACTGTGTTGGAAAACATATAAAAATGACCCGAAGTGGTTGCTAGAGTGAGAGAGAAGAAAACATCAATATGAATATCATACTCCTTCTGTGAAGAAGTCAGCATAATGGCAATTCACCCTACCATGACTGCCTTGAACCTGCCAACCTCAGGACTGAGAGGGACAGTGAAAGACTGGGAATAACAACAGAAAAAGGGGTAGATGTTAGGAGGTGTATAACATAGTTAACTGCACTGAGATTTTTTGTAGCATAGTATTCTTCATTTTATTTTTCTTTCTTTTTTTGCAATTATTAAATCTGTACTAATAATAATTCTTTGACTAGACTGCTAAGATTTCAGTATATAGTAAAAAAAAAAGTTGGCTTTATGTACCAGGTGTGTGTTTTTTGTAGCAATAAAAAGATTTTGAGCATAACAGTTGTTTACAAGTAGGTTAGAAAAATAATACATTATTCTTTAGCTTCTTACTATATTATATTAAAAATTTTAAGACTATTTTAATATGAAAAAATATATGAATGATAAATACAAGAATTTCGATTTCAAGCCTCAAGTTTGTTAACATCTGTTCAATATGTATGGATGCCTCATTATGAGCATTTTGAACACCTACAAATCAAGTCTACTTGATCTGAAAGCTAAATTATTTCAGTGGGGCCCTTCATTCTTAATGTTAATCAATTACTGATATTCTTCCTGCCTTGTGTTCTGTGTAGCTTGAATACACTTGTTTTCATTTTTATATCTAAGAATATGTTGAGAATTACACTCTATAGCAGAAAATAATTCCCTGCTCTGTATGGTAAGTAGAGAGGCTATGTATTATGTATGTGGCTTGAACTTTTTTTCCTACTTCCCTTTCCTTTTAGTCTTTGTGACACTAACCACAGTCCTACCTTATTCTGTAACATTTTACTTCATTTCAAGTATAAGAAAATAATACATGCAACCTTCCAAATTAAAGCAACCCACCAGTACCTGACATGGTTTGGAGACAGCATTTCCACCAAAATGAAAATTTTATAAATAAACATAAAAACCCCTTTTCGTAAATAATTCCACAAAGCTCTGAAATTACGCTTTTCTAATTAAGTTTTTTTTTTCTCCCTTGTCTCAATATGTCGTTATGTTTTACTTAAGATTTGGAATGCTCTTTTGAGTTGAATCTCCCAGTCTTCCCCACTGATTGTACTATGATTAACATCACAGTGATCACAGTATACAAACTGCATTCCTTCGAGATGGAATTAAACTGAAAGATGTGCTCCCGGCATGCACCCAAAGCATTCCAACTTCTAGTGATTAATCAGTCTGTTGACCAGACTAGAATTAGTCCAAGCAGCTACCTCAATTAATGTCATAGATACTGGATCTCCAGCATAAACTTCTTGCTCTACAGACCTGATCCTTACCTGCTGTATTAATTGCTAACACAGACATAATTTTATAACCCATAGTTGATCAGAGTCATCACACCTAAAGATGCTAAACATCTTACATGTATATGTATTGTAAACTATTTAACAGAAAACAAATATTTTAAAACTATGTTCAGTTCCAAAACTTAATTTTGATCTCTGTACTGAAAAGAACAAAGAACAAGAAACATAACTGCAAATATAAAATTATATACACTGTTTAGCAATCCACTGTCATACAGATTTTGTGCCACAAATACATTAAAGCTGCTGACAAATATCTATGTTCAAAATACTTCCTCTGGCTTTCCTTTCATACAGTTTTAATCTAATTGTACAGCTTAATTTAGAACAAAAGTCTTAGCTCTGTTTCCCTACATAAAGTTCAACATACACACCAAGAGTTAAAAGAAATATCCAAAAGGGATACGCACCTAAAAGAGGAGTTAGGACTCTGATTTCAAATTACAATTCTGAAGAGTTCCATGCAGATTTGGCCTGTTCAGTCCTAAAGAAATCTGTATTACACAATACTATTGTGCAATTCCTTTCAACAGTAGCCAAAGAAACACACAAACTTTTTTTGAAAAAGAAGTTTTCCTATGTTTTTCTTCAGGTTCCATACCTCGTTCATAAATATGCAATCACAAGTTTTGTTTGCTGGACTCTGATATTTACATGTCTTTTTTACTAGATACATAGTGTTCCACAACATTTGGTTGAACTTTCCTTCATTTATTAAATTCATCCTGATTATAATTTAAATTTGAAATTGAGGAGTTTCACTGGTAGAAAGATGGGTAAAATATTTTCAGAACTATTTTACAATATGAAGCTAAGTCTGAATTTATTTGACAATTTTTCAAATGAGAAAAATAATGACAAAATATATGTAAAAATGCAAAATAAAACAATATGAACAGCAACTACATATGCTTTTCTGACCTAAAAAGCATTAATATTCAAGAAAAACATTTTAATCGCTGGACAGAAAAATTGGACATTCATAGAAGTCCTCAAAATATTTTGAACGGATAACACCTCAAGCTATTTTACCTACATTTTCCTGTACATTTCTTGAAAATATACCAAAAGGTGATAGTAAAATCACTTAGATGTTAAGGAAAATATACCACATAACTTTTCAAACCTTCTTAAAACAATTACTCTCCCCAAAATACATTACACCTTTAATGCAAAACCACAAGATTATTATCTAAGACATTAGTCACTCTACACTTTGATTTTGCTATTGTATGCCAGTGGCTTGAAAGATGTACATACCAATTCCTGTTCTGCTATAATGCTTTGTACCATGACTCCAGATTACTGCAAAAAAGAAAAACAACCCAAAATCCAGTCCCACCTTTTAAAGATGGTGCTCAGCAAGCTATCTGATCCTTCAAAAGTGAAGGACTTCTCTCAGTGACCTAGTTACTTCCAAACAAATCATTCACATCACAAAAAGAAAGTTTTATACTTTGCAATGCAATGTTTTCCAAAAAAGTTTTTAAATAGTGTTTACTGGCAACAGCAGAGGTAAGGCCAATTTTTTATGATCTGCAAATTATTCTCAAAATTTTATCCTTTCACTTCTGAGTCAATCTCACCTTGCAAGAAATCTCACCACTACTGCCTTGCAATATGCACTACAGCTTAACTGAATTTTTCAAGAGACAGCTGTTGAATGCAGATTTCCTGATTACAGGAGGAAAATGTAAAAGCAAACAATTTTAGGCTTCTTAAGAAACAGTACAGGCAACAAATTACTTTCTGTATCTGGTAATGTTTATTATTGTTATTATAGTTATTATTTTTATTGTTTCTATTTATATTATTATATTATTTACACATCTTATTTATAATATTTATCATTAAAGGCACTGAAACAGTAAGGTACTGAAGCTTATATCTTCAGCTGCATGATAGAATCTAGTAATTTCAATTAACTGAAATATATACAACAAAAAGCCTGCTATCCAGGAGTAAGGATCTCTTTGTTAATCTTACCTGAAGGCTTCAACTATGATTTTTTTCAGATAACTTAGGAGAAACAGAATTGAAGGCTCTCTTGAAGTCTTCAAAAGTCAAAAATCCTCTGTCTTCTAAATCAAGATCAAGTAAGAGAAAAACAATACAAATTAAGGGGAGGTTTAATCTACTTAATACAATTATGTTTGCAGGTGAGCTAATCAATTCATATTTCTGAAATGATTATACACTCTTTAAGTCACTATATTTGCAAAATATTTTAGAATGGCTACATTATATAGACGAACAGTCCAAGAAAGATTTGATACTGACAATTCCTTTTTGCCACTGTGAACCCTGTTCAAAAGTACTGTGCCTACAACATTTACAACTCTATTTAAGTTTTAATAAAAGTAGATATTTTGAATTGAAATTTTCAGTTCTGTAAAACTTTGAAAATATAAACTGTAAAATATGCAAAATTACATTTCAAATCTATAATTTTCATTGGCATCTTAGTTACTCTGAGCATTGTGTTTCAAAAATTTTCTTTCAGAAAAAAATTCTCCTTCAGTTTAATCCTGCTGCAGACTTAAGATCCTGAATACATTATATCAGAGCAATATCAACTGATCTGTCGCTTAGGTTTTGAACTCACTTCCAGATCCGACTGGAAAACAAAGCATCTCAAACAGGGCTATCACAGATTGTGTGCAGCAGATAGCAAGACAAAGGCACAGTGCCTGAAACAGTTAAGTCCTCTGAAATAACTCACTAAAAATAACGCCTCAAAAGCTACTTTTGGTTCACGGCAAAAAGCTGAGTAGATGCTTATCTGATCATCCCAACATCTGATCTGCCATGTTTCACTCTCCCTCTTTTCAAAGACCATAGTCCTATCCCAGGTCAGGAAGAAAAAGGCAAAGGATCATCTGAACATCCACCAGCTCAGAAGTTCCTGATGAAGTTTTCCTTTTTTCAGTTTGGTGATGGGAGATCCTCTGCTGTCTAGCAGGAATGAAAAAGAATCACCACATCTACTTCCCAACAAGAATGAGAAAAAATCCTTGTTGCTTTGGTTTCCCTTCCTTGCTCTATCATGAGAAATAAAAAAGATCTATAGCCAACACCCAGGACAGAAATCCATAAAATATATAGCATAAATGAGTGGAGTATGAGTAACAGAAATAATGAGAGGCAGTAACAGCAAGCAGGTAGGGTGAATGGCTAGAGATTTCTTTTAACTGCTGGAGGAGCTCACAGTACAACAGACAATACAATACAGTGCTACCATCTAGAACGCCACAGCCTACCGACCCTGACCTTTATAATAACATCATCATGATCTTTGTTAGTCTCATACTGTTTTACCTAACTTGGCAGCAACCAGGACATCTCATCTTAACTTCTTTTTATTTCTCTCAGGTGTTCTGTTTTCTTTAATTGTTTTAGAATTAAATTAACACTCTAAGTATTTTGGAGAAAAAACTTATCTTGCACATCAAAAGCTGTAAATATTTGCCGCATTTCATTACTGTATAACTGTGCAGCCTTTGTTGCACTCATGAGATTTAAAAACTTTTCAAATTATAGACCTAGAAAAATGTAAAATATAAATAAATCTCCCTGCAAAAAAGTCAGTTTTATTTTTCTCCTTAAAAATATGTATGACTGTGGTCTACTAATTATGAGTAAATTTAGTTATATAAACAAAAATAAAACTGAAATAATAGCCTTCAAAATTAGATCATGATCATGCGAACATTTCAATATTGTTTAAATTTTCTCACATATTTTCTATATTTGAGTATAATGCTTCTGTTTACTTCTACTTTTTTCTTCTTGTTACCTGCCATCTCATGGTTCTTTGCACTGGAGAGAAACATGGCCTTTTCTAAGTCAATAGCACTTGCATGCCATGGATAAAGATCCATGCTGCTTAAACAATCTATCTGGCAACATTCCCAGCAGTGAGAGAACTCTGAAACAATCTATAACCTCAGATATAGATTCCTATGAAATTCATAATAAAATTGAATGTAAAACTGAATTGGTTATTCCTCCTGTATACTATATAGAAGTCTTTACTTGTACAATTATCTTATGCTTTTAATGAACTGAAAATGAAAGAAATTGAAATGCAAACCTAGTTTCTAAGTTCTTTATTGACCATTTCTTCTAAAATCAAAGTAAAACATAAAAATTAAGAAACAAACATCTGCCCCCCCCCAATCTTCAGGCCTCCCCATGAAACATGAAAAAATCCTGATATAAAAATTCTGCAGATACATATTTTTTGTCAAAAAAATTCCCTCTTCAGCTCAATATTTAAACACAAATATTCTTTTCTCAAAACTATCTAATATATGGTTTATGCTCATTTTAAACAATTTAGTTTTCTTTAGAAGGCAACATGATTGTATCCTGCAGGATTTTTTCTTTATCAAATAACATAACAAAAGCTCTGCACTTCTCTTTCTTTTGATTCATTCATATTCTATTCTTTCTGCAGTTGCTCAAAAGCACAACTCCTTCAGCTCCACCTGCTGTCTCAATTCAAATCTTAAACTCCAAGCTTACAGATTTCCAGTGTTTCTTTCCTTGTTTATTCTTGAAAAATCGTGTATTAAGAACTGTTACAGTCTCAGTTTCCAGGATTACAAAGTCTTGCTGCTTTCAACTGCTAGGTTCTGTACATGCACAATTTCTTTAATAACAGAGGTTGCCTAAACATACTGAACTTGCCTGCATGAACGGCTTTCCATTCAATTGTATAACTATGAAAGTGAAACCATAAAAAGCAATATAAGCTTTCCATCCATTTATTTTTTTTCTCTTTCAGAGTAACATATGAGCCCAGAAAATTATAGTATACAATTTTCCTTTTAGAGAATGACTCCTGTAATAGAGTGCCATCTATTCATTGATCTTGAGAGTCAGCAATTTATGTGCTTCTAGAACAGGCTGTAAAACTACCTCAACACACAAAAAGGTCATCTTAAAAAAATATCCAAGCCAATTAGGTATTAACAAATCCATAATCTATCTTTATATCTTAGTTCACTATTTTTGTTTCAGATATTCGTATGTGGTTGTTCTCTTGCTGTCTAAATTAAAGATTTACAGGTAAGGGTGTGGTTTAATGATCATGGGTTCTGGCATCAACACTAGAATAAACAGAACCAGCCTCCACAATGCCCTTCAGATGTATTGATACAAATACTTGTGGGGCCATGTGGCGAAAGGGATGAGGGAACTTACTGATAAAAGTAACCACATTTTTTTGCCACTTCATTTTTTATATGAATCATTTCTCCAATAAGACTTGCCACATGACCCCACAAACAGATGTATGGGCATAACTGATAAAGTCAAGAAAAAAACAAGCAGAACTATATAAATGGGAGGGTTGTTACAGAAAGAGATATTTATTGAACTGTGGTGTAAGACTCCAGTATTTGTGCAAGTAAACAGTAGAACAGTATCAAAAAACTGATAGAACCTTTTTCATCACTTACCAACTTGAACACTAAAAATTACTAATTACTCTTCTCTATCACTAATCTGTATAATGTTGCTATTAAGAAACGCCACTTAGAGAAGCAAGAGTAAGTTCAAGCTAAATGTAACATACAAGCACTAAAATTATTACAAAACTAAATTAAATCATATGATCCTCTTAAATAGCCATGGTCAGCTCATTTATAGAATCATAGAATAGAATCACAGAATCATTTAGTTTGAAAAAGACCCTCGAGATCATCGAGTTCTACGGTTAACCTAACACTGCCAAGTCCACCTCTAAACCATGTCCCTAAGCACCACGTCTACATATCTTTTAAATACGTCCAGGGATGGTGACTCTACCACTTCCCTGGGCAGCCTGTTCCAGTGCTTGACAACCCCTTCAGTGAAGAAAGTTCTCCTAATATCCAATGCAAACCTTTCCTTGCGCAATTTGAGGCCATTTCCTCTTGTCCTATTGCTTGTTACTTGGGAAAAGAGACCAACACCCACCTCTCTACAACCCCTTTTCAGGTAGCTGTATGTCCTGATTTCAGCTGGGATAGAGTTAATTGTCTTCCTAGTAGCTGGTACAGCGCTGTGTTTTCAGTTCAGTATGAGAAGAATG
>JAVKLA010000040.1:3434580-3464416 GCA_034782735.1 Sagittarius serpentarius
AAACTGTTCTTATCTCAACCCACGAGCTTTACTTTATTTTTTCCGATTCTCTCCCCCATCCCACTGGGTGGGGGGGAAGTGAGTGAGCAGCTGCGTGGTGCTGAATTGCTGGCTGGGGTTAAACCATGACACTGTAAGAGAGCAATAAGGTCTCCCCTCAGCCTCCTTTTCTCCAGACCAAACAATCCCTGTTCCCTCAGCTGCTCCTTCTAAGACTTGTGCTCTGGACCCTTCACCAGCTTCACTGCCCATCTTTGGATACGCTCCAGCACCTCAGTGTCTTTCTTGTAGTGAGGGGCCCAAAACTGAACACAGTACTCGAGGTGCGGCCTCATCAGTGCTGAGTACAGGAGGACGATCACTTCCCTAGTCCTGCTGGCCACATGATTCCTTACACAAGCCAGGATGCCATTGGCCTTCTTGGCCACCTGGGCACACTGATGGCTCATATTCAGACGGCTGTCGACCAACACCCCCAGGTCCTTTTCTGCTGGGCAGCTTTCCAGCCACTCTTCCCCCAGCCTGTAATGTTGCATGGGGTTCTTGTGACCCAAGTGCAGGACCTGGCACTTGGCCTTATTGAATCTCATACAATTGCATACATTATCATTAATCTACGTCGGGTTCTTCAAAACTCTTGAGAATCTAAGCATCAGATTTTTTAAATTTATGCATTGAAAAAGGAGCAGAAATCACTGACATAGGTTTTGCACATTACTGGAATTTTGTGGTCCACAGAAGACATTACTGAATCCACCTCCACCTGCAGCACAGGAGATATGCCACAGTGGTTTTCTACAGAAGTGATAAATCTGAACTCCTGTATGATTTCCATTTTATATCACTAGTACGTGATTCCACTAAATACTGATCTCATAATAATACTTATTACATAACAGTATCATCTATGGCATTTAAGTAAGAAAATATTTTATTCTAATTAAAATAAAACCACCTCTTTTTCATCCAGTAAACTAAGCATATATGTAGTCCTAATGGAATCCTAATCAATATATAAGTCTTAGCCTAAGTATGCTTAAACAAACATGCTTAACTTTATACAGATTAGAATTCAACTGCACACAAAGGAATTGTATTATTCAAAAATAACTTTTGGAGCATCAGCCCCCAAATTTGTCATTTCCCTTAAACAATAAAAGAACTTTCTGTTTCAGTATTCAGATTGGAGACCAACTATTTCCTGAAACCTAGTTTGATAAAAAGTCATTTGGTAAATCTGTCTAAAATAAAAACTTAGAATAAAAAAATGAGAAGGAAATAAAAAAATGTGTTTGCATCATCCAGCTTCTACAACTATCCTGAAACCAATCCACTACTGTCTCATTTTATGTACTATGTATCTCCTTTACTGTCTTTCAATAGGATCTTACCTCACAATTTTACCTGATAGGAACACAGGAGTGACACTTACATGTTGATCAGCTGTTCCCAAGATTCACTAATACTCAATAATATTAGTGTGTTACCAAGATTCATTAACAGTACAAAAGCAAAAAGCTAAACAACATGACGAAAACAAAAAAATTGACTTTTCAGAACTGAATTGGGAGGTGACCAAGAGATCACTGGAAAAGATCTTTGAACAATGTAAGGAACAGAAAGGGAGAGTATATCCAAGAAAGCACAGATGTCCATTTTGGGCTATATTTATACTGCTTTTTAGCATGACTGAGTGCTCATGAGTCCAAACTCTCCCATCTATGTTATCAAAATACAAGACTGCACATATTTGCAGCACTGAGACAACTCACTTGAGAGGAGATGACATTAGCAGCTTCTAGTGCAACCTAAGCATACTCCATTCTGGAGAACGGACAAGACAAACATGCCGTGACCAGTTAACATAAGACTATATATTCCATTTGGCCTGCAACACTTTTCACATAGACTGTGTCATGCATACAAATATACTAGGGAGTCCTTTTTAGAAAGTTTTGATAAGATGTGCCAGAAAGGCAGCTGGAAGTTGTAAGCAGCCCTGAGCTCAGACTGCCTTTCTGTATTCTGGATGTCAGGGTGCCCTGTTGTTGGCATCTTGTTCAGCACCAGATGCTGACCTACTGGTGCCCTGATATGAAGGTACAGAGCCGGGTCAGGGAAAACACTGGAGATTTGGTGGGGACTGGCCTCCTAGGCGCTGTAGAGAGTGCTTTTAGTTAGATCTAAGTGTAACAGTACCAGGAATGAAACTTCAGATGGGGAAATGACATATTTTCACGACTACTATTCCTGCAGTACCCTTTTCATTTGAAACACTTAACACCTGAACGTGCAGTTAGCTAGTTGAATGGTTGTTGAAATATGAGAGCATTTTAGATCAGTTCAAATAATTTTGGGGAAAAGAGTATCACTGAATCAAACTTTCAGAGGAAAAAAGTGTAAGTCCCACAAACATGATTCCCACAATGCTGCTAGTTCCCAGAAATGATGATTTTTATATGCTAATAAATATATCAAATATACATAATCAGTCCAACAACCAGGTTAATCTCTATTTTCATGTTTTCCAGGTTACTTTTCTCAGAAGGCTTAATTTTAAACAGCAGTAAGTTCAGAATCTCTATGAATAGCCACAGAAAAACAGTATTTTATAAAAAATAAAATAGAATTGTTATAACAAATTATTTTGAAAAAGCAAGTGGAGTAGGAATGTGATTCAAATTCTTAGGTCCCACCTTCTCCAGTAAAGAGTTTGTTAATGACATCTAGCGGGTAAAGTTAGTATTACTTTTAATTTATAGATAAATGAAAACATGACCAAAAAAAAAAAGATGCAGCAACAATTTACTAAAAATGCAGTTGCTTGATTGCAGTTGATGATGCTGAGTAATTGCCATTTCTACTGAAAATTTTATGTTAGCATGTAGTGTAGTTGAGGAAACAGTTTCACCTTAACTTAAGAAGTAACGTGTGCACACCATTCCCTACTTCTTGGAAAAGCTCTTGAAAGTACTCTTCTTGCCAGGGCTGTTCTTAGTGACTTTCAAAGAAATACAAGAGCAGTTACTATATTTTAATCATTTTGACAACAAAGTAAAATGCGCAACAACGTGCTCAAGAACTGGATCCTAACAATCAACTTTCAGGACTGTAACTTGTGTGTTTGGTTCCTATCTGGTGCACAGAGAAAGTTACGTTTCTCAGAACTAGATTAAAAACTACCAAAATGTTGAAAGGAACACTTACAAGGCCTAGCCATCAGCAAAAGGAAAAGGTGTGGCTGTGCCATAAACCATAGTTAATTTAGGTTAGCAAAAGCCAGAAAGAAAAGTATCTGTCTACCCAGGGATCTTTTAGCACTTCACAATGAGCAGTCATTGGGTAAAGAGCAACAGTTCCTGGAACTGGGCCCACTTAAGGAGCTAGCAAAACCACTAGATGACAGAATCAGTCCTGGAACAAATGTTTTTAATTAATTTTTGTGCAGCTGCACAGATAAAATGGTCTACAGCCAGGTGGTCGTGGCACTGCCTAGAGACACAGCAGGTGTGACTTGGCACACTTTCAGGAAGAAATAACTAAAGCTGCACCTTTCTTACCGGGAGTCCTCCACTTCTATTCTCTTTCCAAGAAGAAGCCATCAGTGACTTATGCACAGAACCTGCTCTTGTTTGAATGCCTTAAGCATGTTTTGAGTACTCCTACTGGAAGAAACATTCAGGGAATTTAACAGAACAGCTAGTTTTTACATGAAGGCAAAAATAGATAGGAGAAGATAGATAAGAGGAAGCTGAGCATTTTCAGATTCCTAATTCAGCAGTTAAGACTCACTTTAGATGTCTAAATTATTTTTAGATCTGGTCCTAGTTCATTGAGAAAATGTGTACCCACAGCTGCAATGTATCAGAGATTACTATTTTCACAGTTTAATAAAACATTTCTGTGGTTTTTATTTTAACCGATCATAGACAAAATTTTGTTTATGACCTCGTTAAGACTGTTTTCTTAAAATACATATTTAAGTAAAAAAAAAAATCAGTCACAAGTGCTCCTTGGGGAAGAAGACTGCTCAAACAAGAAGAAAGATGAATCATAATTTCTATGCTAAATATACTTTATAGTATATTGGTCAAGCTTGTATCGACATACCATGAGAAAGACAGTCACGGACACACGTGTATTTATTCTGAGATCTTGCACGTGTGTTCTTCATACTCTTTTCAATATCACTTGCAGTACTAGAGTAGAAACATAACTTCCAGAACTACATTAAGCCATATAATTTATCCTGTAACTTCCTGTGAGTACGCAACACATGATTTCTCTCAATAAACCTTTCTTTTGTTAAGATTTTCGTACATCGACAGATTTGTATTACAGAAGTCAAGACTAAAAATGCCCAACTGTTACGTGAAGCCAAAAATAGCTATATTTTTGAGAATACGTGTTTATTATTAGGCCATGCAGTAGTTTCACATCTACTGAAACCACTGAGTAAAGAAACGGAGTGCACCACTAATAAAAACCAATAATTGAACAATAACAAGCTCAGTAAGTCACTTATTTCATACATCTTGTCAACATATGAAATACAATGCATCCTTCTGCTCATTGCAGTCTGCAGCAGGAAAGGTAGGGGTTTGATTATTTTCTTTTGAAATAAATACCCCCAGGTAAGAAAATTACTTTAAGAATCTGTAGGTATTTACCAAACTTACAGTAATCCACTTCAATTAGTGCAGACCAGTCAGTTCGCAGACTTCTTAATAGTGAGACATCTATATAAGATGGATCTTCAGAACATAAATGAAAAAATATGTATCTGAGGGTTTATAACCAAAAAACGTCACTACGGCAACCTTAAAGCCCTCTCTGCTTAAATAGCCTTTGTTATGTTCATCATATGCTTCAAAAACCTACAGAAAGAATGTATTTTGCATTACAAAACAATAAACCTGACCTAAGATTTTTTATTTTGAATAACTGTTATGGGAGGAATAAAATAGGCACTTGCTGAATAACCAATACTATTTAAAAAGAACTATTGAAGATTAGTCACACCTGTGTCAGAACTCTGTTCTAGTCTGTTACAGTAGCTGCAAATGGACTGAATCCATTTAATTTTAAATTGTTGTTAAGTTAAAGTTGTCCTGCTTCTACATTTTATGTGCTTATTATGAAAAGACTTTTTGCCAACTTAGAATATATGATACAGAATTCTAGAAACCAAAGTACACTAAATTTATTTCTGCAGAGTCTTGAATATTTTCTTGAAAAGTGCCAGGCATCTTTAATTATCAGTTAAGTCACTATATAGAGAGGAACTATGAGGAGGGACTGCAATGCAAGCATAGTCATAAGCCATCAAATTTTCTGAAGTACTTTTAGAAAAAAAGTACTGCTTCCAGAGTCTATACTTAGACAAGAGATTATGCACATAACATACAAAACCATGCAACTTTCCTAAGAGCTTTTCCTACAGAAGACCTTCAGCAAGGATTGATAATAAAACATTTAATCTCAGAGTACTGATGAGTATATGCAGAGATTGTTTCAAGAAGCATTACAGGCAACTCTGCAGAAAAGTACTAATAAAATTACACAAACAGGCTGAAATTTCATTAATGTTTTTCTAGGTGCAGCCTGCCTATTTTCTTGCATGCTGATATAAGACCCTTACATTATTTGTTAACTGCAGTCACAAGCTCGTAATATATTAATGAGAACCAAACGCTAAGACAGTTCATTTTGGTAGACAGAACAAGCTTTGATGTAGTCCATGCTCTTCCTTTGGTTAATTTTACACCTGTTTTCCTTCCACCCCCTTCTTGAAGCCGTCACACAGTTATCTCATTAAGGGGGCACTTCAGACACAGTAATTAACACCGAGCTGAATGAACAATTATGCAAATACTGCACCTGCCCTAGACTTAATATTAAGGTCAAATAAAGACTTACAAGGTTAATTCAGCTCACTAAGACGTGACGGTTTTGCCCGTTTAGCAGCTTTGAGAGAAATGCCAAAGCTGCCTGAGCGCCTCTCGACGCCCGCGCGGCCCTGGCAGGTCGGAGAAGCCCTTCGGGAAGCAACCGGGCGCCGATGGGACGGACCCGTCGCCCCTCGGGCTCCTCAGCCACACCGCGGCGGAAGGGGAAGGGGCAGCTCCCTTCAGGCGGCGGCGGGCGCTACGGCCCCCCACAGGCGCGCGCCATGCGCGCCGCAGCATGGCCCCACGCCGCCTAGCAACCCACGCGCAGCCACCAATTCCCGTGGGGCAAGCGCAGCGCCGGCGTCGATTGGCTAAAATCAGACGCGCGCCATTGGCTGGGGAAGGGAAGGGCGGGGCTGCGCGGGGCGAAGGCGGGCTCGGCCTGCTCCTCTTTATCTCGGGCTCGGGGCGCGCTGCCCGCGCGTGGGGCCTAGAGGTAAGCGGCTGCCGGCTGGCCCGCGGCGGGCAGGGGCGGGCGCTGGTGGCTGGGCTGGGCTGGGCTGGGCTGAGCTGAGCGGGCGGGCTCGCGAGGTGCTGGCGGCGGGGCGGGAGCCCTTGGCGCTGCGGCCCGCGTGCTGGTTGGCGCCCCCCTCAGCTGGTGGCGGCCGCCGCGGGCCCCGCCGCGGTACCTCCCCCCGGTACCTCCCCCCTGGCCGCAGGCTCTGCCTTCCTCACGGGGCGGTGTCGAAGCCGCGGGAGCAGCGGTCGCGGACCTCGGCGGTCGGAGCGGCGGCGGCCGGGCTTCCCGCCGCCCTCGGCTTAGGGGAGAGGCGCGGCTGAGGGCCTCGGCGCGGGGAGGCTGTGGTGGTTCCAGGCTGTGGTCCCGCAGAGGCAGCCGGAGAGAGCGGCCATGGCTTGGCTCCGTGCTCCGGCGTCTCCTCAGCAGAGCGCGCTGGACCCGTAAGCGTTAGGATCGGTGTGAGAAATATCTGTGTGATGCAGGTTACTCTTTTGACTTTTGAAATGCTTTCCTGTACGTGCCCCTGTCCTAGCCTGTTTTCCGTGTGCGGATTTCCACGTTAGCTGCTTCCCACTTGATGGTTGCTCCCGTTGCACGTGTTTCTTTGTTTCCTGGGCACAGAAACAAATAAGCCTTGTACGCTATGAAACTTTCCCGAGTCAGAAGTTGCACGGAGATTTTGCTAAACAGAAAAAGCAAAGTCCCCTAGTAATAAGCAAATGGAAACTACGAAGGGAAACCGACTTTAGCATAGCAAAAATGCACAATTTTTGTTTGGTGTTTTGTTTTTTTAATCACTAGGAACATGCTTCAGGAAGGCGCACACGGAAAATGGACAGTATCTAGCAGTGATGAAAGTACCGAGGAAAATGCTGACAGTGAAAAACCATCTACATCTTCGCTACTGGATGCTGCACGTGGAAGAAAAAGTGGGCCACAATATCCATGCTCTGAAGCTAGGAAAGCTGCTCACAAGAGAAAAGCTTCTCCCCTGAAGCTCAGTGATAAAAGTTCTTCTACAGAAATACCTCCAGCAGGAAAACAGAGAACTAGCCAAGAAGGCTTAGGCTGGTGTCTTTCTAGTAGCGATGAAGAGCCTGAAGATCAGGAAAAGCTTTCTCACGAAGAAACACTAAAAGAAGAAAAATGTGATGCACCCAAAGAACATCCTCTGAATCTTTGCAAAGATGACGAACTCTCAGAGAATCAGAAAGCAGAGGAGTATAATGAAACACCCAGTGAAGCCCAGGATACCTGGGATTTGTTGAATGGAGGGAACCCTTTCAGGTTTTTTCTCACTAAAGTCAGAGGAATTGAACAGAGCTATAATTCTGGAGCCCTGCACATAAAAGGTGAACAAATGGCTTCTACAGAATTGGGCTTTTGGGAGACTTGTTTGCAAGAGAATGCTTGGTTTTGGTTTGTGGGGTATTTTAAAATCCATATATTCCTTGGTGTCATTTTGGCTTCATATTCTAAATGCGCAAGTTGTAGGAATTGGTTCTGTTACCTTCACCTTTCCCTTTTGGAAGTATAGTGTATAAAACATTAATTTGCTGATATTGATTCTGTTGTAACTTCCGAGTTATGCTGCACAAATCTAAGGTGCGTTTAGCCAAAGCAAGTCACATGGTGCTTCTTATTGCCACTTTGCCTGTGAGTTAATCTGGGGAAAACTGCTTGCCTTCCTGGCTCCTAAAGGGATGCTTTTCTTGAGTGCCTAACCATCCTCCCTGAGTAGCTGTTTGCACTTGTCTTCATGTTGTGGAGTGGTTTGGACCGAGTAATTCGCTATCACTTGATGCAGTACAAGATAGTACTTCTGAAGTTCTTGGCTGGGATTCATGGGCCCATTTCAATTCGATTAGAAGTGAGTGTAAGTCAAGGTAAAGCGTTCAGTGTACAATACTGATGCTTCAGGAATGCTGTGTGGTTGTAGTTTGATGTAAGGGCAAACAGCTCTGTGTGCCTGTAAACGTTCCTTCATTCAGAAATGAGATCTCGTACATCACAAGACAGGCTCAGAAACAAGCATTAATAAGATATTCATGTACAGACATACAGTAAAATGACACAGAAAATTTTTGTAGTTCTTTGAAGGAGAACAAATGACTGAAGATATATACAGTTAGGTTGTAACTTTTACTCAGCTTCATGTGTTCCATATAAGCATTGATCATTGATGGCAGCCTGGTGTCAGAGACCTCAGTTGCTTCCCTGCTGTATGTCTTTATCTGCTTTGTGAATTCATTGTGGCTTTTGGCCTGCCCTCTCTTAGGACTAGTTGTCCTGCGAGGTGATTAGCTGAGCTGCTGGAGGGGCTGAGTTTTTTGTTGAACCTGCAAAACCAGACTTCTGTAGAGATAGGGCATGAATCTAGTCTATCCTAGAAAGCATTTGTAGGATATGTTTTCATGTTACTGCTGTGCTTCAGTTATTGAGGTTATAAATCCACAGTCAGATTAGTTCTCTGTGTTACCATAAATGAATGAACTAAGGGTACACATATCCTACAGTCAGTCTGCAGCAGGTAAGTCTTTAAGGATTAGCTATGCCCTTGTTGCTTTTACCCTGCTACAGTTCTTCAAGCCCCTCTCTACAGGGTAGAGAGTAGTTTGTCCCTTTCTCTATATCATCTTGGTCTTTCTCCTAATGAGTTTTTAAAACTTGTTTTCTACTTTGAGAGGATTCATGCTTTTTATAAACATAAGACCACAAGGGTTTCACAGGAGAACCGGTGATGTGAATGTTCAGAACAGTGAACTTAACTGTGAATGTCTCTGTTACACTGAGTCTGTGAACAATCTGGCACTTGTGGTAGTTATCAAACTGTTCAAGATGTGAAATGTTTACTTGAACCTTTTTTTTACTCAATTATGCTTTAATGTTTTTAATAGATATTTTGTCTCCTCTTTTTGGGACGCTCATATCTTCTGCCCAGGTGAGTTTCCTGTTTGCCAAATTGATTTCACTTGCTTATTTTACTTTATTAACCTTAAATTTGATAATCCATGTTTGTGCAATAATCCATGTTTGTGCTGTGTAGCTGATATTAGCAGGGAACTTTCAGAGTTTCCTCTGTAACTTAATGTTTTCAACGGTACAAAAATTTATTGAAATATAAAAATCATCCCATGTTCTGCTTAGAATTCAGGTAACAATAAGACTGCTTTGTCTCTCCTGGTTTGGGGGAATGTGCAACTGAAAAATGTGCATTTATGTGGATGTAAATGATTTTTCTGAAAGCAAAAGCCTTGCAATCTAGGAATGGTATTTTTGTTACTGCATAGAAGCTTTTGCTACCATTCATGGTATAGGCACATGGCAGAGCGTTGGTTCTTGAACTAGAGCTTTTACATTGTGTGTATGTGATTCTTTTTTTTTCTGTATGTTAAATTTTATGAAGACTAATACATGCTTTTGAATAACTTAAATTCATTCCGGAATTGTTGAGACATGAAAGAAAGCATGTGAAATTCAAAAATATACCTGTTCTTAAAACATGCTATGTATGACATAAGTGGTATTGAGTGATGACTTTGTGTAGCAAGCTTTTTTGCTGTAGTTTATTGTTCTGACAAACTCTGATTTTTCTTTTTAATGAGTCTGTTTTCTCTTTCTTATGTACAAGTTTAACTACTGTATAGATGTGGGATGGCTTGTAAGACAGTATCCGCAGGAATTCAGGTATGTTTATTTTACAAAGTTGAAATGATACAGTTTCCAAATCCTCCTGTTCATGCAGGTTCCTGTTAAAAGTGAATAGTAAACACTTGTTCACAGTTCCAAATTATTGTTACCAATTGTGCCTGTGTAGAATTTGGTTTTCCTTGTATGCTTATTCCAGAGTTGTAGTTCTGTATTGATTTCTTGCCTTTTCTGAAGACTATTAAATGGTTAGAGTTCAGTATGGCTGGTTTCTGATTTTTATTAACACTTAGGTCCCATTGTGGGCCACAATGACAATGCAGTAGATGACCTATAAAGATGGAACAAGAAGCTTTTTGCCATACAGTTTGCTGAGCCAAGAGCAAGGTAATGCAAGAGAAAGGAGGGAATGTAGGAAGGGCCCAAGAAAACTGCGAAAATTATCAGGAAGGTATGTCATGGATATGATATGGTTGGAGTTGCTAGATATTGGCATGGAAGCAGTTCTTAAGTTTGCTTGAAATTCCTTTCCGATAATTGCAACCTACTGCAGATCAAGTGAGTGTATGACGTAAGGTTCTCTCCTCTCTTTGCATTCTGCTGGAAATGCAGTAGAACAGAGTATTAGGAAGTAAACATAGAACTACTGCCAGAATAGACATAGCCCTCTACTTTTCCCTTTCATTCTTCCCATCTTCTCTGTAAGGTAATAATGATTAAATTATCTTAGATACATACTGTGTATATCAATACTTCTGAGAGCTTTTTATTTGTTTGTTTCCAGCTATAAAGACAAGAGTTCTTTACAAGATCTTGTAATATTACTTTCTATTTTGGTGTCTGATTTACTCCACGCTTCCTGTTTCCTTTTTTTTTTTTAATTAAAGTTTTCTAGTGTCTTTCTCTGAGAGGTCCTATTCTACATACTACTTCTTGGAGTTAGTTAATAAGGCATCTAGATTTCAGTGCCATCTTCCTGCTGGGCTATCAGATTTAGGGGCCAGAAGTCATAGCTATGTGAAGGAGTAGTTTAGACTGATTACTAGTCACTACTAAGTCACTACTAAGTGAATACTCGATGTTTTAATAGTAATCTCCTTTTATTTAAGGAAGAAGCCATTGTTGATAGTTCATGGCGAAAAGAGAGAATCCAAAGCTGAACTGCTTGCACAAGCACGCCCTTATGAGAACATTAGCTTTTGTCAGGTAATTAACATTTGTATCATCCTTTGGTTGAAATTAAGCTATCTGTTGCACTCAAAATCTTGTTAGGGGTGAAGAGAGACACACCTTACATGGGAATTCAGGATTTTATTGTTATGCTTCAAGGAATATACTTACCAGGAACATAGGAACATGGTAACTATGTTCCTGGTCTTCTGTGGTTATGGTAGCCTGCCACCCACAAAAAGTTTGCACAGAATGGCTACCCACAAAAATGTCACAGCGCTCACAGAAGAGCTGCACACTTTCTCCACTAACACGTTACACTCAAATTCTTGTAATGGCTGAAAACGAAGCACTTTTTGTGTAAAGTGCAGAACCTAGTCCTATTGTCACTGTAATCTTAAGTCTCGTCACAGAATTATTATTTGTCCAAATATTTTAAGCAAGAAAAGGCTGTTACAAATAGTCTCCGTAATACTGTTAAAAGTGCTATGAGCACACTTCCTAGCACATGCCATTTTCTCTCTGATGTTATGCTCATTCTTTTGCTGTCCTTGAGTCCTAAAGTTACCAGCTTCAGCCTGGGGGAGGAACATGGTTATGGCAACTTGCCAGCGTTTCAGGATTTTGCTGGGTGGAGTATATTGTTGATCATGGGGATATCTTATTCTTTGTTAGGCAAAGGACGGGCTTGGAATTTTCTTACTTTTCAGGCAGTTTGGTAACCCTGAGCTTCCTAGAGATTACTGTATTGATGACAAACATAATGAGCTCTCTAGGCCAGGATTTCTGGGCTGCTGTGTGCTATACTAATCGGGTGTTTGCACTAAGTTGTGGAGTTGTAACAATTTTAGATTAAGATTTCAAATATGCTAACAATAAATTCATGGTTCTGCATATGTTTCCTTTTCACACACAACAAGAATTTAAATGTGTGTTCCATATGATAAACTTGTCAGTGTAGTTAATAGCAAGTTGCAGGGGAAAATGGTGTTTGTGATGATTTTCCTATTTGAGTGTACGACTTCAGATTCTTCTGGTAATCTACATGCATTCCATTATGGTAATAGCCCAAAATGAAAGGTAAGTATTTTAATCTTCTCCTCCAAGCCTATATTAACTAGGCACAGTGTTGGAGCCATTGCTGGCTAAAGTATCTTCTTAACACCCGTAACTCATGTTTCATTCTCTCTCTAGAAATTGTGCTGTAAATACTCTTTAGTAAGAGCAAAGCACTGATAAAAAAGCATTTCTGCCTGGCTTCTGTCTTTTTCTTTGCAATGTTAGCCATTAAGGTGCTTTTAACAGTCATCACATGCTTCAGAATCACAGAATGGTTGAGGATGGAAGGGACCTCTAGAGGTCATCTGGTCCAACTCTCCTGCTCAAGCAGAATGACTTAGAGCCAGTTGACCAGGACAATGTCCAGATGGGTTTTAAATATGCACAAGGAAGGAGATTGCATAACATCTGTGGGCAACTCATGCCAGTGCTCAGTCACCCTCACAGTAAAAAAGTGTTTCTTGATGTTCAGAGGGAACCTCCTGTGTTTCAGTTTGTGCCCATTGCTGCTGGTCCTGTCACTGGGCACCACTGAAAAGAGCTTGGCTCCATCCTCTTTGTACCCTTTCTTCAGGTATGTATACACACTGATCAGATCCCCTCTGAGCCTTCTGTTCTCCAGGTTGAATAGTCCCAGCTCTCTCAGCCTTTCCTCGTAGGAGACACGCTCCAGTCCCTTAATCATCTTAGTGGTCCTTTGTTGGACACTCTGCAGTATGTCCATGTCTCTCCCGTGCTGGGGAACCCAGAAATGGACCTGGTGCTGCAGGTGTGGCCTCACCAATGCTGAGCAGAGGGGCAGGATCACCTTCCTTGAACTACTGGCAACACTCCTAATTGCGGCCCAGGACACTGTTAGTCATCTTTGCTGCAAGGGCACACTGCTGGCTCCTGTTCAACTT
This sequence comes from Sagittarius serpentarius, assembly GCA_034782735.1. NCBI lineage: Eukaryota > Metazoa > Chordata > Aves > Accipitriformes > Sagittariidae > Sagittarius > Sagittarius serpentarius. The sequence continues at coordinate 3,447,771 of JAVKLA010000040.1, forward strand.
GATGTCCAGCAGGAACCTCCGGTCCTTTTCTGCAAAGCTGATTGTTTCTGAAAATTCTGCTGGAGCAGTTCCAGCAATTCTGCTGGAGCAGTTCCAGCAGAGTTGTGTTGCCATTTAAAGTGTGACTTCTGGAAATTAGGGAGTACATTTAAAGGTGTTGAGGGGAAAAATAAAGTATTTTGTGTTCTGTCCACTAGAGAGCAGTGAAATGAAACAAAATGAAGAAGCACCTCTCTTCCTTTAACAGTCTTGCATATAGGAATGCACAGTAGGAATTTTTAATGATCAACTTTTTAATTTTATAGGCTAAACTGGATATTGCATTTGGAACTCACCATACGTAAGTAACAGCTATGAAGCAGAAAGCTCCACTTCTAAAGATCACCACAGAGTTAGTACATGCAGTTACCATGACTGGAGTACTAACTAGTGTCTAGTGTCTTAAAGTATTTATAGGATAGGAAGATACATTATTACTATTTGTGAAAATGTGATTTTGAAGGCCTAATGTATATTGATGAAATTTAAAAGTAGTATGTTTCATGTTCTGTGTATATCTGTGTCATTTATCTGCGAGTTATTTTAAAGCCATAAAACTGGATTTCATAGAAATTGCTGAGTCTTAAAAGAAAAATTTCCTTAATTATTTTGTATTTATAGATGATAGGATTGTTCTAGTTTAAGGAAACAAATCAGCTATTAGGTAGATATGAGCTGTGCAGTTTAGATGATTGAAGTTGGTGAACTGCAGCTCCTGGCTCTTAACTCATGCCTTAATACCAAAACTAATGAAGGCCCGATCAATCATTAGCAGGTTGAACACAACACTTATCTCCTGCTCAATTTTTGCAGTTAACGTGGAGGATCTGGAAATAATTACTGAATTTTAGGGTCTATCCAAAGAAGAAATTTTAATTTGGTATTATAGAAGTGTCACAAAGGGAATACTGTGGATCGCAAGCTACAGATAAAAACAGATTTAGTCTTATGTTTCGTAGCAAAGATCTTTGGTGTTTCAGGGCACTGCAGCACTTTATAATCAATTAATCCTTTCATGTAATTCATTTTATAAAACATGACATTACATTAAAACATTGATCTGAAATGCCCATTTAAGGTACATCTGTGTTTCTGGTAGAAAGCATACTGACCTCATTGTCTGTTTTGAGAATAATATGCAAATAAAGGAAAGAAGTCAGCGTTTTAAAAATGGATCTGCCTTCTCTGTCAGATTTAGTGAGGGACAAAGAAGGAATTGAGATTGTTTTTCAAACTGATCATTTTTAAAGCTTTGACTTATTTTCTCTTTAAGCAGCAGCTCTCATTCCCTGTATGCTCAACTTTAAATTTAATCTTCCACCATACTCTGAGATAACTAAGCGATAGTGATATTAAATGCTACAGTTCTTTAACTCTGTATTTTAAAGGATTGTTCTGTGTAGTATATTTCTGAATGCATGTTCCACTGCAGATAGAACGCAACAAGTGGGTAGCAGACCAGTAAACCAGATCTTGGTGGGTAATGAAACAATTTTGTTCCAAGGGAAACTTAACAGATTTCACCCCATCAAATATAAAGACTTAAATTCACATCATTCCTGTTGTATGAGATAAAACTTAAATTACATTACTGATTTTTTTTTTTTTGAGGTAGTGGTGTTTTTGTCAGTTATCACTTTTATATAACTTAATCTTGCACTCTGTTTTGCTGTAAAATACTTATTTTACTGTCAACTCAATTTGTGCTTAGATCAAGGCAAAACACAGATGTGGAAAACTTTTATAGTTAGGGGATCTTACATATTGCATAAACTATGCAGTAAGCACAGGAAAACTTGCAGGTACTTGAATGTTAATTTGCTGAACTGACAAGAAAAGCAGAAATTACTGAATAAATAATTGTCTCAATTTGAGCCTGATATGATTTGCGTGGCATTATCTTGCCACAGGACAGCAATGAAAATAAGCGTGTGTTTTCCTTACAGCTTTCATTCTTGAGCATTGGTTTCTATGGAGACCATATAATTCCTCAGGGTCACATGGATATGCTGTCTTTACACAACTATTGAAAACTTGTGTATGAAAATTTGAGCCCTTGTGTTACAAAAACCACAGACATTTATTTTTAGCTCAGTTACTAGTTTTAAAACTCCATTGTGCTGTAGCTTGAGTTTAGGTTTATGTTAGATAAATAGCTTTTTTGCCATCCCAATTGTTAGTTACCTATGTAACTTCTTGTATTTTAAAAGTTGTCAGTTCAAAAGATAAGAACTAGGTTTTAATAAATTCAGCTATAAGCAAATGCCTTTTAGTGTTCCTTAATTCTTTTTTTAACTATCTGCAAAGGAATAAGTTTCTGAAGAACATAGCAAATATAGAAAGCATTCTGCAAGTATTTACTTTTGCTTTTAGAAATCAGTTGCATGAGATGTTAAGCTGTACTCTGGAATATATTGTATGATGCTGCTGACAAAATATATAGGGATAGTCTAATGACTGCCATGCAAATTTGGCATGCACGTGGATTGAGTCTAAGTGTTTGCCCTATGCAGAGCAAAAATTATTTGAAAATAATTATCTTGGAGCATTTCAATGACTTGTTAATTTATCTCCTACTTTCACTGTACTTGAAATAGACGAAGTATTATATATCTTTTTTTAAAGGAAAATGATGTTGCTGTTATATGAAGAAGGTCTTCGAGTTGTGATACATACGTCCAATCTTATTGCTGAAGATTGGCACCAGAAAACTCAGGGGTAAGCAACAATCTCTACCAGGTGTATGTTTACTTTAATACTTTCTGTACTGCTGGAGAGAGGATACTGGGTCAGGTGATCCAGTGCTACAAGTCTTACACTCCTAAGATAGAGCTATCCTGAAAAAAAAAAATCAAACCTAGAATGGTGCTAGCTGTCCAAGCCTGAACTCTTCTTGCTTTCTACTGTAAACAAATTTGTCCTGAGGTGGCTGTTACCTTAAGTTTGGTCTGACTGATTTAAGATCTTTTATTATGCCATGCTGTCTCTTTATGAAAAAACTACTTAGCTATAAAGGTAGCTTCAAATCTGAAGCAGCTATTTAAAAATTATCTTAATACTGCAAAGATAATGTGAATGTGCAAGTGTTCTGCTTCTGCTGTGACTGTACCTAGAATGTAACCTGATAAATGCTGAGCCCCACTGGCTCCCTGTTATAGTAGATGACCCAGTATGCACCCGCTATCCTTTCCGTGGAAGGAATTTTCTTACTCATTTTTTTGGTAGAAGTTTTTAAACTTAATGGCCAACTTGGGACATAGTTTTGTTTAGAGCACAAAGAGTAGGGCTAAGTGACATGTTAATATAAGGCCCCTCAACCTCTTGTTTTCTTGGCTATTTTTATGGCAGCATTTTTTAGTTGTATCTCCACAGTAACTCAGGGTATAAGATTTCATCAAACTAATTAAAAATGTTTTTTCAGAAGTTACTGTCATTTTGACATTCATTTTGCTTCCATTAAATATGGCAAGGTTTTGAGGCTTTTCACTTGTCTGAGGCAAGCTCATAAGGGTTTTTGAGTGGCAAAAGTATAGCCACTAATTATTTTTTTTTCTTTAAATCCTTTTCTTAGGGATGGCTTTAGTATCTTTTGGCAGTTAGCTTTTCAGAAAGCCAAGAAGGCATGAAAATACCTATTTGGAATGCTTAACAAGTTGCCTTACTTGTCAAACATGAAAAACATTTTTCTTTTTAGCTTTTGCACACTGCAGTAATACGCAGTATCACCAATATGATGGTTCAGTGGCTTCTCTGTTTTATAGGCTTCTGAATTACAAAGGATAGTATCAACATGTTGTAAAGTTGATAATGCAGAACCTTTGGTTTCCATGGCTACAATAATATGTGACTGGAAAATGCTAGATGTTTTCCCTGCGTAGTGCCCACCCTGTTTTGTTCTGATGGAAGTTCTTGAGAGGCAAGTTATTGTTGTGGGCTGCTGTTCAAACTATGCAGAACTTTCAGACACTGTAATTGGTGTTTTTCTATATCATTACACAAATCAGTAGCTGAGCAGAATGCATTGTAGTGTTCTATTCAGACAGAAAATCTTGATGAAAGGACTACTGGTTGGTAAGTTTGAGCCTGGCCTGTTTAACAGTGGTGAAAGCTGTAAACATATGCATGGATAAAAGTGTTGAGATTGTTCTTTTCATTTGAAAGTATTAGTTTTATGGTATTGAGTGCAAGACTTGATGATTCTGTAATTGTAAAGTAAAGGCAAGTTGCTTTATAATTAGTATCACAATAAATCTGTCTAGTAGTCATTTAGGACTTTCAGATGTGCTTAAATCACTTACTAAAACCATGTGTTAATGTGTGGTGTCCTTGTTTTTGTGTCTTTGTTTTTAGAATATGGCTAAGCCCTCTATATCCAAGGCTACCTCAGGGAACAACTGGTTCTGATGGTGAATCTGAAACTAATTTTAAATCTGACCTAATAAGTTACTTGTTGGCTTACAATTCTCCTACGCTCAAGGAATGGATAGATCTGATTCAAGAACATGATTTTTCAGAGACAAGGTATATGTTCTCTTGTGTTTATAGTAACTTGCATACTTTTTTCTGCAAAAAGTAAACATTTATGTTAGGATCTATTAGACCATGGGTTTGTTTTGTAAGTTGTTGTGGTTTAACCCCAGCCAGCAGCTAAGCACCAAGCAGCTGCTCACTCACTTCCCCCCCCCACCCAGGGGGACGGGGGAGAGAATCAGGGAAAAAAAAGGTAAAGCTTATGGGTTGAGATAACAGTTTAATAGAACAGAAAGGAAGAAACTAACAATGGCACCAATAACAATAGTGTAATCCAATCCTTTTATTATTGTCACAAAACAAGTGATGCACAATGCAATTGCTCACCATTGGCTGACTGATGCCCGAGCAGCGATCCCCCTGCAGGCCAACTCCCCCCTGTTTATATACTGGGCATGATGTCCCATGGTATGGAATACCCCTTTGGCCAGTTTGGGTCAGCTGTCCTGGCTGTGTCCCCTCCCAACTTCCTTGTGCCCCTCCAGCCCCTCTTGCTGGCTGGGCAGGAGAAGCTGAAAAGTCCTTCACTTAGTCTAAACACTACTTACACCCTGATGTTTTCAGTTGTTGCTATCAACATTCTTCTCATACTGAACTGAAAACACAGCCCTATACCAGCTACTAGGAAGAGAATTAACTCTATCCCAGCCAAAACCAGGACATAAGCTTATGTTGTTTCAGACTTAAGTGTTCAAATATGAGTCTTAAGTTCAGGCAGTTTTTTTAAATCTCTTATGGAGGTTATGTTGAATTGACCAACTTCTAGCTTTATAAACATACATTTTAAAGGAATGAAAAAAGGTGCATCAGCAGTAACTTGATAGAAGGTAGCTGTAAGTATTAGGGACTCAGTTTCATTTAAGTTAGTCTGGCTTAAATACTTGCTCCAATAAAATTACCATTTGAAAAAGCTGTGTTGTACTGGGTTTGTCATGTAAGGGGGATCATCTAAGCAAAGGTTATTGTAATGGGAAATTTATTAAGAATAGGCTTTTCTGCTTATAAGGCCAAGTTCAATCTATATACATATGTATAGAATTTTGCCTGTTACAGGCATGGATTGTGTCTTTGTCTTGAAACAGTCTTCTCTAATATCACATTGCTGATATTACTTAAAATAATTCAGGATGCTTAATTTACTTGCAAAAGATACATCCCACATTTCCATTGAAGTACTTCAGAAAGTGTAAATCTCCCTGGCTGCTTAATAGCAGTTTTATAAGCTGGCAAAAATTTTTTTAAAAGAAAAGCTGAAAACGGTCATAAACTGTGGTGGAAACAGACTGAAACATTGTCTAGCTTAATACATAAAACAAAAAATGTGCTTTTTTCTTTACATGGAGTCTTATAAGATTGGAGGCAGTAAAAAAAAAAAAAGTATGTACCTTATAGTCAAGTGAGCTAACAGCCTGAGCTGCTGTTCTTAGTCACTTGGTCATCTGCGTGAGCTTGGAAAGGTTGGTTGAGCCCTAGATGATGTGAGTTTATGCATGGGTTAGGAAAGAGTCATTTGTTAGGATAAGGATCAGTTCCTTGCCATATAAAAAATGTAGGGGACTTTAATTCATGGATAAAGCTAGGCATGAGATGGAGTAAGGAACAACTTCTTAAAGCATCTGTTTGTTGCGACTCTGGGCTGGTCTCTTCGCTTTTTTCAGGGCAAAGTCAAACAGGTTACTAAACCATTATTAGGAAGACAGTTGGAAAAGCTGTACTTTACATCTGAACTCTTAGGTGCCCAAATGAAATCTCATACCTGAATCTGCTGATTGGGATGTAGCAGCAGATTGGCTTTACTCAAAATTACCTGCCCAGTTATGTGCCAAATGAACTATTTGCATTTGTTGCTAACATCATCTGCTTTCTGCATTTTTGTACACAGAAATAGATGCAGTTCTTGTATATGCTGTAGAACAACATGGTGTTAATACTAAGATGCTAATAATAAATTATATAGCTGAAAATCCACTTTTCTTTGTATTATAAATCTTAAGTATGAAAGGTTAAATATTTCTGGTTGCACTTCTATGTTCAACCTTGCTGACAGGTTTTACTTAAATACCTTGGTACTTTACAAACCAAAACACTCCATAGCTGCAAATAATTTGCTGTTGTTTTTTTTGTTTCTGTAGAGTGTATCTGCTTGGTTCTACCCCTGGACGATATCAAGGTAGTGATAAAGAAAAGTGGGGTCATCTTAGGCTCAGAAAGGTACTAAAACTGTAACCTTTTTTGTTAATATCCTTTTAACTGTTATAATTTTGGAGAGCATTCTTTAGTTCCTTTCAGTTTTTCCAGCTACAATCTGCAATCTTTTAATACATTGTTACAGTTTAAATTAGCAATAACATAAGCTTGCAACTTATGACAGTGTAGACTTTGCACATAATATTCCTGGGCTTTATTACCATGGTCAGCTTGTGGTCTGAATTGTCATGTGCTTACAGGTATCTGAGGAGTCACCATCACTCAAATGACTTCCTGTCTGCTGTTGGTGTTTCTAACAAGTGTGACACTACCAAAATCCAGTCTTATGTGATGACCAGGAACCAAATAAAGTCTTTTTTCGAAGGCACTCACTGAGGAAAGATGTGTTGATAGAGACTTGCCTGCACATAGGGAACAGGCTTGCTTACTTAAATGTTAAGGACTATTACACCTTTTTTCCCCTAATGACCTGGCAAAAACACATCAAATTCAAAATGAATTTGAACATAGCTGATATCATCAATTCAGTCAGGTTTTTAGTTCTGCTACGTTTCTAAGATCTTGATTTTTTTATTATTAATTTTTTAATCAACTGAATAATTAGGAACATGGAATATTTTTTTTATACCCACTCACCCCTCCCCCATTTAGATAAATCATAACGGTAAATCTTCATACAAGATTCCATATCTCAAGCTTGTAGGGCTCCTTCTTTTTCAGTATTTATTTAGAATGATAGGGTATTTTGTGTCATCTGTTAAGTGCCTCTCATAACTGGGGAATTTTCAACCTACGCCTCCTGCTGAAGTGGCATTATTTAAAATTCCGTTGTTAATTTTACATGGAATTCTAATGCTGGTCATGGCAAACTTCAGTGATATACAAAATGTCTATTTATGGCATTGCTTTTCAACACAAGGTTTCTCTTTTAGACCTCCCCTTGCTCATAAAGAGCTTGCACTTTCTAATGTATGTTGTCTGTGTGGTTTTTTGCCTAGTAAGACACTGAATGAAAACAACATAGAATGGAAAAAGCCTATAAAGGATGAAGATGGTCTTGTGGCAAATTTCTGTGATTAAAAAGATTAATTTTTTTAGTGACAATGCAGATAGACCTCGTGACACTACACTGATGACTGAAGCCATGTAGTTATGTGTCCTCTCTAGAGGGGGAAGAAGGTAGCTGCTACTTTAATATGTGCCTATATCCATCTGTTTTTAATGTGACTTTAAATTCCATTCACAGCTAAAGAACTCCTCTAAAAGGATTATTTCAATTTTCTCTTCAATTGTTCTTTTTTCCCCTCTTATTGTAGGCTTCTATTGTAGCTGGGGCTTTAGGATATGAGAGGAATTTTATGGCCAACAACCACCAAAAATAAAAAGATTTAGTTGTTTAATTTACTGAGACTTCTGAAGCTAATGTTTCATGTTTTTAGGAAGAGCTGCTAGCATTCTTTTTACCCATTATTTAATGGTTGGCTTTGTGCTTTTGGATAAAACTTGTGATGTTTGATCTTCTCTTGAAGGAACAGTGGGTTTATTTGGAGAACCTGATGAATTTTTTTATTGCAAAGTTAAGTAGGTAGTATGAATGTTAATCTTCTGTGTTGTTGGAAGTGAGTTATAGAGGATTTATTATATCAGAAGCAATATCAAGCCACTAATTAAGGTATTCTTTGCCTGTTGAAGTCTAACAATGCTTTAATTTCCCTCTCTAGCTTTTGAAAGAGCATGCTTCATCAATACCAGCACAGGAATCCTGGCCTGTTGTTGGGCAGTTCTCAAGCATTGGTTCAATGGGAGCTGATGGGTCCAAATGGCTGTGCTCAGAGTTCCAGGAGAGTCTGGTGGCTGCAGGCAGCAGTGTGACAACTCTCCGTAAATGTGATGTTCCAATTCATTTGGTATGTCTTTTAGATGCTAGTGACCTTTATTTAATATTTATTCATTTGTTGTTTAAATCTTAGTCATTGGCTTGCTTTTAACTTTTGGAGGACATTAATGTAGTTTTCATCCTGAAATCATAAGGATGTCACTTAGTGACACTTACTTGTGTATGGTATACTATAAAAATGTACTGTAACTTCCATCTGCATGACACTAGAGTATATATATAAGCTAATCAAAATTATATTCTTGTTGTTATTCTCATTGTGTAGCTTGTTTTCCATTGAGTTTTGTAGATACAGCTGTTTCTACTAGTGAGATGTAACTGAACCCCAAGTGATTAATACCTAAACCAAATTATTTTCTAACCTGGTTAATTGTGCTAATAACCAAATAAGGGGAAGAGCAGAAACAAGTTTGTGGTAGGAGCTTGTGAAATCAAGGAGAAAGTGTTATCAAACTATGCCCTAACCGTGTGCTAATTGCCCCTGTATACTCACATTTGAGATATGAGTCTAAAATCTCATAAAATAATCTTAAGACCTTACTTTGACCACCGTGAAAGTAGCAGGATTGTTTGAGTCTTGCTAGCTAATTTTGGTAGGCTCTGCAAAAGCAGTAAAAATATTAAAGACTTTCTTTGTTACTGGCACACAACTAATTTTAAGCTGCAGTGTAACTTTATTCATTCTGAAAAATGAAGCTTTTAATGTCTTTTTTCTCAAGTAAGTTTTCTTTAAGGTGATTTTTGTTAAAAACTTGACAGCTTGTGTATTTAGAGCTGCATTATTAAAGTGGTGGTTTTGTTTTTTGTTTTTTGTTTTTTTACCCCCTCCGTGAAGGTTTATCCTACTGTGAACAATGTGAGGCAAAGTCTGGAAGGCTATCCTGGTAAGCAGAGAAGCCCCTATTTATTAGCTTTTTGTGGTCATGGTCTGCAAAATCACTTCAATGGTTGATGTTGAATGACCCTGAAGTTGTCCTCTTGCTGAGAACTTGGTAGAATAGGTGGCAGTAGAATCCTTTTATTACCATTACTGGAGCTCTGACTCCAGCTCTCCTATTGCGATTGAATATAAAAAGCTCTGGGCATTTGTATATAATGTTTAAGTCTGCATAGCCATGTTCATATGTCACTGTATAGGAAAAAACAGCTCTTGCTCACTGTTCTAATGCCAGTCATACTTTAATTTTGGCAGAAAATTCAGATATGTGTGTCAAGTTCTCCTTGTGTTTTCCTTGCAGTGTCATCTTGCACATTAGATACAATAGAGAGTAAGATGTTTCACTACTCATTAGTCATTTTTTTAATATTGCAATACGCAATTGTTCTGTTCAGTCTTCCCATGTTTGTGTTCATTAAGTCAATATATTTGTATAGAAAGCAGAGCCCCAGCCAACCTGAAAGAGGAGGAGGTACCTGATGCAGTGAATCTTCCGTTTCTCAAAAGCAAGCACTTACGTGGGTTTACACCCATGCATGCTAAGGGAGCTGACTAATGTCAGTGTGAGGCTGTTTTTGATTAGTCTTCAAAAGGTCAAGGCAATTGGAAGAGATTCATGAGGACTGAAAGAAAGGAATTCTTTCCTGCCTTCAGGAAGGGTAAGAAAGGGGATCTGGGAAACTGTAGGCCTGTCAGCCTCACCTTGATGCCTGGGAACATGGTGGAGCAAAGAATTCTGGAAACCATTTCCAAACATACGATGGACAAAAAGGTGATCAGGAGTAGTCGGCATGGATTTACAAAGGAGAAATTATACTTAATTAACCTGATATCCTTCTACATTTTGATGACTGGCTTGATGAGAGGAGTGCGCTGGATGTTGTTTATCTTAACCTTAACAAGGCTTTCGACACTGTTTCCTATAACATCATTACAGACAACCTGATAAAGTACAGGCTGCATGAGTGGACAGCAAGGCGGATTGGAAACTAGCTGAACTGCCAGGCCTCAGTGGTTGTGATCAATGGCACGAAGGCCAGCTGGAGGCCAGCCAGTAGAGGTGGTGTGTGCCAGGCATTGATACTGGGGCCATGCATTTAATATCTTTATTAAAGACCTGAGTGGTGGGGTAGAGTACAGCCTCAGTGAATTTGCAAATGATACAAACTCAGGAGGCGTGGTTCATGTATCAGATTATTGTGCTGCCATTCAGAGGGACTGTACCGGCTGGAGAAATGGGCTGACAGGAACCTTGTGCAGCTCGACAGAGAAGTAATGCAAAGTACTGTGCTGGGGCAAGAATAACCACAGGCACCAGTACACACTGGGGGTTCACCAGGGGGAAAGCAGCTTTGCAGAAAACAACCTGGGAGTGCTGGTGGTCACTGAGCTGAAGATGAGCAAGCAATGCACCCTTGTGGCAAGAAGGCCAACAACATCCTGGGCTGCATTAGTAAGAATGTTGCCAGGAGATGACCCATCCCCTCTTATTTAGCACTGGTCAGACCACATCTGGAGTGCTGTGTCCAGTTGTTGGCTTCCCAGTACAAGACAGATATGGACATACTGAACCAGGTCCAGCTAAAGGCCACAAAGGTGAATAAGGGATTGGAGCATCTGTCATACAAGGAGAGGCTGAGAGAGCTGGTTAATTCTTCAATCTGGAGAAGGGAACTTTCCTGGGAGATCTTACCAGTGTGTATAAATACCTGATAGGAGGATGCAAAGTAGAGGCAGGTTCTTTTCATGGTGACTAGTGAAAGAACAAGAGGCAATGGACATAAATTGAGATAGAGGAGATTCCAGTGTACCCTTACAGCACAAATGTTTTCTGGTGTTTAAATGGAGGAGGTTGCTCAGAGATTGTAGAGTCTCCATTCTTGGAGATACTAAAAACCTGACAGGACACTGTACTGAGTGACAAGCTCTATTTGACCCTGCATTGAGCAGGGAGTTATTCTAGATGGTCTTCAGAGGGTGCTTCCAACTTCAGCAATTCAGCGATTCTTTGGCATTGCTGAATCCGTAAACATGTGTTCCTGTTCCAAGCCAGATACCTTTGCTTCGGTGTTGTATGAAGTAGAGTAGCTGTTGAACTCTTCTAACAATTAGTGGAATTTGAACACAGAGCTAGCAGGAATGCTTTCAGCTCTGTCTTTCCTCTGAATTGAGCAGTGTTTGGATGTAAGTAGAAACTGCCTGCAGCCAGTGAGTTTGTAGGTGTCTATGGTTCCCACAAGTAAGTTAGGGTCTTTTGAATTACATCTGGTTGTCTACAGCATCTGTTTAGCAAAGTTGATACTCTTGAAAGTCAGAGATACAATCTGCACAATGATGCCTTACTGTCTTTTCTTTCATATTGTGAAATAACTTGGTGAATTACATAACTCTGTATTTGTGCAAATGAACAGCTCCGTGGACTCCTGCAGTTAGTGCATTCCTGAGAGTAGTAAAGCTTTTGTAACAGGTCCTTCTGGTGTCTCCTAGGACAGGTTGAATGCAGTAGGTTTTGCATCATGTTTTTAATAGATAACACTAATATAACTCAGCATGCTATGGCCGATTCTTCTTTGTTAAATCCATTTCAAGAAATCACAGCATGCATTAGCCAAAGGCCAAATCAATACACATACAGTTTCGTCGGAGAATTTTTTGCTTTTTAAAATAATGTTGATAATGTTGTTTGGTGGTTTCTTGTTTTCTTTTGGTTTTGTGTTGTTGTTGGTTTTTTTGTGTTTTGGTTTTTTTTTCCTGAAAGCTGCTTGTTTTATTCCCCCTAGCTTGTATGGGTAATGATTCTAATCTGTTGATATCAGGTGGTATCATAACAAAAAATTACCCGTAAACATCTGTCTTCTAAGAGGACTTAATTCGACAGCCTGTCTACTTTTTCTCTTTTTCCTAGCATAAACCTGCTGCATAGTGTTGAGGAACTTGCTAAATCGTAAGAATGAAAAGAAAAAAAAAAACCCAAACCAAAAATACCCCCAACTATATACCATTTTATACTACTGGAGCATTTAACCATTTCTGAAAATAAGTCATGAGGATAGTACAGATAGCTTATTCCCCAAGATGCTTGCTGCTTTTAAAATGTCTTTCAAAAAACAAATGTACATGTTCCTCTTTTTTCTTAAGCTGGTGGCTCACTTCCGTACAGTATACAGACAGCACAGAAACAGCTGTGGTTGCATTCCTATTTTCAGTAAGTAGAACTCAATTCTTCGAGTGTTGGGTTTTTTTTTTCCTTAGACTGTATATTTAAACTTGCGATGCTGTAATGTTTGAGTGTTAAAAGCAAATTAAGGGGAAGTGGTCAGAAGCGTGATATTCTTAAACTCCTTAAAATAAAAGCCTTTAGTTTCTTATCTGCTGGTCTTATCTCCAAAGCATAGTCAAAACATGCTATTTACGTGTAAAAATTATATGGGATACTGTTGCTAATGGAGGACACTACCAGATTCTGGATTCTGTAAACTTCTATTTAAGCTTTCCTTCTCTGAACTGGAAAAATGTTACTCCTCTTTTTTCCTTTTTTTATTTACAGTTGTATTTCACTTTCCCACTTGTGCCTTGGCATTAACAGGATTTCAACTGAGCCACAATAGGGTTAGGAAGGCTTTTTTGTTTGTTTTTTTGAGTGCAGCAGTCCTGCTGCAAAAATTCTGTCCCTTATGGTAATGTCATCTTTTGTTAAAGGTGCCTGACGTTTTCCATTAAGAACTTCTATTTTCACATGCTACTAATTTTGCGAAATTCTAACAGTCTGACACATGCCACGCCAGATGTCTCCCTCAGGCTGAATCTTTAAAAACTTAAGCGTGTTTTGAGAACAATGGGAAAAGTTGTTTTGCACAGATCAAAAAAACCCCAACCTAAATCTCGTAACCTCTTACAAGACTACAGCTCCCCATTCCTTTTACCAGAAACTTTTAACTCTCCTAGGTAGAAGTTACTCTGTTAAGATAGTTTACCCATGTCTAAGAGTGTGTAAAATTGTGTGTATATTCAGAGGGCAGACAATACAATTGCTAGTTGCAGAGAGCATCCTCTGTTCTGGAGTGAACGTGATTGCTGCTGTGAGCCTTACTGGTCAATGTCCAAGGAATGGAACTGGAACAGAAAGCATGTGAGGCTTTGTCTCTCCTGTGTTTGAAGTGTGCCCTCTAAGCACATTCAGCAAAGGAGGAAAGCTACAAACACCTTCTAAGACTTCAAGATTCAAAGAGTGAGGAGGCCATAAAACTGGGGGTGTTTGTGCAGCCTTAATTCAGTTTCTATAAGCATATACCTCATGATAATCTTACTTGAAGAAAAATGTAACATTTTTTTCAGTTAGTCTCTCATTTAGTGCACAGAATGTTACTTGATAATGAGGTCATTCACTGTTTTATTGCCGCTCAATGAGAAAATACCCACATACATCTCTCTGGGCATACCTGGGTCCTACTCTGGCAACAAAAGGGCTGGTTTAAATTCATCTGTTGAATTAGTTGCAGATGACAAGTAGCCCTGCATAACTGCTCTGTAGTGACTACCCAGATGCAGATTTTTACCCTGCGGTAATATAAGACGCTAGCCCTTGAGGACAGCCTGCCTGTAAGCTGTTACCATAGAGCAGGTGACATACAGCAGCTTCTTATCTGTGGTAACCTGAGACACACAGAAAATGGTAGGTCCTGTTTCAATAAAATTAAATAGAAAATGAGCTATTTTCGAGACTAGCCATAATGCAAAGCTTTGGGCAGTAGAGGGATCAGAGGAATTTGTCTTTACCTCACTGGAAGATAATACAAAACCAGCAAGAAACTAGGGATCCTACCAGAGTTGAAAGAGGAGAAATACTTTCATACATACAGTAAAGGAGAAGGAATAGCTCCTTTTCACAAGTAGGGAGAGATTAATGGAGTTGGAAAATGGTGTCTTATAGTCTCACCCAAAGAGGCAGAACTCTGCCCCAGGCATATGATTTTTCTAATGTTTGTGGGTTGCTTTTCTCTGTTCTGCCAGTTGAGTGTATTTAACTAACCTATAATGCAGCTCTGAATTGTAATTTCTCAAAAGAAAAAGGTGACTAAACTTCAATATTGATTTCACTTTTCTGATTATAGCAAATGATTACTAGACTGTTTCGTTAGATTAGCTGCTGTGTAAATGGTACAATTTGCTCAGTTCTCTTTCTGGTAGGGTTGCTGTTTTTTCCTTTCAGTATTAGTAATTGATAAGGAGATATTTGCAATGCTTAATGATTTCTGTTAGTTGCTGCTTTTGAAACAGTTGATCAGCTTTAACAGCACATAACATTGTATTTTAATGCTCATTTTAATTGACTTTTAATACCACATGCCTTATTTGTGCAGTTACCTTGTCAAATTTTTATTTTCAAAGAATGGAGGAAGTTGGTTTCGCCAGAGTTTGACTTAGTGTAGTCAAGTCCATAAACATAGTTGTATTAGAGCTTTATGTATTCTTTAGGCCTTCAGAGTTTTGAAGAACATCTTTCTTCTCAGTTTGAAGTTCCCCTAACATCATAAAAGATGAGATATGGAGCATTTACACAGAGGACCTACTGTTCTCTTATGGTTGAGACTACTAGTGCGAGTTGTTTTAATTATGTTCAAGCTCTGTTGCTGGTATCTTGAGATGGAAAGCCCATTCACTATTTGAAGTAAGAACTAAATGATGAAAGAGGTGGTGGTGTAGAAAATGAGTTATTCCTGGCTCTTCTTATGGGCTGTGTCTGCACAGATTAATTTTCAGGATGTTAGGATTATCTGATTTCCCTTTCTCATAGCTCTACTTGTAAAGGGGCCTGTGTCTGCTCCTTTACCTAATTTGTGCCAGAAATATCAGACACTGGTGGCAATTGATACTTGCTGTATGTCTTACAGCTAAATGCACTGTGATTGCAGTGTAGTCTCCTTTTCAAACTCAAAAATTTATCTCAGAGTAAAACAAATATTTATCAAATGTTTAAAAAAAACATACTTAGGAAATTTTGCAAGTTGTTAAGTATATATAAAAGCAACAACTTCTAAGCATTCACATTTGTAGTGCAGTGCAAGTGAGTGCAAAGTATTCTCTGTATTGCAAAAGATACCTTATTCATAGTAGAGAACATTTTTCCCCCTTTTGCTTGTATGCTTTTGCTCTTGTATTTTACTTTAAGCTTTTTGTAATCTGTTTTGGCTTTTTTTCTAAAATATGCCAGGAAAGTTCCATGGTGAAGTTAAAATGTAGCTATATTAAGAATAGATTCAGTGAGATATTGTACCCATCTGAAACCCCTTCCAGTTCTTTTCGTTTATCATTCCATTACGCAGTCTGGAGATAAGCTGACTTTTAGGCTGAAGAGAAAACATTTCCGTGGTGGGTTGACCCTGGCTGGATGCCAGGTGCCCACCAAAGCCACTCCTATCACTTGCCCTCCTTGACTAGACAGGAGAGGGAGAATATAATGAAAGGCTTGTGGGTTGAGACAAGGACAGGGAGAGATCACTTACTGTCACAGGCAAAACAGACTCAATTTGGGGAAAATGAACTTAATTTATTGCCAATCAAACCAGAGTAGGGTAATGAGAAGTAAAAAAAATCTTAAAAACACTTTCCCCACACCCCCCTTTTTCCTGGGCACAGCTTCACTCCCAAATTCTTGACCCACTCCCTCTGAGTGGCACAGGGGGACAGGGAATGGGGATTACGGTCACACATTGTCTCTGCCACTCCTTCAGGGGCAGGACAGCTCACACTCTTCCCCTGCTCCAGCGTGGGGTCCCTTCCACGGAAGACAGTCCTCTATGAACTTCTCCAATGTGGGTCCTTCCCACAGGCTGTAGTTCTTGATGAACTGCTCCAGCGTGGGTACCTCCCACGGGCTGCAGTCCTTCAGGCACAGACTGCTCCAACGCGGGTCCCCTGTGGGGTCACAAGTCCTGACAGCAAACCTGCTCCGGCCTGCGCTCCTCTCTCCACGGGCTACAGGCCCTGCCAGGAGCCTGCTCCAGCGCGGGCTTCCCACGGGGTCACAGCCTCCTT
>JAVKLA010000040.1:3464516-3479530 GCA_034782735.1 Sagittarius serpentarius
CTTCACAAATATGTTATCACAGAGGCGCTACCACCGTTGCTGATTGGCTCGGTCTTGGCCTGTGGCGAGTCTGTCTTAAAGCTGGCTGGCATTGGCTTATCAGACACAGAGGAAGCTTCTAGCAGCTTTTAAAGAAGCTGCCCCTGTGGTCCCCCCAGCTACCAAAACCTTGCAATGTAAACCCATTATAATTTCTTAAAAGCATTATTAGCAAAGAAGTATTTATTAAAAGCATCTGAGTTTTTAATGAGGTGATTACTTTAAAAAAAAAACACAACAACAAAACAAACAAACAAAACTCAAAAACCTGATCAGAGAACATAATCACTTTCTTTCCCCTTTTTGTCCTTACATATTTTCTTTAGCAGGACAGAACAAATATGGCCAAAATGTATGCTCCCCTTTCTGATTTTAACTTTCTGGAATACCAGTTTCAATCACTTATCATTGAAACTAACTGCAGTTAGATTACTGTGGTTAGTAAATGGAAGAGAAGTAATAGTACTCTTGCTAAAACATAGTACTTAATTGTATCTGCCAAAGATGATGAGGCAAAAAGGCAGTAGACCGAGATAGTATCTCAAAATTATTGCAGTTAATAGTGTGGGGGAGAAGTTTGTCCTTGAGTAAGGCAGCAAGATAGAGCTAAAGAAAAATCTGTGTTCAATTCCCAATTCTACTATTTTTTGTGGCTTTCATTTCTACAGTGTTACTGGAGTGACCTAATTATTTTTGTGCCTTAAACTTAAAGATATTTGCCTAAACTCTCAGTTGTGAGATAAAAGCTATTAACTAGAATTGTTGAATTATGGTGTAACCTTACATATAGATTGTATGGAAAGTGTAGAGTTCTGTAGGGGAAACACAAGTTTAGTTAGCTGTTTCTGTATCATATATATCTTAGTCTGTTTTTCAGAAACAGACTTCAGTGTGGCTTGCATCAAAATATAAAGATGTCTAGTTTGCCCCAAACATGCATACAGTGTTTCAGCTCTTACCCTTTAGGAATACATGACCAGTTCTCAAAACCAGTTTTCATTCTGTCAGCAGGGGATAAGGTTGTTGAAGCAAGTAGGTCTTGACCCCTGAACTGCAAAGCCTCTTGACTTAACTCATGTGAAAGTTAGTCCTGAAAGTCAACTTAGGTAAATAACTCCATCCCTTCCATTTTGGTCTTCTTAGGCTTTTAAAGGAACACAGTTCACTGAAGAGGTTTTTCAGAGCTGATTGATTCTTTTTGATTGGCCTTTTAGAAGAGAATGCTAAATTAGGGAAACAAGACTGTGACAACCAAAACCAGAGCCTGTTATATTTCAGACTGAGGAAAGAAAAGTCTCTGGGTGGAGGAAGGTGTATTTGGAAGCCTTCTTCCTGATTTTGAGTGAGGACTAACAGCTGTGAGTGGAAAGTGCTTCTAAATACCATAATTACATACCTTCAGTTATGTACATATACTTACTGCTTGCTTACAGTTTAGTTCTGTAACATTGCTGAATTACCCCAGCAATGGCTTGTTGTTTTAAATTAGTTTTTATGTATACACGTAGGTAAGACCTCTACTCTCTTAAGCCCTCAAATTTCTTAGTGGCTTAGGGGCACAGAAAAGGGAAGATGAAGGGTAGTGTCAACAAGTCTATCAGTTGTTCCCTGTCTCTACTTCATGCTTAACAAATTGTAATAAGCTTGGGGAATTTTGAGGTTTAATTTGGTGCCAAGCTCCTTTGCTTAAAGGCATAACCATTGATAGTTTTCAAAGAAGAAATACTGGCTGGAAGTTTGGACTTGGTTTCTTGAGTGCTAGCTGGAGTAGAAGAATGGAAAAACTTGTTAGGAAAACCTGATACACTGAAGAGAATATCTGTCTATATTTGTAAAGAAAAACAAAATCCTGCTGTTCTGACTACTAGTAAGACTGGATTTCAAGATTTAAAATTCAGTTAAAGTATTTTCAGCTTTTCTGTAGGGGAAACGAGTATTAAATGTGACAAGTATAGGGTAGTATTATACAAAACATGGCACTAATATGGTGAGGTTTTTAGACCTCAAACTAAAACTAGATATGAAAATAATTCCTTTTGTTTTTCTAGCAAATGGTCAGCAGAAGTCTCGGGTCGAAGTCATGCTATACCTCACATTAAGACATACATGAGACCCTCTCCTGACTTCCAGAAGATTGCATGGTTCTTAGTTACAAGGTAAACAACTAACCATACACCTCTCACTTAAAAAGTCATATGTCAAGTTCTTGTCAGTTGCAGGCCCAGGTGAGTTACTGCCCTAATCCTCATACTACTCTAAGTAGTGACATGAATTTTTGCCCATATTTAATGTTTCTTCATTGCATTGCCCCTTTGGGGGCTGCACGTTGAAATGATTGTCAGGAACTGTTGGCAATCACACTAAAATCTTGTCTGAGCTGTAACTGCCGACTTTGGGGTTCAACAACTGAAGTGATAAGTATTTTTAAACCTTGGGCTATGTTTCTTTAACACATGCTGTGTATGAATGTGCTGGTTTGTACAAAATAGATATGAGTTAAGCTGAAGTTTATTCTTGCACTGCCTTATTGTTGCAAAACACGTAGATACCTAGTATTTGGAATCTGACCTTTTGTCAGATTGAGTTGTTCAGCAGTCCAGCTTGAAGTCTAGCTTTGCATTTCTATTGTTTGTTTTTTAAGAAGCCAAAAGAAGGAGCAGGAAATTTCTTGACATGAGGGGAGAATGTCTTATTGTAAATGAAGAAATACAGTTATGTTTCAGTTTTGCCAAAACTGATTTTTGTGCAAACCTATATACTATAGATTATAATATTTCTATCCTTACTCTTAAATGCTCAGTTACTTTAATCTTTTTTCCTCTTTTTATTCTGGCTCTTTAAATTTCGTTACTCATCAATACTGTTGTCTGCAGTAGTAGTAGTGACTAAGGTGCTTTGTAAAGGATTTAAATCCTTCAGATATGATGCTGAGTGCACCCAATATAGAAATTCATGGTTGCTTTTTTTTTTTCTCATATTTCTTCTATTCCACTCTTTGCTACTATCAAAAAGCATCCGGTATGTCTGTTAGTTAAAACAATGTTGAAGCTTTCTATTTTGCTGTAGTAGGCTTTGACAACAGAATTGCATTTGGTTTTGACTCCCAACTTGATCTACTTCATAGAAGATACTGATGAAGGATTAACTACAACATGGTGCTGAGTAGTACATTGAAACAAAAATACCTCCTTGATAAATACTTGTTTTCTTAAATGTATTAAAGAACAAAATGCCAGGAGTAAAAGATTGCTTAACACTTGCAAAAATGCTCTGTAGTAAATGTATTATAATGTAACTAGTCATAATTGAGCTAGCCTTTAATCTTCCTAAGTCATCAAAATGAAGCTATTTACCAATACCAAGTTCCTTTCTGAAATGACCAGAGAGGATTCAAAAGGCTGAATTTGTCTTGTAGATCTGTATGACACAAGTAGGCTTGTATAATTATCCACATGTGTTGTATGAATACCCTTCTACATACTGTCTCTACTGCTCCTACTGTGCTGTAAAAATAGCAATCAGGAATAACACCCAAATCACTTTTTATGAAAAGACTGTTCTGGTTGAAGTTGTCCTGCTGGAAGTGCACTGCTACAGCTGTGGTACTTAAGCATTTTCTGCTGTGAAGGTTATGCCTCGCTGAAATGCTTTGTTTCTCTTTGTAGTGCCAATCTATCTAAAGCAGCCTGGGGAGCTCTGGAGAAAAATGGCACCCAACTGATGATCCGTTCTTATGAACTTGGAGTCCTTTTCTTGCCTTCAGCATTTGTAAGTTCATAGTACAAGTCCTGGGATATGCTGAGAATCTGCAAATATTGATGAATACAAATGAGCCTGTTTAATCTACTTACTAGGTTCTGTGTTTCCAGGTTATAAAGCTAATAGTAAGTAGAGTTCATACAAAGTATTCTTTAAAATAGGAACAGTCTGTTTTCCTACACAGCAAATACGGATTTGGTACTGATGTGACTTTTGTCCTGTTACTGAAAGGCAATAATAATTTAAAATTGTAACATATACTAAATGTTGCTGGAAAGGATGATCAAATCTCTTCTGTGCTGCTTAAAACTAGGCTGCAAGTGCATATTCACATTGAAGTGATGCAAATGGGTTGTAACCTGAAAAACAATTCCTAATGTTGCACTGATTGCTGTTCTTGCTCTTTCCCTGAAATGCATTTGCAAAGCCATGTGAACTGTCTCTTCTCAAACTTTTTGCTTTGAGAACAAGTTCTCAAATGCATCTTCTGAAATCTCCAATACAAATCTAAGAACATCTTTATAAAAGGCTGTTTAAAAGTTGAAGGGTTGTATCTTCCAAACCTATGTGACAGCAGTCTTGGTAAGTAGAAGACAAGTTTGACCCAAAATAACTATTATTCTAGTGTGTGGCGCAGAGGATTGGGAGATGTGAAATGTTTTCTTAGTAACTGGGGGCCATCTACCTTGTAGTCTAGTCTTAGTGCAGTTGTAGCAAATGTCATGGGGATTAGCACAATAAACAGTATATATGTGATATCTCTTTAGTATGTGTTCCCTATGATTTATTTTAAAGGCTTTCCAGGATGAAAATTGTATCCACACCATGACAGTTAGTAGCCAGATGGCTATGCTCTTGTTCTATTAACACATCAAGTTCCTTATTGAACTAGTCTTGCCGGTTTTCAGCCCTCTACAGAATCCTGTGGCAGAGAGTCTTGTGATTTAATTGTGCATTGTATTTTAAAAAAAGCTTCGCTTTTTTCTTTACATTTTTTGTCGTATTTAGATCTACTGCCTGATAGTGGGGAGATGTGAGTTTCTTGATACTGTTGTTGATTCCCCCTTCTCTCTGGTGAACCTATTAGTACCAAAATGTTATGAACAGCAGTTAGTCTATGATCAGAAACCATTCAAACTCCTTCCTGTGTGAAATTTGTTCTTTTCCAGAGAAGAAATTGCAAGTTGCTCTGAAAAAGTGTTTGTATGCTAAAAGTCCTTACAAATATTTTTCTGATGAAGAATACATCTTTCCTAGATAATGTTCACAGCTGTTCCCATAATGTTTCATCATATCTGTTGTTTAGTAATGTACTCTCAAATGAATATTTACTAATATTATGACATCATAAAAATGTTTACCTACCATAACTGTATAATTGTAGTTTCCTAAGATAGCAATATTAAGATTGATAGTTTCTGGCTGTAGCTAAAGAACTGTATCTCACTCTTGACATTTATTAAGGAGTTTACATAGCAGTGTGTCTCTAAGGTTCACAGTATCAGAGACCAATCTTAGACATCATTTTCCAGCATGGTTTATGTCGAAGAAAACTTATAAAGAAAATATGTTGATCAGACGGAAACAAGAAAAATCTTCCAGCTTCCTATAGTAGGAAGCATTGGTTTTTATATCACTGCACTCTTAAAAAAAAAAAAAAAGGGGGGGGGCAAGAAAACTTCACTTGTGTAAACAACTGTTAATAACAGAGTAATGAAGTGTTGGGCAAAAAATTGTGCAAAAAGGTTTTACTTTTAACAGCAGCTGACCTCAAGGGATAAACTAATGTTCTAAGGAGGTGGCTACTGTTAGCTCCACATGCTGCCAAGCAAGAATTTACATATGGTACTGGTACGATTGTACTTAGCAAATGGAGTTTTTTGTATGAACATAACTGATCACCAGATTGTGCAGTCATTTTACATAATTTGAATATTCCTGTTCTGACTCTGGATTTTCCATGCATTGCTAGTTTTGGAAAACATACTTCAAATGGATAGGAAATCAGAAATAATTGAGTTAGTCTTTTTGCCAAGAGTGACCATACCTGTTTCAGATCTGAGCAATCTGCAAAATTTAACTTAACCCCAAACAAACAAAAAACAAAACACAACAAAAACAAACAAAAACCCCCAAAACAACAACAAAATACAAACCCCAAAGAAAATCCCCCAAACCCCACTGTGAGAATGTTTGGCTTGGATTCCATCCTGAATCTTGCATTCTATGCAGGATTTTCTGCATGTGGAGCAGGAGAGGGGGGATCACCAGCACATTTTTCAGAGGACCAAAACTTATGAATTTTCTTCCCCATGCCTAAAAATTGTAAGTCTTAATGCCTTTGATTTCATTCTTGTGAGTTTTTGTATAACCAAGTTTCATTCTAAAATGAGACTTCATTAAGATGAACAGAATTATGTGTTCAGGAGCATTTAATTTATTTATCAGAAATATAAAAGATTCTGAAACACTTGAACCTTAGAAAATTTCAGCAATTGGAAGTCAAAACTTTATCTTCTTTGCAAATGGAGTAAAATCCACTTAGACATTTAGGAGATTGAGAATTATTAAAATGTGTTGCATCAAAATAACCAGAATTTAAATGCAGTGTCTAAGCTAAGTTTACTGATTATTAAGAACACACTGGATACTTCCTAAGCATCTGCTTCAGCCTTTAGCAGAAGCCTGCAGGCCTGTTTACACAGGAAAAGTTAGAGAGAGATTCTGCTATAAATCCAGTGTGAGTACTATAGTAGTAATGACAACTGTAAAGAATGGTTTTGGTAAATACTCTTGGGTAAACAGTTCCTAATGAAGCTCAAGCCTTGTGGTCATCAGGGTGAGAGGCAAAAAAGACATTGGTTAGGTCTGCTCTCATGAGAGGAAAGATTTCACTGAAACACTGCAAAAATTTGACCTCTTTTCTCTCTTTGCCAAGCCTCTGTTTAGGGACTAGAGAAAATTGCACTTGGTGTGTGAGGGGGACTGCATTGCTTTGAATCTTAAAGGCTTTTCAGCAATTTTTGCTGCATTCTACATTCGTGTGCACACTCTAAATTTGTTTATGAAATGAACCCCAGAGAACGCTTGTTTTTTTAAATGTGTAAGAGTCCTTGACTCCTGGCATTCTGTTTTTCCCTTTTGATCAGCCTTTTGGAAAAGGCAGTCAGGGTATTCCTGTTCCAATCCCCACTATGTTCAAGAAAAGCTCAAATTCATCTCTTGCTACATAGCTCTATGTTATTTTGACATTCATTGAAGCAGCAAGCAATGTGGAAACTTCTGCAGTGCAGAAGAGTCACTGCTGAAAATTTGACCATTAAGTAAAGGGATGAAAAATGTTTCTTTTGTTTTTAATGTTTGTATAGCAAAAAGGAGGGAGAATTAATACATATCATACACTGGGACCAGGAACTGTAATCTTGTATAGTATGCCTGCAAGGTAATATCAGCTGAATTAGAGAAGTAGGATTTTTCCACTGCCAATCTACTCCGCTGCTTCCTGCTGTCTGATTGTTGTGACTGTCCCCTAGAAAAAGATTTCAGGCTTTAAGACTGTAATAGTGTTATTGTGCTGTCTTATCTAACACCTGTGTAACTGTCAAAGTTTTCATCTTGGGAGTGTCCAACTTCTCTCTTAATAAGAAAAAATTGTCATGAAAAATAGTTTCTGTGCTGCTTTGTGATTTCTTTTTAAAGTTGAAAATAAACACAACTTACAGTCAGTGTCAGATGCAAAAGCTAGGGGCCAGTATATTCAAGACTGAACTTTCACTTGTACACCTAACATGGTTATAGAAGGGTAAGCAAGCTGCATTGGTGGGGGAGTAGAGGGGTTGTTTGGGAACCAAATGGCTTTTCAGGGAGTGCAGAAACGTACATATCAGGAAGATGAGTCACTACCAAGTGAATAAGTACTGCTGGAAACAAATTTAACTGTAGGCATCAAGGATTTCAATGGCTGATGTTTTTTATTGCAGTATAAATTTATCCTTATGCTGCATGCATAATGCAGTCTCATATCCGAAAGCCAAAAATAGCTTAATGCACACAAGATGTTTCTTGAGACTTGCCAGTTGATGGTTATAGCAGTAGAGTTCAGTAAATTGGCAAAACTGTCCAAGAACTGGAGCGAATACACAGCCATGGTAAGTATCGTGTTATACTGTGCTAGCGGTGTCCACGTTAGTTTAAGGCTTCCTCAGGCATATCTGTACAAGCTGCTGTCATTACAGTGACATGCCTTTCATGAATTAAATACATTTGTAATGTTTTAGTAGAAACCAATGCTTTTGGCAAAGTTTTTTCCTTTATGCAGCTTTAGGAGTCAGCATTTCTGGAAGATGGTTCCAAATATCTTTAAACAAGATTTAATTTAGTATCCCTAACTTGAGATAACTTGCTCTAAGGCTGTATTTCAGTCTAATGATACTTGATGGTAGATTTCCTAGTGATAGGATCTGACCCTTGGGATCTCCATTTGCCAAAAATCATTCATTTCAAAGGTGTCATTAACCTTTAGAGATGAGAATTTCGTCTATTGGGCCACCATTTGTCATCAAAGTCTATGGAAATTTTGTAACTATTCAGTAAAAAAGGAGCCCTCAGCAGGAATTGAAGTAGTTAGTTACTCATTAGAGTAAATTAATCCAATTTCTGTACATACAGTGGATCAAAACAACAAAAGTTACTTATGCAAACCTGGCCAAGATCTTGATCTCACTGAGTAGTTGTAGGGCGAGTTCAGATTTGCAGAAAGGATGCTGACAATCTTGGGATTGTGGCAATCATTTTTGTTTGTTCAAGGCCTCTCTTCCTTAAACCTACAACTGCTGCAAGCTTAGGCTCTCAGCCTAGGAAGAGTAGTATATAGTGAAGCTTCGCTGCAACTCAAGATCATGTTCTGGTGACAAGTAGGTTGGTGTACCTGTCTGACTCAGCAGATTAGTGTATTAGAGAATTAACCATCTGGTAAGGTAGATTGGAATCTGGCTTCTCAAACACATCAAAGTAATAGTTTAGCTTAACATGTGGAACCGTATCATCAGTTGGCCCCACCGTTATAGTAGCCTGTCTGCAGCTGTCTTCACTCCCTTAGTTGTACTGGCGCTCAGGGGATTCTTTGTGCTTTAAACCGCCTCAGACTGGGCAAAACCAAATTGCACAAGTTTTCAAAGTGTTTTTCCATGATGCAGCTCAACATGATCAAGTGAATGCTAATGCAAGGAAGAAGTGGGAAGGACAAGTTCAAGGGGGCAGAGAGCAGGGAGGTGTGTGTAGAATCACTTTGAGATAACCTTCTTTTGGCCTGGTTTTGGAGCCAGAGCCTATGGAAAAGGCCAATCAGTGAAGTTTTGGATGAAAATAGGTGTAAATGGCTAGGACCTGGCTGAGGAAAATGTATTGTGCACAATGAATGGTAGAGCCAAGCCCCCAGATCTTTCCCTTTTCGTCACACTGGTTACTGTAAAGTAGCCACTGTTGGGGGAGTAGAAGGTTTTACTTTGTGATATCAGAGGAACACCTCAAAATTCTCAGTGGCCAAAAGCAAATGCTTATGGAAAAGTAAAATGGCTGGGCATGTATGTAGTAGTTTATCCCTGAAGATTTCCTGACTTAGAGGGCTGTAGCCTCTTCTGTGAGCATCTGTTGTCTTCTCTTAAATGCCTATAAGCTTCTAGCATTCACAACCTGCTCCGGCTGAGTTCCACAACTTAATGTCACATGAAGCGCACTGTTCTGAAAATTAGTTTCGTTTGATGGTTTTCCCATCTTGCATTGAAAGATGCGATAACCAAGTGATCCCTATTCACCTTTTCCATACTACTCTTTCTATAGACCTTTATCTGTTTCTGGGCTGAAGAGTCCTTAGCCTACTCAGTTGCTCCTAGGGTGGAGATTGTTTGATCATTCTTGCTGCTTTTCTCTTTTTTTTCTTCTGTATCATTTAGGTTGGGAGGGTAGTGAGTGGAGGGACAAAGGTGCACATGAGATGCAAGTATAAATCTGGAGAAACAGATCCAGATGTAAATCTGTGACACTATTTTCTCAAGGTTCTATTCAGTCACTGAGTCTGTTTGGCCTGCTGTATTTTTTTTTACAAAGGGGTATGTAATAGGTTAGCCTCCGGTTCTCATTCACTTGTTGAAAGACAAGTTGTTCATCCAGAATTGACAGAAATGTGTACACATGAGAAGCATAATTCTAATATATCACACTTAATGATAAATTTTAGTTTGATTTTGACAAATAGTGTAATTAAAATGTATGCAATGCAAAGATGCTTTGTGTAAGTACAATGCTTTCTCTACAGCCCTCACAGCTCTTATTCATCTTATGTAAATTACAGAAAGCAAGCAACTATGTGCTCCTACACAGGTGGCTGTACTAAAATCTTAAGTGTGCATGAGATTAATCTCATGTTTGAGTTTCAGACCTCTGGGAACACAACTTAATTGAAGAGTGTCTAAAACTTGCAAGAATGTAACATTTAATATGTATTAGTTTCCTCCCAGTTTCCTAAACATTGATACTTAATTTTGAAGACTGGCAACCAGAAAAAACAAGTCACCTGTCAGTAGTCATGTGATATGGTGTATATGGGAGCAAAGTGGGGAGAGGGACTGCCCTGTCTGTCCTTTCCCCACTGGGAAGTGCCTGTGGAGACACCTGATTACAAGGAGGTAGTCAGAGACACAAGTATTAATACTTGCCTTGGGTACATGCTGTCATCTGAGATTCAAGTTGCAATTCTTAGCTTGTGAATCTATCTTATGTATATGCCCTGCAGTTAACTCTGTATAAAAAGTGCTTCTTTGATAACTTATTCTGGTTGTCAATACTTTTGTTGGTTCAGTGTTGTTTTAACATAGTATGTGGCAGAGTGGTCTTGGGTGAAGATAATGGAGAACTAGGAATAGGCTAACATTTTTAGAAACTGAATTTTCTGAAGTTTGTTTGCAATTAAAAATATACAGAATACAAACTAGATGAAGTGCTTTGAAACATAACTGAGCATTCCTAGGCCTCGAGAGGCTCAGTACACTCTGGCTATTGGAATAGCCGATTTAATACTGCCAATTTCTGATAGCTCTGTTTCTTCATGTTGTTTCATGCAGTTTGATCACAAAGTTAATGACACTTATTCTGGAAGAAGTTAAGACTTGGAATCATAGAATCGTTTAGATTGGAAAAGACCTTTAAGATCATAAGAGTCCAACTGTTAAAACATTCCTGGCAGCGGTGGGATTCGAACCCACGCCCCCGAAGAGACTGGAGCCTTAATCCAGCGCCTTAGACCGCTCGGCCACACTACCCTGATGGATTTGAATACAACACACTTAATATTCCTAATCTTAAAAACTCCATTAGCTCTGTGGCTTGTGCCTTCTATTTTCTGCTGAATACAAACTTGGAAGTGAATCACTCCTCACTTGCCAGCTGTTGACTGCCAGTTTTTGTCTGGTTTTTTAAAATGCTTCCAGAACTTAATGCTTTGAGGTTGGGTCTTGGCCTGGTGTGCTAATGCAGACTCCCAGAAATATGTTGAATGGTTGTTCTCAACATAGCAGCAGCTGTCATCATTTACAGTTTTACTGTTTAGGGAAAAATCAGCTGATGCTGACATTAGATCACAAGCTTATTTTGATTAAAAAATAATGTTTAAAAAAAAAGATAGTGTCCTGTGTTTGAACTGCATTTCCCTTTCTGTCTCCATTTCTTTCTCACCTCCTACATCTTCACTCTCACTCGTATTCAGCTTGCTCTTTCAGCTGCTGGGGATTCCTTCCCAGAGGCTGAAATAAATTGCATCTTTAACATGTAAAACACGTTGAGAACGCCCCATCCCCTAACAGTGTGGACTTTTGGGAAGCATATTGCAGTAATTATTTTGTTCAAAAAATCCTGGAAATGTCTAATGGAAAGCTTCTTAAATAAATAGTTCCTACTCACAGCTTCCGTGTCTGATAAGTTTGTAAGATAAACAGAGCTTGACCTGTAAAATGGTATAAAAGTTTGTGGAGTACTTAAATCTTCTAAAAGGTCTGTTGAATAATATGGTAC
The DNA here is from genome assembly GCA_034782735.1 of Sagittarius serpentarius. Classification (NCBI taxonomy): domain Eukaryota; kingdom Metazoa; phylum Chordata; class Aves; order Accipitriformes; family Sagittariidae; genus Sagittarius; species Sagittarius serpentarius. The sequence continues at coordinate 3,476,379 of JAVKLA010000040.1, forward strand.
TAGCCAGTCAGCTTTTGGAAATACAAACTCAGAGAAATATAGTAGTTGCTATTAAACTGAGAATTTACCTATAATTGCCTACCTAGTACTATCAGATGCTACAGTTATATCTAGATAATCAGTCACAGACAAATAACAATGGTATTTCAGATTCTGAAATGCTATATTTGATGGTGAATACTCACTGGTAATGAGTAAAATACTCTCTTATAGTTAGTTGCCTGTTGGGATGTGTGTATGAGCTGAATCCGGATTAGAGAGCAGCCAGCCATTATGTGTGTGTCATCATCGGAACTGAACTGCTTAAATTTTTGCTGATTTCAAACAACTGAACCAAGCACCTTCAGTCATAGCTTAGCTTAGACCAGAACTAAAATAAAGTAGGTTAAGCTCTTTGACAGTAACATTAACTTCCAAAGTAATGTAGTACCACTTTCTTCTTTGATTTCTCTAGTTTCAGATGAAGTCTTCTATCTTGTATGAAATAGCGTCGGGGTGGGGAAATAAATACAATGTAGTTAAACTGGGATTTTTGTATGTGGCCTTCAGGATGTTAATTAAACCTTGCTTTTAGTGTTCATAGAACTGCTACAAGGTTTTCAAATGCCAGTGGTAAAGACACCCTGAGGCATGTTTTCCAAGCCAAAGAACTTTGGGTTTGGATACCTGAATTTGTCACTGTGGGCTTCTTACCAAAAAATGTTCCGATATAGTTGAGTAAAGCTCCACTTTGAATAAATGCGCCTCAATGTTGAGGAAGGATTTCATTGTGTATTCTCCTGGCCAGAGGAGTACGGTCACTGTAAAGTTTGTGTGCCTCCTTAATTCTTTCCTGCCCATACTAGTGCGTTTTTAAACAGTTTTGCTGAAGAGCAAGCTTTTTTCTGTTTACTGACATGGGAAAGAATAGTCCCATAATCATCCAGTGGAATAATCAGCTGTCTCCTGTAGGAGTTACTTCAGTAGTATCAAAATACTGTAGTGATATCTGTTAATTCCCACTCAAGTAGGGATGGCAATTCTTACCTCTGTCTTGTGTGATTTTTTTTTTTTTTTTTTAAATAGTCTGCAATCTGCCTTGTGTTTGGGGCAAAAAAGGCTGGAAAGCAGAATTTTAAAAGCCCTTTTACTTCCTTTTGCTGTTCTTCCTCCCAGTGCCTACTTTTACGATGTATGATGCTAAGGCACTAATAGATTCCACAACCCCATTTAAAAAAAAAAAATGCTTTCCCAACTGAGAAATGTATCTCTTAACATTTCACAATGTATTGCTGTGAACAGCGGTCAAAGAACAAAATGTAGCTGCAGAGGAAAAAATACTGTAAGAATAGAATATGGCTGAGGAAAACTTACAAAGTGGGCACATTTTTTTTTAGGCAAGATCCTGCTGGTTTGGTTTTTTGGAAACAGCAATGAGAGCTGTCAACATTCAGGAAATGCTCAAAACAGACAAAATATGTGACATTTCCATTTCTGTGTGATCTTCTGTGTGAAGATAGACATATGAGAGTTATTTTTAAAAGCATGTGAATCTTCTCAGAGCGCCTTGTTAAAGAATGTATTCCATAACCTAGACTCTTACTCCAGGGTGTTTTGAGGAAAATTAAGTATCTTTTCCTAGATTAGCATTTCCTGAATGAAAGATCTCTACAGGTCAAATTCTGACGGACAAATAAAACAATTTTGGTATCAACTGATAGGAGTCCAGCAGGGTTGGAGGACAGCATCAGAGAAGACATAAGATTCTCAGAGGAGAGGAAAATCTAACTGGTGGCTACTGAGGAAGAATGAGGAAGAGGAAAGCAAAGGTGTAGAACAAGAGAAGGAACCAAAATGCCTGAAAAGAAACACACTGAAGTAATAACAAGGCACGGAAGGTGGAAGAAATTAAGCAGAAACAGAAACATTGCTGGGTTGAAAAAAAGGTGGATAACAGGAAAGACAATGAGATTAAAAATGTCCTATGAGTGATGCTTTTTTCTTTCATGTGGTGTGAAAAGCACCCACTGCTATGAACTTCAGAGTGGAATACACATGGCATAGTTCTTGATACTTGAATTAACTGAGATTAATTACTATGTATGTACATAGAGGCCTAAGTAGGTGTTGTACTACACTATGTGCTTTGATAGCAATGGTTATACAAATTTCAAACTGAGATGGTGCCAGGCAACAGCTGTACAACTTTGATGCTCTTCATTGTGGACCTTGTTTCTTTGTTTCCCGTCTTCTTTCATTTAAAAGGCAGTGGCTTTTAGCTAGTCCTTGAAATGATGCGCAGTTTTTCTTACATCATTACTTGTAGTTTCCTGTTACTTTGGGTCATGAGACAAAAGAAGCATCTATATTCTAAAGGAGTTTCTTGAACTAACATGCTAGAATTGCAGTAAAACAGACTGACATTGTCTTTAGCAGCTCTCCCTTTTCTTTGTTACTATGCTTCTTCAATATCAAAGAAAAAGATGTAAGGCTGCTTTGTATCCCATGCTTTGTGTGGTCATATGAATGTTGCTTCCTACAGCTTACAGTGCTAACATTTGATGAAGTAAAACTTCAGTAAAGAAGAACTTACAGTATTGTAAAAGAACTGTATAGAGATAGGACTATCAATTCAGCCAGCATATATGTTTGAATAAAATGGCATTATTTAGTGGTAACTAAGAAGCCTGCTTGTACTATCACAAAGCAGTACTCCAGTAAAATGTGGACTGGTGGATCCTACTGCTTGGATAACATATAAGTTAAGACATGAGCCAGTAGTGTGCACTCACAGCCCAGAAAGCCAACCATATCATGGGCTGCATCAAAAGAAGCGTGGCTAGCAGGTCGAGAGAGGTGATTCTGCCCCTCTACTCCAGTGTGGTGAGACCCCACCTGGAGTACTGCGTCCAGCTCCAGAGTCCTCAGCACAGGAAAGGCATGGAACCTGCTGGAGCGGGTCCAGAGGAGGCCACAAAAATAGTCAGAGGGCTGGAACACCTCTCCTGTGAGGAAAGGCTGGGAGAGCTGGGGTTGTTCAGCCTGGAGAAGAGAAGGCTCTAGGGAGACCTTATTGCAGCCTTTCAATACTTAGAGGTGTTGGGGAATGGCTACGTGATCAAGGACACAGGTCCTTGGATCAGCTGCTTGAGCAGTCTCGTGCGTAAGAAAGT
>JAVKLA010000040.1:3483290-3503133 GCA_034782735.1 Sagittarius serpentarius
GCTAGCAATACAGAGCACAGCACTACCAAGGCTGCTATGGGGAGAATTAATACCATCTCAGCCAGACCCAATACAATGGTATTTCAGTTTTGCAGAGAAAAATTACTAGCTCAATGTAGAAATGATAATACAATCTGTTATACTGCTTTATTTAGTATAAAACATGCTGCCCATTTCAGTACTGTTAATGTTGTTCTGGGGAGTGGTGGCAGGGGTTGTGCCTGGGTTACTAGCAAACTAAAGCAGAAGAATGTACTAAAACTAACTGTTGTGCTCTGGGACATGCAGGCACTGTCTGCTTGTTAACTAACGCTCAAACTGATGTTTTTTGGAAGGTTTTTCTAAAAGGTCATACTTAAATTTTTGGAAATTTTAAAACAAAGATTAAAAATTAGAATCTGTGTGTATTCTCAAATGTGTTACATATACTATCTTCCTCATGCAAAAATGTAGTTGTATAATTAATATTCTTGTTTTAATTCCCGCATTTAACCTACTATGTAAGTGAGCTTTATGCATATTGCAACTAAATGTAAAGATTTTTTCCCAAATAACTTGTTTCACTTTTTGCATGGAAAGCTTATTTCTGTAGAGAACTCGTTTGCCTGTAGTTCAGCTTTTGGGTCTCAGCTTTCTCCCATGATATCAACAGATGTCAGAATTCAAGTTGTCTAGGCTTTGGCAATTGGAAGCAAACTCAGCTGCCTGTGCCTTTTCACATCCCTTTCTTGAATATTCTGTTTCAGTTCCTCACTCTCCTGGTAGAAAAGATGTTTAAAGAATTCCCACGTTATGGGATGGACTCATAAAATAATCTGTCCTTAACAATACAGTTATCAATTCCCAAAGTCTCTGGAGAGTGATATAAATAGATCTATTCTAATAAAGTCTTGAGAAGCAGAAATGCAAGTAATTATCCTTTCCTTAAAGAAACCATATTGACTGATCCCTGTAATTGAAGGAGAAAAGGCTCCAGGGGATTTTCCACGAACTCAAATTCTCTAACCGTGGGAAAACCAAGTACACATCACTTTCATATAATCAGAAAAATCCTATCAGGAGCAGGAGGGAGAAGCGGGTGGAATAGTGAACAGAGGGTCAGGAGCAGGGCCATACATTTGCTATGTAAAGTTCTAAGCAGAAAACAGGTATACCAAAATACATTGTTTTTTCCTTTATTTGTGCAAATTCGAATCTTGGATCAGACATACTTAATGTTACAGAATTATATTATTATGTAATGTAACAAAGTGAAAGAAAAACAGGTCCTTAGTTTGTGGAAATAATTTAATTGCAGAGATTCTTTGTCATATTGTCACAATGGCTTTGTCATATTAATTGACGTTTATCAGATGGGACTGGACTTCCAGCGTGAAAACTGTTCCAATGAAGTAAATGCATCCTGAAAAGCAATAAAATACATCTCAGGACATACAATGATAAACTCATCAGTAAATGATGCAAATAATCTGTCTGGTTTCAGCCATAATAATTCATGGGGTTGATCCGCAGTCCTTCAAAGTCCGTAAGTTCAGTAATAATGAAATAATTCGGTCCCTGTCCTACTTTTCTTTCACCCCATGTAACAGGGAGGAAAAAAATACAGAAGACTTGCCTTGTATTGGAAAAATAATCATGAAGATTTTCTTCTTCCAAAGATTTCTAAAGAGTATAAATTGAGATCATTGTGAGACAGATAACTTCTTGGGTTTGCACTGTTTTTCTCTCCCAGAGAGATGGATTATCCTCCACTGAAACGTAATCATAGGCTAAGCTATAGTCACTGAAGGATGTATTGATGTGCTTTAAGATGTCACTGGTAGGGTAATTATGATATATCACCTCTGTGACACATAACATATTTAAAATTTTCCTGTTGCGTTCATTTAGTTTTCAGCTGTATTTCAAATTTGCACAGAGCCACACTTTACAATACATGGACAGGTAAACTCTATCTGCTTGTGCCACCTATAGTCATTTGATCTTCCTGAAGGGAACAAAGAATAAATTTTAACTGGTTCTCAAACCATAGCTGGTAGCAGCATAGTCACTTCAAATTGAGATGAGGAGTTTGTATCATTTATGCTGTGAGAGAAATCATACCAGAAATATTTTCATGTCAAGTAGCTCATTTTAACTACATAGGATGATTTAAAAAAAACCAACCAAACAAACAAAAAGCCACCAACAAACCACACTGTAATGCTTGAAAAAAATATTTTTGGACCTAAAAATTGTCAGAAAGTAATGATTATGTGTTTAATTAGCTCGATGAATCAATGAACCTATGGTTTACATGTATTGTAAACCATGTTGTTGTTGTTATATTATAGTAAGCTTCAGTATTTTGGGCTACTTCATCTGCTTTTTTTCCTAGTGAGTTGCGCTTAACTTTCTAGTTACATTTAAGTGTGATTAGATTTCTGCTTAATTGGCTCTGTTTTCTGCTTTTTTAGGGAGACCTCATCTGGTGAAACATTCCTGAAACATTTCTCTGCATTATTATTTTGCCAGATTTCAGATTTATTAATCTCATGCACTAGTTACAGAACTCCCTTACAGCGCTACTGAAAAGGGGATGAGCTAAAAACGTATTTATCAGCAGTTCTTTGAGTTGTGACTGGGTTACAAGGCAGGAATTTATATAAGCTTTTTCTGAGTTCTTAGTTCAAATGCTCTGGAACTGCTCAAACCGTCTGGAAGAGAACCCCATAAAGTAGGGGGCAAGTAATTTCTGATAAACAAGTTATTTTTCATTCAGTTATCCCCTTCAGTGTATGTATTTAAATCAAGGAAAGAAACTGGCTGTTTGGTTGACCAATAGTATACAAAAAATATATGTATATACAAGAAAATAAGACAGGTTCCAGCTCAGTTCACATTAATCTAAAGTTAGAGTGAAAATACATATTATTCTCTATATATGCCAATTATATGAATTACATTAGACCTTGGTTATTTTGCTCTTAGTTGAAGATTTCTTTCCTGAGCCATTCTGACAATTTGTAAAAACGTATTAAAATGTATTTCATTCTTTTCCAGCGGGAAAATCTATTTTACCCTTGGTAACTGGGGGCTAAAGCTGTCAAATCTCATGCTATGAGAGGCTGGAAGAACGGCGGGCAGATGAGATGGAAATTTGCTCTAATGCAAGCTGAAGCATTGTGGAGAAATGAACAGTGCGCTTAACAATTCATTAGTTCTCTAGCTGAAGTCTTCAGCCTCTGACAGCTGTGATTTCATTTTCTTAAGGATGCACAGAAGTATCTGTAACATGTCTCACAGGAACAGCTCTCTCGCTTGTGAAGGGCCCTGCTCACTGTTCAATATTCCATTGCCACACTTACGGGGAAGAACAAATTGATCTTTTCCTTGTAACTTCAGATATTCAGTGCTTGATATTTTCTCTAGTGTTCAATAAGTGGGAATTGGGAGTATTTACCCATTGGTAAATGGGTAAATTTGGTAAATATTTGTAGTGATTTCAGGAAACTAGTAACACTCCATGTCGTTTATTACACAAACTGCTGTTGTGTTGGATAAAAACAAGAAAAACTTCATGGCATATTTGCCTCCAGCTCTGATAGGTTTAGATATTTGTGTTTATCCTATTATTTAAAGAGTGGAGATAATTTTCATTTATCCTGCCTTGTGCTAGTGACAGAGTGCCTAAAAGAAGAGATCAGTGTTTTGTCCAGCTAAGCTAGAGGAATCCTTTATTACTCTGAGCTCCCTTACAGGGACCTGCTGTATCCTCAGGAGATCAGATAAGTTCTGGCAAAACATCAGTGTACGTGGCCTCTACCCTTCTCCCACCTTTGTTTTTTGTCCAAAGTTCTAGAATTCTCCACTGTCTTTGGCAAGCAATTAAAATATTTTTTAAGAAATTAAGAAGACTTCTGGGGAAGTCATTCACATTTTTCAATAACCTCCTTTTTTCTAATTAATATTGCTTAGCTACATGGAACCTGTGTACTTTCTAGAGTTTGAAAGGACTTGGCTGGCAGCATCCTATATGAATCTTTAGAGAACTTCAGGTCCTCTCGGTGTGCTTAATATGGTACAAACTCTTAAGAGAATACCCTTTCTTCTGAGAAGATGACAGCTAGAAGCTAGTCCTGTTTCTAGTGATACTAATACATTGAATAGAAAATAATTTCACTTAACACTCAGAGTGATGGTAAATGTAAATCTGAGTATGTTTAGAAGTTTAGTTTTCGTTTTTTTCAAGCAGCAAGTGTAGTTCATATACTGGGGCGGGTGGCAGGGAGCAGGTGTTAGAACCAATCTCAGCCTGTATTGGCATCCATTTCCTTCCCAGGTGGAACGAAAAGCATTATTATTGAGTGGTAAACCTACAATTTGAGATTGAAGGTCTCTTAAGACAGCTTGACATCAGATGCTTCCTCAGGTGGCCTCCCAGAATCCAGATGTAACATCTGCGTACATGGCAAAACCTGTTTTTCTTCAGGCTTTTTGTAATGACCATGAAGAAATTAACACTTTGTATGAGAGGAAACTTGAGTTACAGAGTCACCATTTAGTTTGACCACTTGTGTGTATTGTTTTGATAGGGTTACAGACTTGAAGACCAGAAGGTACCACTAGATTGACTGATCTGATTTGCCACGTTACTAGCCAATGTCTTTGAGCTCGAAGCTTGTGTTTGTCTAAAAGAGATCTTCCAAAATATGCTTCAGATCATTAGTTGAGATGGCATGAGATGGCAGATTCACCAGATGGTCAATATTTTGCTTCAATAGTTGGTCAACCCAAGAATTTAAAAAAGCACTTTATTTTTATTATTCTTTTTCAGGACAGATGTATGATGCCCAGCCTAGTTGTTGAACTCATATGTGATTTGATCCATCTCGTGCAGAGTGCAAGATTGTATTTGAAGTCTGAGGAAATGTAACAATATGTCATCCTAACAGATCAGAGTTAAGATTGCACAGGAAACTTTTACTTGGGCATTTTTCCTTTAGAATACTTTTTCTCAGCTGCTCTAAATTACCAATACAAACCAGTTTTATTATGCATGATATACATAGTTTGCATCTTTCTCTTGCTGCAGGGAATAACATGCACATTTTACAACTGGCAGTTTTAAAATAAAGATTAAGTTCATTCCTACTCTGAAGTGACAAAGGACTTTATTAATTTTTAGCAGATAACATTTGTTGTGTGTAACATGTACATTATTGACTCTTTGCAAATTGCTGTTTTGAGCAGTTGCAGTTGTTCATCTCCAATAGTCAGCTGAACAGCAGAAGGCCACTTGTGGGCAGCAGATGCATCTTCAGGGCAAAACATTTAAAGAATTTAAAAAAATAAAATTATCTGGTAGCTGATAGTACTACTTAATATCCTGACAGATAAACTATATAGATACAAAAATCTGAAATCCTCTGTAGTTAACCAACAGATTCACGCTGTCATAACAAAAAAGACTATGACAAAGCTGAATGTATTGATGATACTAAGATAAAAGAAACCTATAGACCAGCAATATAATTTGAGAGTTCCTTGGAAGGAGAACAGAAAATGATCCAGTCTGGTATGTGGGAAACATGCACACAACAGCCAATCTTACTTAGCAAGATACCTTTAAAAATAAAATTTCTTCATGCCTTTGATAATATTCAGATTTTTGTTTCCCTCTAGAATCTTTCAGATGAGTACTGCTATTTTGTTGTATGAAATTATTTTCTCATTGAGCTCCATTGTCACATGTCAGTTGCAATATTGCTGTTCTCTCTCTTACCCATACAAGTTGACCTGATTCTCTCTTGAAAGCACAGCATTTCGTTGAGAGTGCTTGAGGACTGATTCCCCTATCACTTTTGTTTCACCCTATTGAGAAGTTTCTTGCAACAGACTTACATTACACAAAGAGATACAGCCCCAGGGTTTTCTTTGTACCTTTGCATGGGAAAAGGTACAATCTGCTTGCTGTAGTCAAGGAATGTCACTGAATTTGTGATTTAAATATTACACAGTTTACTGACTGGTGAAATCATTTGCTGTATAGGAGGAACCTGAAACTTTAATAAATAAGTATATCAAGGGTTTTTTTAGAACAACTTGGGAAAGGCCTCAGAAAAGTGCAGAGGATTTTTTTTTTCTCATCACATCAACACTTTGAGAAACAAAGCAAATCCTGCTTTTAAACTGCAGTACTGGGATTTGTTTTCTTTTTCTTTTTTTCCCCAATGAGTGATCATTGTCTTGGCCTTCAGGAATTATTACCTTGTTTGTGAATGTTATTATAGATCCCACATCTATACCCTGTCTGCCTTTCCCCCTTGAGATCTTTCAAGTATGGTTTTTGCATTGAGAGGAACAAGATGAGTTCCTTTTTAAATGCCATACTCATCCAGAGGGAGGGGAAAAAAGAGACTGAAGTACAGTGTGCACCTTCTGCAAATGCTGAAAGGGAGAACTTTCCAGCCTCATGCAGCAGGGAGTAAGTTTGCCACGTTAGAATGTATATGTAGAATGACTTGAAGAACTCCGGTTATTTGTGAGTAACCTTTCTATATATGTGAACACTTACTACTTTAAAGCTACATTTTTCAGTTGGAAGGCTCATGAAATATTGTGAAAAATGATGTAAGAATCCAGTCTCTGCGTTTAGAAATCAACCAGGAATAGCTCTCATCCAGATCACTCGCAGTGCAAAAGTCACTTATATCTTAAACTGTAGGAAGAGGATCACAAAAATGCTTTAATTTAATTTTATACTTTACTATTCGATTGCATGTTCCTGTAATTCACAGACTTCTCTGGTTTTGGCTATATATACCATACTGCCATCTGTCAGTGTTAAAAGTGATAAATAATTTTAAATTGGATGTGACATTTTAAAAATAACGGAATTATAATTTGTTTCAGCAATAGTTTTATACATGGTGTATTACAATAGTATCAGGTGTTTCATAAAACCAACAGCATCCCATTAATAGAACAAAGTTCCAAGTACATTAATAGCTACCTTAAGAAAATTTTATTAAAATTGAAAGCTCTCAGAGTGCTTTAAGGAGCAACTGAAGTTATTTCTGTACATCTAAGTCTTCCTCTGCCTGTATGTTTTGCTGAATTAGAGTAACTGCAGATGGTAGTGAAGATGGATAGGTCCAAGCTGCAGAATGTACTCCAAGTGACAGATTCCAGTGCTTGAGTGGGACTGGATTTATTCTGATGTCATAGATAGAGGTCAGTGATCAGATCTGAATGTATGCTTGAAATCCTTGATGCTTTTTCCAAAATTTGCTTTATTTTGTACCCATTCTTATAACTATTAATGTTTACCCTGTGGTAAGGTATTCACCTAAAATACAAAAGGTACATGTGGCTCTCAAGCAGGAGACTGATAAAAGAAGCTTAGGGAAATAATGGTGCTTTTTTTTTTTTTTTAAGAGATCACTCAAAGTTTAGCTATCCTGCAGCTGACCCAGAAACCTAGAGACATTTTTTGGCAGTGCACTGTGAGTTAAGTTCTATAGTTTCTTCTGGTTTCTGATGCCTTTTATTTTTTTGTGCTTGGAAATCACTTATCCACTGTACACAAAAGCTAGCCAACTACTTCTTCCACCTAGAAGCTATATCATGATTTTAAGTCAGGGAAAGACATGGACGTTTGCTTTTATTGTCCTCTTATAGTAACATTACATGAAAGATGGCATTTGTTGCACAGGCTGTTGTTTCTCTGGTGATCACATTCCTGTGGCTTCTAACATCCCCATCAGTCTTCATAAATTCTAAATGTAAAGTCTTTTTTCAAGTCAAGCAGATACAATTTTGTTGTAATTTAAAGCATTTTCCTATTACCCTCTTACTACTGTAAACAGACACTTTTGTAAAGCATTTGCGTAGCTGGGATATGTTTCACTGCAACATATGGAACTACAGTACTAGAATTAAATGCACTCTAGTAGCAAGTAATAATGAGTGCTTGGTAGGAATGCTCTCCCTGCCCCATGTTTAATTGGCATGGTACTTGTCATAGTGTGCTGTTGTATGATTCATACATCCATACATCACTTCATTACTGCTTCTGTCACTTTCTTACTCTCCTCTTCTTGCTACAGTAATTCTCACTTCATGTATTGTGAGAGCTGGCATTGGATCCTGTAAACCTAAAACTGGACAACAGCAATTATAATAGCTTATGTAAATTTCAATTGACAAGCATGTAGCAAATGTTCTTTAGCAAGTATACATAGTATATTGTGTAGATGAGTAGCTTGGTTTTGATAAATGAGCTATTCCCATCATCCTCAGTTCAATTTAGTTTAATCTATGCATTGTACAGATTAATGTCACTGTCTTCCTTCAGGGCTCATTTTGTAGATGGAGAAAAGAAGCGGGCTAGATTTGTATAAACTTCTTATTTGAGAAGAATCACTGAAAGGACTGAAGGAGTTTTCTCTGTATTTCAGTAGGAGTAGCCTGAGAGAAGGAGAATAATAGCTTGGCTTCATAGACCAGCTGCTTTTCTGCAACATGTATGTGGTAGGAGAAAAAGCCCAGAGCAGGTTGCAGAGCTAGCAGTTGGCTCCTGCTGCGTTGCCTTTTCTCCTTCCCGAGAGTGGGAATAGCTTCTGTATTCTGAGAAGTGGAGGGAGGGAACTGTCTGCTGCAAACCTGTTGCTCATCTAAAGATGTAATGTTTGAAGAAGTGAGGTGTGAACTTGAGTATTTCGGAGTTCAGGCAGAGTCATTCTTAGATACTGAATTCTCACTGTCCATGTGAAAAATACTAATATGTTACGGCACTTATTTATAATTCCATTGGGTTAAGAGATACGCAGCACAAAACTTGCTGCCTATGGGCCAAATCAAATTTGGCTGCATTACTGTTCTTGTATACTGTCTGAAATACAATTCTTTTACAGCTGGTGGGGAGTATGTTGGGTTATGATAAATACATTGAAAATAATATTTAGGGGGGAAAAGCAAAGCCTTTTGAAAACTCTAAATCTTACCCTTTTAAAAAAATAGCTGAATAAAAATTTTCATTAAACTGAAGTTGTACATGGGGTGATGTGAAAGTCAGTGGGAATTTTGACCTTCTTCCTCCAAAGGGAGAGGACGAAAAGCATCAAAATTTTACAGTTAATAACTGAATTTGTCATGAGCCTGTTTTTGTTTTGGTTTACAGATCAACCGTGGATTTGGAATATTCCTTACACTAATGCCCCTGATACACACGGAAATATGTGGGTTCCATCATGAATGTTTCCATTATCCTGGGATGTTTCACTTACTGGTGCTGAGCCTGCCACGCTACTTGCAAGACTGCTTATTTCTGGTTTTTTTAAGCTCTAATGTCTGCTATAATGGCTAATTTGTAGTTGAAAAAAACATTGAAATGTTGATAATGGGGAGAATCTTGAAGAATCTATAACCATATTATTATAAAACAACCTGCATTTTTAAATACCTTTTTATATGCCTCATTCTTACTGTGGTTCCTGATATGCTTTTCAAGATTAAAACAAGTGGAGGCTGTTCTCAGAGATTCTCTGCATTTTTAGCTGTAATGAATTTAAAATTTACTGTTCTGTGAGACCGTCAGATGGTCCCAAGTAGCTGGAATAGAAGTTATTGTATGTAAAATTTAAATAAAAATAAAGTCAATCTTGTTTATATATCCTTTGTTCCCTCTTCTTCTAAGTGTGTACATTTCAAATTGGATTGAAACTTTGCTTTGCCATTATCACTTCTAATGCAAGCTCTAATATTTGCTGTTTTGTCTTCTTGCAGTATTTGGCTCCTGGTCAGTTATTTCCTAATCCTGTGGGTTTTTTGCCCCTTACAGATGCCCAAGTACTGTCCAAAACACTAAACTGAAGTGGATGGGCTTGGGTGCTTAAGAGTAGTCTTGAGTAGTGCTGTGGGATGTATGAGCAACTACTGGTCCTGCAGCCTGGAAACCTTGTAGGTTAGTGTGGTACTTCATTTGGAATTCCCTCTGGATCCCAAATGATCTGACTGGGTAGCTGTTCCAGTGCTACCTCATTCATGTCATTCCCCAAGATGGTTTGGAGTACACTGGGAGTGCACTACTTCCTAATGTTTATCTAATGTCTATCTCTGTTTCATTCAAAAATTACTATAGAAAAGGTGTGTGTTTAGGAAATCGTCATTGCATCTGCCTAGCAAGGAGTTTTCTTTTGTTTTCCTACCCTGTCACAGACCAATCCACAGAGAAACTCCACAAAGTACTGCTTCTTTTCCATCTTTCATATTCTCTCTAGTTACATTCAAGTTCTCTGGTGCAGTTATCAGATGGTCTTTCAAATCAAAAAGGTTATGGCTTTGAGTTATTGTTGGGGAAATTATTGTACAGTCTCTTATTCAAAGGGTAATGGAGCTACATAGTGGAATAGCTTTGCCTGTAACATGGAGGAATTTTGCACTCTCTCTTCACAGCAAATACCAGGAACTTAAGTATTTAGGTTGCTCTTTTCTAAGCTCGTGTTGGCAATTTAGAGGCCCAGTAATCATTACTATTGCTTTATCTGGTTTTGAGAACTTTGCAAATAATGTAAGCCAAGCATGGGTCAGAGTGCTGCTGGGATGTCCATGGAACAGATAGGAGGATTGCTTTCTGCTTTCACCTTCCCTCGATTCTGCATGCAGAATCTTTGTTTATGCTAAATGCAGAAACCGTTTGATTCTGTCCCTGATGAGCCTGAAAAGACAGAGATCAGGGAAGGTAACATGAAAATGGAGCGGTGTGCCATAAAAACTGAAGTAACAACTTCCTAGCCATTGTTATACTTTCTATTTAACAGAGTATTATCATTTTAATTATTTTCATTCTGTGACAATTAGAGAAGTTCTAAGTAGGAAGATGTCTTCATATGAGGAAAGCTTTAAGAGTTCTAGAAGGTCAGCTCACAATTAATGGACATTTATCCTTAATTTGTGAAGAACGTGATTTATTAATGTTACATATGTGAGCATTTCTATTTTTGTTGTCGAGTGGTTTGACCAGCTCTGAGGCATTTCTGGTTAAATTCCAGCTGGAATTTTTCAGTTTCCAGGAACTTAGCATGATTTAACTTCAGCTCTCCAGGGCTCAGATTAATGCAGTGTCAGAAGATCCTTCCAGAGTCCCTCAGTAGGAACAAATAAACCAAGTGATCAGTCCTGCTAGAAAAACTCAGCAAATCTTTCCAGTGCAGAGCTGTCACCCAGAGCTACTTGGACCATGGTATAAGCACGGAAGTGAGGCACTGCTGGGGGGCAGAGGTGGAAGGAAGGGTGAAGGCTGGGGGGTTTGGTTTGCTGGATGGTATGTGGTGTGAGGTGAACTAATGGTTCAAATAAAGGCTGAGTTTGGTTGAAACAGATAGGCATGTGGTTCTGTTTTAACTGTTTGAACAATGCTTTTCCAGAACGGCAAGGAAAACTTGTTTTGAAGAAACTGTCTGAAGGTAACTAAACTCCGAGGTGGCAAGAGCCTTTTGCAGTCAGTCCTGTGCAACCCAAACACAGCTGGCCTTCATGGCATACTGGAGATGGATGGAAGGTCCTTGGCAAAACCTTTGGCCAGAAAATGCTGTTTAATAACTGTGCTAGATGTGCAACCTCTCAGGTGCCAGGGCAGACTTAAGAACACTTCTTAACTGTCTGAATAAAATTTTAAAATTTTTCTTGTGCAGAATATTTTAAATTCCATTTTTCATAGCACCCTAACCATTTTTTGTTTCATGTCAGGGCCCTAACATTTGGAAAGTGGAACTATGAAAAAAGAGAAGGAGAAAACAGACAAATTAGTCCAACCTACAGCATAATGTCTGACATACATAACTGGATTTTACTCTGGGATCTTTGGTTAAAGTGATATTTAGGTCTGAGACCTGTGTGCTGCTTTTTTTTTTAAAAGGTAGCTTGAATTTAAAAAAAAAAAAGAAGGCAATAGCACTGTCTGTAGAAGTATTTGTTATTCAGCACTTTTTTTTGCTCAATAAATTGATGATTAATTTCTCTTGCTGCTGCTGAGAATGAATCTGTTCTGGTTCCCCTTCAAAATTAAGTGCTCTCCATTACAACAACAGTCTAAGAATTTATTGTTAATGCTTATCAATACATGCTGGTGCAAACCATGTGCATACATTTCTGCGGTGGTGCTAATGAGGTTGTAAAGAAGGAAATAGTGTGTTTTTCTGTGCCTAAATGGCTAAACCAATTTGATCAAGCCTTAGCCAATTTCCATGGCTAACGCAGTTGGTTATGTTTTGTAAAAGCTCAGCTGACTCCTAACCCGCAGCTGTACAAGGTCCCATACTGGTGTTATAAACCATCCATCATAGAGGTCACAGCATGGAAAGAAAGCGAACTCTGCAGAGCTGCCATACAGCCCGCAGAAGGAGCGATCAAGGTGGACAACTGGAAATTTGATTTCACAATGCCACTTCAGCATTGGACTGCATTGCTGTAGACATTAACCTGGGATAATACCAGTTTGCTCCCTCCTGGGACAAGGAGAGAAACGTAGTCATTGCTTGTGATTCTGAAAAGGTTAAATCTTCTGTCAAGGGCAGTGTAACTTTGTGCAGTTTCTTATTGGAGTCACACAGTAAAGCAGTGATCTAATTTTGGTTTGTTCAGGACAGTGATATATCTAGAGTCTTTTCACTGCACTTGAGATTACATCCAGCATCACAGAAGGTAAAAAGGTGTAAAAGGTACTATGGCTTTTGTTCCATGCTAGGTATGCAAACATGCAACAATATTATAGCTGTCTCCTTTGGTGTCTTTCCTAAATGGGTCAATGTGCTTTTTTTCAGCAATTAGTGATATGTTAATTCCTTGTACTTTCTTCTGCTAAGGCTTTCTATGGTTTTGATATTCCAGCCTGTCTTCCAGTAAACAAATATGAACACAGTAACAGAAATAACTGCACAAAAAATTCCAAGTGAATGAGAATTAATAAAGAGAGATGTGATGCCAAGAACCGAATATTGAAATCAGTGAATTAATGTAATACATAGATACTCACTGTGATGTACTCTGGCTACCCAGCGTGTGTATTTGAAAAAGCTAGAATGGAGATGTAATGTTCTTTAAAATGCTAAATGCTACCTAATCCCACAGATACTGCTACTGACATCAATAAAGTTGCTGACATTTTACAGCTGTGGAACTAATCACCGTGACCCAGGATGTCAGAATTTTAGCTGAACACCGACAGTAGTCACACCATTCCCTCTCTCTTACCTGAGTTTCTTCTAATCTGAGCCACAGTAACTGCCATCCTGAAGGGCAAAAGAAAGAAACATAGCAAAAAGTACTGGAGGCTGAAAGGAGCTGTGTAAGTTCAGAGAAGTAAGTTCCTATGTTAATCTACAGTCTTTATATCCTTGGCTTTTTTTCTTTTTGTAATATACTAGCTTTTCTGCTTCTCCGTTTATCAAAATGTTATCTCTGCTCCCAGTTACTGCTTTCTAAATGTTGCTGCAGTGCTTTCAAGGTATTGTGACCCCATTGTATTAATCAGAGTAAAATGTTCATCCTTTAGCTGAAAGTATTTTCCATTGCTTAGGATGGAGGAATGCGAGGGGGCTCCTGGATTCTTTTACTAACTCTTTTTCTGACTCTGTTCTGACTTTGCACAAGTTGATTCCTGTGTCTCCGTTTCTCCCTTAACATGCAAATCACTACTGTACACAGTTCTAGTACCAATAAGCACGAACAAACAAAAAACTTTGCTCTGAATTCTGTTTCATTGTTATGCAATTTGGAACACTAAGCTATCAACCCAACCATATTTTTTCTTACCAGTTGAAATGCTGGAAGATAAACAGCATGCAAATGGAAAGTGGCTGCCAAAAGTGGAAGTTGATCCTGAGGACAGCTCTTGAGTAGTTCCTTGTAGGGACTTTTAAGCCCTGTCTATCTCTGCCTCACTTTCCCAATTGTAAAATATAATTTGCAAATATCTTCAAATAAAAATACCCCTATAGGGTATTCTGCAAGTATAAGTGAAATAATTGTCATCCCCAAGAAGACCTGAATATGATTATCAGCCACGCTTTAGTAACTGATGTGAAAGAGATGGAAAAAGTTTTCATATTCCTCATTGCTGAAAATCTCTTTTATACAGTCAGGTTCAGTTGTCTTTACTGCTAAGCATCTTCTGCTTTGTGAGGGATGAGTACACTAGATAAAGGCAAAAAGCAATGTTCCAGCTGAGTATGAGCCAGCAGTGTGCCTGGGTGGCCAAGAAAGGCCAACAGCATCCTGGCTTCTATCAGGAATCGTGCGGCCAGCAGGACTAAGGCAGTGAGCGTCCTCCTGTACTCGGCACTGATGAGGCCGCACCTCAAGTACTGTGTTCAGTTTTGGGCCTCTCACTACAAGAACGACACTGAGGTGCTGGAGCGTGTCCAAAGATGGGGGCAGCGAAGCTGGTGAGGGGTCTAGAGCACAAGTCTTAGGAGGAGCGGCTGAGGGAACTGGGGTTGTTTAGCCCGGAGAAAAGGAGGCTGAGGGGAGACCTTATCGCTCTCTACAACTACCTGAAAGGAGGTTGCAGCGAGGTGGGTGTCGGTCTCTTCTCCCAAGTAACAAGTGACATGACGAGAGGAAATGGCCTCAAGTTGCACCAAAGGAGGTTTAGATTGGATATTAGGAAAAAATTCTTCACCGAAAGGATTGTCAACTATTGGAACTTGGTGTTCCAGGGAAGTGGTTGAGTCACCATCCCTGGAGGCATTTAAAAGACGTGTAGACGTGGTGCTTAGGGACATGATTTAGCAGTGGACTTGGCAGTGTTAGGTTAACGGTTGGACTCCATGACGTTAAAGGTCTTTTCCAACCTAAATGATTCCATGATTGTAGAATAGAATCATAGAATGGTTTGGGCTGGAAGGGACCTTAAAGACCATCTACTTCCATGCCATGGGCAGGAACACCTTCCACTAGACCAGGTTGCTCAGAGCCCCATCCAACCTGGCCTTGAACACTTCCCGGGATGGGACATCCACAGCTTCTCTGGGCAACCTGTGCCAGTGCCTCACCACCCTCACAGTAAAGAACTTCCTTACATCTAATCTAAATCTACTCTCCCGCAGTTTAAAGCCGTTACCCTTTGTGCTATCATTACATGACCTTGTAAAAAAGTCCCTCTCTGGCTTTCTTGTAGTCCTCCTCTAGGTACTGAAAGGCCACTATAAGGTCTGCCCGGAGCCTTCTCTTCTCCAGGCTGAACAACCCCAACTCTCTCAGCCTGTCTTCGTACGAGAGGTGTTCCAGCCCCCTGATCGTCTTCATGGCCCTCCTCTGGACTCGCTCCAACACGTCCGTGTCCTTCTTATGTTGGGGGCACCAGAGCTGGATGCAGTACTCCAGGTGGGGTCTCACCAGAGTGGAGTAGAGGGGTAGAATCGCCTCCCTTGACCTGCTGGTCACATTCTTTTGATGCAGGCCAGGATATGGTTGGCTTTCTGGGCTGCCAGCACATGTTACCGGCTCAGACTCAGTTTTTCATTTACCAGTACCCCCTCAGGGCTGCTGTCAATCCACTCATCACCTAGCCTGTATTTATGCTTGGGATTGTGTGTGACCCATGTGCAGGACCTTGCACTTGGCCTTGTTGAACTTCATGACGTTCGCATGGACCCACCTCTCAAGCCTGTCAAGGTCCCTCTGGATGGCATCCCTTCCCTCCAGCATGTCAACCGCACCACACAGCTTGGTGTTGTCAGCAAACTTGCTGAGAGTGCGCTCAATCCCATTGTTCATGTCGCCGACAAAGATGTTAAACAGTGCCAGTCCCAATACTGACACCCCAGGAATGCCACTCGTCACTGGTCTCCACTCGGACATTGAGCTGTTGACAGCAACTCTTTGAGTGCGACCATCCAGCCAATTTCTTATCCACCGAGTGGTCTAGCCATCAAATCCATGTCTCTCAAATTTAAAGACAAGGATGTCATTTGGGACAGTGTCAAATCCTTAGCACAAGTCCAGGCAGATGACATCTGTTGCTCTTCCCTTATCCACCAATGCTGTAACCCCATCATAAAAGGCCACCAAAGTTGTCGGGCACGATTTGCCTGTAGGGAAGCCATGTTGGCTGTCACAAATCACCTCCTTATTTTTCATGTGCCCTAGCATAGTTTCCAGAAGGATCTGCTCCATGATCTTGCTGGGCACAGAGGTGAGACTGACTGGCCTGTAGTTCCCTGGGTCTTTCTTTTTTCCCTTTTCAAAAATGGGGTTTGTGTTTCCCCTTTTCCAGTCAGTGGGAACTTCCCTGGACTGCCACGACTTCTCAAATATGATGGATAGAGGCTTAGCCACTTCATCCACCAGTTCCCTCAGGATCCGCAGATGCATCTCATCAGGTCCCGTGAACCTGTGTACCTTCAGGTTCCTTAAATGGTATCGAACCTGATCTTCTCCTACCATGGGTGGTTCTTCATTCTCCCAGTCCCTGCTTTGACTTCTGCAACTCCGGCGGTGTGGCTGGAGCACTTGCCAGAGAAGACTGAGGCAAAAAAGTCATTGAGTACCTCGGCCTTCTCCACGTCCCGGGTAAACCAGTTCTCCCGTTTCCTTCTGGAGAGGGCCCACATTTTCCTTAGTCTTCCTTTTATCACCGACGTACCTATAGAAACTTTTCTTGTTGCCCTTGACATCCCCGGCCAGATTCTATGATTCGATTCATTACTTCACGTTCAGTAAGACTCCCCAGAGACGCAATCTCTTTGAAACTCTTAGCAAAGCAACAGGGATGTTGAAAAGTTTAGCCTACTCTAGATGCCCCAAGTGTCACATGTTCATGAAGTCTGGGGATTTTTTTTCCAAATTAGTTTGTTAACATCAAGGTTATTAACTTCCAAAAGAAGTTTTGTTCAGCATCAAAAGTAACAGAAGGCTGGCTTCTTTGCTCCTCTAGCAAGATGTTTCATTATGTATAAAATCTGCTCAGCAGTAAATTGCAGCTCTCCCATAGCTTCTCCAAAGATAAGCAATGCATTTTAGTTAAGTGTACCAGCTTACCACTTCCAAAGGAGATGTTTAATTAAAAGGTACTGACACTGTCAGTGAGAGAAAGTAACTAAGTCTCTGCGTGAGTCTTCCAGGTAATTTGCTGATGCATTTATAATAGCTCTGTTCTGACTGGACACTTGTTGGTAATCGTTACCAGGGTACTCAGTGACTGTAGCTTTCTTAATTACAGGGTTATCATTTAACATTATCAACAGAACTACTAAACACATTGATTTTTTTTCTATTACTTACAATTGTGCTAAGCCTCATCACCACCAATCTTTCTGTCACTAAATACCTGCACTCATAGACACTAGGGAGCTGCGTGCTTGAGGTGCTGAGGGGTAGGGCAAATATAGCACGTTTCCTGATAATGATGCCACAAGTGACTGTACTGAGGTTAATGGCAATGCAGTCAGCGTTCAGGCTCACAAGATGTTAACTTCAATTTGGGGTTAATTTAAATGTCAGCAACATATGTAACTGTTTTTTTTACCTGAAACTAAAAGATAACTTTTTTTTCCTTATGCCAGTGGACACATTGCATTTCTTTATTTAACCTTGCTTAAATGCTCTGAATGGGTGACTGCATCATTACAGTTCATGCTTTCCACACAGTCAAGTTTTGCCAGCTATCTACCCAAGAGCAGTGGGAATAGCGACCTTTTTAACAAGAAAGTATTCTTTAGAATAAGTACCTTAAGTAAAACAGGGGAAGTAAAGGAAGAAAAGGAGCTTAAAACAACAAAAGGTGCCACACCTCTGATATTTGTCATTAATCTTCTCATTTTCTACTTCAGGATTCCAGTCAATATCAACTCACACTTGCTCTATCCCTTAATAGGGAGCATGTCCTTGAAAAGCCACTTTCTCAAGTGATTAAATCACTGCAAGTCCAGTATAGTGTTTTAATTTGGTGAAGATCAGATTTGACAAATAAAGGAAACTTGCAATTTTTGATGCCCAGTGACATTAGTACTTTCAAAACTGTGCCAGATATTCTTCCCTGCGTTAATGTAATGCTCTCTGTACACCCAAGACCAACACAAAAATAACTGTTCCTCACTAATAAAATAATATGTAAATAGTCAGAGGAACTCAGTATCCTTGAATAATTTTCCTTGGATAATTTGGATAAAGTGATTGTTGATGTCACGGCTGCAAGCAGTTAAAAGCTCTTGTGCCCACTGTGCTAATCCAAGCCACCCAAGAACAACGGATGGAGACTTTAAGGTCATGGAGTCCAACCGTTAACCTAGCACTGCCAAGTCCACCGCTAAACCATGTCCCTAAGCAGTACATCTACACGACTTTTAAAAACATCCAGGGACGGTGACTCTACCACTTCCCCGGACAGCCCGTTCCAGTGCTTGACAATCCTTTCTCAGTGAAGAATTTTTTCCTAATATCCAATGCAAACCTCCCTGGCACAACTTGAGGTCATTTCCTCTCATCCTATCGCTTGTTACTTGGGAAAAGAGACCGACACCCACCTCACTACAACCCCCTTTCATGTAGCTGTAGAGAGCGATAAGGTCTCCCCTCGGCCTCCTTTCCTCCAGGCTAAACAACCCAGCTCTCTCAGCCGCTCCTCCTAAGACTTGTGCTCTAGACCCTTCACCAGCTTTGTTGCTCTTCTTTGGATGCGCTCCAGCACCTCAGTGTCTTTCTTGTGGTGAGGGGCCCAAAACTGAACACAGTACTCGAGGTGCGGCCTCACCAGTGCTGAGTACAGGGGGATGATCACTGCCCTGCTGGATTCCTGATAGAAGCCAGGATGCCATTGGCCTTCTTGGCCACCTGAGCACACTGCCGGCTCATATTCAGACGGCTGTCGACCAGCACCCACAGGTCCTTTTCCGCCAGGCAGCTTTTCAGCCACTCTTCCCCAAGCCTGTAGTGTTGCATGGGGTTGTTGTGACCCATGTGCAGGACCCGGCACTGAGCCTTGTTGAACCTCATACAATTGGCCTTGGCCCATCAATCCAGCCTGTCCAGACCCCTCTGTAAAGCCTTCCTACCCTCAAGCAGATCAACATTCCTGCCTAACTTGGTGTCGTCTGCAAAGTTACCAAGGGTGCACTTCAGCCCTACAACTATTACGACAAATTGAGATGTTGTAGTAATACCTCATTAACCAGCTTTCTAAAATAAAACCCATGTAGGTTGTCTTTCACTGGAAAGAAAGAGCGTTTATATACTAATATGTTTCACAGAGCTGAATTCTAGCTCCCAATTATTTTAAAGCAGAATTTAGCACTGTAGTAGTAATTGCCAGATATTGCTGAGTTCAGCTTTTTCTTTTTATAGTAACAGTGATTTTTCCAGAAGGTTTGGATCGAGCCCTCTTTGACCCTGAGAATAATGCATTTTTAAACCACGCTGCAGTTGGAGAGATGCCTCTGTCTGGCACACACAATCTCCCCTCGACTGCCCAGTGTTGGAGGATGGAGATGCAAGAACTTGACGAGAAGGCAATCGGTAACCAGACCTGTAGAGAAAGAGGTGCCCTCTTTTGGCAAAAAGGAGTAATTTTTCTTGCTTTGATAGCAGGAGCATATCGCCCGGTGCAGGTTTTTGCTCCTGGTCTCCCTAAGAGGCCCCGTTACCCTGGGCGCCACAGCGCTCCTCAGCCCCGCGGCCCGCGGCCGGGCAAAGGACGGGGCGGCGGGCAGCCCCCGGCGGGCGGGAAGGCCGCGGTGGCCGGGGAGGGGGGACGGAGACAGACACCCCCCCCCCCCCCGAGGGGTGGAGGCCGGGGGCCAGGTGCCGGCCCGCCCCGCCCTGCCCGGGGCACGGAGGAGACCCTCGGGGGCGGCGGCCGCGCCCC
>JAVKLA010000040.1:3503719-3567020 GCA_034782735.1 Sagittarius serpentarius
GGCACGCCCGGCGGGCGGCGCCGGGATGCCCGGCGGCGGCGGCGGCGGCGGCGGCGGCGGCGGCGGGAGGGCCCCGACGTAGCGTGGCGGCGCGGCAGCCCGGTCCCGCGGGGCGGAGGATGGCGTGTCGCGGCGGCTGCTGCTGCTCCAGCGCGGGTCGCCTGAACGCGGACAACGCGCGGTTCCTCCTGCTGGCGGTGCTGATCGTGCTGTACATGCTGTGCGGCGCCGCCGTCTTCTCGGCCATCGAGCTGCCCACGGAGCGGGAGGCCAAGGAGCGCTGGGAGGAGCGGCTGGAGAACTTCACCCGGCGCCACAACCTCAGCCGCGCCGAGCTCCGGCGCTTCCTCCGGGAGTACGAGGAGGCCAGCGTGGCCGGCATCCGCGTCGATGACATCCGGCCCCGATGGGATTTCACCGGCGCTTTCTACTTCGTGGGCACCGTCGTTTCCACTATCGGTGAGCGGCGGGACCCGCCGGCGGCCGCGGAGGGACGGGCGGGGCCCGGGGCGGTGGCGGCGGCGGCGGCGGCGGGGCGGGAGCGGGGGCGAGGGCGGCCGGGGGTGCGCAGCCCCCTCTCCGCTCCCCGGGCTTAGAGCGAGCTTCGTGCCGGTGCCGGGCACGGTCCCGTCTCCTCGCCGCTCCTTTTCCCCCCTACTCCTGTCGAAGAGGCACCGGGGCGTTTGGCACCACGCTTGCGGAAAGGGCTCTCCCGTTAGGCGCCCCAGGAGGCTTTGGGAGCCCCAGCGCCGTTAGCCCGGCCGGCTGCTCGCCCTCCCGCCGCTGCGCTCGTGGCGGGCCGGGCGCCGGCTGCCGGGCTCCTGCCCCGGGAGTTTGGCTTGCCTGCGCGGCGCGGAGGAGCCTGGCCTCGGCGTGCGGCGGCGGAGTTAGTGAGAGACCAGTCGCACCCAAAGCCGAAAGCTTTGGAGAAGCGCTGTATATCTTTAGGTTCTGGAAGACCTTGTTATAGCAAATCTTGGATCTGGAGGTAGGTGGCTTCGTAGGCTGTAAGCTCAGAAGGGACCTCTCTGAGGTTCTAGTCTGGTCTTAACAAGAACCATAAAATAGGTTTTGCAGTGTCCGTCTGTACAGTGTACAACTTGGAAAGGCTGGGTATCAGACTGCTCGGCTTTTTGCTCTTCTGGCTTTCTGAGGCAGAATCAACAAGTCGGTGGGCGCTGCCTATTTAGTTTGTGAATAAACCCAAGTTTATTCCGGTTGAAGGAGCCTTCGGAGAATGTGATACAAAATAGAAATTCCGAGGGGGCTGACAAGAGTACATTAAGGTGAAAAGGGACAGCACCAGGAACTGACCTAAGCACCCCAGGGAGCCCATGGGCGTCAACAGAAAGGCTTCGCCCAGGCGGCTGCCGGCAGCCCAAAGCCCCAGAGAAACGGAGCTGGCGTTAGTTAAAGACGGGCAGTCTTGTGTGCATTTACCACTGTGACAAATGGGGTCACTAAATCTTAGTAATGGTATCTCCAACTCACACCGGTCTCCCTCTGTGTGTCAAACGCACACTGAGGAATGAGTGTTTAATTACCAACAGAAATTCTTCAGCATATCTCCATTAACGCTTGTTCCCTGAAGGGGAGTTTTGAGATGCCTTGCTTTTCTTGAGACATGTGAGAGAGTTTGTGCTGTCCTGCAATTTGTAGATACCTGACACTTTCCAATGGTTCTGCTTAACCTCTCCCTAATACTGGGTTTCTTAGGTACGGAGTCAATTTTGTTGCAAAAGATGTCATCGGGCTGGTTTTGTATTTCCTCGGGGCATCAAGATTTGGGTGTTCTGTGTCCTTAGACCTTAAGTCTGTAAGACCCAAGAATTATGCTTAGATGTTCTGCTGAACTGGTAATTTGAAGTAACATATAACATTGTTAAGCCCATTTTTGTGAACTGCTGTAGTTTCTTTGCCATTGTCACATCTCCCTTAAGGTGTGCTTCTTGTATGATCAAAATACAGTGTTGATGTTAACATTTGCTAGAGCCATAAAATCGTAGTAAAGAGAGCTGGGACCAGATCTCCAAAGTCCACCTGGTCCACCTCTGTTCCTAGAGGAGGTCAATTATATGCGACTTTTTTTTTTCCTGATAGATGTTTGTCCAAGCTGCCATTTTGAACCTGCACTGTTGGAGGTCCCACAACTTCCATAAGGAATCCAGCCTTGTGCATTATTATCTTCACCCCAAAAAAATGGTTTTTCTGATGTCTAACCTTACTGCAGTTCAGTGACTTGCATTATTTTTGTCCTACCATCCTTCATACCCGGAGAATGGCCTCTTAGGTGCTCAGACCATTGTCATGTGTCCCGTCAGTCTTCTCTCAACTCAGAAAGCCACAATGTTGTAACCCCCCTTTCCAGTGATACGGTTACTTCTCGCATGTATTAACTGATGCCAGTAGTTCTTAACATTAGTATTTATCTTATATAAACGAGATTGTTAAGGAGAGACAGGTATCTGTGGTCTTATTAACTGCAGCTGCTTGCAAACACAAGCATCCACTTACCCTCTCACACTTTCTCGTAATTTCTCTGGCTTGCTGATTTCCTTCGCCTGCAGTTTAGAGCTCCATCAGTGTTTCTGCAGAAAATGTCCTCGGGAACCCTTTTTCCTTCAGACTGCGTACGGTCTGTAGACTTTGGCGATTTACATCCTGTCCCTTCTTTTGACCTGGCATTGTTCCTTCTCAGTCTTATCAATGGTGTCACTTTCTCAGTGTGTTTTATCAATTGCATCAGTCTTTCTTAATCCCGTCAGTGGCATTGCACTCTTTCAACCATGTCAATGGCATCCCTCTTTCTTAATCTTCTCAGTAGCATTGCCGCTTTGAGAGACTGTGCGTTTCAGCTCCCTGTCTTAGCTTGTGCTGCGGGCTGGGCTCTCCAGGCATTCACAAGACTGTTGTGCTTCGGCCAGATCCCCTCGGCTGTGCCACGCAGGAGCATTCTCCTGCAGCCTCTGCAACCGCACACTCATTTTTGTCAGTCATATTGGGGCCCTAACAATAGATTTTGTTTTACACATCTCACATCAATATTTTTGCTCTCTTCTCAGCCCTTTCCAAATGGTCCACGTCTTCTTTCATGCCCCAGTATGGTGCCCAAAATTAATGTATTACTCCAGAAGCGACCTTGCTAGTTCTGAGGACAGTGGAAGTATTATTTCCTGTGTTTTTCAGTCTGTCCTTCTGGTGGCTATGTACATTTCTACAGCTAAAAAAATTTGGTGCCTTCGGTTAAAAGCACTTTTTTCAGGAATGGGTGCTTTCATGGCATATTCCTACTGTCAGCTAACCTTCTACACTCAGTAGTATGTGCTGGTATGGAAGCTTTTGGTTTAGCAGGTAAGTTGTAGTAAAAGCAGTCATCTTTTATTTCTTTTGTAAACTTTATATTATTTTTTTTCTCTTTTGCATAGTGGAAATTATTTTGCTACTTCACCAGAGTAAATTTGTTTCTTCTGCAGTAAATAAGGTGAACCTAGCCACTTTGATGTACTGCTAAAGCATCACTCAAACATTAGCTGTAGCACCAGCTGCTCTCAGTACTTTAGCTAGAAAGAAATACCATCATGTATTTTTGGCTTTCAGAGGAAAGAAGAGAGTTTTGCAATATCTAAGGGAATAATACTGTCTTTTTAATTAAGATTCACATGAAATGTTTGTCACATAGATATCGGAGCATGATACCAGTGCGTCAAGAGGTCAAAACTAAATATAACCAGCCTATTTTCATTTGTCAAGAAAATACAAAGCTAAACAGAGCTGAACTAATAAAAAATCAACAGTTTGTCTTTTCTCGGTTTAGTAACTCAGAGTTTGTTCCATAAAAGCGTTCATCCCTATCAGTGCTCAGCCTGTAACTCCTATATTTTGATGTGTCTTTGGCTTAGTGTGATCCAGCACTAAGTTTACCCATACAGTAAGTGGAAACATTAAAAATGTAAGAAGGTAACCACAAATACCTGCCCAAACGGGAGACTGCCTAGGCTAGCCAGGAGGTGACCCCAAGGAAGAAGATGGGGTTGAAGCTTCTCCATCCCATGAAGGCAGGTGCCTAGCTCTAACCCGCAGGGAGGAGCCCACCCACGTGTAGTGGGCTCCTCCATAAGCCCACTTTGATTGCCCGTCAGCCGTTTATCACATAATGTAGCGTCCCTTTTGCCTAGAAATTGGGTGGTAGTAGTACTGTCTCAGGATGTGAGAGATAAAGCAACTTCTTTCTCAGCAAGGACCTGAAGCAACATCCCCCTGTCTCAGCAGAGTGCCCTCACCACCCATCTGGGGAATAATTTTAAGCCGGGACTCAGTGTTTTCCGTTGAAACTCTTCCACTTTGCATAGGCTAACAAAATATCCTGCAGACCAGAACGTAAAACAAGATCTGAGTCCCAACTGGTACTTCAGTGAATGTTTATGTGGTTTATACAGGGGGTACCACATTTGGTAGGCTCCGGGTGTGCAGCAGCATTAGACTGTAAGGGTCGGAATCAGCAGCAGGCGCTCTGATATCTAAGGACCTCTGTGGTACCTTGGGACAGTAGTGCCTCCAAGAGGCAGGGAGCGGCTGCCCAGGTGTTTTGAAGATCTACGCATTGGATCACTGCTTATCTTTCGTGACAAACACCTGGGCACCCCAGGTTCCACTGGAAATAGGGGGACACTACTACCCTTGAGCAATACAGAGGGTTAGCACACTGGGGTATTTGCAGCATCTAGATCCTCCTCTGCTCTTTGAAACCATTGGAAAAAACTGTTACTGGCTTCAGTTGCATCAACTGAAGAATTTGTCAGTGCATCAGGACACCCTTATCTCATGTACAGCTGTTTTTCTTTGAAGAACTTAAGAAAATTGAAAGGATTTTGTTTCCTTTTTCAGAAAAACACCTATGGCCACCCCAGCCCGTATGATGATCTTGGTTAAAACCTGTTTATTTTCACTGTAAATGGAATAAAATGTATCTTGCCATAAAGGCATAGCCTGAAGCAACTCCTCAAACTGACGTATGATATGGCTGCCCCTTTCACGGGCTGGTGGAGGCTGGAGGGGATCTCTGGAGATCATCTAGTCCAGCCCCCGCACTCCAAGCAGGGTCGGCTACAGCTGGCTGCTCAGGGCTGCGTCCTGTCACGGTTTGGATATCTCCATGGATGGAGACTCCATAAGCTCTCAGGGCAACCTGTGCTAGTGTTTGACCACCCTCACACTCAAAGAGGGTTTTTTTTCTCCTGTTCAAATGGAATTTTCTGTATTCCAATTCATGCTCGTTGCCTCGTCTTTTCTGTGTGAACTGTTTAAAAGCAGTGAGGCAAAGGAGGAAACTGTATCATCTTCACAAAATGAGGTACATTTTCTGGAGAAATCATCAAAATTTGCATCCTTCCTCTCTGCAAGAAGCTGTAGCGTGTTCGGCTGGAGGTGTAAAGTGCAAGGTGCAAGGGGAGAAAAGAGTTTTGTCCACTGATGCATCACCTGAGGCCCAAGAGGTAAAATTTCCTGGAGCGAAGGGTGAGATTTTTACCATAGAGAGTGATGAGCAACCACACAGCATATTGTACAGAAGGGGTAGAAGGAGTCACAGCATCTTCTTTAAGCAGCCTAGAGATGGTTGCTGGTGCGAGTGTCATTTACTAATGGAGAAATCTGCAGGGGGTGAGACAGCCACACTGTCCATGCTACAGCAGTCTGTCGTGGAGTGCAGGAGGGAGCGCTGATCAATGTCAAATAAAGTGCCCATTTCCTCATTTTCACCTGCGTAAGTGCAGTACCTACTATTGAGTGGAGTTACAGCAGTGCAAGAAAAAAGGGTGTGTGGGATAATGCCCTGCAAACCACCAAAGTAATTAAAAACAGAGAGCTGGGCTACTGCTTGTAGCCTTGAGATCACCCTGTCTTTATCATATATAGAGTGAACAAAGGGTGGCAACTGCACCGAATGCTCCACCTGGGGCCAAGGACCAAGCTCACTCCCGGTGTCGCAGAGGCCAAAGGATCCGCCGTTACCTAACCGTACCATGCCTGAACTACTTGAACTTGTACAGCACCAGGTGCAGTGTTCTCCTAGCTAATATTTTTCTTCTTTAAATACTGTTTATACTGCAAGCAGCCCTAATAATTCAGAACAACCTCCTTTAGCCACTGAGCCATAACCAGGGCCCCGTAATCCCAGGTGGGACAATGAGATAAGCTCACAGGAGCTAGCGTTTTGGTTTTCGTAGATTCATTTAGTTTCTGGATTTTTCTAATCATAAATTCTGGTTTTCTCTTTCTTCTTGGTGAGCCAACACTTCAGGAAAGTTGTGCATATGCAGTGTCTCCTACCATTTAGAGGAAAGCAATACAAGTCAGTGCTTTTAGTTATGCTCCTAGCTGTGCCCCTCATTCATTAATAAACTGTCAGTGTCATCTCTCTTCTTCACTTTATCCAGCACAACAGTGAGAATAGAACTATTCTTTGACTCAGAGAGGCTAAGCTCATTTTTATGCCCACAAAGTGTATTGTTGTTCTTGTCCATGAATGTCAGTTGCCTAATCATGAACTTCAGAAGACACCATCAGACCCTGAATCCTGTCCCAAATGCAACCCCTTACACATTTTATTTTAAAGAGATCCCTATTTTCCTTAAAAACAGTGGCATGCAGCCGTTGAATAGAAGCATAGTGATTGAAGTTCTGCCACAAGAAGGGGAGTTTGGGTTTTGGTTCCCTGCTTTGACCACAGCTCTCACATTCTGGCTTTTCTTGATGGCGGCTACATTTAGTGGAGGGCAATGTGTACATAATTTTCAGTTTTATGGATCCTTTACTGATTCCAAGATACTTTTCACCAAAGCTGCTCTCAGTGATGGAGATGTTCGTATGAAGAACTCCCTGTTCAGCGTGAGAGCTGTTTCAGATGGTACCCTTGGAGGTACCTACCTTCCCCTGGTACGATGTACAGAACCAGAGCATGCAAGGACTAGATTAAATTCCTGGAGCCACTAAGCCTCTGAGTCGTTTCCTGCATATAAAGTACTTTTTGTCATCTTGCCATACTAATCAGCGAGAAGCGCAAAGATTGCACCAGGCTGTTCAGATTCTCTTTCGGATAAACAATTAGAAATAAAACATTTAGTTGCAACGAGCTCTGTTGAAGGTAATGTATTGATGGTTTCCCTGCTTTCTTCTATTGTAGAGTGATGAGAAGGATAGGAATACCCCAAATATTAATGCAGGTCATGACTGCTTGAGTTAGTGTGACACCCATTCTCTCTTTCCTTTTGAATCTACCACATCCTGCAGTCTCTGACTTGACAAGCATATTCCACTTGTACCCTGAAAAGGTGGAATACAGGTTACTGAATATCATGTCTACTGTCCTTTCCCTTTTGATGTACTTTAAAAATGATAATTAGTTTCCATGATGACAAAATATTCAAAGATCTCATAGTTTCAGTGCAGAAAACCAGGAATTCTGATGAGCAGAAATAGTATACAAGAAACAGCTTCATAAAAATTTCATTGCAGTAATTAATGTATCAACAACTGTATGATGATAATCTAAAAGTGAAAAGTGCATCTGGCTGAGTAACACTGAACAAGGAGATGAAATTTAGAAGGGAAGATTTTGCTTTGAAATATTTCACAGATATGCAAGAAACAAAATGAAAAAAAAATTGTTACACTTATACTTTGGAGACTGTTTTTTCAGGAAGTATTGAAACAATCCTGCTGGCCTTCGTTGTGTACATAGAAGAGAACAGGGTTTATTTTTTTTCCAAAAAATGTAGCATTTACATTAAGAGGACTGCAAAGAGGATTTTAATTAAAGATAAAAAATACCTCATTCAACAGATGTCTTAAAACTGGAGCTACAAAAGAAAGAGGAACAACAAGGCTTGCCCTGTGCCAACAAGAGGAAACAGCAGCCAGAAATGATGAAATTAGAGGCAGCGAAGAACAAGGAGGTTTATTTGACATGCAGGGAGCTGGCAGAGTGAAAAAAAAAAAGGGGGGGAAGAATGTTTCCTCTCTCATTTTGATACTTCGAGAAGAAAGTTTGGTCTAGTGTATACAACACAGTCTTTCATTAATTATAGGTCATCTTTAAAAGTGCATTGTAATACTTCTGCAATGATAGCCCTGGCAGCCTAAAAGATGTGCGTGCTCTGAGAGTGAGGGTGGGACTGATTTCCTTCCCTTGGGCTTCGGAGGTGACTTAAGGAAAGGCATCTCTAGAGCAAAAGGCTCTTCACTTCTCATTCCCATCCTTCATCTCTGTCACCCTGCTCTGCCCCCCACCCCCACACCCCGCGCTTTGTTCCATGTTTGCCAATAAGGGGTGCTTAGGCTGATGCTTTAGGGAAGTTGCAGGTAAACTGAGGCCATTTACTCGCTTTCAAGCGACAACCAAGTAGTTGTCAATTCACTTAACTTGTAATTGCTACCAGCCTAGGACTATATCTGTTACCAAACTAGAACATTCCCCACCTTTGAAAGACTTACATTCTCATGTGAAAGGTTCTCTGTAACTTTTACTGAAAGCTTTCTGTAATTTATGACAGATCTGTATAAAGCAAAGATGTAGGAAAAAATGTGAAAAGGAGAACAGCCGTTATAATGACAGGATGGCCACCAGTCTATGCCATACGCAGAACAAAGTAGAAATCTTCAAACAAAGCAAACCATGTAATAGAAAGGAAGTATAAAATTAAATCAACCTGGAAATCCTTTTACAAGCAAGATCTAAGAAAGGTACGGGCATGATAGCCTAGCATGTTCTCTCTTGGACACAGGTTAAAACACAAGGTTAAACCACATGGCTGTAACCCACAAGCTTAGGGGAAAGGCCAGGTCAGTTCTCCTGTGTAAATTTTCTTACTTCTGTTAGTGTCAGAGTCTTCAAGTGATCTTAAAGTCGGCCAGTTTTACAGAAGATATCTGATATAGGTTAGATTAATTAATATGTCCTAATGTGTCTGTTCCTCTTCCCTAACTGAAAAAAAAAGAACAGCTGAGATGCCAAGCGCAAGCAAATTTATACTATTGGTGTGGAAATCTAGGCAGTAGCAGAAACAAATCAGCACACCACTGATGGCAACACTGACTGTAACTTCTCTGCCACAGATTCTCCCTCTTAAACGAGATCAGTAAGTAGTTAAAAGCACTCTGAAGTCTGTAGAGGAAATAATTTTATCAGTTACACTCTCTCAAGAAGATTGGGATTAGTTTTTTTGTGAGGAGCTTGCAAGATTCTCCAGGGCATGACTTGATCATAATAGGGGATTTATCTATTTACAGGGGTATGTGCTGGGACATGAGTGCAAGTTCTCTAGCAAGTTTTTGAAACATAAAAGCAATTTAAGAGGAAACCTTTCTGGATTTGACTCTAGCCTAGTTTCAATGGAAGTGTAGAAGGCAACTTCTCTGACCACAGAGTGGCAGAGTTCATTATTCTTTAGAGGAGAAGGAGAAGGAGGAAGAACAGAAAACCAGGGGATTTCAAGAGCAAAACTTTATTAATAAACGCAGAGATCTGCATTGTGCAATTGTAGAGGAACCAAAATTAAAGAAAAAATGAGTTAAGGCAGGCTAGCAGTTTCTCGGACAAAAGATATGAATGATGCTGGCTCAAGTGATCCAAAGGTAGAAGGACAGGAACTACGATAAGAGACCAACATGTCTAAATTTTAACTTAGTTATTAATTTCAGTTACAAGAAGGAAGCATGTAGAAAATGGATAGAAAAAGATCAGTGAAGACAAGTAAAAGAAATAATATGGAAATACAGGAACAGAGTAAGAAATCCAGCCTCTCAAAGCATGATGCTGTTAGCAAGGGATATCAAGTGTGATGTGAACTCACTCATCAGCACAATACTGATGAGAAAGACTAAGAAAAATATTGGTGTGCTGTATAGAAAAGAGGAAGAGCTCTCAACAAATGATTCCAAGAAGGCTGAAACATTTAATGCTTTTTTCTGCATCAGTCCCCTGAAAAGGTCAACTCTGAACTGATGTGTGGTACAATTAACACTTGTAATAAAGGGGAAAGAACAGGTTAGAATCCCTAAATCTGTCAGATCTTTTCAAATCATTTAAGCCAACTCAACTGCATTGTAGAATATTCAAATAAATGACTACAGCAATAAGGAGCCCTTTGGCAACTCGTGGAAGGGGCTGAAATTCCATGTGGCTTACAATGGCAAACATTTTGCCAGTCTTTAAAAAAGGGGTGATGACAGGAAGGAATTAAAAAAGAAAGTTACAGCCCAAACAACTTAACCTTAATTCACTGAAAATTGCTTGAATGGGTAATCAGATCAACTAATGGAAACAAGGAGTCAAGTAATATTCAACATGAAATTACCAAACGTAGGTCTTGTCAAATTTAGTCTGTTTTGTTGTATGACAAGGTAACTAGCCCTGCGGATAAGAAATAAGCAACTGATATCAAATATTTTGACTTCAGCATGACTTTTGACATTGCCTCACATTTCATAAGCAACCTGAGGAAATGTGGTTGGGATGAATTAGCAATGGGACCAGCCAGAAGTTGTATTAATTGACTAGTTTTCACTGGATCACTGTCAGAATAGAAGAATGTCTCAAATGGGGTTCTGCAGGGGCCTGCTGCCTGTCTCTGGTACAAAACTGTTGCTATACCTTTGCAAAAATTTTTTTAAAAAAATCACATTGAAATGTATGAGGAAGATTGCAACTTAGTATTTCCGCTATATACTGTACTGGGAAGCATTGTCTGGAATGCATTTTTCAGGTTTGGGCTGCTTCACTTCTAGAAACAGGGTTTAGAAGGAAATGATTGGTATCATCAGACATCTAGAAAACAGAACTTATGCAAAAATTGGAAGAAATCAAGGAACTTGCACAGCTGAAAGAAGGGAATTAGTGAGGGAGAACATAATACATGAAAATACGATGCAGGAAGGATTGAACACTCTATTCTCTAAGTGCACGGCAGCTAGGACATAGGTTAATGGGCTTAAATGGCAAGAAAGAAGATTCAGGTTATACATGAGAAAAAGCTTCCTAAGTAAAGTGAAGCAGTTGTGCAGTCCCCCTAGGAATGCTGTAGAGGCTTCATCACCACAGTCCTTTATGCCCAGGTTAACCAGACACCCCACAAGAATGACGCTGGAATCTTTTAATTCCATCACTGGGCAGTGAATGGATGAGATGACCTTCTCATGCCTCTGCCAGAGCTGTTTTTTCCCCAGGTTCCATGATAGCATGTATTCATTACCCCTGTTTTCCTGAAAAAAAAAAAAAAAAAGAGGCAAGGTGTTCGGCACACTGTGTACAGAATCTTGCTCTTTGGTAATTTTTCACTGGTATTTTTAGGAAGCAGACAAAAAGAACTTTGTGACAAATTTACACGGAACTTCATAGATTTATTTTTTTTTAAACTTTCAGGAAATCAAAGCAACATTTTAATATTAGGATGAAGCAGCCTTTGACATGTGCAATTATGTTACCCTGCTTAGTATAAATCTCAAATTAAATAAACTTTAAAACAGCCTAAAATAGAACTGATCATGGACTGAGAAGCACTTAATTAAAGCAGTGAAATCAGGTATAACAATATCTTTACTCTGCTGGAATGAAAAAAAAAAACCTGAATGGAAAAAGATTAATCAAAAACCAGCTAAAAATAAACAGATCTTTACTTTGAAGAACTTGGTCCTGTAAGGAGCCAAGTACTTTGCTGGAAGTCTCTATTTTGGCCGCTGTAATTAATTGTACCTCCTTCTGCTAGTGTTACATATACTGGTATGACTTGGAGACAAAGAGCATGAGGGAAGTACTGTTATCTGTATTTAACAGATGAAGAATTAAGGCAATGAAATTCCATTTAAAGTGAGCAGTGGATATTCTCCACTGTGCCTTCCACTGCTCCCTTCATCTCCCACTTGTTGAAAAGAGACACCTAGCAAAATAAACCCTCGCTCACTCTAGGGCTCTACATTTGCACTGTTTTCCTGCAGAACCCGGGGGATGGGGGGAAATAAATGGAGGAACGGTGGCTGGGCATGCCCAGACCTTGCCTTCATGGATGGGTGGGACATGGCTGAGGCCATTGTTGTGGGATCCCACTTTTCAAACATAGATAGGTAATAGGTCTTAGATATCTGAAATTGTTGGAAGGCCTAAATGATTTGGATGGCCAAATCCTGTATTCAGGAGTGATTTAACACAATTAATCTTCCTAAAAGTCCATATACTCTTAAGCCAAGGCATATTTTTACACAAAACAGTGCTGAAAATGGAACATAGTCCTTCAGGTGACACGCAGCAGGGACTTTGTAGCAGGTCTGTGGGTCCAAAGGAAATACTGCAAGTTTGCTAGGTGAACACTGGAAGGAACATCGCAGGCAGTGCCGGACTGCCCCACCTCCATCCCCACACCATTTACACTGCAGCCCGTTGCAGAAAGGTGAGTAGATGAGGCAACGCACCATCCTCATGACTGCTTTTGCAGCTCCCTGGCAAATACCAGGCCAAGGAAAGCTCTGGTAGATGCTGGCTTTCTCCAGATGGGCCAACTGGAGAGTGGGTCGATTCTCCAGGCGGGCCACTCTCCAGCCTGCTCACCTTGTGAAAAGGTCTCCCTGCTATAATTCTACTACTTCTGCCTAATACTTACTTCTAAGGCATCTGTAATTTTCCAAGCCAGAAGTTTCCTGAGGAGCATGCTGGAGATTAATTCTATGTATTGGAGCATGCAGCAAATGAGGGTTTTCTGACTGGAGTGGTGACACATGCAGTACTATGTTTTCCTGTTTCCTGGAGGGAAAATTACTTTTTCAATTGAAAGCGAAAGCCTAATCAGGGCTGAGTACATTAGACAAGCCATGAAGTGGGATAAGTTGGGTGGAGAAAAGAAAAACACTAATTTAAACAAATTACTTGCTGGTTACGGGAGCAGTCTTAATTTGTCCAGTGGATTAATTCTAGGAATAAAGAGGGTCTAGGTATACTGAATAGTGAGATTCTTCCAAAAAAAAAAAAAAAAGATTGAGACTATACTGACTTAAGTGATTAAAAAGTAGTCAGTTCAAATAATATTATAATTATTAATATAAAATAATTATTTTGACTTGGATTACCCCACATATAAAAAGAATGAGAAAGTTGTGCTAATTAATTCATAAATGCTGGGGGGAAGGGTTGCAAACTTAAATCCCGATATTAGCTGACTGTCTTGGCTGAATTTTAGAATACTTTTGTCAAGATATAAAATACTGAAAATAAAGGCTTTGATTGCTATTTATGTTTACACATATGGATAGTACTGTTTATTCAGTGGAATTATTTCAGCTGTTAAAGTGAAGCATTTGTTCAGATGACTGATGCACCAACAGTTAATATATTAAAGCTTTTCCAGCGCAGTAAAAAATACTTCAAAACAGAATTGTTTCAATATTAAAAATGAAAAAATTACTTCTATATATGAATAGTAGTCTTTGAAATATTATTATATAATTCAGATTGCCAGGAAAAATATTTAGGACTATAACATTGGGATTTTTATAGCATTCATGTGGCTTCAGCATTCCATTGGTTTCACACTGCCACATGAAAGAAGAATATAGCTTGTGGAAGTGTTCCAGTCTTCTTGACTTGTGAAAATTCAATACATCAGAAGGTGCTGTTGATTGCAAATATAGCCCAGGCTTTTTGCAACCTCAGACTAATTTTGAGTTTGAGGTCGTTTTGTTCTCATAGTAAGAATGTTAATAAGACCCTAAATGTGATTTTCTTCACACAGAAGAAATGATGACTATTTTAAGTGTGACACTTTTTAATAGAAAGCAGTTCTGCTGAAAATCTGAGTCTTCAGCTATTAGAACACTAAAGTGGAAAGTATATATTGCTTCAGTCTAAAACTGTAACCTTGTAAAAAAGCAAAACAAGTAACAAAACATTGAATTTAAATGTACTAAAGATGCAGATTAAAGAAAGTTTTCTATTTTAAGCATGTATTTATGTCCATTTTGTACTTTCCTGCAACGCTCTTTTGCAGTGATTAGTCAGAACTTCACAGCAACAGCTGTCCAGCCTTCTTGCTAAAATAGACTGTTCCTTGTGTACATCTGTACTTGTGATTCTCTTCTTCTTGCCAGTGATGTAGATGCAGCCTGTACAGACAGCTGAGCTTTGCTGATTCTGTCTGGTAGAGGATAATGCTTACCAAACAGGCATGCCAGTGAATTCTGTGTTCTTACACACACACATAAAGTTACTTACATAGTCAAGCTCAATAATCTTAAAGCTGGTTAGAGCAAAACCAGGATGTTCCAGGATTTGCTTTGAAAATAAGGAGATGTTATAGTCCAGTTAGAAGCAGAAATTGATTTTTTTCTGAAGTTATTTCTGTAAAGATGTAAGTAGGATAGGGCTGTTAGGTTAGAAACTTCACTTTAAATGCAACTTTTCTTTCATACTGCAGATTAATTCCTTTTTTTTTATTCCATCCTTTTGTATTCTTCCTACATCACATCTCTTTTCCATTCCCTGTATGCTGTGCACTGGCACTGTGTTGCTGTTTGTTGTAAGAAAAATTATGTTTTGTAATGGCCAGTTTCTCTCTTTTTCTAAGTAGGAGTTAATTTTGTTATACAGGCTGCCCTTCTTCCTTTCATCTTTTATGTATAATGCTTTAAACAGGAATTTTCGTCTGCCCAAAGAACTAGAGTCTGCATCATCCAT
Source organism: Sagittarius serpentarius (assembly GCA_034782735.1). Taxonomy (NCBI): domain Eukaryota; kingdom Metazoa; phylum Chordata; class Aves; order Accipitriformes; family Sagittariidae; genus Sagittarius; species Sagittarius serpentarius. Next base: position 3,518,433 of record JAVKLA010000040.1, read on the forward strand.
CTCAGGCTGCAATATTCGTAGTTCATCAAGTAAGCATGCGCAAGCTTGGTTTGTGGCTTAATGAGAAAGTTCTTAAGACCGTCCTACGTGCTCCAGGGAGCAGTACTGGCCATTCCTTCCTCTGAAGTGCCACTTCACCACAAATTCAAACATCCTTGTGCTGAAAGAGACACTGCCTTCCAGATGAGCTGTAAACCAAAGCCCCTTATCATTAGAACTGTCCTGGCACCCTCTGTAAGACTTCAGCCTTGCCCATATTTTAATTGGGAAGCTCCTGGTACAGGTACATAAAAGAAATTCTCCCCACGTTTTCAGCTAGACACTGTATTCTGGCTGTTCTCTGATACCTCATGGGTTTTTGTTTACTGTTACATTACAGCTTGGTTTCATGGCAGGACTGCTATAGTTCGGTGCTGGTGACAAGACACTCCTATACAATCTTAAAAAAGTCATTTTGGAAGAAAATGTGTTTCAGAAGTTACTAGTATTGAAGTATTGCAAAGAAATAAAACATTTACTCTTGAGCGCCCTCATTTGCTCTTGAGGGCCAGTAGTGACAATATCAAGGTTCCCCACGTTTGTTCCTTCTAATTCCTTTGTCTGGAATCCGACAGAGCAGAGGAATAGGAGGTAGCATGTAACAGGCTTGTCATAACTAGATACTAAACATTTCGTAATTTATGCAGCAAGAGCTGGGTTACTGCTTTGCAAATTGTGCTTTTATAAGGAGAAATGCTCCTCTTAGCAATGTTTTTTCTCTGTCGCTCCCCCAAAACCAATTATCTCCTGCTTTAAGAGCTGATTCAGGTGGGTACTGGAAAAATAAATTAGCTGGATGAGGTTTTATTGCACAAACTTTTGAACTGTTCTCCTGATGTGTTTAAAGTTGAGCATGTAAATAACAAGGTGGGTGAGTTTGCAGTAAGTTTAAATGCCATCTTTCGCAGTGTACTTCTATACAGACTGTGAAGTGTTTAGCTACTCAAGGACAAAATACTGGGTTTTGAAATAACATTTTATTTAGTCTGCAAGTCTATGTCATATCTTGGAGACGCTGTTGCACTGCAGGGCAGGTAATTTTAAGATTAATTTTTTATCTTGCCAGCATTCAAGAGGCTTAATTCAATGTTTTATACAGCCTGTCTGCAAAGCCTTCTCACCCTAAAGAAAACATTGGCATGACTCAAAATACACACAGAACAGATCTGCTTTGTTTACTAGGTGATTTTAGAGTCACATTTCAGAACAGACTGGCACTTTAAAAATAAAATTTTGCTCCCATTTAATAAAAACCATAAAATATCATCCATTAGTAATAGTTTATGTATTTGCTGTTCCTAAAGTTCTTTCCCATTGCCTCTGAGGCTCATTAACCTAAATACCCCATTAGAAAAGAAGATGTAAATCCTACTTTTAATCTTCTGTCCACGCTCAAAGACAGAGCTGCAGTCAGCTGGGTATCACCACTCTTTTTTGAAGCAGGTGCCTGGGCAGCAAGCAGACAGAAATGAGGAGGAGGTGGCCAGTAGAAGTGATCAAGGCAACTGCAGAGAAAAAGGACCTCCCTGGAAAGGGCCAGTGGACAGGCAAGTGTTTAGGCTGAGGATCACAGGCTTAGAGTCACCTGCTGAGCTTCAGCAGCAGCACAGGTACTCGTCACCCCTTGCTCAAAGCGAAGTGATCCAGCTGTCTTTTAGTGCCACTGAATATTATCCAGGCTAAATGCATGTGTCCATCTTTGCAGGTAGTCCAGATGTTTTGTAGATACAGGTCTGGCTAAAGAACATGTTGACTATAGACACTTGCCTTTCAACAATGAAGCTATGCTCCAAAATCTTTTGGCTTGCATGTTCCCGGAATACTTGCTTTAATGAGTCCTCAGACAGATTTCGTCCCTTACACATGACAATTACAGCATCACAGAGGTGCTTGTTCCCACAACATTTCCTTGCTTCAGTTAAGGACTTACTGCTTGAGGCTTTGTTGCTAACTGGCATATCTGTAGTTCCTGAAGAGGAAAGACCTTTAACATAATGAAAGGATCCATTCATTAATGGTGTCTGTCCATTTATTTCACACAGGGAATGCCTGTTTTTCTTCTCACCATGTCAGTGGGAAGCATTTTAATCACTTAGAGCATTTGTCACTTGGAGTGGGTATGGTTGGCGTTTCCTTTTACCTGTGGCAAAGGCTTACAATTTGCGTAATCTCATCCTAATGAAAAGCAGAGAAGTTAAAACTTCATCTACATGGATGGATAGGCATGGGACCCATCCTATGACCGTTGTTAAGAATTTTCTGAACAAGGAACTAACATGAACCAGGAACCTAATTAGAGTAAAAACAATCTCTCTCTATACATTCCTTCCCTGTCTCAGCTTCAGCCTGGCAGTCCTGCTCAGAACCTCCTCCCATGCTGTCCCCGCATGCTGGGAACCTTCCTAAGGATTTAAAAAATTATGCAGATTCCTGTACAATCCTTGCTGCAGAGATCCAGATCTCGCTGCTATAGGTGTGCCATGAGTACCACTGACAGGGCCTACCTTGGTGGCAGAAAATTCTCCTGCAGGATAAGGAGTCACGTTGCTCTGAGACAGTCAGTTGGTATGTAAGCAGTCACACAAGGTGATGAGGAAAGGGCAGGACAAGTGTGGTAACTGTCACGGATTCTGCATACCTTTAGGGCATCCTTTCTCAGAGGTTCTTGTGCAATTGTGGAATTCAAAACTGCTCTGCTTCAGTGGGGTCCCTGGGATGGTCCTCCTGCCACACACGTGCATACACACCCACAGCTGCTCAGGAGAAAATTCCCCTGCAGTAGAGCAGTCTCTCTGACTATCTGGGGTGTAACGCTGTCAATACTAGGGTAAATCAAGTGCTGGCTAGAATAAATGACTTAAAGTAGTGTTTCTTCATCTATGTTTTTTTTTTTGTTTCTTAGAGCAATGCATTATATCAACAGCACTTTCAATTGCAAACAGATCATTTTTTCCATGACAGAACATGTTGCACAAGAAGGAAGTAAAAGGGAGTAGCCCAGATCTAGCATGAAAATGAGCAGCTCAGAAACATACAAAAATACCAGCTCAGTTTCCAATGTGTTTATTTGCTGCTAGAGCTGTGAGATACAACACTCTCATACCTATAATTGCCTCCCTGGCAGATTAAAGGGGGAGCATTGGCAAATGTTTGCAATCCTGACAAAACCATGTCAAGTCCTGACATAATGAATAATAAAAAAAAAAAGGCGTGAAACACATTTAAGTATTAGTCTGAGATATCTCAGAGTCAACAGAGAATCAACACCTGATCAGCACAGAATAAAATCAAAGCAAGAAATATAGGTGAGAAGAAGTGCTGCTCTGACTTCCCTAAGCACTTCCCAGCACTTGCTGCTAGTGCAGGGCAACAGTCCGAGGTCCGGCTGTCTGCAGTGAGGAAGCTGCGGGGGTCAGAAGCCAGCTTTTGCCTTGCTGTGATATTAGAAAAGTCAGGTGATTAAGCTGTGAGTTAAAATACCTGGGGAAGAAAGGAATAAATGTAAAGGACTATGAATTTACAGGAAAACAGTAAGTATCCACAGCAAGGGAAACTTGTCTGACTGGGCTGAAACATTAGAATCACATCATTTATTTACCTTTCATCTTAAATAGGGTCTTGGTTGCAAATGCAGTCCCCTTTTCTCCCCCTGTGCTGTTTTGACTGTTACCCTATCTATTAACTGGAGCCATGCCCAAATTATATAACTGGAAAAACTGAACCCTCATGCCTTGATTGATTCCTGTGATATGTGAGAAGGAAGATGTTCTCAGCAAATCAGTATGTAGAAGCATTTATCTAATACTGGCTGCTGTAAGTCTCCTGTAACCAGGGATGTGGGACCTGTCTTACTGGCCCACAGTATCCAGCCCACCATTCCCCCACTGCCAGGGGATTATGCCTCTTGGAGCTGGGGAAGGACTTGTTTTCAGCAAAGTATTTTCTTCCTCTGCAAGCCTTATTTTCCGTGTAACGTCTAGTGGGTCCTGGCCCTATATTCTGCTGTAATGCCAAACTCATGGGGTGCAGATAACCAGCTATAAAGAGGTGGATATTAAGGGGGCAATCGCCTCCTGACTCCAGCTATATTTCATCTTCTGACCTGGAATAATGAGTATTCCTCTTTATCTGAGCTCTTGTAAATCTGAAAATTTGGTCATCACTTTATCTACCCTTTAATGGTAAATCAGGCCCCAGGATATCTGTAACTTCATTTCTGCAGCGCCACTGCGTAATTCAGAATTACAGACCAAGTTATAAAATGAAAGTGTGTTTCTTAGCAGAGCTGTTTACAAAACAGACACTCAACTTTATTAAGAAAGGAGCTAGCTAGTAATCGGTATTTGGCCCACTAAACCCTTGAACTTTGGAACTGGCCCAGGACACAGCGTTAGTGCTCAATTAGAGTGCTAGGGGACAGTTGGCAATAGCAGTGTGTTCAAAGGAGTTAGGGGTGGCAGGTGACCTGGTGGAGCTAGTTCAGGCTCAAGATACCATTTGCACAGAGACTCCAAAAGTTTCTACAGATCATACACAAAAAGTTGTCTGCGGGGATACTTTTTTTTTCCTCCTCATTTTTCAAAGCAACATGGAGCAGCCAGATATGTAATGTCAGGGATTCTGCACGCTGCCAAGTGCACCAAGGATTCCACTTGGTGAATCTAAAAAGGAGAGTGGTTTCTGGAAAGTTTCTGGCAGTGGGTCAGTTGGAGGAGACCTTTTCCTGGAATAAGGGTAGTTTCTCCCCATGCCGAAAGGAGCCTGAGGAGCACTGTGCGTCTGAGAGCCGCCAGCACAGCTGGGCTGTTGTGAACCTCTGGCTTTGCAACAGGTTGTTTTGGGGTTACGAGTTACTTGTCACTGGACAACCCACAGAGCAGGGCTGTCTTTCAGCCACACGCAAGGAAACTGGGGCTCTTCAGCAGACCAGTAAGGAAGATGGCTTCTCAATTGTCAGAATATTGTTTCTGTTTTGGGAAAAATATGTCAAAACCAAAATGTTTCTGTGAACCGCTTGGGTTTGATGCTTTGTTATTTCCCTGTGAAAAAATGCTTTGCTAGAAAATTCCTAGTTAATTCCACTACACAGAAACAATTAGAATATAAGTAATTTTCTTTCTTTGTTCCTTTATTGTTTTGCATTTTTTAAAAGATATTCTATTTTTAAAGTTAGAAACAAATCAAGCATCTGGCAACATGGGCTTTTCTTCACATCAAGTAACTATTATGGGACTTGGTAAGAAGTCAGTTTGTTCTGCCCAGTGAAGTTCATCTACGGTGGCCAACAGAATTTTACTTGAATCCAGAGAAAACAAACAAACTTTTTTGTTCCATAGAGGATGTCAGAAACCTCTGCCTTAACCACAGAGCCAAATTCAAGTTCTCCTTGGCAAAAAAACCCACAGCGCTGTTGCACGTGAACATACAAAAGTGAATTTGGCCTTCCCCACCATTTCTGAGGCCTGTGCTCTTGCAGGGCTCTGACTCAGAGAACAGATACTCAAATCAGTGATAAAACATGGAGTTAGCCCTGCAGAGAGGTGCGTAGCTCCCTTTCATGGCTTTAATGAGGCTTTGTCCATAGCAAAACAGCAGAATCCTAATGCATTTTAAGTCTTTTGTAGACTTTGTTTGGAAGAAGCATCCTGAGAGACGAAGTACACAGACATCTCAGCTCTTCATACTTAATTGCCACTTAATTAAAATGTGAAAATGGAATAACTTTACTGATTAATGGTCCCAGCAGCAGTAAGGCAGAAAATGTTAAGGTTACAACATTGTGTTAGCATGCAAGAAAGGGAAGTGAAGTGGGTATGACAAACTTTAACAATATGCTTTGTGTTAGATGTAAATATAATTGCTTGTCATTACTTCCATTAATTAGCAGGTGATCAAAAGACCTATAGGTAGAGGGAAGCAAAAGCCTCAATTACATCAAATGCAACTTTCAAGTGCTTAGAATAACAGTCATTTCAAAAGAATGGGCAAAGACTTTTGAACCGTATGACTACTGATCTTCTAGCAATGATGCACTTTCTTTAGCACTTTCCCTTTCTGAGGACAACCGAAAAAGTAAATGTATGCGAGATCGCACAAAACTAAGCAGTGTTAAAGAAAAAGATACTCGGCAGAGTAGATGCGTAATTAAACACTGCACAATCAGTGCTATAATGTGGGTCAGACCCTGAAATGCCATGAACTGGTTAGGCTTTGTTTTCTAAAATTATGAATTCTGTTTTGGTCAGATAGAAGCAGTAGCAGTAGGGGTTTTAATTTCAGAAGTTTATTTCCAAAATGGAGAATTCAGTGTTTACAACTAGTTCATTCAGAGAAGTACATCCCTCTCAGAGCCTCTCTGGGTCTTGTTTTTTGTTTCAGGACTCAGAAAAGCTGTGGGGTCTGATGACAGCAGGAGTCCAACACACTGCTATGAACCATTTCATTTGGATGCTTTTTCCACTTTATATAAAATTGCTTTCAACAACCGCAGACTTTGCACCTGATCTTTCTTCCCCCACCACTTCTTTCCTTACTGTCTACTTGTTAATTTGTTCCTGACCGTTACCTCATCCCTGATGAAAACACAGGCGTGAGCGAGGCTTTCAGGCTGTGTTGGACTGGATCTTTCCTTTTCTGAAGAGTGCTCTTCTAGGACAGAGCTCTGGAGAAGCCCCCGGGGGCCTTTACCTGAGCCAGCTGTCTGGTGTGATAAGCTAAGGGACTGACAAGAGCGGTTTTTCCAGGAGCAGATTCCTCTGAAGAATCTCATTTTCCTATGGCAGGGATGGAAGATGACCCCTTAACAGTATTCATAAGTGGTGACAATCAGTGTCAGGACTTTGCTATACTGGTAAAATAAAAAAGTAGAGGTGACACAGTCATTATCTTCCCTGGCAGCTCTATGTCCGTGCTCCATTTCTCCTCCTGTTACAGTTGGTGCCATGGCCCAGGTTCCCTAAGAAGGGTCAGAAAAGGCTCCGTCCCAGCCTTGTGTTCAAGTTGGTGGGTTAGATACTGCTCTGGGGAAGGACAGCAATGCTTGAAACCTCCCTGGGGCCAAGTGGGACTTAAGAGTTGAAGCTTCTGACTTCACAGATGGTTGGTTACTTCAGTCATTGCCCACTATATGCAATAAAATAAGGCACCACCATTAGTGATTTTGAACAGAATTCATAATTGCCAGTGCCTAGTAAAGTCACCAAATATAAAGTCAAGAGATGCAAAGAGAGTTTAGATAGGTCTTTGCATGACTCCTGGAACACAAGGTTTTGGTAGTCAGGCTGAGTTGCTCTAGAGTATTCCTGGCAACTCGTATTTAGGTGCTTCGGGTACTTTGTGGAGGAACGACGAGGCTCTAGGAATTTTGTAAGTCAGGTATCTGCAAAGGGGAGAGAGTCTGAATAGCACTCTTGAATTTCTGTGTTGAAAATGTGCCTATATTAGATGGTGCTGTAGACAGTGTCTGAAATACAGTCCAGATTTATGCAGATGCTTAATCTTACACATCCTCAGTAATCACCCTGAAGTAACAAAACTACTGACTTTCTTGTTCTGGGCAAGTAATAGGTATAAACAGGTCTCTGCAGGAATAATTTTTAAATTTTCCTTCTGCAATTACATATAATTAATGTAGCTGAAATTTCTGTTTTGCTTTTTTTTCTCCACTTATTTCTTCACACGACAGTGAAGTATAACTAGTTTTCTTCATACTGGCATTTCTTACAGCAAGGTAAAACAGAAGAGCAAGTGAAGTCATCTGTAAAACCACAATCTCAGAAGGACAAAAAGGTAGCTATTTTTTAGATCAATTAGATTTCAAGGTTTTAGTATCCATTTAACTTTACATTTAAAATTTTCTTTTTAAATTATTATGACAGAAGTATGTAGGCTTGAAGCTCTGATGTGTGAAGTAAAAGAATAAGCCCAATACTTGCTGTTTAATAAATCCTCCTGCTGTTCATCTGAGGACTGCAGAATCTGCCAAAACTTCTTATAGCAGCACCATGGGAACCTCTGGAAACATCAAAGGGTTCAGTGATTACTGTCAAAACACGCACAAATTAGCAATAAAAAACAACAACTCTGCAGCATTTTAGAGATGATTATCTCCTTTGAACCTTTCTGGATTGTAATTGATACCAGTTTAGTTTCACTGAATTAAAAGCATTTTGTTGGAAAAACAATCATTGTCCCCTTTGACATAACATAACGAACCATGGCAATAACAGTTTCACGGTCATTAGTCAACTGCGTGCATGAAGTGGGAAGCCTAAACTGCGTGGCTTTCTGCCCTTAAATCACGAGGTCTCAGCACAAGATGCTGCACTGCCAAGGACCGCCTTGACGTGCTGCCGGGAGCCTGACTGCCCGGGCCATCGTGCCTACGAACTGTGCTAATCTGCCAGTGCAGGGCTGTGATGTTAGCTTAGACCTGGGTAGAAATTCCTTTTTTTCAGTGCATCAGCACTTAGAAGTGAAGCTTCCTAATCTTACAGAATGCTTCCTTGCAGAAGGTACAGACAAGGGCTGCCCAGGCTATCGGGACACCTCTATGTGAATGTGTATTTGAAAGACGCCATGCCACAGAACACCTGCGTTCATTTACACACCTACACACAAGCAAGTGAAGTAATAAATAGAAATGAACCAAACCCACAAAGTTTTCCTCAGAATTATCAGTGTTTGATATGGGATTTTCCTGTTTTCAGAAAGCATGTTTTCATGTAGAAACCATATCTATCATTTCGCTGACTTCTGCGTTTGGTAGGCAGTTGAAGTGCAGGAGTAATACTCCTGTACTGAACAGCAAAATGTGTGTATTTGATCAAAGTCATAGGGAGACCACATGTAGAGGAGCTGAGTTTAGGGATAGTTTTGGAGACAGTTCTAGCTGTACCTGGTGCAGTCACACATCTGGAAATAACCTCAGGAAACAAAGCTGAGGTTATAACTTAGGTTTCAACTGAACTGTGTAACATCCCAACTGGCCTACAAGTTTATGAGGCTATACTGAAACTTAATTATGATTGTATCAAATCTATCTGCTTTCTTTTTTTGTTTTAATTTTTTACTTGAACTCAGTTTCCTTTAATTTGTTCCTTTTATTCCCTCAGCCAACCCACTCTGCAGGAACCGTTAAGTGTCTTCTGATCCCCTTAATTTCACAAAACTCAGCACGTGCTATGTCTTATCAAGAGCTACATTGCTAAATGCTGGGCAATGTGTATAAGCTGATCACTGTCAAACAAAATAAATAGAAGTTTTTTTCAGACTGCCCTTGTTTTAGAATAACATGAATTAGGATCTCTCTCTGTTACCCAAACTCTTATTGCCACAAAATCTGTAGGAATGTAATTATCTCGGAGACTTCTAGCCCTGTTTCAGATTTGACAGAGACTGATCAACAGCTCCAAAAATTACTCGAGCAGAATATGACTGACAGATAATCAGAGAGATGGGCAGGTGGGCACACAAGCTCCATTTTATTGCAGAGCCCAACGCTTTTTTTTTCACTTGCTGTCATCACTGGACTTTCCTATGCCAAGCTTTTCTTTAGATTTCTGAAAGCTTTGAGCTTCACAACATACCTGTGGGTGTAACTGGTTTGTGGTTAATTCCTGGCTAGGCATGGTAAGAATGTTTTTGCATTTACATGTTTTATGTGTACGTACATATGTTCAACAGAGGTATAGAGGGCTTCTCGTAGCAGAATTAGGCAGGGAACCCATGAGTTCTAGATCTTCACAAAGTAATGTAATCTTTGCCTAAAATCTTTTTGATTTGTAAATAATCTCTAAATAAACTGGGATGTAAAAGATGAGAAGAAAGGATATAGGCTGTGGACATTCACACACACTTGGATTAAAACGTGAGCAACTTCTGAGCAGCAAATGAGAACGAGCAAGACAAAACTGAAATCTTTTATGAAAATGAGACAAAACTTTACTTTCATCTTTCAGACATTATCATCTGACATCATTATTGTTACGTCCACCATTTTTTCTGCTGAAAAATTCTGTTTCTCCTCATTGCTATGGGACTATGAAAAAACTTGCTGGGTAAAAATGGAACAGCCATGTTTTTCCCCCCATAAAATCCAGTGAAGTATCTTTGACTCTTACACACTGCTCATGATCACATTTAATGAAACTGAAGAGCATGATGGATCTTCCTCAGCAGGCGTAAGAAAAGAGTTATGGGAGAAAGCAGCCTTTGAGTTAGTTGAGGAAAATCTGTGGGGGAGATTTTTACTCTTCCACCCTCCAGTATAATCCTGAGGCTCAGAAATTATCAGAGCTGTCAGTACTCAGTAGGGAAAATCCAGGACAAATAATCAGCCTTGAAATGTAAAGAATGCAAACCATTCACTGATTCACCCAGGTGTTTGTAACTTTAAAAATATGGAACCATCGTTTAGGACCAACATATAGTGTCAGCTAGAAAAAACAGTATTACAGGCATGGGCAAGAAAGCCTGTTGTCCTTATAATATTTGTTAGCTGCTAGGAAAATATCACTGCCAATGCAGTCCTGTACCCATGGCAATATGAGTTTATGAAGCTAAGTTCACAGCTCTCAGGTTCTTCTGGTTTCCATATTGAAATACAAATCATCCTAAGACTTCTGTCCTCACTTCAGGAGCCGTATAGCAATGAAATTAGTAGCTCTGCCATTAGGAAAAAAACGGTGATTGCACATTTTACAATGCTAATGCTCTTCCTTAACACACTGGGATATGAAATTCGCTGTTAATGGTGATTTTAGTTCCTCACTGACAGAGGCAGTGCCACTGATTATTGCTGGGAATTGAATGTGCTTTAAGCCACAGGTCTGCTGTCTTAGAGCCTGATGGTAATTCTCCAAGTCCAGAAAGTCTTGAATTTGGAAACAACACCACTTCTACTTCTTGGCAGTCAATTCATAATAGGGAAGAAAAGGAAATGATATCACAGTTTCTCACCTACGCAAGTTTGGATTACATATTTTTTCTTTATTCTAAACTCTATATTACTGGATATATTCCTTGAGAAGTGGTGCTTTGTTCTTAAAAATAAATGTGTGATCTGGAAGGAAAGAGATGTCTTTCAGGAATGGGTAATTTCATGTTTTCACGATGAGGCATCCGGTTGTGTTAGTGGTAGTGATTTGTATTTAATCCTGGAATATCGTAAGGTTGGCTCCGTGCTTTGGAATGGGAAATGTGCCAAAAAAATCAGCAAGCTACGCTTGTCAGGAAGTGTTCAAAGGTATGACTTGACTGAGATCTTTACAATACTGTAAACAGTGTCATCTTGCAAAGATGCCTGCCTCGACAAGGTATTTTTAAGTAGAAAATTAGAATAAAATTGTCCTTTTGGACTATATGGACTTGGTTATCTCAGTTCAAGAGACTAGACCCTGAAATTAGTTTTCACACTTGGACAGATGTGGCAGCCAAGGTGTTGCTGTCAATTTTGTTACAGATGGTCATGAACATTAAAATTGAAGTGGACTATGCAATGATCTGAGTTTCAGATACCTCAGAGTTCCTATTTACATGAAGTCAGGGATGATTTGCAAGGTACTGAAAGTGTTTAGTTAGCTCTGAAGTGATGTTTTCCTGCAGATCTTTATGTCTTTCCAAATTTGATCTTGTACTATGGTGATATTTGGGGCTTCCCCTTCTCAGAGTGAAAGGGATCCATGCCTCGGCAGATGGGAAGGTGGGAATATGATTAGGACTGTAGGACTTGCCCACGCTTTTTAAATGCTGTGGGATCTTTACATCCCACCTCCACAGTAACCATGCATGAATAAGAGAAACACTGGCTTAATGTTTCAGCCTGAAGAGAAGCAGTTGTCGCCTTTTGGCCTTACATAAGCACTGCTCATCTTTCCTTGCAGGAATAATTCAAAATAGCAACAGAAACAGAGGCAGACTGACTTCACTGGAAGAATGTCTTGTTTGCCTAAAGATTTCTTTGCAAAGAACCGAGGCCCGTGTATACCTGCATCACATAGGAAAGTTGTGCTAGTGCCACTCAAAACCAAGATTTTCTGAAATGTTTTTCTTCCTATACATCAGCTGAACACCACAGTTAAATCCTGCAAGAGAAACTTGTACTCACTGTCACAGATAGCACACTATACCGTACTTTGCATCGCTGCCTCATTTAAAGCTTGCCAGATTATGCCCTCGTTAATAAGAGCGTATGTATTTGGTGCTATTTCAATAGGAAGTTGCTGTTAACTGTATTGCATAAAAAGGAGAGTGTGTCTTATGGTTCCAGCTCAGAAATTGCTGCCTTTGCTACTATATAATGTCACCTGGCCATACCACAGAGATTTTGCATGCCACACTATACAATCTGTCCCTACCTATGTGAGCAGGAAAAGGAAAGAAAATTGAGTTTGTTCCATGCAATAGTATCATTGAAAAGGACTAAGTTTAGCTAATATTTTGTGGGCTGACATGCAGCTGAATAAATCTTATCAGCAAAATAATCCTTCAATTACAAATTATGACAGAGCCAAAATATTATATCCTGTTAATACCACCAAAACAAAATTTCCAATGCAAAATTTGGCCAGCATGAGATCCCAAAGAGTTAAATAAACTAAGGAGAAGAAAGTACAAAGTCCACTGTCAGTGGGAGGCAAAGATGAGTATGCAAAAGAAGATGCCATAGAAATTTAACCAGACCTAAGAGGGTGTTTTGCTGGAAATGAAAAACAGGAACCATTCTCAGATTTTTGGGTTGTTTGGGTTTTTTTGCCCCTTACCTCTGCTAAAAATGAAGGCCGTAGTTGTCTTTATGGTCTTGATACGGCACACCATCACCACAGTACTGTAGTGGCCATCTGAACTGAGGGAGTTGTGTTGGTCTCCCAGAGGAGACAGGAGGGCTGTGGCTGAACTGCACAGCGGGCAGTGATTCCTGCTCACCGGTCCCAGTCCGGCTCCGCACTGCGGCAAGACCTGAGCACACCTGAGGTGTTACTCCAAATGGTCAGGGATTGTCAAGAGAATATGGTTTAGGGACTAGCCAAGTACATAATGCAAATACGAATTAAAAATGCTTACATGCTTTTAAGGTACAATATATGTGTGTATATGTGAGATATTTAAGATATGTATACATATATATCTCTCTATATGTACACATGTATATGTCTGTATATAGAGAGAGTTTATGAAGTATTTGTGAGGGTGACCACACATTCTCCGTGTTGTTTTGCAACATGCATAAATGCTGTTGATTTGAGCCTCTAGGCCTTTCCTGCAACAGGAATAATGATCTGCTGGTGTTATCTCTCCCTGCTTCCCTACGAAGCTCTCTAACCAAAAAGAAATCATTTGCGATATTCTGCTGGGGTAAAAAGCAATCAGGAGGAAAATGCTCACCTTCATGAAGTTATCACACATCTCTCCATGCAGCAATGAAGCATTTTGCCTCATGGTATACCCTTAAACGACAGGTAGGTGAACAAAATGGAGCATTTGGATGTTTGCGACTTACCGATATTTATTACCTCGTGACAGCTTTGCTGCTCGCCTTGTATGAAATAACCACTTACTTGCTTGGAACCTAAAGACAAGAGAAGGACAATAAAAGAGCATGAAGTTATCCACTGAAAACGAGCAGGTAGAAGTTTAGAAGAACAGCAGGAAACTACAGGGAGAATATTTTGTGATTGCTTTCCTGGAAGAGGAAAGATGGAGTTTGACTTACATTGTCAGGAAACAGCTGGGCACAGTTTGCTGCAGAAATCATTAGCTAGTTAAGAGACATACAATAAGCAGCTCTAGGTAAATACACAGTGGGAGTTACAAAGAAGGAAAATGCCAAAATATTAGTAACAGCTTCAAAGACAGATTTGAAGTGGACCAGTGACTGCTGTGGCCACAGGCAGACAGACAAACAGCTGGAGAGTTGCTGTTACCTGAGCACCGAAACGCAGCAAGCGGCTACAGATCTGTCAGAGACTTAGAGAGCGACCGTCTGATGAAACGCTGCGGTGGGGCAAGTTCTGTCTAACGACCAACTCGGCCTGGCAACGCACCCTGCCCGGCAGCTCATGGCAGCTGAGCGGCCCGTCAGCAACCAGCCGCAGGGCGAGGAGGGCGGGCTGCAGGGTGCGCGGCTCCGGGCTCTGGTCTGCTGAGCCGCGCAGCTCACCGGCCCAGAAGGGTTTGTGCCTGCAGGGAGGGAGAAGTTTCTGCACAAACGACCCCCCCGACCCCTTTCCCGAAGGTTCTGGAAGCACTAACAGCACACGACACCTGATTAGCCTAATGAGTTGAGTGCCCGCCCGAAGGAGGGGACAGAGATTATAACAGGGCGCGACCTGAAGGCTCAGGGGGTGGGGGCCCCCCTCCGGGGCGGGGCTGGGCCGGGCCGGGCCGGGCCTGCCGGCTGGCAGGCAGGGCCAGCGCTGGACGCGGGAGTGGTGAGAGCTTTTCTTTGTCCTTCCTTCTCTCCCCGCTCTTTTCTTTCCATAATCACTACACCTCGTCCTTTTAGACATTAAACCGCCAACCAAGTCTGGGACGAGGGGTGGATTTAGCCGCCCCGAGACTCCTCTCTGAGAGGAGCCTAGAAAGCACGGGGGTCCGCTCCGAACGCCGGGACTTAGCGCGGGGGTTCTCCTCATCCTCTGCCCTGAAGCGACCCCCCCCCAAAAAAAGCCAGGCTTGTAGGACCGCTTTGGTGTTACCGTGCCAACTCCTGTTGTAAGAAAGCACGCCACCTAATGTTAACCCTTTAGAGTTGAAGTTGATTTTGCCATGAATAAAATGCTGAAGTGATCGTTTGGTGTCGCTTCACCTTAATTTAGCCCGAGGGAATTTCGAACTTTCCACAGCCCCTCCCGGGTCTGTCCGTGACCAGATCAGACGGTAACTTCACTAAAAAGGAAGACACCGGAAACAACTATGCAATATCTTGAGAAGTTAAGCCGTGTCAAATACAAGTGAACTTCAATTGACCGACTTCCATTTATGAAAGTAAAATGTTCTTAATTAAATTATTATAATCTTATAAAATAAAACATTAAGCACCTAGTTCAGGTGATATTATATACTGTGCTATGCCATGCTATGCTATATACTCCTTCATAGTATAAAACTTGTATATAAGGCTGTCTGCTTTTACATTTTTGATAATTTTGCCAGATACGGATTATTTAATATGAAAAAAAAAACCCTCAAGATTTTATTGTCCCTTTGGAATAAAAAGAAACAAATGAAGTAAAAAGTACATTTTCCAATTAACAACCAAAATATTAAAAAAATGAGCTATTTAAATAAAAAACCCCAAACTTTCAGGAACATTTTTTTATTGATTGAGAAGATACCGGGAATAAATTGGAGCACGTTCATTGATTCGAATGGTTTGGTTACAGCTATTTAAAAGTTACAGCTGTTTATTACTAGCATTAGATTTGGAGGGGGGGAAATGTTCCATTGAAATAATTAGAAAATATCCTTTTAAAAAATAAGTTTCTTCTATTAAAAAAAATCACTGGATTTTTTTTATGAACAATGAATCTCGGGTAGGAAGAAGAAAGAACAGGTTTAAGAACCAGGCAGGTGAGCTGGGCATGCTAGGTGACAATTCATCTAGTTAACCTTTTTTTTTTTTTTCATTTACTTTCTGTGAATAATTGTCTTTTGCTTCTCTGAACTTTTTTCCCCCCCTGGAAATTCCTGCCTGGTTACACTTAAGTATTTTTCATTTTAGATAATTCCAATCTAAGACCATTTCAAGAAAAAACAGGTTTACTGATGTATGTTGCCAGTTTCTAGTCCACTGTAAATTATGAAGTCGGGGAAAAGGGCAGCCTGAAGTTTGGATCCCTGCATCTACAGGGACTACACTTATAGCCAGAAACTTTCCTCTATGATCTGGACATTTTCTTTCTTCCTCTTTTTTTATAATGTGGAATAATACGGAAACAGAACAGCAGAAATACATTTCAGGCTAAATATATATATATGCTGATATACTGACAGTAGATGGAAAAGAAATAAAATAATTTTCTTTCTTAAAAGCTGAGAAAACTTGAGTAGGAACGAAGTGAGAGGCAAAACCACGAAAGCTAGTGTGTGAGGGATGGCCTGCATAAATTAGTTTCTTTCCATGACAAGGTAATGGGCCTTTTCAGTGGTAAAAAAGAGAGGTCATCATTGTAGCGGAAATTTTGATACTGTCTCACATGGCTCTTCATGCACATCCTGCATAAACAGGGGCTAGATTAAATTACTGTAAAGTGAGTAAAAACCGGTTGCAAAACTGTTCAGACAGAAGTCATCACCGTGAGTGTGTGTGCTTATATCAGGTGGTGCACCTACGGCAGGGTGATCTGGTTCCAGTGCAATTATTCAGTATTTTTGCTGGAAGTCTTTCGATGGAAAAAGAGATAATTTACTTATTGAACCTACAGCTGTCATAATGGTGGGAGGGGTGCAAGCTTTTTGAATGGGGGGATGAGAACTCAAATTGGAGGAAAGATCTGCAAGAATGGGGTGACATCTAATACATGGGAATGCAAAATCCTGCACTGGAGAATGACCAAGTGTGCAAGTACAGTAGCTGGACAACAGATCGTGTAGAAATTCTTCAGTAACAACACCTGGGCATTATTGAGGATCACAAACTGAATGTGAGAAGGTATCTTGCTGAAAGAAAAAAAGGTCTCCCTTTGTAACGCATAAGCAAGAATATTGCTTGTAAGGAGTGCGGAGCAAGCGCTGCCGTCTGTTTGGACCCTGTTGGCAATTACTGGAGTACTCCTCAGTTCTGGGCACTGCACCCTGAGAAAGGAGTGGAACTAAGTTGGAGAGAGTCTAGAGGAGACTGCTGAGAAAGATCGGAGCCTGAAAACATCGTCTCTTAGCAAAAACTGAAGATTTAAGATTGTGCTGAAGAAAGAAAGAGGAAGGAAAATGGGCTAAGAATCTTCCACTACATGAAGGGAAACCTGCAAAGGCAGAGGGAGCAGTCTGCTGTCTGTCTGGTGAGCAGGGCAAGATGTGCTAGGGGACTGAGAAAGATTCAGGCTAGATGTTAGCAGAAATGTATTTCAGTGCCTTCTGGATCTTACTAAGCAATTAGACAACCTTACTTAGCGTTGTTCTAGGTGGAGTAATAGATGAGATGACCTTCTGGGTTTATTCATACTTAAATTGCAGTAGTGTATAGAGTTCTCATACCCACTTCTGTGTTGCTTTGTGCAAGTCCGTGATAAAGTGCGACCCCCGTCTCCACTGATTGATGTAATGTGAAAATATTTTCTCTTAATCTGTATTTGTATTTAAACAAACACTCTCTTGTTCTTGGCTTAGAAAACATAAGCAAGAATGCTTCACTTTCTTTACACCATTAATTATCTTTTTTAATTTTTGTCATAAGTATATCTTCATATTTAACAGCCAGAGCCTTTTCAGTCTCTTTTCAAAATGCAGCAGTTTTCCTTTGCTTTTCATTGTTACCATTAATACCCTGAATCTGCTTTCTCCTACACTGAGAGAAGCCCACAGCTGAAGATAATAACCGGGGTGAGATCACACCAGTGATGTGGACTACGGCTTTGCAGTGCTGCACACTCTTACCCCCATCCCCAGCAATTTACATAAGTGCTTAACTTTAATTGTATATATAGTACCTTAGCCTGTACTGTATTTTAGATGACTCTTATCTCCTGTTCTTTATGTTCTAGCATTTGTTAGCTATTTTGATTGTTACTCAGCTCTAAGTCTTTTTAATGATCAAATAGTTTCGTGTGGCAAATCAGCATCTCTTTTTATTGTGGAGGGCTGTGTCCTCTCTCATCATTCGTTCCAGAGGCATGTATTTGACTAGTTTAGGCGGGTTCATATTAGACTAATTTAGTTCATTAACCATTCTTTTCTTATTTTATTTTATGCCTCTTCTTCCATATCTATTTTGCTACTTTTTTCCACAATCTGATGATATTTCCTGTTTCTTTGGGGGGATTCTTTACTGAACCACTCCCTCGGCAAAATTCAAGGCCCAGTTGTGGTCTCCCTGGCCAAGGATGAAATTAGGAGGACAGCCAGGGCACGCATGCGGTTTTAGACAGGATCAGATCCAGATGCTGTTTGAAGCTGTCATGAAAGCCTCAGAGCTGTGACCGACATGCGAGGACATGGGCTGGTAATGTTCTTCCACAAGGGAAAAGCCAGAGGTGGATGTAGAAGTGATTTGTATATGAAAAAGGTTTTAAGTATCTCTGGGATGGTTTCTTACAGAATTGGCATGAGGACTCACAGCACTGCAAAATCCTGCCTTAAATAACAGGAATGCTTTCACACTTGCCATAGTAACAGCAAAATTGCTAGTGGTAAAATTAACTTAGCCTCTGTACACTTTGTATTATTGCCATTTTAGCACTTGGTATGCCTTTTAACTTTGCCCATGGCCAGGATATATAATGAAAACAGAAAGGCTACAGTCTATTAAAGTAGCCCTTGATAGTGGTTGTGGCGTATACATGTTAATGGTGGTTTAAAATCGATGCTTGGAAATAAAGTTTTAATTGAGAACCTGTCTTCATCAGAGAAAAACTGAAAAAATGCCATTTAATCTAAAACACAGGATGCCTTGAGGGATAAATTTACTGCTAACTCTGCATTTTATCAATGAGGCTGCACCTGGGTTTTGGAGAGTCACCACAAGCTTTAACAGGAACCTACATACAGACTTTTCTCCTAAGTGCTTGTTAGAGCTGCCCTGAGTTAACTCTGCTAATAGATCATTGTTCAGAACATGAACAGCAGTGGAAATTGAATTTTAGAGCAAATGACAATATTAGGCTGCAGACAGCATAAGTTTCCTAATAAATACATTTGTGCGATTGTTATAGGTATGAATATTCAACATACTTCAGTAATTTTGAAAGAACTGTGAGGAATCTAAGCAACTTTTACAGACTTTTAAAAATAAACTCTGCCTTTTCTAAGAAAGTATTTCAGCAAGTATTTTCTTTAAAAAACAACCCAACAGTTCCCTTCCCTTTCTGAGTCACAAACACTAAAAGCAGTAATAGCGTGTCCTCATGATAAATGCTTTAGTGGCAAGGAAAATACAATTTTTTTTGCAAGTCAGGTTATACGTTTCCATTGTGCCTCTAGCAGCCAGAAAACTTGGTTACTGCTTAGTCAATTCATTGAGTTTTGTGGAGGTGATGAGGAACTAGAGGAAAGATGTCCTTCTCCTTGCTCTGCAGATGTCTGTAGTCGGGAGCTCTGCCTCGAGCACCTCTGACCCTCTGTTATTTCTGTAGCAGGGAAGCACCAGCTCTCGTATAGCCTCTCTAGCACTGAGCCTCTCTAGAAAACCCTCAAGCCGATGCCTCCTGAAGCCTCCTAGAAACTGTCTTGGGTATTGGTGGGCTGCACAGGGTTTGGCAGCGGAGCAAGTGGGTCGTCGCCCACCATCCTTGTCCATGGCCAGGCAGGGGAGAGGCAAACAGTGCCAGAGGGTGGACACTGAGCTGGGGCAGCTCCTCGCCTGAACCAGTCCCTCCATATGCCTGGCCAAAGTGGTGGAGGCTTTTGGGGCCCTGAAGTGCTTACTCACAACTTCATCTGGGCAAACACATACAGCTTTTTGGACCGTTTTGTTTTGGTTTTTTTTCCCTATTTTGAGCAAAATTTTTACAGAATAAAGGGAGTCTAGGGGAGAGCTACACAAATTTCCAGCAGGTTGAGGTTTGGATAGATGAGAGAGGATTAAAAAAGGCAAATATTAATCATATGGTAAGAGGCAGTTAAGTAACATCCTGTAAATATTTGATAGTACAGGATTAACTGGTGACAATGTATAAATATTTGAAAATGTAAACATATGGGAGGAGTGGATTTACTTAGCATGAAAAAGTATGATTAATAGTAATGGGTCAAAATTAAGCAAGAAAAAGTTTAAGGTGAATATCGGGGGGGGGAATTGGATGTTTTATTAACCATTAGCTGTCAGATTGTGGTTTTGAATCAGCAGTGGTCTAGAAGGTGCTTGCTGTTAAGTGTTCTAGCTACTTGGATCTGTTGTGTTCAAGGCAATTAAAAGTTGTGAATCTCTTATTATTTCCCTCCAAGTTTGCAATTGTGCCATGCTGGTCGTGGGGATGGACTACGATTGCAGATGCTGAGGGAACTGACGTGCTGAGTCACAAGCAGAAGAGGCACCTAGGAAATCTTTTCTAGTAAGATGTGGTTATTGCACAGGAAAAGGTTTTTGAATATGTTATGAGTCAATGATGAATATTTTATTAGAAGTTATACGAATCCTACTACATGATACATTTTAGCCAATTTAATAACTTCAGTGGGTTAGAAGTCTTGGTTTAATAAGGATCCCACTTTAAATTTTGGAATACCGTGTAACTTTTATTTAATGGAAAAGCTATGCCCAACAAGTAGCTTTCAGAATACTAAATCTTTTCAGTTTTTTTCTATGTAACATAAAAGTAATGTAGCTGAAATATTATGTAGCTTATTACTCAACTAGGCTATTAAAATGATTTGGGGGTTTTGATGCTTTTTCCCCCCCAATTTTTGTCATCCCTATCAGATAATATTTATTTTGTTTGCTAGATACTGAGTCATTTGTGCAAAGTTTTGCATCTGTTGTTTACAGCACACTTATATGTCACTGAATTTGCTATCTTGGTGTCTGACTCATCATTGTGTTTCCCCAGTGTAAACAGATTTTTTGTAATGGAATTACAGAGGCATAAAGAAAGGAGTGACATAGCACTAGACTAAACTCTGGCTAGTGTAAAATTTTTGTGTGTGAATATCTTTGCATGGCTAATGAGAATATACACAAATAGAGACAATTTTTCAGAGTTTTTTTTAATAAGCTGTGTAAATAGCTGTGCTTTGGGGTCTAGATTGCTCTCTAACTGACATGGGCAGAAGGGAACTTTCTGTGACCAATTTGTCTTATAGTCAATCGGCAGCAGCTCTTCCCTTTGTGAAGACTAGTTACCTGGTTATTTTCAGAAGCGGGGTGCACTACATTGGGCACGCAGATACCATAATGCCGTTATCCATATTCCTCGGGAAACCAAACAGTAGCACAAGAGTGGTGAAGCGAATGCAATTTTAAAAGCATTCTCTCACCTTTATTTAATGCCATTTACATTCTCGTCCAGCTTGGGACCCAGTGTAGGGCTCCCATGCTAAGCCTATTGCCTCCTACTCTGTAACAGGCAGAATATTTGAACATCAGTGCCTGGGTCTCTTTTAAAACCGCAAACGTAATTAGGTGATGTTGACATGGGGATCAGCACACAAGGGTGAGGGCAGCCACTGAAACCAGCCTCCAGACCTGGCCGGGCGGTAATCCTAACTGTGCTGCAGGGTTAACGTGCGGCCTCATCAGGGAGGCTGGAAAGGCAGGAATATCACAGTGCATAGGCCAGACAGATGCAAGGCCGTTGCTGTTCATGGCCTTTTGCAGTTCATCCTTTCTGCCGCAGCAACAGTGTACTGACGCTTTAGCAATGGAAGTGTACATGGGGGTCAAATGTAGAATAACTTGTCCATGGGAAGCCAGTTAGAGGTCAGATGTGCACTACCATGAGATGCCTTGTGCCAATGTAATTAATCTGTTAGATTGATATGAGTTGCAAGAGTCTTTTTGTTGCATTTTGTACTTTAATATGTTTTCCTGATAAGCATTCATTTTATACTCATGAGACAGCTGCTTAGTCAAGGAATTAGTGTGGCGAGTTGTTTAAAGAAACGGGAGTAAAAAACTTTCAGCATCTATTTGAGGTTTTGCCACTAACTGATAGACAGGCTTTGCCTCTCCTGTGCCTCAGTTGAAACACCTGCCAAATTGGGCAAAAATGCTTAATTATCTAATACAACTGCAGCAAGATTCACTTTAATCACATATGTAGTGGAATGTAATATTTGAGTTTGAGTTACGAAAAGTAAAAAAAATACCAGTGTTAAGCCTTGTTAATCATAATTTTCATTAGCTTCTTCAGTTTTCAAGGCGATGCTTTGCCATTGATTTCAGCCATGCTGAGATTTTACTCAAAGTGCAGGGATTTTTTGTACATGTAACCAATGGAGTGTTTTCTTTAGTTCACCCCATACAGGTTTACAATTACAGAGAAACGTTTTGTAAATTCTGTGCCTGTTGCCTCACCTGGTTTGGGAGTAAGTAATGTCAGGGCACTTACAGTCATTTGTTATGACAGACTCTCTTTAATATCATGCTTCATTGCTTGGGTTTTTTCACCTGTGATATATTAGTAAACTCTTCTCCAGGTGTCTGCCCCTTGGTCAAGTCTATGCTTTGTCTTTCCTGCTTCAGACTACATATAAAGAATAGGGAGAGAAGATAAAAGTTGAAAGAGTCAGGGGAATAGTAGAGTATCACAAGACTTGTTTTCTAAGGAAAGTCTTGAGTTCATTCTAATTTATAAAAAAGGAGGGTGTATGATCATTTCGTGACTGCATGAGGAACAGAAAACAGATTTTAGAGATAGCCAGTCTAGCATATTGGTTTGTATGGTTTGATCAGCTCAGGCTTTCAATGTTTCATTTTAGCTGTTAGAGTTAAGGCAGAATTTGCCCATCACCATTTGTAGTTAGAGATTCTTTCATTCAGAATTTATGAAGAAGGATTTTTTTCTCTGCTGAACATGTCATTACCTTCCCATGTCAAGAAGAATTGCCAGCAAGAATATTGATATAACTGAAAGTAAACAACTGTGTATTATTTTTCTTAATCTAGATAATTTTATTGCTTTAAACATGATCTTCTGTCTTACATAGTATGTTGTCTTTCAGACATGAATAGTTTGTCCTTTTTATTTGCCATGTTTTCTGAACTTCATGTGATACATGGGGGAAAAAAGTGACTCCTCTCATATTTCTCTGCATTCTAGGCATCAAAATACAAGAGAAGATGCTCTGTGGAAGGTATTTGTCTCCAGGGTCAGTCTAAATCATCGAAAGAAATCTAATTTAATGTTTTCTTCTAGCCTTTAATTACCATTCCATATGCTGATGAACACATTATTGTGGCAGGCATGGTGATTATTTAATGGAAATACTTTTTAAATCATCATTCTTCTGCAGTGTTTGCAGCCAAAATATTATAGCATTGTATATTGCTGCCTGAGAATCTGCCCAGACATAAAAGCAGAACTCATACCTGTTTTCACTAGCTGCAAAATAACTGAAAAACCCCTCAGAAGGGCCACAGATGATGGCAATTACTGAAACACTTTGTTGTTGCTGTTTTTCTCACTTTCAGTAGTCTATGGCTGTGTTATTAACATTGAAGAAGAAAAAGAAATACTTGACTTTTGAGTTGGTTTGTATTTGAATGGTAGAGATAAATTTTATCTCTGGGAGAACCAATTGTGATTTTACCAGGATCAACTTAAACCATTAAAAAAAAAAGAAAAACAAAACCACAGAGCATCGCATTTCTGTATCACTGAAAGAAAATTTCAGACCCATCCATTGTAACTGAAAGTGTGCTAAAAGATCATCAGTGGGATTGAATGGCCATCCATCAGTTTATTCATCTGTCTTTCAAAGACACACCCATGAACTTCAATTTGTCATGGCTTCAAGCCAGTAATTTCCCACCATAGGATAAACTAAGCAATTGTGTTAAGTTTTTGAAAGTAGTGACAGTATTTTCAGTCATTCACCTTCGGTGAGGAACTCAAGGGGAAGTCTGTGTGTTTGAGACTCAGCCTCACTGCACACATTGCACAGTCACCACTTCTCTGCATGTTCCATCAACAACTGTTTTTCTTTTAAAAAGAGTTGAAGTTCCTGTTTCCTGTCACCACTTCACTTTTTTCAAGGCAGAAGCCCCACACCATCTGTGCATATTTCATTGCAAGGCTCTAATTTCTGTCTGTCAAGCTAAAAAGAAGCATCTTTTCATAGCAGTTCAATATTGCTCATTGACATTCAGTGAGATTCATCCTGAAAGGCAGGAAAAAACTTTGTCGGAAAAAACTTTGTCAGAAAAAAAAGAAGTTTTAGGGTGTAGGAATAAGACTAAAAAGTGTCCATCACCCATGGAGGTAATGCTGAACTTGCCAGGAAGAGTAAATATGGCAGTTTCCTGCATCTTGTTACTTTAAATTGGCAAGACCCAGCTTGTATTAGTGGAATTGTTCACTTGTTCTACAGTGGGAAATGTTAGAAATTACTTAATTATTGGTGTCAACAATTGCATCTTATCCGGTGTGCTAAAACACTGTGCTTCATCTGTGGATGCGCATGTGCTGTACATCTGCTTTAAAGTGAAAATTCATCCCGTTCTGTATTTCCTATATAAAGCTATAATTCTCCCTTGCAATGTTGCACGTAGTTTACGTGCACATAAATAGCAGGGAAGAGGAGCTTGAAATCTTAAGAAAGTGAGATTGTTCATTTCTAGCAGACTATGCCTGTATCAAATGTAAGAGAAAAAACAGGGGCTGGAAAGCTGGATGTTTTCTTCAGGTAGAATCACACCTAATTAAAAGATGTCTCAAGTTTTTCCATGAGGTGCTGGCAGACTTCTTACTGTACCTGTTTAATGATGCTAGAAAATAACTGGAGACCTGAAGATGTGACAGTTCCTTGTATGGTTTAGTTCAATTTATTAAAATTGGGCTTGAATAAAATCATCCTCTACTGAAAAAAAAGGCGATGAAATATAAACTGGCAATGACTGTTTCACTATGACTTCTTCATAGAGCTCGCTTTCTACCCTGTGGGAAATAGCAGACTAAAATAAATGATATGAAATTAAGAAGCTGCTTGCAAATTTCAGGATAAGTTCTTGTATATTTCTGGAATAGATTGCTTGCCTTAGAAACAAATGTCATAATGCGTGAAACTCAAAGCTGCGCATGAATAATGTTTGGCTGAATGAGATCCCAGAAGACTTTAGTCTCATTTGGGCTTGTATTAAAAAGTGAGTAATTTGCCATATTTGAAAAACAGGTTGATTTAGCTGAACCGCCTTCATATAAAGCAGAGGTGGATGGAGTCTAATCTGGACAAGCGTGTTCCAAAGGATCCTAGCTGTGTAATGCCCGGTTCAGCTCCCTCCTCCTGCGCTGGCTGGACCTCTGTCAGCGAAGCGCCTAAGGAGAAGTAAAACAGGCAAGCAAGGTAATACTTTATCTTGGATCTGGGAAAAGAAAGGCAACAGCAACAGGGTGGAATATTAAATTAAGAAAAATCAATTAATTGATTGTCCGGGTGGCCTTTGAGATGGCAGTGGAAGTATTGCACATCTGGCTCCCCTGCGCCAGTATTTGAGGGTGAGACTGGGGCAGCAGGGGAAGGCAAACTGGAGGATGTGGAGGAAAACCAGTTCTGTCATGGGTTTCTTGCGGTAGCATTGACATACCTGATACCTTGCTTTCAGAGTGCTTTCCAGCTCAGTGCCATGCAGTCATGGGAAGGTTACCAAAGCGGAGGCATGGTGGCACGCATGGAGTTGTCTATCTTCGACTCCTCAGTGCAGTTGCAAAGCAACTGGAGGTCAAAGTCAGCTTTTAAACTCAGGTGTATAGTAGCTGTTTCTGCTACTTTCTGTGTTAATGGAAAGAGCTAACAGTTTTCTTTAATGGAGGGTTGCACAGAAGGTTACCTGCTCTTTCGCTGGACAGCTGAACTGCTCAGATTAAACTGTCTTGTACAAATGCCTGTCAGGCACTCTGCAAGTGCCTTTAGAGAAACTAAACATGAATTTCACTGATGGTTCCAAAAAAAACCAAAACCCACCTTGTGCCCAGCTAGATGTGGGAAAGGTAGTACATTGATGATGGACAACTCTCCTTCCACAGGTGTCAGCTCCTCCTCCTCTTTCATGAGAGGAGAGGAGACTGCAGAGGAAGGTGCAGAGATGACTGCTTTGCAGAGTCTGCACCTCTCCGTCTGCTCCCCATCCTCAGAGGAACAGGCACCTCTGCACCCTTGTTTTTGGAAGCATGAAAACTCACATCTGCTGCCAGGAGTGAGAACTTTTAGCCCATTGGTGCATTGGCTGTGATTTTTTGCAATTGCTGGCAGACCACTTGAGTTGCTGTTTTATCAGCATTTATACCCGCTCTGAGAGCTGTTCCTGCTGGGCTGTTGTTTCTACTTCATCCCCCTGGCTTTCTCTGCCTCTGCCTACGTT
This sequence comes from Sagittarius serpentarius, assembly GCA_034782735.1. Lineage (NCBI taxonomy): Eukaryota > Metazoa > Chordata > Aves > Accipitriformes > Sagittariidae > Sagittarius > Sagittarius serpentarius. The sequence continues at coordinate 3,544,639 of JAVKLA010000040.1, forward strand.
CTCCTATATACAGTTGCCCATAGCAACACCCATTTGAACAGGCCCCCCGGTGCTCCCTCCGTCCTCCGGAGGGGAGTTCTGCCAGCAGCAGCAGCAGCACTGGAAGAGCTCAGCTCTCCGAGCCTCCCCTGGTGAGCAGGAACCGAAAGAAACATACCTTCAGAAAACAACAGTTTCCAGGAATGAGAGGACAGCATATCCAAAACCAAAAGCATTTGATGAATCACTTACTAGGAGCTGGGCTGGTGAAAACATCACATTCCTAACGTTGCGCATCTTTCTTCAGAGGCAGTGCTGCACCCCATAGCCCCGAATCCCTTCAACATCCAACACCGAGAATCACCTCCTCTCTCCCACCTACCTGCTTTTTATGGGGCTGCGCAATTTGCAGGAACTAATCGGGTTAAAAATACTCTTTGACAACAGGGCTATTTTTAACCTCTCCTCTGGATCAGTGTGCAGCCACAGTCAATTGCATTGGCACGACAAGAAAGTCAACGCCAGGGTTAAGTGGGCGAGAGCTGCTTCTGCTGCCATTGCCACTTGGATAAATGCTTATCAAATTCCAGTGTAAATTGAGAAAGCTAAATTTTTTTGTCAGTGTAGCTGACAACTTCTGTATTTATGCTGTCAATGCTGGCATAACTGCAGTAATGAGGCTCAGACAGAACTTGGTAGGTAGGACTCGCTTGCCCTGGAGTCCTGTGCTCAAATTTGCCATCACCTGAATGTATAAAGGATTTGGTGAAAAATGCCATATGCTGATATGGAGCCAGCGTCTGTCAGCTCCTGGACATCCAAGGCCCAGTCTTTTTCAACCTTAATGTTGGGGTGGTTAGACTCAGATCCCTACATCAGGTCATTTATCCTCACGCGAAGCTCCTTCTGCATCCTCTTTCTTTCCTGCTTCCCCAACATATGCCATCACCTGCCAGTTCTCTGAAACCATGGATCTGTAGCTTTTAACCGATCAGATTACACAAATTCCATTTAATCAAATAGCAAAATGGCAACAGCATTTAGCAAGGCTCAACACAGGTCTCTCAGGAAGAACTGCTGAAGTTGGTATGTTGTAACTCAGAATAGTGGTCGAGCTCAAAGCTGGGCATAGAAGCTTCGAAGTCCTTGAGCCTGTCCCTCATCAATGCTAATAATGCCTTCATTTTCTTATTTGGTGTGCATTACACTGAATTTACCTTAGTAGGAGGGAGTTTGTTATTACTGTTCTTGCAGCTATGGGTGTTCTCATGTCCAAATACAAATTAGAAAAGAAGTGTATGTAGCAGATCTCTAATAAACATGGTGAAATAGAAGTATATTACAGCTTTTCAAATGGAAAGTGATTTTCTATTTGTTATGTAAAGCATGTGTTTTAGAGACACTTGGAAAATACATAGTAGGTGTGTAAATCCTGGAGGAGAAGCTTATGGAACTGGTAGAGTGAACCTAGATTTTCCTTAGCCAGCGCAGTGGGTAGAAAAGCTCAAATACTCACAAATACCTTCCTACTCAAAGAAGTCAACCCATGTTTTAAGTTTTTTGATCAGCTGAGCCTGCAAAATTGTTTGTATGCCTGATGCAGCTCTCGGAGGATCAGTACAGGCAGCACTGTGTGCTTTGCCTTGTTCCAAAGAGAGCCTTGCTGCAACAAAGGTTTATGTAAAATGGGAAATTCAAAAGTTTTTAAATGATGTACTAGCATCTTACAAGCCAAAGCAGTAAAGGGTGTTTCATTTTAAAGACATCTATGCTCTACCAGCTGGTATCATTACGTTGTGGAAGACCTGGTCCTTGAGCAGGCTGCTTTAGCATGTGCCTACTCGTACGGCACTGGAATAAATCTGTCCTTGCCTCACACCTGCTCACATCATTAAGTTATGACTATGCTGAATTACTGCCCTCACACTGCTGAGTTTAAAAACATTCCCTTAGGCCTATTTAAAATGGAATTAATTGGAGGATGCCATAATAAAGACTCAGAATTTACTAATCTTAGTAGAACAAGTAAAGCAATATTCATTTATAGTATAAGAAGCATAACTGTACAGCCGCCTTAAAAGATTTAACTCAGAGTTTTATCATTTGCTTTTTATAGGGATATATAAAAGGGGGCAGTTTGTTTTTTTTATTTTGCATTTTGTCATGAACCAAAGAGAATACTACAGGCATTGATGCTTTCAATAAACCTGCAGTGAGCGAAGTCCCTGAAAAAAGCAGTTACCATTCCTCATGCTGAATGGGCTGCAAAGCAAATGGTGTCTTTGCCTGAATCATCAGAGGTCTCCTCACACTCAATTGTTCCAAGTTCAAAATAGCAAAGTCTTCAACAGAAATTGTGAATGTTCTGTGGAAAGTCAAGAGTGCAAGAACTGCACATCCTCTTCCTCACGAGTTCCAAGGCCTCAGCTGTGGCAGGAGACGTAGGAGGTCCTCTACACAGCACTGTGTATTTTCGTAATTGAGTTGTGAACAAAAGCCGAAATATGTGTCGTCATGATTATTCTGTGTTGAAGGGAAATATTTACCTTAATAATGTATGGCGACATTACGATGATTTGCAATTCAAACTATATTATTTTTAGCTGTAGAATCTGGTACTCAAATTTAAACTGACATGCAGTAAAGTAATCCTGGATTGCTAATATCCCTTAATAATTTTATGAAAACAGATGAGTTCTTACATCAAAACTTGTTTAGGAGGAGGTACCCAAAATTTAATCATGTGCGTGATGTCAGTCAACCCAGCCTCCCTCATCTCAGTGGTGTTTTTTATTGTGTCAGTAAGTATATCAGATTTGATCTCCGTAAAATGCTGAAAGATGATTAATTAGATGTTTCTAAGATGTTTTCATAGTAGCTATTTTCTAAGATACATGCTTTATTAAGTAAGGAAGCAAGGTAAAAAGGATTTTCTGAGCTTGAATCAGTACTTTCGCTAAGGAATGCAATAGAAATGTGGTATCTAACCCAAAACTAAAGGAGAAGGTGGGAGGAAGAACAGGAGTTCTTGAACAGAGTTGCACTAACATGCAAATCCTGACTGGGCAAGCAGGGAAGCAAGGCTCCTGTAAAACGATGAGAAATTCCCAGTGAAGCCAGACCAATGGTCTCTTTAGTCTCGTGTCATGTTCCAACAGCAGCAGGAGGTGATGCCATTTGGGGATGTGAGCCTGGTCAAAGTCACACGTCCATTCCTCTTGTACTTCCTCAGCACCCACAAGCGTTGGATGAGGATCTTGGAAAGTATGTTCTGACCCATTCCAATTACTCGCTACTCATGGACCCTTGGTCTGTGAATTTGTCCAATTATTTTTTGAGTTTGCTCATACTGTCTACCTGTATGGTCTTCTTTGGAGGCAAATTCTAGATGTCCAAAATCCTTTGTGTAAAAAAGAAATTTATTTAAGTTTTAAAGCAGTTTCTTACTTGTTTCATTGAACAATTTGCTAGTTCTGGTATTTCTGAATCTGGTCAATACCATATGCCAACTCAGCTTTTCTAGTGCATGGATTTTGCGACCCTTAATTACATCCAGCCTTAGCTTATTACTCTCTAAATACAGAAGTTCTTTCCTCATAAAAAAGTTACTCCATTGCCTTAATCACTTAAGTCATCCTTCTTTGTACTTTCTTTAACTCCGGTACCTCCTTCTTGAGATGTAGAGACCAGAACTGAATGCAGTTCAAGATGTTTACACCAAGATTCTTACATACCAGCCAAATTATGTCCTCATTTCTATTTTTAGTGTCCTTTTTCTAGCTTGCTTTTTTTTTATTCTGAGTGCTGCTGCACATTGAGCCAGTAATTTCAGAGAAGTGTCAATGGTGCCTCCAAGGTCTTCTTCCCATGGTGAAATGGCCAGGTCTGAGTTCAGCATTGTATAGGCATGATTTAGGTTATTTTTCCCTTGCTATGTTTCCTTAGGTTTCTACACTGAAGTTCGTCTGCTACCTTTCTGCAAACTCACTCTGTTCTGTGAAATTCTTCCTTGCTATCAGTGGCATTTGATTACCCAAACAAACTTAGTGTCATCCACAAACCTGGGGTCTCACAGTGCGTTCTCATCTCCCAGTCATTGATGAAGATGCTAAATAAAACTGGTCCCAATACCAATTCCTGAGGAACTGCACATTCAGAAGATCTCCTGTCTATATCAATGTACAGAATGTCTCTTCTACATTTTTGCTAACACTGATATAATGATAAATAATGAACTAAGCCGGTTTCACTTTTAAGGCTCAGATGGACTCACTCATACCTAGTAAAGAAGGAATACAGGAAGAAAAGAAAGTTTGGATGTGAAGTAACTTAGCGCAGAACGTTTACGACACTGCGTCCATAGTTCTGACACCTAAAGTGAAACCCTGAATTAGAGTCTGAACAGAGACATTTTCAAGTAGATATTTGATGATTTTTTTGGTAATATTGTTTCCAGTCCTCTAATCAGGTGTGCAGCGTCATACTTTGTAAAACAATTGTGATTTATTCCTTTCCCTATTCCTGGCTTTCTCTAAAGTCCATGGAGACAGCTGGCATACTGTTCTTCATGAAAGCTATCTAGTTGGTGTGCAGGTGTATCTGATGGCACCTTATATTCAAGGTATGTTCAAGGGATGTCAGGAGCCTGACACATTTCACATAGTGCTGTAAAGGTCAGTTTAAATGTGGGTAGATGAGGGGCCTTTGTTTTTTTTCTCTTTAAAACAGTTCTGTTTGTTCCTTTGCAGGACATACCTCACACATTGTTCCTTCCCTGAGAAGGAAGGGAATTAAACTTACTATTTTTGGCTTTAGACCTTCTTGACATCTTCATCAGCTATCCAGAATTTGATTATTGAAGTCAAGTTCTTCTTTGTTTTATTGTTTCTTTATTTACTCCAGAGAGGAGGTTGGTATGTGTCAGCCCTAAGCTGAGTTGCTACCTATTGAGGCAGACAATTTTCTACAATTGCAAACTTACCTTTGAACTTACTTATCTTGCTTTACACAGAGTCCTCCAATCGTCATTGGATGTCATGTACTTTTTTCATTCATTCCTCAGAATCAGCTGTCAGGTTTTAAGATGCTGAATGATCTTGAGCAAGGTTATACAATCCTAGGGAAAAACAAGAGTAGAACACAACATCAGAATATATGGTTCTTGGCCTACACTGTTCCTTTGCTTTCCATAGTTTGTTTCTGCTATATGGTATCTGCTCTCATCACAAAAATTAATGGCAAAATTTCACTTCCTAAGACGTGAGTAGCAATTTCCAGGAATTTCACATCAGTAGCAGCAGGCAAAACCCCGATTTCTAGACAAGATAAAAAGCTGGCAAAAGTAAGCATTCTATTTTTAGCATTTATGCTTCTGTTTACTGAGATATTTTTATTATAACTAGGTAACTTCCAAAGAATCACAAGGCTGTGGGTCAAATTTTGCTTCACTCTTATTGCTGCAAAACCAATATAATTCCATTTATCTTAATAGATTTATGTCTAATTTGTAGAATATGGTTTGTATCAAGGCCAAAAACTGCCCAGTGAATTTCTCTGATACACCATCATGTATAAAGGGTACAGAAATCTGGCTAAAACTACTGTGTAATTACTGCTTGGTCAAGAGGGTTTTCCTGCCTACTGGAAATGAAAGTAAGAAGCAATTAAATTCAAGCATTTAACATGATTTTAAGAAAGATATTTTCAGCTTCAACTGATTAGAACCATTTTGGTTAATTCCCCCTGACTTTCATCCTACTGAAATGGAAGGGTGTTTCTTGCAAGGTTGGGAAGGAAATGGCAAGGACAATTTATATGGAAGTGCTTCAGTAAGGAAGGGGCTGCAAATGTGGAAGGAACTAATAATAATTCAGAATTCTCCTTGGTGTTCAGATTAACACAGAGCAAGTATTTGCTAATGCCAAAGCTTCCTGTTGAATTGAAAGATTTAACTAGCTTGTCTTAATTACTGCTAATAAGTTTTTGGGGAAGAGTTTGCACATGCATATAGTCATATTGACCCGTGCTCTGTCTTCCTGTTTAATTTACTTATCTTTCCCATGGAATTGATGTTTTTATTAAATTAAATCTGGGAAGCATGTACCTATCACATGTTCTTTATCTATAATATAAGAACTCTTTGGGTGTGAGACCTTATGCTCAGTGATAAGAAATGAGGTAGGAATGCCAAGTGTGTTGTTGATACAGTCTTTGAGGTAGGAATAAGGATTAGGTCTGGTTTACAAGAGATGAGGAAATGCATTTTTGTTAGTTGTGGAACAGAACATGAATATTTTGCAGCTGGCAAACTTTCCCTTCCTGGTGTGGTCACTTGGAAGAGAAGGCAGCAATGGGCTGCTCAGGCTGGGGCTGTACTCAAAAGCAGCAATTTTCAAACAGAAGGACACATTATCCTCCCCAGGAGCTGGAATGTAATGTGGAAACATGGATGTCTAGAAAGCAGCTCCTAAAAAAAATTCATCACTTTGCTTCCATTGATCAGTAATGGCTACCCAGACAGTAAAGGGAAAGACCGCACTTGGTCTGAACTGTTGTTGGAGAAATGTTTTGGTGAATCTATATAATGATTTGAACCCAGGAACAAATTTGCATGGGCAAGTAGATAACAAACAGCAAAGAGGGCTAAAAGTGAAAGGCAGTGCGCAGCTGGGAGAGCAAATGATCAACTACATAAAAAGCAGAAGCTGTGATTTATTGTTGTTTCTTCTCATCATTCTCAATAGCTGGATGATGACTTTTAAAGCCTTTCAGAAACTACCCAGTGGCAGTCCTGCAGAAATCAGTATATTGTTCACCCTCCATCGCTGGTCATGCCTGACAGGGGTGTTTAAAAGGGCACTGACTATGAAATAGGTGATATGAAAATCATGTCAAACACCATATTACCATAGTTTGGAAGGGAGCTGCTTTAATCAAACAGCTGCAAAACACTATATATTATCACCTCATTAAATAATTTTTGTTTGTATTATTTAATATTTTTATAATCTATGTAACCAATGTCTTCACTAGTCAACAACATTTCAGATCCAGATACATTTCTACAGAAAGTATTGTTAAAGATAATGTATCATTCCTTGGGTGAAGTGGGAATTTTGAAGTAGTGAATGTCGTTTTTCACAAGCAGCCAAAAAGCACTTACTAAAACAGTAGGCAGATAGCAACTCAGTTTCCAAGCCAGGAGGTTTCCACTGTAACCACCAGCACGAACACACTTAAAAAGTGTTTCAGACAAGGAGGTTCAGTGATAGGCAGCTATGGTGGCAGGTCACCAAACACAGTTCAAAATTTTGAGTGAAATTTTAGACATTTTCTCTTAAGTATCTCAGTCCTTAGGTCTGAAAGACAAAAGAGTTGCTGAAGAATCCAAGTTCTTCAAAGCTTTTTAAGAAGAAGACACGGGTAATATTTTTAATAACTTGTGAAGCAATTTGTTAAAAGCTTTTGCTTCATCAATCACAGAAACAAAATGAAGCTTAACATCTAGGACATGGAAGCATTTTCTGATCCACAGCAGCATTTGCTAAGAAGTATTTTGTTGGAGTTTGAAGATTTTTAAAACAAAATTTGTGAAATGCCTGTCACATATGTACTGACATTTCGCTACAGATTTTTCTGAGATCATGGAAAGGGTCTATGAGGACAGCTTGCCCTGTCTGTAATCCATTTTCAAAGACAGATCATTTGGGGCTTCTTCCTATAATCAAAGGTGGCTTTGAAAGTGTTTGAATGGATGTTTACTGCTGAACTGTTGATCATGAATGGTATCTTAAGCAAGAGATTGAGACCTGTGTACAGGTGTAGTGATTATAAAACAGTTCTTGTTTCTGACTGAAGAATTACTTAACCCAAAAAAAGACAGGGATTAAAATGTTCCAGCTGAGAAGAAAAGGCCATTTAAAAGTGCTTCTTAATTAATTACTTTGGATGATCCAATAGATACAACAGTTGTGGGGAAGCCTTTCAACTCTGCATTATTATATGTATGAAAGAAAGCCCAGAGATCATAAGCTTAGACTTCAGTCCTATGATGTTTCTTATACAGTGGATTATTAGCTAATAGTTCAGTATTATCCATTGATTTTATTCATTGGGATTATCCAACGTCTTCAGTAAAAATAAATACAGATTGAAACTCATTGTTTCTGTACATAAGCAAGTAACAACCACTTACAGAGGATTTTTGTATATCCTACTGCATTGCCTCCCCATCTAAGGAATAAATAATAAATACATTACCAGACTGCATGCAAACTCTTAAGACAAACTGCATTGCATCTGTAAATAAACACAACCCTGACATGATCATCATTCAGAAAAGAGCAGAACAGACACATCTCCATTTGCTTTAGCAAAGTTGCTGCAGTGCAGTAGGACTTTAAAAGCCAAAGACTCCAGATTCTGAAAATGGAGACCTATTGCAAAGTAAAAGCTGGGCACACCCTCTGCTGCCTGTGCTGCCTAGAACCAGTGTGTTTGGTGGGAATATTCAATGCTTCCTTTCAATGTTACAGCTCTTTTGAGAGTGGCAACCATGTAAGCACCAGCATCTCCAAAACAGCCAAGGATATAGTGCATCACTTTGCCCAATATTTTTTGACCAACATGAAGGATTCTGGCTGAGAGATGTTGACACCCTGGGTTTTCTGAATCCTTTAAGCTGTCATACCTTCCATTAAAGAAAGTCTGGGAGGATGCCTGGGCAAAAGAGGATAAAAGAAAACCCTTTGGCACCCATGTGGTTTTGCCCTGTGACTCCAAAGGGTGTGCCCGTTCCAAACTAGTTGTGCTCCAGTTCGTTGTCTGGCAGACCAGCATCAAGTACAATTAGCTAATTTCCCTCCTGGCATTATAGAGGCTGAACAGGAATCCTGTTTGACATTTTTATTCCTGGGAGTTACATAAATTACATGGTTTTAAATGGAATATTGTCATTCCCTTTCTGAAATTTTCTGTTGCCTCTTAACTTCAGCATCAGTACTTCACCTAACAATTTTCTGTTGGTTTATTTTATAAATATACCTGGTGACACAAAACAGTAGAATTGGAGATTAGGAAAAAGTATTTAAGAAATAAGTAAGACACATTGTCAGAGTGAGAAAATAGTTTCCAAGTTACCTGAGCAACAACCAGGTCTGTTTCAAGACAAGTTTACTAAATGACATGTAAGTGGAAATTAAGATGACTTTCAATAAGCTCATCTGCTTGGTCAGTGAAGATGTAACCAAACATGGTAAACTACAGGCTGCACCCACACCAGGATTTGGGAAGGAGATGAAGGTATTGCTAGGCCTTCCTCAGTGATAGATACTGTGTGGGTTATACGGTAATGACACGCAGATGTTACTGGCAGTACAATTCGTGAGGTGGTTCTTTAAGTGTCAGATTTTTTGAAAGTTATGTCTTCAGTAGAAAGTCTGCTAAAACATCTTCAGCTTTAAACATTGTGCTATCAGTTGTGAGGCTTGTAAGTGGGTGTTGAAAAGATCCTGATACTCAAAACCACGTATGAGGGCAGAAGATACAAGGAAGAGAACATGAATCAGCTATAACATCCATATGAAACAGCTGCCGTTGCTAGCCAGTGGTTATCTGAATGTATCCAGATCTTCTGTCTGATGACACCTTACCATCGCTGTTACATGGGCAATTAACAGATCTTACACAAAACAAAATATCTTGGGGGTGGCAGGTTGTCTTAATGTCCTTGGACTTACCTGTCAGTGAACTTTCCTAGAGATAGATGGGGTTTAGTTTGCTGTTCACTCATCAGGATGTCTTCATTCCTCTTTCCCTGAACCGTGTATACTGTTCTCAGGAACAGTAGGATGCTTGCTTTCTTACTTCAACCAGAAGGATTTATCATTTGAATATACTTAAAGCTTGTTATTCCAGTGCTTCTGTAGAAGATGGCTTTTAGTGGTGCATTTTGTAAAAGATAAATCACAAAGCCATAAACATGTCAAGATTAGCTAAAAACATGTTTTAGCAAGGCCAGGCATGCATCTGGTAAAGAACGTCATTGTCATGTTTGTAAGTAAAACATCACTCTTGGGGCTGCAAGACACCTGGTGCCTGCTTTTTTTTTTTTTTTTTGTTTTGCTTTAACTGCTTCTAAGAAAACATTCATTATAACATTTTTTAAAGCTAAATTTTATTCAAAGTCAAACTTTAAAATCATACCTTTAAACTATAAAAAATATATATACTGAGCAAAAAATATTTTAGCCAATTTTCACTTTCTAGGTGGCCAGAGAGGGAGGGACAGTGGTAGGATTTGGTCAAATACAGTGTGTGTGATACAGATTTTCAGGTGTTCCCAGACATCCTGGAAGGCAGCAAAACTCAGCACACAGCAAAATATGGGATCACCAGGTCAGTCATAGTTTTCATTAAAATACCAGTGCCCTTGGAGCTCTAATAGCCTCAATGAAGCATTGAAATAATTACTAACCAGTTTTTGGTCTACAGCTCCCTTTTATTATTTCACAAAATACTTTGTATTGGACCAGCTAACTTGGTCATTCAACATTTTAATGTTAGTACGTATTCAAATAATACTATACTCGTAACAACAGCCTGGTGTGTTTGGTTTGGTTTTTTTTCCTTATTTTGCACTTGTGAGAATTTGGCACTTACGGTCTCCCTATTCTGTTGAAATGGGGTTAATTTTTCTCTGTCTGTATCATTCTGCATCATAGATGTTGAGAATTTTTTTAGAACACAACATAAAAGATGAATCTTTTCCTGTTAATTTAAAAATGTCCTTTGGAGAATGTCACTTATTTCTCTACCTGTTAAGAAAGTTGTTGTGACTTTGAAACCATTAATTTCTTCAGCTCCTGGTTGGGTAAAAAAGAAAAAAAATATTTTTTTTTCCTATGTCGTTCATAAGCCTTGTTTTCAGAAGAAAACAAGCCTCTAATGGAAGTCTGATAAACTCCCTCTTCAACTACTTCACTGACAGGCTTGTTATTTTAAAAAAGATTCCTTTGTGACACAGGCTTTCACACTTATTTTTCAGCACGTGCATTATATGCTGTATCAAAGCACTATTTCCTTTTCATGTATGGCAAACCAGTTTGGACATGGCTTCCAGGAAGCCATTATAGAGAGACAAAAGACTGCACAGAGTCCTTTTAGTGCAGAAAGGACTTGATAAATGGCCTCAAAACTTTCAGACTTGTTTTCACACAGCCAGCCACTGCACTGGTTGCTTACACTCCTGAGAAACCCTATTACTTAATTCTGTGCTTCTTTTCCAAAGTCAAATGTGCTTTTCAGATGGGGAATAAGCAGTGCGAATGATGAGTTTAGAAGCATTTAAACCTCTTACCAGTACAGGTGACATCTTCAGAGGTTCTAGAAGAGCCAGGACTTTGCTTTGCTGTTCCATGGTAACTTTTTTTCAGGGATTTTAAAATGAAAAAAGTACTTTGTATTCGGAGTTATTTGTGCATTTCTTCTTCCCCTGGCAGAATACATTATGAACTAATTAGGTGATACTTCAGTTCCTGGGATAAACGTACATAGTAAAAGCTTTCTTGGCTTCACCGTTTTCGTAAGCAGAATCTGTAAAATTGTTTTCATTAACTGTAGTTATTTAACTGATCAGCATTAAAAGTATCAAGTAAACCATGCCACATCTGTGAAAAAGGTACTTACAAAGGAGGGTGTTGTACACAGGCTGCCAACAGCAGAATCTCTCTGCTTCCAGGCTTAACAGCTTCCGAAAGACTGGGAAAAGCCATCTTCCAGAATAATCTGAAATCTCTAGGATGATTCTTGCAATAAATTTCTCTTTGTGCTTTTTAAAATGTCTTCCCTTCATTTAACTCCAGTGTTTGAAATGATGGGCCTTTCTTAAGTGACTGTTGCCTGGCACAGAGGCCAGGACAGAGCCCTAGGTTAGGTCTTCTAGACTTGAAGAAAGTGCATTCATATGGTGCACTCCAAAGTCCATGTAATCTCTTTAAAAGTTCAGCCTGGCATTTCCCCCCAGAGTTTTTACTCTTACATTTTTCAGCCTTGTGATTTCAACTTCGTGATTGCCTTCAGGTAATCGCTCAGAGAAGATCTCGCTTCTCGCGGAGGCTCGCAAATACTGAGCTCGGGTAGGAATCTCCTTTGCAGGGCCAGGTAGCTGCAGATACATGTGGGCAGAGGTGAGAGCCTCTCTGAAACAGCTTACGTTTCCAACAACGGTGCAGTGTTGTCTCACAAACAAAAGCTGTCAATTCAGATAAACTTGCAGAGAGAAACCTCATAAAGCACATAAACAGAGGTTTTGTGTGTCTCTCAAATGCTACTATTGAGCATTTAACCTTTAATCAAAAGGATTACAGAAGCAGTTTCACAGTTTCACTTCTGAAAGGATTCACTTCAGTTTTGTCTTTGCATGTATGAACATCTCTGTTTCCAGACATCATTAAAGTATGATTTTGTTTCCACGGATCTATAAATACCTGACTGGAAAGCCTGGCATCCCTTTTACCCTCTAGATGAATTCACATCCGGCTGGACACCTGCTCTGTGTGGGAGGCCCTGCTCTGAGCTGGGGGGCTGGACCAGCCAGTCTCCAGAGGCCCCTTCCAACCTCAGCCATCCTCTGATTTTGGGATGTCCTTAGTACATCGCTTGTCTAGTTAGGTCAGGAAATGTGCAGCTTTGCAGCTTTTGACCACTCTTTATCATCGTGTTATAACCTTGTTCAATTCTACCCTCCTCTGCATGCTTGTCTTCTTTGTTTGCATGGATAAGGCAGCTAATGCTGAGATTTTGAGTATGCCTGACGGACAGAGAGCAGGATTGGTCATCATCCAGGTAGGTAAGAACATCAGTCCTTGCAGTAGCTATTGTGTTGGGTTTTTTTTAACATTTGCAATGGTACAATACTTTGACAGCAAGCCAAAGTTGCTACGGAGGATTTGGAGTAGTGCAGTGTGAATCTCCCTGTCCTATTTTACATATAGGTCCTTTTCTATATAAATGTTTGGGCCTGTAAAATCATATGAATAGGCTGGATCATTTGACTTAGGCTTGTCTTACAGAGATATGCAACTAGACCTGTCACTGAAAGAGCATCTCTGGCTTCACAGGAAGGCGCAGGTGCATTTCACTTAGGACAGCCCTGAGCCAGGGGCTTAACAAGTCCTTGCCTTTTGAAAAAGCCAGACATTTAGAAAACAAAACTACATGCCTTGTCCTGTGGATAGAAGCCAGCACACTGTTTGGCAATGATTTACTCTTTTCTCCAAGCCAAAATTCACTGTGCTCTCTATTGCTGTCACTAACATTTCTTTGATATTTTTTTTTCTTCTGTATAGTGTCTTAAGTTTGTCACGACATTTTTGCATCTGGTGGCAATGATGCTTCTTTTGTAGGTGATGTACTCTTTGGAGTAGCCTGATTATTCAGGTTGGATGGAGCTTTGAGCAACCTGATCTAGTGAAAGATGTCCCTGCCCATGGCAGGGGAGTTGGACTAGACCATCTTTAAAGGTCTCTTCAAACGCAAACCATTCTATGATTCTATGATTATTTCACAGACTCAGCTTTTATTCCTGAGTGTCCAGCTGTCAGCACCCCCAGCATAAGTTGGTTTTTTTTTTAAATGTCAAAAAGGGTGAGAAATAGCCTTTGTCCCCTTCATAACTCCTAGCTTTTGAGATGTGTTACACAGATTAATGGATAAGAAATTCAAAGTTGATAAAACAGGTGTTCAAGTTCATCATCATATGCTCATCGCAAGTGCTCACAGAATTGGCAGTTGTATGTCACCAGGTCTCCGGTGATAAATATTCACTGCAGTCTCTGATAACATTTGTTGTCAGCACTGTCTACCAGTTTTCATAATTTTAATCACAACATTAGTAGCTGCTTCCTTTTTTTACAGAGTATTTAAAAAATCTTGCCACATACCATACCAACAGCCTTTTCTATATGATGTGAGCTCATGGTTCTTGTTTTACATTTGCAGCCCCTGCAGCACCTGCTTGGGAACTGTGCATTTTTTGTCTTTATTCTTAGCTTTTGGGGGCTATCTGTCAGTCTCCGAGGAACTAAAGCTGTCTTTTATGCTATGCTCCTTTGAGCTATCCTTCAGTTTGATGTATCCAAGCATCGGGCTAAGCTAATTTTCTCGGTGAGGTTTTCTGTTGCTTGGAGGTACCAATGCTGAGGCCCTTGGCACATGGTGGTTCTGGTAGCGATGGCTTCCAACATTCCTCTCTGTCGTCAAGATAAGGCTTGAAATTGGTTAGGAAAATGTAATCACACACAAAGACACATGCATATATACTATTTCTTCATGTTACCAAAAATTAGTTTTCCTTATCTGTGTCCAGCTTCCTTCCAGCCTGTAATGCTGGAGGTTTTTCTTCCTTTTCTTTACTTTTTTGAGCTTAACACTCACAGCCAAGGTCCTTCTGCTTTAGTTGAACCACAAGTGACACTGTTTCATAAAATTGCTTTGATTGTGTTGGTATTTAAAGCCAGGGAAGAGCTTTAATTTTACAAAATCCCCTTCACTAAAATGCCACTAAGTGTTTCCCCAGGCTCATGTTACCAAGAGGATACAAACAAGCATCACATTTTCTCACTTGTTTTTTTCCACTGGGGGAAACCAAAAAAACTGCCTTACTTCCTGTAGTTTTACCCGTAATTGAGAAGAAACACTAAAGCCTTACTCCAGAGGAAAGCTGTATATGCCAAGAATAAAATTTACAATAATCAAATTTAAACTGACCTTTCAAGTCTTAAAATACAGGCAGATTTGTGCTATTTAAAAAGAAAATTTTAGTGTAGATGAACTTACAGCTTACTTAGTACACAACATTATGTTCCTATTCCTTAATAGCTGAAGTTACTGTGTTTACACAGACTGACTGAAAACAAACCCTTGAAACAGTGTTAATTACATTCACGATTCAGATGAAGTATTATCCTGCCAAGATGAATTATGGCTTGAAGTTACTGCTTATTGTTAGTACTCACAGACATTTCATATATACAGTATACAGTACACCTGTCTGCTGAACATACTCTTCTGGGATCAGTAAGAGAAGGCTAATATTTTAAAGCATTTTTTCCTATAAATACGTCTTTATGGGGGCTTCTTTCGGTGCTAAATGTTAACCGAACATACATTGCTAATCAGAATGTTACTGCATTTCTCAGTGGCCTTAAATCCAAAAGTGTATGCCTTTGGCTTTCAGATTGAAAATATATGTCGTGATTAAAATTTTTATTTGTTTTTATTTTTATGGTGTTTTTTAACAGGAATGGAACTGGTGATACTGCTATTTTTTACTGTATTATATAAACTGCCTCCTCAGCCATGGCATTTTTTAACTGTGGAAAGGATCAGTTTGTTGTGCCATATTTCCTTTTTGTTCCTTCGATAAATCTTTGTATAGCTTGGAGTTTAGGATACCACAGCTATTATAATTTTAAGGAAAACCAGTTAATGTTAAATAATCTGCTGACCTACTGGGGGGGTCTAACAGTTTGCTGTAGTTTGAACCCGAGTCACACCTATTTACCACAGTTTTGCCAACCTCTGCGAGGAGTGCTGGCGTCCACCCTGGGAGAGGACTTATGTGATGCGCTGGGTTGGTGGCAGAGTGAGGTGAAACCCCTGGTTTTGGTGCAGTCGGGCTGGACAAGCAGGTGCACCCTCCTCTCAAGGCTCAGGCTGGGCATCCCTCCAGCACAGAGCAATCTAATTATTTTTTATTTATTTACTTTGAATAAGAGAAACACTACTGTTTTAGCATACTGTTTTAGCATCCTTCTTTTATCGAGGCATCAAATCGAACTTTATTTTTTTATTGTAAAATGTAGGGCTTTCATTTCTCCAAGAAGAAATAGCAGTAACTGGTTCCCAATAGACCCAGGGCTGCAGCCTCTGCCAGAGGCTGGAGACAGTGGGACAGGAGCGCAAAGA
Organism: Sagittarius serpentarius; assembly: GCA_034782735.1. NCBI lineage: Eukaryota > Metazoa > Chordata > Aves > Accipitriformes > Sagittariidae > Sagittarius > Sagittarius serpentarius. The sequence continues at coordinate 3,560,584 of JAVKLA010000040.1, forward strand.
GCTTCACTTGCCAAACTGTAGCTGATGCTACTTGTCCACAGAACTAACACTCGTCATTATTACAGTACCCATACCAAGGTAACAGCTGCTAAGCACATTTTGGCACAGGGTTTCAGGTTGTATTGAGGCCACCCATGTGCAGGTTTGTCCCCAAAGAGGGCCCTGAGCCCCGCCGAAGTTGGGCTTGGTGTCACCACCTGGGCTGGATGTTTCTATGGAGGAGAGAGGTGGAAGCTGGTGTCTGCATCACATCTGCAAACAGCTGTGGGGGCTGAACACTTACTGCCTTCCCAGGGGCTGGGAAGTAGTAGTATAGATGCCATCGAGCACTCAAATACTTCTGCAGCCCCAGCAGAGTTACTGATATTATTCTGCCTTTTAGAGCCTGCCAAACTATTGATGGCTGGCTTTGATGGGTGTTCAGGCTGGACCAGATGTGGTGTTGCACCCATATATAGGGCTCAAGTACCTTTTCATATGACATATTAATAATTAAGTAAATATTAAATACAAATGTGCTAATAAAATTTAGATTATTTAATTAGGTAACTGTTTCTGTGTTTTATGACTAAATAAAAATTACACAACGTTTTAAATAACTGTTCAACAAGTCACAAAAAAGTTTGAAAATAATAAGGTATTTTCAAAACTGAGCCCTGTTCTATCCTTATAGTAACACAAAAGGTGTACAGGCTTACAAATCTATCTAGGGGTGATGGAAAGGCACTAGACACAGCAACTCAGGCTTCAAAAACTACATAAGAATTATAAAGGGAAACCAGAAAGACGTAAAATATTTATACATGGACTTTATGATAGCACAGGAACTGTAACAAGGCTGTGTACATTTCTTACACAAGACCTGGAATAAACCTTAAATAAAATATAACCTTAATTATATACAGCAGAATGGCAAGGTTTCCGTAAATTATCTTATGTGAAAAACTTACAATAAGGAAAATTACAGAGGCTCTGTCTCCCGAAGTCATGTATTATCTAAAGGCTACACAGGCATTATAAGAGAGGTATCAACAGACCCATAAAGATGTCCATTAAAATTGAATTTTTGTTGTATTTTTCATCCACTGTTGTCCCTTTAGCATTTTTTTATGATGTCTTTTAGATTTGTTAACACTGGATGATTTTCTTAAGCTAGGTTTCTGTTCAAGTCAGAACATGTGGTTTATATACGTGAAATGAGAAAAGAAGGGCAGTAACAGGTATCCAGCTCTCCAGACAGGTTTGAACAGTGACTCACTGTGAGCTGAACTTCACTGTGTTAAATACAGACATTGCCTCACATGCACTAACACAAAACCAGCTTTTCTTAATGCTCTCCAAAAACAACTCAGTGAAAATCCCAAGATTTTGCTATTTCTACCCTCGAAGTCCCATTCATATACTCGGGATGACACTAACCTATATCTGTGTTACAAGATTGGGTTTTCGGAAGGCTTTTCTCAGAGGCAAAGAAACATTACGCCTAATCTCTTACACAAGCCTTTTCTATCCCCACAGTGGCAAAGACTGAGCACGGGACTTGTACAGTCCTTGAAGCAGTGTCTCCCTCGTGTCCGTCAGCCTCATGGAAACAGTGGTGAGAGTGCTGTCTGCCAGGTTTGACGACTCTCCAAGCCAGTTAGAGAGGGAAAAAAAATCTCTCTATATATATGAGAAAGTGTAAATTGTACTGGGGTAACTATATTGTTTCATCAAAACATCTTGTATCATTAGTTTCAACATCAATATTGCCCTTTAGGAATGGACTTAACCCTGCTAGGAGCTCTGCAGAAGGTTCCATCTCTCGCAGCCTGCCTGAGCGCAACATTGCGGGTGCAGACCGGTGCAGAAGGAAGCAGCAGCAACGGCACTCAAGGCAGGGTCCCAGGTCACCAAGCAGCCGGTCACTCAGCTTAGCAGTGTATCTGCAGATATGACTCAGCTCTAATAGCCCTGGAGACATTTCAAGCTTTTACAGCTCCGGAGTGCTCAGGATGCCTGGGTGGGAGGCGCAGAGGTCACTCGGGCAGGCAGATCTGGAAAGAGGAGAGCATACAGCACAAAGGAGCACTGTTGCAGCCATACGTCCATGCCTTTCTGGGCCGGCTGAGCCCTTCTCCACCATGTAGCTGTCTACATGAGAAAATAGCATTGCCAATGAAAAATGCTACCACACACCAGGCTGTCCCTGATAATATATTTTGTCAAATACTTGTTGCAGTAAAGGAGAGTTTCAGGACATGGCTAGCTCATTCTCCCCTCATAGTCAGAGAGAAGGTCAAGATGTTGAAATGAATGATTGTGACCAAACATATGAATGTGTGTCTCACTAGCCAGCCGCACAGTTCAGATGCCGAGCTTCCGCTGATGGGAATTCACAGAGGTGTGCATCTGATTTTCTGCATACACTTAGCAAAATGAGCCACACTCGGCATTTTTTTTTCATATCAGAAATTGCACCCAAGTCCAAGTTTACTGCTGTCAGGTAGCTGTGACAGCACCATGCCTACTTCCATGGACGTCTCCTCTCACACAGTGAAAGCCTTCACAGAAATGTGGCTTTTTCTTCTCTTCCAGGGGAGGACTTGATGTCCTTGTCCTTTCCAGAACAGGACTCTTTTACAGGCTTGCTGACGTAGGAATGTCGTAAGGGGAGCGATGTGACATTATTTGAGAGTACTTTAGCTGTTCCTACAAGAGTTCCTACAGTACATTACTCCAGAACTAGAGTTTTGCTAGGGCTACTTATTCTGCTCAGAGAGCAGCAGAGTAGGCTATCATGGCAGAAGTGAATTTTGCCAGATTATTAGTGTGCATACTGTAGGAACAGTGCGCAGTACAGGACGTTTTCTCAGTAAAGTCTTTGAAGTACAGCTTCTCTTAAAGCCATTTCTTCTGCCTCTCCTTCAGAAGCACAAAATGTCCTTACGCAGACTGCTCAGTGCAGAATGTGTCTGAGGGAAAGAGGGTCAGCATCTTTGCAGGTATCTAAGACTTTCTGTGTTTCTTAATTACTATTTTGCTGGTGATCTTTTCACTGCAGTTGAAAGCCCTGGTCCTATTTAGCTTGGTTCACACCTGGTCATGGTCCTCAGTCATTTTCCAGTGACTGTTCCGCTGGTGAAGTTCATTTCCCCAGTGAGTCATGACCAAAGTAGAGCTGATAGAGAAAAACAAGGAAAAGAGTTAATCAAATAAATAGAAAATGCACATCACAGACAAAGAGTTCTGATTGTAGGCTAAACTGGAAAGCCGTTTCCTGATGATATTTATATTTCTAACATCACAATGATTCATTATTGTTGCTATAGTGTTACCCCCTCTTTCTGCCCACTTCCTCTTTGTGGGAAAGGCAGGAGCAGTGAACTGCACACATTCAAAAAGGAAATGAAACCTCTCAGAAAAGAGAGATATTTTGCAGAACAATAGGAAGACCCAATCTCGTGATGCAAAATTAACTGCAAAATCTATATATCTGTCCTAGTCTTCCTACACACACATTATATTTGGTGCTCCAGCCTTCATTCGTGAGGGATTAGGATTGATGAACTGTTTCTCATCCTCTTTCATGGCATCAAGTGTACCAGGAAATGAAAACTGAAAGTGTAATTAATGTAACCTGTGAATGTCAGGACATCCAGAATGAAAACAAGCCAACCCATGTATCACCAGGCAGAGGGAGGTGAGTGTGGGTAATGATTCAGGAGAAACGCTTACAGCAGTTGGTAGCACTGGTGTAGTTTACAACAGAAAAGCTGAAATGACCTAATACTGGCCTGGAGCAGGCAGCTGGATTCCCTGAGGCTGTGTGTTGTGTGTGTGACATGCCAGGACTTGGGCAGCACGAGTCCTGTGCCCCCGCGGCTGTGTCTGGGGAACGGGATGTGATGGGGCTGGGGGAACTGGGCAGAGCGAGAATGGCTGGGTGGGATGGCTGCACAGCCTCAGCCCAGGGGTCTGGGCTTTTGGAGGCTGGTGCTTGTTTTAATTCAGTTTTTCCAGATTTTCAGAGGCTAATAAATAAAGGCATTGAGGAAAGAAGGTAGAGAAATGAGATTTTTTTTGTAGAGTTGATTAATTATAGAAAGTTGATGCCTGTTTCCTCTTGTTAGATTTCAGTATAAGCATGCTACTGTTAGATTGAGATCAATATTTGCTTAATGTTATTCTATATTTACTTTCTGTAGGAGGATTCTGCTTTAGGAGGACTTCCTGTTGGACCTCAGTCCTTCTTATCGTATTGACTATTGTTAAGAATTACAGCTGCTTGCTTTCTTTTGGTTATACCCAGTACTTGCTTCAGGAAATCATGAAGCATGATTACATTATACTATCAATATGTTTACACTTTTTAATTGTTCTTTTGTATAAGTAACCTGCATCCTCTTGGAATGTGCACACAATATAACCTGAACACACAGGTGGATTTTAGAGCACTCTGCAGTAACAATCTTCATAATAGAGTTTTTCTGCCAAGACAAAATCTGCAAAATTGTTTTGCAGAGGCCGTGTCCCGTGCTTTCAAAAACTTCTACTGACTACTTGGATTTTAAATTCCTTGCAACTTCTGAAAATATAGCTCTGCTACAGATAAATTCATAATTAGTAAGAATATTCAGCAAACAAATCTGAATTCTTACTTAAGCAGTATGTAAAAACCAAACCACAATAGTTGAAGGAAAATAGAAGCTACAAGGAATGTAGTTGCGCAGTTCAGCTGAATATTAGGAAAGATAACACCAGTTTCTAGTAGTCAGTGGATCACGGGAAACAGGCAAATCAGTATCATACTGATTTCAGAATAGAAATTTGAAATTTTTATTAAGAAGGCCTTCTTCATTGCTGGTCTGGTAAAGTTAGGATTTGTCATGCAGATCTATCAGTGGTGATGATACAGTGCCATATCTGCAGACATATCTAACAAATCAATTGAAACACTTTTCAGTACCTTAAAAACATTCAATTTTCCCAGCTTGGAATGATCTGATTCCCACTTAATTAACTATAACCTCGATTTCTACTTGAAATAACTCTTTTTCAAGAAATGCCACCCAACTTGTTAAATAAAGTTGATCACCTTTCTCTCACACCATAAAAAAATCAATAGCATTTTTTCCTGCAGTTGTTTCCTGTTTTTATTTCTTCATCACAAGAATCAGTCTTGTATTTTCAAATAATCTCCAAGTGTCAGCCATTGCTTTTATTTCCTTTTTTATATGATTTTATAATTTCATTCTGTATTTGCTTTTGCTGCAATTTAACTTCTTGCTCTTTCACTGTTAGGCTGCATGGATCGGACTGCTTCTCTAATTGCTCACTAAGTCATTTCCCTTCTATATATTTCTTTGTTGGTTTCTTCTCTATTTCTCGTATTTGAGTAATCCCTTTCAAACTGCCAGAACTGAAGTTTTTCATGCAGGACTTAAAAAAGAACTCAAACATGAAACTGCTACTTAACTAAGTGTGGTTTATAGCCTAAAATCAGGTTTGGTGCAAGGAGAAGAAAAGATAGCAAATGCAACCATTTGTAGAAAAGGCTCCAAAGATGTTCCTGGAAACCATAGGCCAGTAAGTCTGTCTTCCATAGAGGCACATTGGGAAAGTGTAAACAAGAATATAATTAGTTGGGGCATTCCAAAAGGTGATACAGCTTTTTCAGAGGGAAGTCACGTCTCACACAAATTACCATGTACCTGGACATTCAAAAACCTTTTTCACAAACGGCTTCATCAAAGCCTCTAAAGAAATAGAGAAATAAAACTCTAATGGGATGAAAAGTGGAATCCTATCATTGATAAATAACTGTTTAAAAAGAATAGAAGAAAAGTCTAGGTATCAATATTCAGTTTTCAAAATGGAAGCAGATGAACAACAGGGTCTCTGAGGCTCTTTGCTGGCAGCTGCACATTTCAACATTCATAAACAACGTAAGAAAAGAGAGAAATAAATAGGTAACATTTCCTTAGGACAGAGAAGTATTCAGGATAGTCAACTATAAACCTGAGTGTAATAACCTGCAGAAGAATCTCATATTACTGAATAACTAAGTAAAAAAAATAAAATTAAATTGAGTGGTGACAAATGCAAAGTAATGTACATGGAAAAAGATAGATGTAACTACAGTCAGTCTTTGAAGAGCTCCAAGACAGCCATCACTTGTTAAGCAAGGGAGCTAAGACCTACTGTGGATAGGTTGCTGAAAATACCAGTTCAGTGGTCAACAGCAATTAAAAAGACTGTCCTGGTTTTGGCTGCGATAGAGTTAACTGTCTTCCTAGTGGCTGGTACGGTGCTGTGTTTTGGATTTAATATGAGAAGAATGTTGATCACACCCTGTTTTCAGTTGTTGCTAAGTCATGATTAGACTAACTCAAGGACTTTTCAGCTTCTCATGCCCAGCCAGCAAGAAGGCTGGAGGGGCACAGGAAAGGTGGGAG
>JAVKLA010000040.1:3567120-3620550 GCA_034782735.1 Sagittarius serpentarius
AGGGGAGACAGCCAGGACAGCTGACCCAAACTGGCCAAAGGGGTATTCCATACCATGGGGCGTCATGCCTAGTATATAAACTGGGGGGAGTTGGCCTGTGGGGGGTTCGCTGCTTGGGGACTAACTGGGCATTGTTCGGCGAGTGGTGAGCAATTGCATTGTGCATCGCTTGTTTTGTTTATTCTAATCCTATTACTGTTATTACTATTATTATTATTGTCATTCTTATTACCATTATATTCTTCTTTTTCTGTCCTATTAAACTGTCTTTCTCTCAAGCCACAAGGTTTGGGTTTTTTGCTGATTCTCTCCCCCATCCCACTGGGTGGGGGGGAAGTGAGCGAGCGGCTGCATGGTGCTGAGTTGCTGGCTGGGGTTAAACCATGACAAAGACAAAGAGGAATTCCTATGAAAAAGAGAGCAAAGCACGACACATTGGTATGCCCTGCATAAATTCAGAGTACTTTTGCATTGCAAATACTTTATATAGCTCTGATCCTGCTTCTTTATCTTTGTATTAATGTAGAAAAGAAACAAGAAAGCTAATAGGGCTGGTGAGAAGTGTGTCTTAGCAGACTGAAAACTAGAGACTATATGTTACAGACCTCCTCAGACTGGGGAAGAAATGAGAAAGAAGGAAATAATAGAAGTCTATAAAATCAGAATGGTAAAGGTGAAGGGAGAACGTGCATGAAGAATGATGAGTGCTACAGATAACTGCAAGTGGGAAGCCTGAAATGAATTGTCAGGCAGCAGCTTAGACAAAGACTTCTTTCCACAAAGCACAGCTATGTTGTGGAACTTACTGTCTCAGGTTTAATGGAGACCAGCAGTATAGATAATTTGACAAGACTGATGGTCAAATTATTAAACATCATGTCCACAAAGCCTCTAAAATGCTGATTTCTGCGAGCTGAGAGGATATCCCAGGGAAAGATCACTCTGTTCATATTTTCTTCCCTGTTCGCACTTTCTTGTATCCTTTCACTGTGAAAGACAGCGGCCTGACCCAGTATGGCAATTCTGTGTCCTTGCAGCTTGCTCCTGCTCATCCAAAGTCTCTAATCCCAGGGCAGCTGACACCCCTCAGCTGGCACGTAGAACATGGATGACCGCCTCCTGTAGGTGGAAAGCAAAAATATGGCAATTGCTTCTAAACCCATCATTTTTTGCTGTAAGAAAAGCCAAGCAACTAAGAAGGCTTAGTTACACAACTGTAGTATGTATTTGGATGGTTGATTTGACAATGACAATACCAAGAGCTACATTTTCTGATAAAGATGACTTGCAGCTATGAAAGATACATAGGTCCAGTTTGTGAATAAACCTGATCTTATAATTATGGTGGAGAAATACTTGCATGTGACACGCTTCGCTATGTCAAGGAGACAGCAAAAATGAACTGGCAAGTTTATATGCACAGTCTTTGTTCTAGTATCTGCAGGAATCATTGAAGTCATAAGGACTTTGCCTTTGGTTAACATTTTAAGGGACTGGAAATGTAAAGTCTGCTGTTTGTAAGGCTGTACTCTCTGTTACGAAGAGACAACAGTTCAGGGGCAGTTCTGCCTGTAGAGGTCATGGGCATGGAAATGGGGGCTGCTGGCCCAGTTGTGGGATATACCAACAGAAAACAGGGGAAGTGTTACTCTCCTGGGACAGTACAGGGACTGGAGAAGGACACCAGGCAAAGAAACAGGTGTCCTACCATTCTGCCAAGACTTACTTCAGCTGCAAAATTAAATTTTTTGGATTAAAAATGCTGCCTCAATCAAGCATGTCAATAGTAATTCAGATACCCTGTGGCCTGTTTGTCTCTGGTTCAATTTGTCAGATAGGCAGCATCTCATATGGCATGTCAGAAAAAGCCTCAGCTGCTATGCAAAGACCTGCCAGGGATTCATTAACATTGCATTTTTGAAAAAAAAAAAAAAAAAAAAATCTGCACTATTTCGGCTTTTAAATTCTGTAGTGGCACCCCAGACTCCAGTCTCCTTTTCTATAATGGAAGGGAAAAAAAGCATTTTACAAGCAAAGTAGGGAATCCATGTTTTTTAGTCCCTTACACTGTAGAATATCTGAAGCAGAAGAGTGGGGATAAATACTGCTTTTGCTAGTGTCTCATCAATCTTCTGGAAAATACATGGTGAGGCACTAATGCTGTCTCTGGCTGAGGGAGCAGGGGTGCACTTTGCAGCTACCAGGTGTGGGTGCGTGTCCCAGCTTCAAGTGGAGACGTCACCGGGCTCCGCACCAGCCTTTGCTCATGTCCCTTCCCGCAAAATAGCCACCGCAAGCCCTGACCAGGTCCAGGAAGCAGAGGGGATGTATGGAGATACCTGCCCCCAGGGCAGACATTGCTGTGCTAAGCATTGTCTTTGCTTTCAGAGACAACAGCTCACGGCTCCTCTGATGCCCAAGTAATGTGTATGAACCCAGCACGAAGACAACAAGCTTATTTTGGTGTCCTTAGGTGGGAGGGCAGAGTTTTAGTGTGAGATCTCTCACTGACCTCATGAAGGACTTGATTTATCCATAGATCCCCTGTGTTTGCAGAGCACAAGATCATCAGTAGTATTACTGTAACAAGAACGAATCCTATCGACGTGCCTTTTTGTCCATGATTGAGCCACATTTTTCCTTACACAAGTTTAGGGAAAAGAAGAGGCAGATCCCACCAAGATAACCATTTACTTCCAACTAGTGTTTGCATGGCTGTTGTATGAAAAGGGGTTTTGAATGAATTCATGTTTTAGTAGAGATTAATGAGCAATGCATTTCTTATTTGATGGCCAGCAGGAAGAATTAGGACAAAACCTTAACCTGAAGTTGTGTTGGAACAGGGTTTTTTTAGGTCTTTCAGAAGGACAAAACTTAATGAAATTTTTGATAGGTTTTCTTTGACCATTAGTGGAATATTGCATTCCATTTTAAGATGATGAAGCCTTTAAAATTCTGAAAGATTTTTCAAAGAATTTTTTTCCATTCTTTTTACTTCAAACTGGAATTTTTTTAACCAAAAGGTGATTGATATTTTGAAATTAAAAGTTTTATCATGAAAATTCCAAAAGAGAAGATTTAATTTCATTTCAACTGTTTTAGCCTTTTACAATTTTGCCCTCCTGCATTTCTTGGCTTAAAGAATTCACTAAATTTACTTGGATTTATGAATATTTCAAACATCCCAGAAGTCCATTTGAAGAAAAACATAGTTACTGTCAAACAAGTCGTAGTCTGTAATACAGCATCCCAAACTAATCCCAGGTGTAATACGGTGATGGTCAAAGTTAACCAGGCATAGTGTGGCCCAATACATGGAAATACAAGGCATTTAAAGAACTGAAATTATTTCTGGGACTAAACGCTTATAGCTCATTTTTGATAAATGATCTTTAAAGGAAAATACTTGTTAAATGAATATCTTTATATGGCTTTCAGGTTTTCCATTTTAGTGCTTCTTTGGAAATGTTAGTATTGATTGCTACATACTGAGATTTGTAAACAGGAAAATGAACAAAAAAACCTATGTTTACTCCAGGAGGTAAAAAGAGCACCCCTCCTGAAGAGGAGGAGCTGACAAGGGACAGTCACACTCAGAGGCTCACTGCCTCTCTGGTTCAGTGTTCTGCATCTTTTGGTATTCATAGTTCACCGCACATTTACCATCATGCCTGTTTGGGCACCTTTGTAAAGCCTTTGCTCGTGGGCTTTTACCCACACAGAACTGAGCTCAGGGACAAAAATCCAGTTGACTAAACAAGTGAACCTGAGGAGCTCAGGCTCTGGCCATGATGCCAGCAGCAGGATCCCAAGAGGGGCCTGTGGCAAGCAGCCCAAAGGTGTTATGCCACACCGGAGGTGTGAGCCTTGACTGCATTTCTCCTGCCAGGGCATTTGCTTTATGCTGTGAGAGATGCGTGCCGGTCCCTGATGCTGTTCGCCCTGTGCCAGAGGCTCCCCACCTTTCCGTCTCTGCCTAGCCTGCAGCCGCTTCTCCTCTTCAACGAACAGGGTGGGCCAGGTTGGCGGAAGCCCCCCACCTCCCTCCCCGCCAGCTGCTTTGGGCAGATCCCACCAGCTGCAGAAAAGTTCCTCATCCATTGGTCTTTACATGTCTGTCCACAGGGTGGAGGTCATGACTTGCATATAAGCCAGCCGGCATAGAAAATAAGCATCAAAATGAGGATTATAGGGGGATCAGATCACGGAGCAGAAGGGGAAGGTAGCAAGTGAGTGGAAATACTTGTGTGCCAAGGGGAACAATGGCAAAAAGTTCCTGTCACGAAGGACGTTTTGTCTATGTGGTTTGTCTCTTGTTGCACTGTTCCCCACGACACAGAGCTGCAGTCCAGCTCTCTCTAGGACAGAAATTTGATGAGGAGGTTTGAGCCTTCTGTAGGTCCTCTGGATACTGCGGTTTGGCTGTGGATGCAGGTGAAGACTCAGCAACCCTCGAGAGCCCACACTTGGGGCTGTCATTCACAGGGAGTCATGCGGGAGGGGTGAAGGTGAGGGCTGTTGCTTAACAGTGTGAGGCAGGAGCAGTGTTAGAGAGGAATCTGTGCTGGTAGCAGGTTTCCAGTGAAGGGAAGATGGCTGCAGTTCAGTGCTGTTGGAAATACGGTCTGTTCACACCGCAGTTGTCTCTTTTCTGAGCACAAGCGTATCACACTGAATATGATTCCCTTTGTTTCCCAGAGCCTAATGTCTTTATTTCATTATTAGCATCTCACAATTACAAAGACAGGGAAGCAAATAACTGTGTGTCTTGTCCAACATGATTTTTCTGTCCTCCCAGCAAGATTGTTTTGGCTTAATTGATCAGTTATGTAATCCCTTATTAATCCTAATAAAACAGCAGCAAAGTTATTTATCATGAGTATGACTTCGGTGTGTTCACTGATGTTCTGGACATGCTTTTTATGCTTTAGTAGTATCTTATTAAAGCAAGAGTGTCTTATCAATAGTTTTAACCAAAACAAAACTACTGTTTGCAGGCTTTAGGAAGGGAAGGATTTGAGAGAAGATTGAAGCGCCTCTGACCTGAGAAATCCTGCGACAGGGAATGAGACCAGAGGAGACTTCCGTTAGGACTTACATGCAGACTGGAGCTGTGGAGTGGGACACAGAGAAATAGGGAAACTTAAGCAATGCTGACTTAAAAAAGGGTTGATAATGGCTGACAGACACACAGGGTCAGACACAGGGAAGCTCTAACACCTGCTGGGGATCCCCATGAGAGGCTGCTGACCCTGTCAGGGGCTGCATCCTCCAGCGTGCACTCCCAGCATGGGCTTCCCCAGCCGGGCTGCGGTGGGTGCTGGGCGCTGGCTGATGTGCCACCTGCACCTACAGCAGGAGCTAAGTGAGGCTCAGAAAAATTTCATCTTGCATTACAAAATCTGGTGGGGATGGACTCCTGCAAGGCAAGAGCCACCCCTGGGTCAGACCCATGGTGCAGAACAGCATCAGAGAGAAGGAAGCAGGTGCAATAGCCCCAAAGCCTGGAAGTGATCCAAGGCACAAAGATGGATGGAGCGAGCCCAGCAACCAGACAAAAATTCAGACCACCACTAAACTCTTGTTTCTTTCCAGTGTGTTTTCTTCTGCTTTTTGTTTCATTCTGATTCTGGAGGAAACGCTGGCATCAGTTTCCTTCCGCTTACTGCTGGGACATGGTCAAGCACAAGTGGATAACAGCTGGGGAGAGTGTCCTTGCTATTTCCCCAGAGCTGAACTGTACCACAGGGATTTGCTGCCAGTTTGTCAGTCTTGCATGTGACAAAACTCCTGACACGATAACTACAGGTTTATTTTTTTCAACTGTTCTGTTTTGTCTTCCAGGGTTTGGCATGACCACCCCAGCCACCGTTGGAGGCAAAATTTTTCTGATATTTTACGGCCTTATAGGATGTGCAGGGACCATTTTGTTCTTTAACCTGTTCCTGGAGCGCTTGATCACTGTCATAGCCTACGTCATGAAGTCGTGCCATGAAAGACAGCTGAGGAGGAAAGGGGTCCTCCCTCACAATGGCCGGCGGGGCTCGGGGACCTCTGAGGTGGACAGCCTGGCGGGCTGGAAGCCCTCCGTGTACTACGTCATGCTGATTTTATGTGTAGCATCACTCATCATTTCCTGTTGTGCCTCTGCAATGTACACACCGATTGAAGGGTGGAGTTACTTTGACTCACTTTACTTCTGCTTTGTGGCCTTCAGCACCATTGGTTTCGGTGATCTGGTTAGCAGCCAGAACACCAAGTATGAGAGCCAAGGCCTTTACCGCTTTGGCAATTTTGTCTTCATACTCATGGGGGTGTGCTGCATCTATTCCTTATTTAATGTGATCTCTATTGTCATCAAACAATCCATAAACTGGATACTGAAGAAGCTGGACTGCAGATGCTGCCACAAATGCCAAAGAAAATTATTTCGTTCACGGAGGAATGTGGTAATGCCGGGAAATGTGCGCAGCCGGAGGAACATCTCCATCGAGACTGATGTTGTCAATGAGAGTGACACAGATGGACGCCGGCTGTCAGGCGAGATGATCTCCATGAAAGACTTCCTGGCCTCCAATAAAGTCTCACTGGCCATCATGCAGAAACAGCTGTCGGAAACTGCTAATGGCTATCCGAGGCAAATGAGCTCTAATTCAAAGCAAAATGGGTTCTCTGGTGGGGTTGGAGCCTTAGCAATTATGAATAACAGACTGGCAGAGACAAGTGTGGATAGGTAAAATACCAGTAAGAACAGTGAAACAGTGTGAACCATTTCAACAAGCACAGAAACAACCTGAATCAAGTGGGAATAGCTAGGGAGAGAGTGTCGCCAGAGGGTGGGATGGATGTGAACTGCACACCTCCTGTTAGAAGACCTCTGACACTTTGGGGGCGCTGTCACTTAATGTCTTTGCTCTTTGAATTGCACCAGTCTCAGCCTTCCTTCTTCCCCTTCCTTCTGTTCCTCAAGCAGGTCACTGCAGGAGAAATTTAATTTAGCCTTCAGGTCAGTTTTCCATGTCCTGTTCTCCTCCATTTGTTTGAAACACAGATTTCAGGATAAGACATCTGTGGTATGGGAAGAAACCAAGTGTGTCTACTGAACACATTCTTAATTCAAAGATTGTTCTGAGCTTTCTGTCTTACTCTGATCATACCTGTTTTCTGAAAGGAGCTTATCTGAGACAAAAAGAGGTATCAGCCTTTCTCTGTCATATTGCAGATTTAATTTAATGGAATTAAAAAACCCAAAGTATTTTCTTTTATATATCACTTCTTAAAATGCATTCCTATTGTGAAACTGCTAAGCTTGAAAAGCCAGCTTCTGCTGCCATTAATATTTGTGTAAATCTGGATCAATTCTATGAAAGTTGGTAGGACTATTCTGGAGCTATTGTGATGTAAATGAGAAAAGAATTTGGCCTTTAGACTTTAATTTAGTCTTCCCTTTAAAAGGATACTGTCAAAAGTGATAGAATAAAAATTTATACTACTTTTGTTTTCTTCTCTCCATTTGCAAAACACATGATTTTTTTTCTAGGCTACTTTTTCTTCTAGAATTTAATCACTGTGGCTTTCTGTTTCAAAGATATCAAATTAAATTGAAAACTGCCATACTGATGAGTTGTATGAATTATTCCACAATAACAATCAGAGACTTTTCCAAATTTCTGTTCATACATTTCTCAGTTGTGATTGAAGCCATTGAGCATCAGCATTATGTAATGTAACTAGTAACTGAGTTTACACAACAGGTGGTAGTATGCAATTAGATTGCCATGCCAACATTCAGTGTATTATTATAAGCGACTGTGATCACAAGATCACTTTGGCAGTGTCCTTTTTACCTTTCATGTAATTCTGTCATTCTTCACCTGTTTTTCTGGCTTTCAGTGATGATGATGACAGGCCCTTGATTAGGGAAATAGAAAATGTTTAACTCCTCATTTTTCTCAATGAAATGCTCCAAGTGTTCATTATGACTAGAAAGGAGTCTTCAATGAGAAGAATAATAACAGCGAGAAGAATACGGGAAAAGAGGTGATCATTAATGACAGTGAAATTATCCTTTGTACTATGTAACTGGAGAAATAAGGGATTAAATTAACATAAAGTCTAGCAAGAATTTAAGGAAGACTGGGCTGAATTCCTGATTCTCCTTTAACCATACAATGTATTAAAGCTAAACAGTATATGAGTGTAAATAAGCAGAATTGGTCACAAAGGACCTGATCCAATTCCCTCCTGAATAGTACATGCATCAGGACTAAATGTTTTCTCACAGCTAGAAAACCTTGCAGAATACTACAACTTTAGGGAATTTAAAACACCATTATGCAGTTCTTAATTTCTCTCATATGGAACAATGCAGATGATAGCCTCTTCAGTTTAATTTGTGTTAGGAATTAATGTCATATCCTTTTTCTTCATTTTGGCCAAAAGTTCTTTTATTTAGGTTCCTAATACTATGGAATAACATTTTAATACTAATTTTAAGCAATATTTGAATTGGAAAACAAAAACATACCTCTTGGAAGCCTTTCATATAATAAAGTAAAATCAGATATTAAACAAATGTACTTAACTAGTGAAAAGAATTGCAAGCTCTTTTGACATATTACAGCTAAAATGTGCTGATTAAAAGTCAAATCCTGCTGTCCTTAGTTGCAAGGAGAGCGTCAAGCTGAAGCCATTAGTCCAAATCCTGATACCAACTCAGCTGTGCAGCAGTGGAATACCCCTAGTAGTATCCCTTCGTATTTGCATCCATGTAAAATCTGAATCAGCTCCCAAACCCTAACTTTGATGAGAAAAGCAGTGCAACTTGTTTTGGGGGGGGTTATGTATCAGCAAAAATTGCCACTGAGTTATTTTAGATGATATTATAGTACCCAAGAACCATTACATTGTTAACACCTTTTTTTTTTAGCTCCCAAGACCTTTGTCTCAACCTCACTGAATAAAAATACTTGGATATAAAAAGAGAAAAGTACTGCTCTGCAGCCTTCTTTCCAAATTCATTCAGCGATGCCTCTGTTCACTGCCTGTAACCCTAAGATCTCTTTGTTGCAGAAGTATTCCTCATGCTGCCAGGTAGCAGAAATAGTTTAGGACTTGACCCATTGTTTAAGCAGGGCTCTCATCCTGGGCAGGACAGCCACAGCCTTGAAAAGTGCGGCTTACTTCTCCATTTCTGTCAGTTATTAACTCTGAGTTGCAAATGTCAGATTTTGCTGACCACTGAAGACAGAAGTTACTCAACACTGCTCCCTTTTCCAGGTGATTGAGGCAATGCACATTATCATCTTAGACAAATAAAGAAAACATGCAAGTTTCTTTAGTTCATTCATTACATAGTTCTGTGTCATCATTCATGAAGGATCTGGCTTCCATATAGGATTTTTGCTCAGATCCTTCCATATCTAATGAGCTTTCAAAATTTGGTTCTGGAAGTCTAAACACAGAGCAATATTCATAGCAAATAGGTGAGAAAGCAAATCGAAGGAGAGAAAAAACCTATATACATTCATAGAAATAGATAAAACATTACAATGTGTATAGTCAATTCAACAGAGATTATTTAGCTTTTAGAATATGACACATCCTAGTAGCAGATCATTAAGATGGTCTTCAGATGGTTTCAGCTGCTCCCAAGACATGAGACAGTTACGTTGCTCCTTTCTATTCTTTGTGATACCAAGCCTCGGTTACCCATCACCACAAAGGAATCTTTATTAGCTATTTTCAATAGATCTGAAAACTTATGTGGTTATGAAAGCAAGGGACTAATACGTAGTCTTAATCAAACAGATTGGGCAAGGCTGTATGAGATCTCTGGTGTACGCTAGCTCTGCCTTCATTGATCAGTCCTGACCTGCTCTCTCAAGCACTGGCTTCCTCATGACCTGAGCCTGCCAGTTGCAAGGCTCTCTGCAGGGGTTTTGTGGTCTGATTTCATGTCCACTGAAGATAAAGAGGGAATAAGTGCACTAATTTTGTCTAATCATCTCTATTCAGGTGTGAATTGCCATTCCAGAGATGAAGGACCAGTACATTTTGTGACTGTACCATCTTGTATCATGATGTCATCCTGTTCCCAAAAGACCTCTGACTTTGTCATTAGTTCCCCCTCTAGCAGCCACATAATGTTGAATGAGGTAGATGTACGTAGGAGACCAGCAGAATTCTTAGAGAATATCTCGGGATAAATGAGAAGACTTTTAAGATCAGAAAAGGAAATTTCTGACTCCAGTCCAATGGTACTACTACAGCTGTTTTTTCTAAAGGCATTGGACAGAGAAACCCTAAAAAGCTCAGTTCATAATGTAGCATAAGGTTATTAAAGTTGTAAAACATGGAGATGCAAACATACATGTGCCAAAAAAAGCAGAATTTAGCGTAGGAGTAACAAATGCCCATCCTGTGTGAAAAATAACTTACAATAATAAAAATACAGACAACATCACGTTTCTTGAATTACTTTTTGAAGTAGTGGTGAGGAATTAAAGAAATTAGCATCAAATAGCCAGGGAACGGTTTTCAAAGCTGTGTAATCTAAATTTTAATGCCGTATTGCTTAGCACTAAAATCTTAGTCAACAAGACAGAAACCTGCTTTCAAAAATACTGAGCTTCCCTATTGCCTGCTGTGAATTTGCATGATGGCTAATGAGCTACGGGTGTCATTTTTTTAATGCAGAAATGTTTTGGGGAAAACCTCGGATGTACTGAGGCTCTGTATCTGCACTTAACAGGTCAGGAGTACCACTAAAATCAGTAGGTTAAACTGCAAGTTGCAGCCTGGCAGTCTGAAACTGAAAATCCTTAATGGAGTAATGTCCTGGAAGCTGGGTTTATACTTACGCCACACCTTAATAATATTGTTATTGTACAATAGAGTTACTGCACATTCAAAGGAAATATTTAGTGCTAACCAGAATACAATCAAATAAGTGAAAATAGCTCTTTGGGTTTTCCGGCTAGTCTTAGGTTTTGTAATATTTGTGTATATCAGGTGCTTTGCTCTGTATGTAGGTGTCAAAGTAGTTAGTTACATTAATTTATCTCCATGAAGGTCATGGTCTTCTGTTTACAAGGACGTGAATAGGCTTTTCAAAGGCATTTAACTCCTGCTGAAAGTCAATTCACTTCCCACCACACATTGACTTTCAGTAGAAGTCAGGTACCTAATTCCCTTAGGCAATTTCAGAATCCCAGCCATGTATTAGGTTTTGAATCTAAGCTGACCTGACAGTGTCCCTGAAAAGTTCAAACACTTGGAGCAAGGTCTCAGTGCTGCAGCACAGTAATAGCTGAATTCATTTATTTAAAAGCCTTTTATGGTGAAAGCTTTGCATCAACCAAATAGCACAAGCAATGTTTACACTTTGTGTGATTTAATCTTGGTCTCTGCCAGTCTTAATTATATTTGACACATTTATAAATTGAATAACAAAGAGAAGGTTGGGCTGGGCATGAAAAACAAACCAGCTCCATCTCTCAGACTGAATTAATCAAGAGAAAGAGGTCAGGTTGGGGAAAGACCTTTCTGAATAACATTATATTTGAATAAAGTTCCTCTGGAGATGGAGGGTATTAAGTTGTTTGGATGACTCCTCTCCAACAGCTGTGGAAGCGGAGCTGTTTGGTATGACCCACCGATGTCCCAGCTCTGGGATCAGCTGCTTAGTGAGCCTTAGCTGAGAGAAGGGTCAGCATTTCAATTAACACAGTTTGCATCTTTTGTCATTTTGATTTAGGTTACTAACATTTGGCTAATATCGCAATTTCTTGGACTCTTCAAGAGGGAGTAAAGTTATTTTGTCCAATTTCATGTACAAGCTGTGGAGAATCACCAAGTGTTGTCTTTCCCCTGGGCAGAAAATACTGCCAAATGTACATGAGTACAATCTGTCTGAGAACTTTCACAGTATTTTTTGCTTAATCCAGGAAATAAGAATACAATCCCTTCCCACTTCCCTATTTTCCAAACATCTCTTGGCAACGATGTCTACACAATACTCTGCTTACTGCTTAAAAGGTCGCATTTCACTAGGAAAATTAAAGCCATTCCTCATCAAGATGGACCAACGCAGTCCTATTCTTTATTAGATTTAAGAGAAGCACAGTGTGAACACAAAGAATGACTCTTCAGGTCCAAGAGGTCAGATGCTTTTTGATATGGCCCATGTTTATAGAGCTGTTTCATGTCAAACCAGAGAAAAACCCTGTCACTGCAGACTTTTAAAAGCATCAGTGAATGTAAGAACAACCTTGTGGAATGGATACACTCATTTATATTTTGTTTTTCTACACTTCCACTCTAATATTTGCCTGCAGTTTTCATTATTTGAAATTATTTGCGATAAAAGAATAAAGAATATAAATTGCAAAGATTTTGAGAGGCATGATAGATTTGTTTAAAGTGAAATACCCTTTTCCTCAGGCTGACTAGCTCTTTATAAAGGGAAAGTTTGATTAAAAGTAGAATTAACGGGCTCTTTTTCTAAGCAAGTGTGCCGGTTTCTGGATTCCAAGTGGATTTCCTATTAGGTGTCCATGCAGAAGCTCCCAGAGAGAGGCAAGATGGCCTAGTTTTCAAACGTTACCTCTTGCAATGTCTTTCAAAGCTATTTCCCTTTTCAAAGCAATAGAACACTGTCAGTATTTTGTTTGTGGTCTTATCTGAGAAAACTTAACCTTGCTTTTTGGTATCTTTAGAAGAAAAAGATGCACATGAAGAAAAATGAAAATAACCTTACGTAACCTTTACATGTACCACTTGGAGCTGCTAAAATCCTCCTCTTTTTGCTAACTCAAAGTTTGCGTCGGAGTTTAATTTCTCCAGCTTACCGGTTTGGTCTTATTAGTGAATAGTCACAGTTCAAATCAAAGAACTTTAAAGTTGTATTTCTTCATCTGTTCTAAATGTTGGAAATGAGCTGATGGTCTGAACAGCAGGTGCTGTGCTGCGTCTGTTAGAGTTAAAAAGGCTGGAGTCACCGTTGCGCTCATCTCTGCAGTGGTCGGGGGGCCCTCTGTGACCAGCAGAGTCCATATTGCTGCAGTAGCAGCAATTGCTGGCTGTTAATCTCTGGGTTTCAAATTGTCTGCATCTAGCGTATAGGGCCAGCAGTAAACAGAGATAACTGTGGAAAAAACTCTGGAAGAGTCCTCTGGATGCCATCTAGTCTCCAAACCCTTTTCCAAAGCAGGTCCAACTAGTTCCTGCCCATCTCAGTGCAAGTATCTGTAATTTGCTGGGTGATGCTGCTTCTGCATGTAGCCCTCTGTTCACGGTGTGCTGAAAGTGCCCTTCTCTCATGAAATATTGACCACCACCCTGTACCAAGAGGGAGTTGCAGCCCTTCCTCTGCAGCTATTATGTTTGGGCAAATACTTAGCTCTAAGTTAAACACATTTCTTTGTAAATAGCATCTAGGCAGCTGCTTTTCTCAGCCTAATACATAGCAGATGGGTATTTTGATCCCTAGCTATCATTATTGTTGGCGATCTTATTAGAGATGGCAAGGACTGAAAAGGTCAGTCTGTCAGCCCTAGGCTCCTAGGCAGGGGTATTACCTCTTTGGCAAGCAACCCATGGCTTCTTGGCTTGGCTTGGCTCTGCACGTTGGATTTGGCTGTGTTCTCAGCTCAGGAACTGATTTTGCTCCACTGCAATCAATGGAGACATTGCTACTGGGTTCTTTACCTGGCATTTTTCACAAAAATTAATTTCACTTTACAAAATAATGCAAAGAAATGTTGACTAGCCTTTTGCTTTGCTTTTACCACCAGCTGTGCAAATGCTAATTCTACTTATGCAGTACTGTGTTATGCACCAGCTTATTACCCAGAGACCATTATTCGGTCTACAAAATAATCTGCTTACAAGGAAGACTTATTTAAAATTGAAAGTATTCAGGTGATTATCTCTAAGAATCATTTGGTAGTCACTCATTTCCTCAGCTGGAAAACTGACAAATATCACATTTTCCCTGAAACTTCCTGCAGTTCTGCAAGGGCAAGTTTTGCTCTGTGCTGACTGCCTGTGTCGTGTCAGCTTGTTCTTTCCTTCAAATTTCTTCCCTCAGTCCACCTCTGCAAGATCCTTTTCCCTCCTTTTTTTCTTTCTATTCATCTTTCTCTCAGTTCATCAAATCCTTCTCCTAGCCAAATAGACCATGGGGTTTGCCTCTGCTGAACATTGCACTTGAAAGTGGACTCACTGTCAAAAAAACGGTTCTTGTAAAACAAACACCTTTTTATTCATATTAAATATCAGAGCTGTACCTCATCCATTAAATGCAATTATAAAGATGTGTTTTTATTATTTTTCATTCCTGCTTCCACAGAGAGTAGCAAGACAGTTTTTAGGAAGCTGGAATACAATTACCACATGCAGGTGCTTGGATGGAGAGCAGCAGAAGTGACTTCGATGCTTTGGCAGCTGGAAGGGATATTCTGCCTCTTTTTGTACATCCAATTGGCCTGCAATTTGCATGGACTCCTGTGTTGTCAAATGATGCCTTCAATAGAGACTGTCGAGTTGGTTCGGCCTCATAGAGTCAATATTTTTTGCTTTTGACTTACTACATTTTTAATAAATGAATGGGTATGCATTGCTCGGTGAGCACAGTAACAACTAGTAACACCCCAGACTTCCCCACATATTAGGGAAACAAGTCTTGAGTTTAACTTTCTTCCTCTGATTAGGATTAATCTTCATGGCTGCTATAAAACACAACCATGGCATAGATGTTAAACATTTTTATCTCATCAGCTTCTCAGCCTTGATTTCACTGGCATTTGAGTGGAATTTCTCGCACCAGTACCAGAAGCAGTAATAAAATGTTCTTAAAGCATTTTTGCCTGATGCCTTATGGAAACGAAAAAAATGGGATCAGACTGTACATATGTGTCTGCGTGCCTCTGCTCTGTTTTAAACATTGGCCAGTTTCAAAAAAAATTGCCAAAGGGGGAGAGGTCTCACACAGAATCGACTTCCTACACCTTTTGATAAATGTTAGCACCGCACCTGAGAAAAAGTCTGAGAGGCAGGCTCACAACCTATTAGATACAAGAAAAGCCACACAAGGCAGGTCAGGAGGAAAAGAAAGTGAGGCACACAGAGAGAATGATGTCCTGAATATCCCGTCAGCCAAGAAGGTGTCAAACAGAGCTTACACCTCCTCAGACTTGCAGCACAGATCCAAAGGGAAAACAGCAAGCATTGCAGTATTTTAGCATCACTAAATGATATTTTAGCATCACCCAGAAATGGTTTGTAAATTATTTAAAAATTAAGATACTGATATTTTTCTATTCAGTAAAAGATAGCAATGTTATCATACGTGAGTGGATTAATTTTTTTCAGGTAACACTGACCAAAATGACTACTTGCTTAACACCACAAACCAGCAGACGTTAGGAAACGTGTTGGGTTTTTTTCCAAACACCTTTTCAGGGTGTGTAAGGGCAGGGTGAGCGGCACTGCTACAAGGCACAGAAACTTATGGCTGGTGGTTTGAGGTCAAAGTGGGATTTGGCACTTTGCAACACAACACAAAAATGTTTGCACAAGTCAAAAGGCTGCTGTATGAGCAGAGACTTCAAGCCGTTCAAGCACGAAGGCTTTTTGTTGCTCCCGATGCATGACGGGGATGCAGCCTGGCCCCCATAGCAGCCCCCAAAGTAGGGGGCAGCTCTCAGCTCCACACACAGGACCTGCTCCCCCCCCTCACAGCTGCCAGGTGTTTTGGGGAGGCACCAGGTGATCCCCTGACACCTGGGACAAAAGCCAGCGGTGAGCCGGTGCCTCAGGGAGCAGTGTGGCTTCGCTTGTCCCCCACAGGACTGCGCTCAGCGGGGAGGGCCAGGGAGAAAAGCAAGCTTGTGAGGCGCCGTGACACACCCCTGCCCAAGACCTGCCGATGGTGAGGTGGGTCTGGATGAGAGCCTGCTGAGGGAACCAGGGTCAGACAAAGCCCCAGGATGGCTGGGCAGGGCTGTGGGGATGGGGCCAGGCCGAAGCCAGGGCAGGATGTGGGTCCTCACGGCTGGGCATGGCTGTGGGAAGCTGGAGACCAACCCTGCTGCAGGTCACTGGGCCATGGGCAGGATGGGAGAGGCCAGTCAGGGCCAGCGAGGCCCTCAGTGGGGTTTGCCCTGGTGAGGGTGAGAGCTCCGGCTCAGATGGCCAGGACTGCCCCTAGGCACGGGTCTCTCAGCTGGTGGAGCTAAGAAACAGCCATTTTAGGCAGGAACTTCTCAAGGGGCAGCAAAAGCATGACAAGGTTTGTGGTTTGCTTCAGCTCAGTTTTGGTTCCCTGGAGAAGCCCTACCAGTGATCCCCCCAGACCCCACCAGCCGTTTCCTCAGCATGGCATGGCACGACATGGCTTCTCCCTCGCAGTGGTGTGAGGCCCTGCCATGTCCCGTGACAGGAGAGACAGTCAGCGCTCACTGCCGAAACAAGAGCCTGTCAATTAAAAGCTCTCTAATTTAATTTGCCTGTCACGGACTTGGGCCATTTTGTGTGAGAGTGTCTCTAACCCATACTAACAGTAGTATGTTAGCACAGCTTGTCAAAACTCTCTCATGGTTTTAGCAAACAGTTAAATGAGACGCTTGTCCCTTCTAATGCAATGTATCAAATCCATGCATACAGATCCTGTGCATGCTGTTTGCCAAAAGGCAGATCTTTCTGTTTACTGAAAATCAATCGCTATAATTAACACACTTTTTATGTTTTCAGTTCTATTTTTTGGAAGCTATTTTTGTGGCTGAGCTTCTGCTCCTGACAAATACAGTACCAGTGGTGAGCGGGAAGTAAATGATTATGTTGTTCTCAGAGCATAACCTGGGGTTTGTGTTTTACAGATTCCTGAACGTCTCTCCTCCTGCTTTACTTGGTGCAAGATAACAAATGCTGCAGGAAAATGCATTGGCTTTGTGTAAGCAGAGGACAAATATTCAGATTGAAATCCCTGTTGGAAACAAATGATCAGACCTGATTTTTGTCCTTTTAAAGAGCAGACTCCTATATCCCAGGTTAGTGTCTCAGTCACGGGGTCATGGACTGTTTTCTTTGGGTTATACTTGTCTTAGGAAAATGGTACTACAGGCCTGAAAAGTTCTCCAATTAGTAAATGAAAAAAAAAATCAATTATTTCGAAGGAGAATTAGGCAAAGTGGTGGAGAAAACGTCTGTTAAGGGTGCTTCCAGGTACTTATTTATTTGAAAACTAACCTCTCTGATACTGCTGTGATCATTGTTGAGGCTGAGTCTACGTGGTGGGACAAGAGGTCTCCCTAGTATGTCCCACAGCTAAGGTCACCCTTTCCTCCATACCAGGCTTTGCTGGAGGCTTGCTGGAGGGCAGCTTACATCACCCCCTTCACTTGTGCCACCACTTCCTTTTGAAAGAAACCTGGAGGTAAGTGTAGGTCTCAAGCCCAGTCTTTGGATGTGCCACTGTTGCATGGCCAGGGAAAGCTGGGGGACCAGAGCTTCAGCATACATTGTGGAAGAGCTCAGCTCTGTAGCCTCCACTCAGCATGTTTCACACTTTCAATTTCTTTATCTTCCTAGTGCAATTATGCAGAGGAAAGACAATAACTAATGTCACAGCGGAGACATTACTCCACTGCCTTTTTTTTTTTTTTTGACCAAAAAAGGCTTTGTTCTAAGGCATAAAATTCTATGTGATCTATTTTAGTGAATAGCTGGGGTGGTGAAGGTTTCTGCTGTGCTAGCTGGAAAAAAAAAGCAGCACCATTTTTCTCTTGACTGTAGCACACTGTCTGTGGCACGATGGACTGATGATGGAGCAGGCTTGATAAGTACTTACCAAGCTGAGACAGGACAAATGCATGTAAATGTCGGTGTGACTCTGGTTGTTCTTTATTCATTGGCTGTCAGTACCTTTGAACTTTAATATTATTATTTCCTTTCCCTGTTCCTCATTTCCAGTACAATCGATACCGACCAACAAGTACTCTGTTAGGAATGTGTTGTGCTTTTCATTGAGCAGCAGGCTTGTTTGATGTTAATAGCTTTGAGTACATGATGCTAGCTTGTCGTTACCTGACAGTACCCTTCCTCTATATCAATGCCAACAAGACTAGAGGAGCTTCTGGGAAGCTACAGGTATTGAAGATTCCTGCTCTGCCCCTTTACTCTTTTTGGTATGTTCAAATCCCAAGTCTAGGATCCTGCCTTCCAGACACTGAGTCTTCATCAGTTCCGGTGAACTTCAGAGTCAGAACTGAAAGCCTATCCAAAAGATTAGATCTTCAGACAAGGCCAGTGCAATAGCATGATAACAGAAGATAATAGAAGAGGCTATGCAATGTTTTTTGTACTCTTCATTTGTTTGCATTCTAACTTGGCTTCCTTTAGTGAGTAACCTCTTTTGTTGGGGGTTTTTTTCAGTCTTTGAGTTCTAAGAATCCCAGTCTTCAGATGAAATAACCAGAAGTTCTGCCATTTTTTTCCAATTAAAAGTGTTACTTCTGACATTTATTGGGTGACTGATTTATCTTAGTGCTTATTAGTATAGTCCTAATGAAGCAGTGAGGCAGATTTTGGATGGGATTTTTTTCAGTTTATATGTTTTCTACTTTGTCTCGTTAGTCTAACTATGTTTGAAAGCCTTGTTCTTACTCTAAGGGGGAGCCAAGTAGATTAAACTAACTTTTAGCAATGCATTTGTTTTTACCAATACAGAGAGCAGCTGAGGGGAAAATTGCCCTTTATGTCAATTTTCGCAGACCTTCCTGCTAAACTTGTCTTCTTTTTTACTTTTAAGACTCCCACAATTTACTGATTACTTCCTGTTACTTCCTGATTGACTCGGAGGTTTTCATAGCATGCCAGTGCCACTGTGATAATTTAAAACCACTTGTTGCTGATGAAAATAAATCTAAGTGGTCTCATTTACCTCTCTTGACCATTATTTTTGATCTGAATGTCAGAAGCTGTGCTTAGAGGAAGTCTACATATGCAGATTGACAGAAATCTGTGGACACTCATGGAAATTTGCTGCTTAGTATGCTGGTAGTTTCCTCTGCATTTATGGCACTCCCTTTTCCCTCTGCATATAGCAGATGTAGTAGTACCCTTATGAATTAATTATCTGATATACAGGAGCCGAATGAATTTCCATATCTTCCTGTACTGCAGTCTTCTGCTTCTAAATTAAAATGTTTGATTAAAAAGGAGATGATTGAAGGTTCCATTTCTCCCTGATTATTATACCACGTTTCTTGTAGCCTGTTCAAATGGGATTTGTGATGGGACAGATGACCTCAAAAAGAACAAGGAAATGTGTTTCTCCTTTCCATTCTTTATGTGCAGAAAATACAGAATACTTCATTCTATCTTCTCTAGGAACAGCTACAGGAAAAAATGATATTGAGTCATGTGATTTTACCTCAAGCCTTTTGCCTTAGACAAAAGTTTAGTATTTTTCTTCAGAGTTGCCAGTTTTACAGGTGAGGATGTCTATGCAGTTTTGGAGTGTGCATCTTTGCAAGTCTATAAGCGCATAGTTCAAAACCATAGATATTTTTTCTTGCCCTCCAAGAGGAAGTAACTATAATAGTAACAACACTGAGGAGATCTGGAGTATGTTCAGAGAGTAAGTTTCAGGCATGACTGCAGTAGGGAAAACAGCAGAGTAAAGATCTGGCAGTCTGGGTTTTATTGTAAGCCGCGAACCAGAGCACAAAGTGCCTAGGGATTTTGCCCATGCACTTGCCGTTATGTACATGCAATCTGCTAATGTGTTTAAGGGTTGTGTTTTCATTGCCATTGTTGTCCAGATAGCTAATTTTAAAACTAGCAGTGGATTTATTTGCACGTGCTACTGTCATACCTACAGTAAAAACATCAGCTTGTTCCTAGAAGTTAAAGTTGCTTGAATTTGTGCAAGTGGATTTTCTAAGATTCCTGCAGAAAAGATTCCAGTTTAGCTTATTTGAATTAACTCCTCCAAGGCTTCTCCTTTATTTTGCAAATGTTTCCCTTATCTGTGTGCTTTGCCTGGGATGGTAGCCAAATGTTAAGAGAATGATAATACTAAACAGATTAAACAGCAGCACAATATAAGGTAATGCTTTTTTCGTATTGTATCTGTAGCAATCTAGGAAATGAGGCTGAACTGAAATCCCCAGTATAAGCTCATAGCCCAGACTGTGCAAGAGGAATGATTGAGATACATGCCAGAGACATATTTCGCTGAACTTCCTTTGAAAATTGCATGATTTATCTCTTACATGTATCTGTGTGCCTTACATTAGCTCTAAACAAATCTTAATATGTTCACCTTGCATAATCCTTTTTCATGCATTCACTGTTTTACTGCTGTGTAGCTCTCCTCCCAACTTTCCTAATTGTTTGCCTCTTAATGACTTGGTAGCAGACAAGTTTATGGCAAAAAACCTTAGAATTACTTTACCATTTCATCTTCTGGAGATAGAAGTTACAGAAGTATCTGTAGTAGGAAAACGGATGACAGTTTCATTCAACGGTAAGCCTTTTAACAAATCCATGTCCACCTAGCACTTTGTGGTTATCACCATGCAGCATGTCATGGTCATCTGAAATTTCTCAGTGGCAGTGGACAAAAATCTGGTCATCCTACTTCAAAAGCACTTACCTTCTGTTCAAGCAATAGGAGTTAACTTTGCTCCAGCTTTAGCAATGGAGCGCAACAACAGGTAACTTTGCCAAAGCTTTAGCAATATAGCACAAAGTAGAGCAATTCCACTTGCTGCAAAAATGTGAAAGCAAGCCAAATACACTTTCCAATATTAAAAGAATACCTGTATCTGGCCATTAAGTATATAATCAAACGCTTAATATACTTGCACAGTTAACCCCAAAGCAGCACTACTTTAAACACACATTTTGTTAAAATAGCTTTGATCTATAATGGCTCTAATATTCTGAGAATATGTCACAAACCTGCAAGGTAATTTGTAGATATTCTGCTTCTTGACAAGTTGGTTTAGACACCTTACTAGCACTTGCTTTAATAAAGCACGAGAGTGCGGGTGGTTCCCTGGTGTGTTTAAGACATTTCTCTTTTGTTGTCACTAGCGATTACCTTGATGAATCTCTTCTGAGAACATTGGCTTCCAGTCCACTTTACCTCACTCCTCTCAGGGAGGAGAATTAAATTTAACCATGCACAGTAATGGGTTACATCCATACTTGGATAAAGTGTATTAAGTCTTTTGCATTTACATCATACTTATTTGTGTTTCTCTGGAGTGGCCTGTGCTTGTATTTGGTAGGGAATCATTCAAACCAAGAAACTGATCCGTCTGAGAGAAATTAGATCAAACTCCAGTTCCAGCAGACATACTGAACATGGGGCATGGGTAGGGACACTAGACAAAGCTCTGGGTGTTGGGTTGTGAAGAGGGAAGAGGAAATTCCTTCTAAGACGTTAAAAGTAAAGGTCATGTCTGCAAGGATCAGAACTCGAAACAGTTAAGTGGTTCTGTGCTAATCATTATGCTAGCGCAAATGTTGTGGCAAAGACAGGGACTGGTTAAACATCCTTAGGCCTTGCCAAGGCATCTCTTCTGAATGTGAAACAAGGGAAATTCAAAACTGTATTTATTAATGAAGCATTTTGAAGCCAATGAGCTATAGAAATTGCTTTTTTTCCTCATCAGCCTGGACTGTCTTTACTTATCAAAGTAAGACCCTGCAATTTCTCTTCACCAAGTATAGCAGCTACATGTCTTTCTGACAAGACTCAGAAATCTCATCAATCTCATGTGGCTCAACTGAATATTTTCTTGGCAAAAATTATCTGAGTCTAGAGAAAAAGACACAACACTACTTTCAGCCTTCAGAGAGCAGCTTGGCTCTGACAGTTACAGAATGGGGTCCATAAGGGGAGAGAGGTAATTCCATCTCTTACTAAATCACCAATTTGTGTTCTCTGCTCCTCAGATAAACACTTCAGAAGGAAACTGTTGCTTTCCTCTTCCTCTTGCTTATGGATGTCCCATTAACTAACTGGACTCTTCAAATATGCATTCATATAGAGGCAGCTGAAGTATGGTGATGAGTGCTACATTGCCTATGGTTAACACAGGCTACTTGGAACTGTGAGTTTGAAAACGTCTTTTACTGAACAACAATACTTCTATGATGGCACTTGGAGACACTTTTTTCTGCTGACTGTGCTGAAACAGCAGCAGCTGTCTGCTTCAGTTCCATTTTGCTCCAGTGGATATATGTGCCATCTCCTTCTCTCCTTGAAGTGCTCTACACTTGTGCTAACATTTCATAATGGATATGGAAACACATCTGCAACATTTGGTCTTAGTGAGACATTTTTGAGCTAGGGATTACACAAAACTAAACAAACCTTCCCTGGTCTTTCCAACTACAGACTAGATCTGCAACAGCCCCTTCTCGCCACATAACTTCCAATCCTTTCTCTATCTCTCCCTCTATGGACTAGGAAGTTGCTATACCAGAGTGAAATGTCATGTTCCCATCTGTAGGGTGTATTACACTGCCCTCATTTGTCATATGCAGCCTTCAGCCCCACCAGCTTCATTGCCCATTTGGGCACTTCTGCAGCCCTGTGTTCTCCCCACACAGCTCCATCTGGGTGGGAATGCTCTTCCTGAGCTTGCCTCTGCTCAGAGCCAGCTCCTGGTATCATGGTGATCTATTGGTTGGTACTTCACTTTTTGCCTTAATTATCTTCTCAGGTAATAGGAGTTTAATGGAACAGTACATTGACAAGAGAAAAATACCCATTTTAATTGTCTGAGTCATAAAATTCATCTGTTGGCCAAATGGTCACAACTGAGCCATTAAAAAAACCTCTCTTATGGCTAGCCTTGATAGTGATCTTACAGTTCCTATGGTTGCAGTATATGCTTAGTTTGAAAGAGATCTAGCTTCAAGTTCCACCTGTACCCAAGTGTTCAAGCTGGTTTCTTCCTTCTCCCAAGGAGTAGCTTGCTTACAGTCCAGTTTTCATATACAGACACTTATTTCCACAGAAACAGGGTCTGAAAACCTAGTATTCACCTGCTAGGTTACCTAAAAGGTCAAATTATTGCCCTGCAACTGTTTAAATATTCTATACAAATATTAATATGTAATACAGCTGCAATAAAAGAGAGGGAGAAAAAGACCTAGAGTAGCCTGTCAGCTGGTAATTAGATTATGCTCCAACAGATGGGGTATCTCAGGCCTCTGATTCTTCAGAACCACCACTTCTTTCTGAATTGTTCCTCAGCTGGTTACTGAAAGGTGAAAAAAGCTGACTTACATTTTGTCTGTGCTTTGTCTTTTTGTTCACTGCTGGACATGATGGGATCATGCTTAAAGGGCTGCAGTTCACTGACCCTGAGGTCTGCTACCAATTCTGTCATTGCAGTCACTGTAGTGATCCCCTTCCCCCTCAGTCCAGTGAGTCTGAATAACAATTTCAGTATAAAAATTGTGGCATGCCCTAAATGCAAGAGTTAATATCAAAGTTTTCTGGCAGTCTTGTGCAGTTAGTGCCAGTGCTTGTCACAGCTTTGCCTCTGTTGTTACCCAGTTAGGCTGTATAAAGGCATCCTGGGCATGATGATTCCATTCAACTCCAACATATGTGTGTCTGGCTTCAAAATCTGCTGTCATGTCAGTCTCTTTTAAAATAATACCCTTCAGAATCAGTATTTTAAAGAATGTCAAGACTTGTGTAGGGAAAATGTTATCACAATGTAATAATTTTCTTTTCTTTTGCTGTACCTAAATTCCAAATTCCAATGCCTTTAAGGGTGGAAATACTTTGGATTTGGTGATTATTTTCCTTTTTTTCCCTGAAGTGCAGTTAAACTATTTCTATTATAAATGTAATGCATTTGAAGTTAAGAGGTGGTAGGGAGCATCCTGAGGCAAAAACTTCAAAACCATAAATCCTCCAACTCTGTGTCTCATTCCACACACCCACCCCCCAGAAAAAAACCTAGAATAAGCAGTTAGGACTTTCATTTATCTTTATGGGGAGAGAAGAATGTAATACTGGATCAGATGAATGGTGTATTCAAAACTGTGTCTGGCGTTGCTGTGCAGTGTGCTGTGCAGTGCAAGATGCCTTAGAGGAGACTGCCTGAATTCTGTTAATGGATATCTATGAAATAATCTGCTTATCTGGGAAACTTCTCTTTAATGTGTTTCACTTAGAATGTAGCTTATGTCCAGAAACAGTACAGTTTATATTGCTTAGAAAATTGTAATATCTAATATTGAATGGTCCTGTTCAGGTGGATGTTACTGTCTTACTTTGTTCTGTGTAAAAGAAATCATGCATTGGAGTTTCATGGGTTGAGTGTAACATTTTAAACATCTACACAAAGTGCATAAGAGAAAAGCAGTGGAGAATAAGGTCAGTGGGTTGTTTCTGTGGAAAAGGTTCCTGATCAAAGTTCTCTAAGACCTTAAGCACTGAACCATCTTCACCATCTTCACTCTTGTTATATGATATTCTAGCTGGCCCAGAAGAGTGTACACACATACACACTGTACAGATAATTTAGAGGCTGAAATGATGATGCTGTAGTGTGAGACACTCCAAGGCACAGTATTGCTTTGCAAATTGTGTCTGGCACAGACACTCACAATGTTGGTTTGCCCCAGTCAGTCTGCCATCAGTACTTGGTTTCAAGCAAGTTTTCTCAGCTTTGGCTCTTGTTCTAAAAGGTTCTTCGTAAAAATACTTGTAGTTCAATACTGCATTATCTGTTCTGTGCTATAAAGTCTCCTTATATTACTGCTCTAACTACACACACAATTACAGGTTTTGCTCATGGATAATTAAATTGGCAGATGACTAATGTTAAGTCGAACAAGAAGAATTTAAGCTCATGTGACAGTCTCAGGGAAAGACATACTGTTACATGTTTCTCCTGAGCCCCAGCAACTATATAGTCATTGCTTACCACTTCAGCTTTCCAGTTTTAACATGTGGAAAGGGGGAGTTTTTGGCACTTGTTCATTAAAATTTAATCCCATGCTTGCAGTATGTCATAGTTTACTGCAGGCAAAATGATGAGTGAGAAGTGTTAATGAGCATCATTAGTGTTACAGGCTGTTACTCTGGACTTCTACTCCTTAATTTTACACCAGGGGTTTCCAAATTGTCTTTGGTATGTACCATTACAAACAGGAGCTCTGCGGCATAGGGCAAGTTATGTACCACTGTGAAGCGTTCTGCACACTATTAATGTTACATGCACAGCTCCTTGGGCAGTATAAACTTGGCACTCCAAAACTGTACTAGAATACTGTTAGATAATCTCATCTAATTTAAAGATATTTGGCTAGGTTCCAAACCCCTAAGTTTAAGGAATTTAGTTACATAAAATATTAGCCATGTTTCTCAAGCTGGAGGGAGGAAAATTAAGTTGAATATTTATTCCATTTCATCAGTAAGCTGCTGTGAGGCTTTGCAATCGTTGATCTGACCTAATCATTCATCTAATTACTGTATTCACTCCTGACATCTGATGCACACATTTTCTTGTATTCAAAGAAAAGTATAAAATAATGGTTTTAGAATTATTTCTGCAATGCAGGTCTGTCCTGTTTGAGCGACAGCTATCTTTACTCTCAACAAGACAGAAAACCTCATGATGCCATTTCCAGAGAACCTGGGGTGAGAGAGCCACAGTCTGACACCTCTCAATGCTTCTGCCCTCAGATCCTGGCTGCTTCTGCTATGCGCTGTTCAGAAACATCCCATGACATCTGTAGTGCTCATCCCAGAAAACGGAGTATTAACTCTGACCCCTTCACTGGTTAAAATGTGGAATTATACCAAGCACCTTTTCCTATATTTTGATGGTAGGAACCATGTCTCTGACATAGTTTTCACTCAGTTCTGATTCACATTTAAGCAGTCTCATTTGGGCCACATTTCCCTAGATTGCTTATGAAAATATTGTGGAAAGTGTGTATGATCTCTGCCTCTCCTCCCTTAGCTAGAAGGTCTCCTCTTGTAGAAAGGAATTACGCTGATTTACCTTAATTTGTTGTTGACGTACCCATGTAGGTATGCTTCATCTGCTTGGACCTGGGGAACAGGCTTGCTCTTTGTTTGTTTTTACAGGTACTTATAGACAGTTTGGATGATTATTTGCAGAGATGGGACTCTGACAGGGGCTATTTAACTCTTCCAAAACTCATATAAAATAAAAAATTGTAGTCTAATGACCTGAATAAGGAGAGAAAATCATAATTAGATAACCTAGAATTTCTAACAGTTCTGTGCTTGGCTTAGCAGCTTTAGTAGGTATTCAGTTAGGTATTTTTAAATGGAACTTGCATTAGACATTCTCCTTTAAAAGATACTCCAAGACAAAAAGTGGGAAAATTTTCTTAGAATTTACAATGTGTTGCCCCTTCTGTGATTTTTTTGTAATTTATCTCAAGAAAATTAGAAGAATATTAGGACAAAGGTATGTTCTCTTCTCCAAGTTCTTCATGGGTTGCCTAATAAAAATAACTGCAAGTTATGTTAAGAGTAAGTATTATTTTCTCTGAACAGAGTAATAGCCCAGACTTTGCTATTTACAAGTAAACCAGACAGCCTAGGTGAGATGAAGATTACATTAGTACAATTGTACATACCAAAGCAGGTGGGTTTTATAAACTGAGTTTATAGTGAAGAATGTGAAAGTTGAATCTTCTGTTGACACTTCATATCCAGATCCTTACCAATGAAGTAGCTTAGTACAGAGCTTAGAAAGACTGTCCTAGAGTGAGTACTGTTAAGATTATCTGGAAAATTAGTTAAATCTCTGTGCTTTCTGTGGTTATGAGAAACTCTTGGAATTTTGGGGGGATCCATTTTAAGGCCAGTGCTCTTTAATGTTTTTATAAACTATCTGGACGCAGGAATTGAATGTACATTAAATAAATTTGCCAATGATACTAAACTAGGAGGAGCTGTGGACTCCTTCAAGGACAGAAAGGCCTTACAGAGAGATCTGGATAGACTAGAGACCTGGGCAGTCACCAACCATATGAAATTTAGCCAGATTCTGCACTTGAGATGGGGTAATCCTGCTTATACATGCAAATTGAGGGACGAGAGGCTGGAGAGCAGCCCCGCAGAAAGAGATCTGGGGGTTTGGGTTGACTGCAAGTTGAATACAAGTCAACAGTGTGCCCTGGCAGCCAAAAGGGCCAGCTGTGTCCTGGGGTGCATCAAGCACAGCATAGTTAGCCGGTCAAGGGAGGTGATTGTCCTACTCTGCACTGCACTGGTGCGGCCCCACCTTGAGTACTATGTGCAGTTTTGGGTGCCTCAATGTAAGAAAGACATCAAGCTATTAGAGTGTGTCCAGAGGAGGGTGACCAAGATGGTGAAAGGCCTCGAGAGCAAGACTTACAAGGAGCGGCTGAGGTCACTTGGTTTGTTCAGGTTGGAGAAGAGAAGGCTGACGAGTGCCCTCGTACCAGTCTACAGCTTCCTCAAGGGAGGCACAGAGGGGGAGCTGTTGATCTCCTCTCTCTGGCAACCAGTGATAGGCCATGAGGAAATAGAATGATCTGCATCAGGGGAAGTTCAGATTGGACATTAGGAGAAGGTTCTTCACTGAGAGGGTAGTCAGTCACTGGAACAGGATCCCCAGGGAAGTGGTCACGGCACCAAGCCTGTCAGAGTTCAAGGAGTGTCTGGACGACGGTTTTAGTCATATGGTTTAGTTTTAGGTAGTCTTGCAAGGAGCAGGGTATTGGTCTCAGTGATCCTTATGGGTCCCTTCCAACTTGAGATATTCTAGGATTCTATGATTTTCCTTGTATGTAAAGGGACCTGGCTGCTGCTTCAGGGCAAGACCTCTCCTGACTCCTTGCAGGCAGCTGTCCCTCCTGCCCCCCTTTACTATATTTTCCTTATGATTTATACTTTTGGTTTGAAAAGAGAAAAGAGTTTTAGAAGACAACAGTAAAGGAGAACTATGATGCGGAGAACTATGTTGCAGAGAACAGTTACACTGAGTGCTGCCCATCTCTGTCCTGTAGGCTGAGGAGTTCTGAATTGTTCAGATGAACATCCCAGCCTTTAGGGGATATTGAAAGCTGTCCCCAGTCTCACTTTCTGAGCTAGTACTTGGTCTGTGAACACCTCCAAGAGATGGAAAGGCCTCCTCCAGCTCTGGCAGGTAAGGCAAACCTGTTTGTCTCCTCCATGGCTTCAGGAGGCATCCCTGCTCACTCTGCTGCATCCAGCCCCTGCTGCACAAACACCCTGTCCCAGCAGCAGGCAACGCATGGAGGAGGTAGGGCAAGAAGTATCTTGGCCAGGGCCACACAACAGGCAAATTGTAGCAAGCAGCACCTGGCTCTCCTGGCTCATGGACCACTGCCCTGTCTGCTCTGCCACTGCCAGAAACCTTCCGGCTGTCTTGGGCACGTTGTGACTCAGACATAGGCGTGAAAGCCTTTCAGAGAGCCCTGGGGCAACCTTTGTCCAGCTGCAGGTGATGCTTACAATGATTTCTTTTTGAGCCAACTAAATGAACTATTCACCCTGCTACGTGTGAATAAACAAGGCGGGTGGTTTTTACACTAGGAAATATTTTGATTTCAGTTGAGAAGCTGTTAATTTAAAGAAGGCAAGTAAGCAGGTCCAGAGGCAGAAAATCACTTTAGTTGTTTGTTGGATAGTTATTCAATAAAATTATTTTTTCCTGTGGTAACTTTAATATCCTTGAACTAGGACTTTAAAAAAAAAATAATACTGCTACCTTAGGGATAACTGGTGAAAGAACCAAATTTAAGAAAGAGCACACACCCTTCCCCTGCAGCCCAATTATACCAGCCCTTCCTGGGAGGGGGACCAGAAAATGGATTTTCACTTTTTGCTATCAATAGCCAGGCTTCTATGGTGGCTGTGTGCCTGGATGTAGCTGTGATTGAATTGGATTTTGAATAAAACGCTAACAAAGGTTGTAGAACAGAAAAAATTGTTTTTTCCCTCCCTAACTGAAGGTGTTAAGAGATTAATTTATCCAAAATCAGGATTACTTTCTGCTCTATTTCATCATCCTGCACAAATTTAATATTAATTATGCATCAAACAGTAATGTAAACAGTTTTAAAGCATCTTCTTCCTATGTGTTTTAAATACAATAACGAAATTAAAAAAAAGGAGCAGGAAAGAAGTCAGAGTTTGTGACAAGAAAGTCTTTTGGCACTAAGCAGGCAATTCGGGGGCCAAATCCTGTAAAACATTTATGCAGGTATTTTTACAGCTCAGCAGCTATGTACGTCAGTAGTCACTTGTGCTATAAAATTTATGTGACTCTTAGGACCCAGATCCTGCTATTCAGTCATCCTATTGATTTTGTTGTCCTCTGTGACATTGACGCTTGAGGATGAAATGGTGTGTGCTGCCCTGTGAGCAGAGGACAGCCTCCGGTATTTGGGCAGGCACAGATGCGAATAGCAGCTTGCAAATTCCCATCGGCACACACAGCCCTAACACGTATTTGTCAGCCTTGTCTTAAAAGTTAGATTTGGTGGGGTCAGGAAGCTGTGCAAGAGCAGCCCGAAGTTCAGATCATGGCTCCATGCAGGGCTGACGCTTTGGTGTAGCCATTGCAGCGGCTGGTGAGGAAAGCAGGAATCACCAGAAGCACCAGACAATGCCTCAGGAGTGTTTGGCAGTTTTGATGCTGATGTTCCTGTATGCTTTATAGCTTGTGTTAAGTACACTCTCATAGGTTGTAGAAAAACTTCATGGAGACTGCCCTAAGCATTGCCCAAAAAGGATGGCACTACCTTTTCCCAAACGTGTGGTGCTTTGACATTGTAATGCTCTTAGGTTGCTGGATGAAGGTTCTGCAAGCAGTGTGGGTCAGAGAGCACTCAGTGTACCACCAGTTTGTAGGCCTGAAGAAGCTGGATGCCACTCAGACCTTGGTTGTTGTCCACATGCCCACAGGCTGTGTGTTTACTGGATCTGGTTTATACATCCTCAAGAGCTGGGTAGTAACAGGACATACATTTTGAGAATCTAAATTTTTTATATAATTGTCTAAAACTAACATTAACTATGCATTGTGAATCTACTCTGAAGTACCGAATTTGATTTTGCAGCTCTTTTTAATGGTTCTGGGGCTTTCTAAGGATAACTTTTAAAAGTACCCTAATTTTGGAAAATCTCAGTTACTCATTGTATCTGACAATGTTTGTAACTACTAAAACAACTTCATTGCTCACAGACAATGTGTCATAAATCTTGTCTGCTGTTCATGCATTTTCCAGTCTAGTGAAATGATTCTGCCTCTCAGCAACACTGTTTGGAGAGTAGACTGCCATCAGGATAATTAGAAATCAACCCCAGGATCTCCCACAGCCCACTCACTGATTTAGGGTCTCTGAGGCTGTAAGGAACACACCATGCATGCTCCTCCTTGTGGCTCCCAGCCACACTGCTTTATTACAAGATGCCTCACACTCAGCCTTGATTCATAATCTTGATATCATGGATGAAGAAAATGACACACACAGACACCTCTGCCTCTGCTCTGTTCTCACTGACGTCAAGGGCTATCAGTAGCACTAGTGAGAGTACACAGCCTTCGAGATATTACCAGTAAACATGGGCAGGCCCTTTCGTCAGGGATCAGCTAGTTTAGACATTATCTCTTCGTTTCACATAAAATGGCTAAGACTGGCTGAGACATTTGTGCTGTCAATACAGAGGACTAAATCTCCCAATATCAGCAGCTGGAAGTTGTCAAATGAAAGATGAATCACCCCCTGTAAAATCTGGCCCAGTCTCTCAGGATTTGGGGCTTGTCAGTCTGCTGATTTTTAAACTGGTGATGAGGTGCTCAGATGCCTTGGCAATGGGCAACCTGCCATACAAGCAACTGAAGCAGCTAAATAAATGGTGAGTCAAAGGTTCTTAATAAAAATGAAACATAATGGCTTAAATCAAATTTAACATCCAAATACTTCCTGCAAACTGGGGCAATTGAAGCATGACATAGAAACAGGAATGACTTTGTCGGATATGGGATATATCAGGTTCTGAAACAGCACAGGCTGGATTGTAGGAAGCTAATTAGGCAACGCAGGTGAAAGCTATGTGTGCTTGGCAAGAAGCAAGTCTTCCCCTTCTGAGTAAAGCCTCTAAAAACCCTTGTTTTGTGCAGACAATTTGTTTTATGGCAATTTGAAAAAGGGGAAGTCTTGTCCTCAGACAAATACACCGAAATGCCTTACACTGGTGACAGCAGTGACCCCATTTCCTTCAGTGAGGTGCTTTGACCAGTACCTCTAGCAGCTGCAGGTCCCTTAGTTTGCCATATGTGCACCTCTGCTTCCCCTCTCAGGCCCTCCCCTGCAGCAGCCCTTCTGCTGCTCTGACAGCACTCTGCAAGGCACAGCTTCCTTGGTGGGATGCAGCAAAAGCTGAGTTTGCTTTGCCTATTACTCGCTTTCCTTGCTGTCCTGAGAGATGAAAGAGTGATAGCAGCAGCAGCATGGTGGCCTCTTCCACTGTGGTCTTTGTATGAGCAGGGTGACCGGCACTGAAAGGTGCAGTGCAGGGAGCGAAAAACGCATCACTCTTACAGGTTCTTCCTGGCACAGCCAGTTCCTCAGAGCAGCCTGTGTGTGCCACAGGCTCTGCGTCATGAGCAAGTGCCACAGTCCCTTTTGGTTCTTTGCTGAGGAAGACCTCTCCTAAAACGTACCATGAGAACAAAAGCAGGGCTGATGGTCCAAAAAGTACATGAACTGCTGTGTTGTGTGAGATGGGGAATGGAGGCAGTCTGGGACATGGGGGCAGATTTTGTACAGTGAAGAAAAGTGCAGAGAGGGAGGCAGCAGGAGTAGGAGCTGAATTGCACAGGTCGGATAGTGTAGCACTGGTGAAGGGTGTGAGAGCAGCAGCTCCTCATGTGGGTTCAGGTGAGAGGCCATGATACAGAAGCTGTGTTCTGTTTGAACAGAAAACTTACTTGATGCAAAAAGCAAGCATACTTGAGCTTGTTGAGAAATGGGACAAGGCTTGCTGGCAGCATGTGTGGTAGGAGAAGGGAGATTTTGAGAGAGCTCATTATACACAGGCAGCTTTGATCAGGATGATGGGGTGGGGGGGATGAGACTCTAGCTACTGTTTAAATATAGAATAATTATAGAACGTACCCAGTGATATAATGGCTGTTGCATTGATCCAAACCACTGGGCCTGTCTGGGCAATTATTTCCTACAATACCAATAATACTGGATGTTCTTTAAACAGAAATGTTTGATTTTTTCTAATACACAAAACAGTCACCTGTTGGGTCCCATTTTATAAGCCTTAGAATCCTCTTCTCAGGGTCTATATTTGGGCATACTCATGACTGAGTCAAGATTTTATTGTGACTGACAGAGTTAATCTTCAATTGTAAAAACAATTGCGCAACAACGTCTTTAATCAAGCCAGCATCCGTGGAATTAACATCTTACTACTGTAGCCAAAAAATATTTATCCCATTAACTGTCTCTGTACCTCCGTCTTCCACATGTACCACAGGAGGGGAAGCAGAGACGCGCAGGGCCAGTGGCAGTGAGTGGCTGTCCTGCCATAAGCATGCCCTCCAGCTCCTGCAGAGAGTGGTTGGTTGGCTGGTTGGTTGCCTGTGCAGGAAAGGGAAACAACTGTACTCACTTTCCAGTCACCATTGCTCTTTGCAATGTTTTGCTGTAACTGAGGGATTCTTGACCCTCAACCATCAGAGCACGATTCAGAAGCAAAAATTCCTGCCATCTGTTCAA
Organism: Sagittarius serpentarius; assembly: GCA_034782735.1. NCBI lineage: Eukaryota > Metazoa > Chordata > Aves > Accipitriformes > Sagittariidae > Sagittarius > Sagittarius serpentarius. The sequence goes on from JAVKLA010000040.1 coordinate 3,599,935, forward strand.
CAGTGAGCCATATGCAGTAAACAAATTCAAACAAAAACAGAAATTATAACAATAAATACCTGAATATATCACAGCATTCCCTTCAGCAATTTAAAGCTGCCATGGTTTGTTTGAAAAACAAGGATAAAATTGTAATTTAATTCCCAGTTAGTCACCAGAGAATATGATCATGATTAATTATAGCTTTGCTGACTGACAATGGCCTTTACACCTCCCTTGAGGTACACTGACTCTTTTTGAGTCTATAGCTTGCTATGAGCTGTGAATAGACTTGTAATGAGGCTTGTTGTGGTTGAGGTATAAAAGCAGGTGAGTGTTTATCTTCCCACCGTACAATGAATAAATCAGCATACGTGTTTTGGCTATGTGGCTTTTTCATGGTTCTCTTTTGCAAGTTATTTGAGTTCTGTCCTCAGTGAGGGCGCAACAGTGTGTTACATTTTTTGTGGTTATCTGAGTTCAGACAACCACAGGAGATAAACTCTCCTGGTTTAATAGGTTAGCTGTTGATTATCTCTCTTTACTGAGCAGCTGGAGGAGGCTGAAGGAGGTAGTCTTGTGATGAGACCCACTGTCATGGTCTGTGATTGTTAACAGCAGATCCATATACCACACAATAATACTTGAGCCCTGGAGTGACCAACACATACATGCAACTGCATTTTTATTATATTAGCCAGAGCACAGGATAAGGAGTTTACATCAGCTTCATGACTTCATGGAGATGAAAATCCAAGGTTGGCAAGCCTGACAGTGCAAATATTTCGAAGGAACTTCAGCTACTTGAGTGAATTCTTACCAGATCAGTAATTTGCTTCATGCTTGATTCTGCATTATGAGACAATAGATCCAGCTTTAGAGACCCTCAAACCATAGTCAGTCGAAGTGCAAGCTGTCTCAGGACACAGGAACAAGACCACTCGGGCCAGAACAACAGAGGAAGGGAGGGCTCTTGTCCATGCTCTAAGCATTGGGGAAAAGAAAGGTCTATTCACTAGAGCAGCAGCAATCTCAGCTGGCCCTCACCAGAAGTTCCTGTGGGAGCAAGAGCCTTGCTGAAGGAGGGAGGAGCAGGGAAGGTGCAAAACCACACACTTAGACGTATCCCCTGATCCCAGCTCACTTTCAGTCCAGATGAATCTCAAATTCTGTGGGTGCTTTGGATGATAATTTCTAGATGTGCAGGCCCAAATCAGGGCTCAGACTACCTGTTTCACTCTCATTTTCCCTTGGACTGTAGAAAAATTGGCACTCAAGCTGCACTGCATTTTGCATTTAGTGGCGTTTGGTTGGGAACTTCCAGCACACCTGCCCACACAAACACACCAATGCACCTGAGGCTTCAGAAATGGGTAGACTGGACTCCAAACTGAGATACAAAATCTGTGGTTTGGAGCACAACGTTACTGCTTTTCTATATGTGATTAGTACTTTATGCACTATGGTGCATCAGATACGGAATTATGAAGCCTGGACTTTGCCTGGGTGATGTTGGTTTAGAGCAGAGGTTTGGAAAGGTAACTTAAGCTCTGTAATTCAGTTTCCTCACCTGTAGAATGGTTTGCAGTAGCTTACTTTTGTAGTATGCATTGAGACCTACAAAAGAAAAGCACTGCTAATAAACAGCATTTATGCACTGCAGTTGTGCATTAGGTGCTTTTGATTTATCTTTATGGACCTAAAAGTAATTACAAATTGTCTTCCCAAATGAGTATAATTGTTGAGACAGTACTTCTACTCCACTCCAGTGTGTTCTTGTGCTTCTGCCTGACAATTTGAAGGCTTTGGGACTCTTAAGACTAATGAATACAAAGGCTGAAGAGAGTAGGAAATGCAGTCTCATGTGAGAGAAACCCTGGTAACACAGACTACATGAGTCAACAGCAGAGTGCATTTCACTCAGGAATCAATGTACTTAGTTGTTGAAGCATCAGAGGCACAAAATCTTCTCATAGTAGCTGTTACTTTAATACTGTTGGTTTTTAAAGTCCCTGGACAAAACCAAAAGCCCTCCAGAAGGGGCTGTTCTGAACTGCAGGAGCAGCATACTGACCTGTTGACTGTAACTAGAGGTTGGAGCACTTTGCCTCCAACCAGTTATTCCCAAATACATCTCACTGTTTTGGCAGTGGCACTGTGCCAGGGCTCCTCTCTTTATGAAGTGGATGGTCTGATGCATCAAACGAGGGGAGTTAAGTCAGACCAGCGAAGCCAAGACCTGCAAAATGCTCACAGTGGAGTCCCAATGACAAGACTTTTTTTTTTTCTAAATATGCAGCTGTCATATGGTTCTGTTGAGAGTTTTATAAAATGAGAATCTCAGCAAGCTGCAGGAGCACGTGGTGTCCTTGCAGGATCTGGCTCACGATAGAGTATGTTAAATGAGTATTTTCTGCATCTGACTGTAATCTTCAAGGCACAAGTGCACCACATGGGAGCAACAAGTTCCCAAAGCACACTGTGATCCTTGGAGCTGACAGAATTTCACAAGAAAGGTCAAGCTGAGATCCATAGGGATGAAACCACTGACTGGCCTATGTCTTAACACAGATTAAATGTTTAAACAGGTCTTCATGCCAGTGAGTGGTCTGCTTTTATACCCATGGTAAGTCATACCACTAATAAATAAGTGAAGGGGGAAAAAAGTACTGTTTTCTTTCTTGAGAGAACATTTACCTGTGGTCTGAAGAACTGGAGACATCTTATCAAATACAAGCTGATTTCGTAATACTATACTGATACAATACCTCCTGGCAAGGAGTTCCCCAGGGAAAAAAAGTTAGGACTTTGTATTACCAACAGAAAAAAAAAAAAAAAACACAAACAAAGCAAAAAACTTTTTTCCTCATCTTCTCTGAAGAAAACTTTTTATGTCTATCCTCTTTGATCCAAAGAAGAGAGTTGCAGCATTGGGTAGGACATCTGGTAGTCCATTCCCAGGTTTGCTCCCATGACATAAGCATCACAATTATTCCTTCACAGCTCAGCCAGTGCAGGCAGATTACCAGGGAGTAAACTGGGGTATGAACATTCAGCCATGTGGCTTTCGACCCCAGCTGCCCAGCCTGCAGGGACTGCAAGGTTGTTCAGCCCCTGCTGTTGAGGAACCAGCTCCCCAGTGCTTCCATGTTGTAAATTCAAATATTGCTTTGCAATAACTTGTCCATACTATAGAAAAGGAATTTAGGGATTTTAATTTGATTATAGCCTTTTAGTAACTGCAAGGTACTGAATAAGTTCCAAGGATTATAGTTGTTAATAAAACAGTGATTTAATTTGAGTGGCATCCTTTGAGTCTTTTACAGGTTGCCACGGTCAGATACAGGTTTTGAATGGCATTTGTTAACTTTTGGCACGGATGAGTTTTCACAGGCTTTGCCAGTCCTCAGCAGATCTCCTGCACCCTGAGATCTGCATCAGAGGTTGCCATAGTACACCTCACTTGGATAAAATGGTGCTGTGGAGCGTACACACAAAGCAGCTTTTAATGGCTCTCCCTTCTTCCTTAGAACAGAAGCTAGCAAAACCCCAAATATTCTTCTGAAAAAAATGTGTTAAGATTGTCAGCCTTAGAGTAGGAGTGAGCCACTACAGCACTACAGGGCTCCAGTAGCTCCCACTGAAGTGTACAGGAGAGCAAGCACATAGCCCTGTGGGAGGCAGAAGTACCAGCTAGTGTGTACCTTCAGGTCAGCCAGTTATCTGCAGCGGGATTTAAGTATGCATTCATGCTATACTGATCTGGGGCCAAGACCCTCAGAAACATGAATCAGATGAAAATGCTGCTGCTGACTCTGCCAGCATGCCCTGCCTCCTGCAGAGAGCATCTGTGTAATACTTGTAAGATAAGCAGCTTCGCTAGAGGTGCATCGCGGCTGTCCTGTGTGGCGTGTGCTGTAAGGGGGAGATATGCTGTTTTTTACCCTGACACAGCAATGCATCAATCATTTGCTGAAACACGTGCTGAGTCCTGGTGACCTCCTAGCCCATAAGCATGGGCTTAAATGCTCTGTTGAACTGGGATCAAAATTATGTCATTTAAATACAAAATGCTTTCTTTTCCTGGAAGTTATTAACATTATTGAGCCTCAAGTGATAGATGCAACACAGTGATGCGGAGTCAATCTGTAATAATCAGACCTTATGGGAATTCTGTACTGTAAAACTACTTGAGTGGTTTGCCACCCTGATAAATGGAGAAATTGAAAATGTGATTTGTAATTCAGAAAATAACTGGATTAATTAAATAGTCATGTAAAACCAAAGATTCCTTCAGTAATAAGGAACTGAACAGAGACCCGTAATTATAGTAGAAGAGAGGAGAAAAAGCTGACTGGCAGTCACATTATCATCTATTGTTCCAAAATTTACTTGAATGGTACAGTGAAAAAAATGCACTGAGAAAAGAGTGATTGCAGTGAGCCATGGTACAAAGCCAGATGGTAGCTACATTATTTCCTCTGAAAATGGTCTGAATCAAGTGGTTTGATTCCAGCTGCCCAACTCCGGAAGATGACCAGAGGCTAATGTCTATTTTGCATTTAGTTTGGGTTGTTTCCTGCCCTGTACCATCACCACTACTGATCTGTCCATGTACATGACGCTAAAAGCAAAGGCGCAATTGCTAATTGGGATATGAATGGGACTTTGATATAGAGGGGTAGCAACATAGCCATAATTTGCAGACCTTAAGCACTAGGATTTTGGGTAACTTTTATGAGAGGTTGGTTTTGGCTGGTTTTAGCTGTTCTTACCCTGCCATCTCCTCTATGAGTACAGATTTGTTTATGCTTTGGGGGGCAGGCAGAAAAAGAGCATGTCTGTTTAACATCCAAAGCAAACCAGTGTTAACAGCATGTGTTCAAAGTGCTACAGATACTGCCACATTTGGAGGAAGGGTAGCTGGGAAGTCCCATTGCTCCCAGGTCCACTCTGTCCCAAGCCCAATCAGGTATGCTCCAAAAACACCTGCGGACAAAACAGTTGGAGCAGCATCTAAATGCCTCACAGTGTAAGCCAAGTGCTCAGCCAAAATGCAGCTGCTTATGGACCCACTTTGAGGCTGTAACAATGGAAATTACTCCAGGCATGTCCAGGGCTGGGCAGCAACCAAGTTTAGCATCTCAGACTCTCTGTATTGTCATGCTATGGCCATTTGTGTGAATCTGGGCACATGAATCCTTTGTGGATCTGTTACTCGTGCTAGCAACTCTTGCCATGAGGAGAAGGGCTGAGAGAAAAACTGGGACCAGAGGGTCAGTGTTAGCTAGATACCCTTCAGTAGGGAAAAGTAAGAGTCAAACCTTACTCTACTTTAAGATCCTGTGTGGGGCCAGAGAGTGAGACCCTGACCATGTGTTAAGGGGCAAGAGGAATGTTACTCTCTGCTTCCAGTTTTCCACTGTGCGTTAGTCCAATGTAGACTGTGCATGGGAATGGAAAAGGAAAATTCATGCTTACCTCTCTAACCACAGTCCAAATAACAATTTATTAACGTATTCATTTTAAAAATCCTGAAATTTTAGGAAAGAAACTGTTTTGCTGGGAAGGTTAATTTTACCAAACCCTTATCATGACAATAAGGGTTTTGTAACAGCATGACATTGGAAGCAAAGAGAAATCACAACGGAGGTAATAGGGAGCCAGAGACGCATGTGCCTGTTGGGCCATGCAAGTGGGGAAGCCAGTCACTCCACCTTTTCTCAGCTCTCCCAGGGGATTTATGTAAATATCAATCTCATGTTGACTTTTGCAACATGCAAAATAACCACAGTTCTGTGATTAGGCTCGCAGTATCTACAGCCTTGTTCTCCTTCCCATGAGGCCGCTACAATGCAAAATATGTCTCTCTCCTCCCTCTGCTGTAACACTATTCTGTTTCAGCAGAAGTCACACATTCAGCTCCATTAAACATAATGGCATCAGATTGACATGAATGGTCTTTTTAGTTATCTGAGAGCTTTTGCCTTTGAGCCGGGAAATCCTCTCTCTAAAAGCCTCCATTCTCCACATTGTGCCAATGGATGGCACCATTAGCTACCAATTGCAATGTAGCTACACTCTGGGGGGGGGGGTGTGCCCTGCTAATAGCTTTTTGGCATTCTTGTCCACACCCCAGCTCTATAGCCCTGCACCAGCATGTAAAATTTCCCCCAATGTTTAAGAAGGAGATCAACAAACTTGGTAAAATTATACAAAACAGAAGTGTCTTTCTAGGATCAGTCACCTATTGTTCAAGCTGTTTATTCCTGTAAAAACAAAGCAATAAAAATCAACACCATAGCATGTTGTGAGAATTAACAGATGCTGCAGAGCAGCTGGGGACCTGGGGTGCAGGATGTTCACAGCATGGCTGTCCCAGTTTTGGGAAGCAGTTCAGCCCTTCCTAGATGTTTCAAATCCAAATGCTCTTCCCAGCTGGCATCACGAGCAGCAGTGGCACATATGCGTGCTAGGATGTACTTCTGCTAACTTCTCAGAGTGATTTCTAGAGGCATGAAAAAGACATACGGTGCTTCACTGCAGTTAACCCCAAAGCACTCTCCCATTGACAGGCAGATGCACCAACATCTTGTACTACAAAATCTTGGGAGCTGCTCTCTTGGCATGCTCCTTCCTTCATGCCTCGCTCCACACTGAAGGCGTGGAGGTTGCTGCTATGGAAATGAGTTATTCCTTCAGCTTGCATCTCTAGCTCCGAGTTTGCACCTTGGTGTAGGACAGTAGCAGCAGCTGCTGCAAAATCAGGGGTCAACAAAATATAAAAGCCCTTGTATTTACCACAGTTGTGCTATCCATCCTAATGAGAAGACAACCAGCCACTGCAGGGAGAGAGCTGACTGCCCTGGCCCCAGCTGTGGGAAAAAGTGTGTTCCCTGGGAAGCTCAGGCTGATCTCTGTGGGGCTAACGTATAAAGCAGAAAGGCAACTGAAAGGTTGGGAGTGTTGACACTGACCTTGTTGTGCTTCGTCATTGTCTTATAGTTTCCTCTGGGTGGGCATTTGTATAGATACTTCTGCTTGTGAGAGGCTCTCTGCCCTCTGCACGCGTGCCTTATAGCACAGCCCCTGCCAAAAGACCACTGTTAGATGCCTGGGAGACGAGTGCCCTTGCGGATTCTAGCAGTGCTGGGGAACGTGGGGGCTGATGCTCATCTGCCCATCATTTTGTCTTTCCACAGACCATTTCCCTCCTGACAGACTTCAGATTCACTCTGTGCCGCGGCTTAGACATTCTTCATGCACTCTAGATGAATCAATAGGAATAATGTATCGTTAAGTGTGACAAAGGGCCTCAGAGCATCTTTGACATTCGCTTTAATTTTAATTTTCCCTTTTCTGAAAAAGAACCACTGTAGTTTCCATTTAATCTCTTCAGCAAATTTAGAGCAGAGTGTAACATGTGGCCACTTGTGCTGGGAGCTTAGGCTTGGTAAAATATGATAAATTGGCAGAGTGCTAACTAGCAACACAGCCCTGTTCTCTCATTTGTGGACGTGGTTTCTGGCTGTGGCTTTGTGTCAAATCAAATGCAAGTAAACAATCTGGAATTTGCAATCAGAAGTACTTGGGTAAGAAGCTGTTTGACAGCTTCTAACCAGAGGCATGAAGATGGCAACATGCACAGTAACAAAACCATCCATGCAATCTACAGGGAGAAAACAGTTACAGAAATTCCTTGTCGCCAAGTGACAAAAGGAAGAATCTGTAAATTAAAACCCAAACTGAAGGGCAGATGAGCTGCCATCAGTTTCTAGATCAAATTGGCAAAGGCCCCACTGCTGCAGGGACCTCAGGCTGTGGTGACTCTCTCCGTAACTCCTGTGCCTTTTTGCAAGGTACATTACAGTCTTGTGGACTTTTGGTAGTGTGTACAAAAGAGGTTATACTTATCACAGGATAGGGGGAAATATTTCCAGGCCCGAGCTGTGGCACGGAGGGGATGCTCTGGGGAATGCAGTGGATTAAATGCCTGTTGTGTGGCTGCCTGGGATCGTAGAGACTAGGCTTCCCGCTTTTCAAAATTGTTGGAATATGTTATGTGCTTGGTAGCTCTTTGATTCTGATGCACAAAGTAAAGTCTTGCTTGACTCTAGAAGTAAAATTCCTGAGGACAGAGGCAGTTGAGCCCTGGCTGTGCCTGACTTAGGACAGACGGGTGCTGTGGCTGCCAGCCCAGGAGACACGAATGCTGCTCTGTGCTGAGCAGACTCTGGCGAGTTAAAGGAGCACATGCTTCACTTGCTGTTGCCAGCAGGGGAAAGGATTAGATTACTTTAGCCCATTCTCTTCCTCCTCATAAGCCTGCATGGTATGGCCAAGTGTTGTTTTCCCTCATTTCTCCTGTGTTAGTATAAGATTTTTGTAGGAAACCAAGCCATTGAGCACATTCTGCAAATGCACTTCTTTGGCTCCTGTCCCACGAGTTGCCTTCTGCACCTCAGGAACAGCATGCAAACTGGAGACTTCTTGAAGCAGGGTTTGGTCATTCCTGGGCATCCCTTCACTAAGGAGTGAACATGGATCTTCACTAAAGAAATCCCAAACATGGATCCCTTATAGCCCTCCTAAAGCAAAGTTGTCAATGGAACAAAAAGGCTTCTTCATTGCATAGTGTTATGCTTTCTGTGGCTAGGAATGAGCTTTTATTCCTCATAGAGCACAGAAGAATAGATGCGATTGTCTTTGTGGTAGCAGTATACGCTCATTTCAACATTTTCCTGTATACAAACCAGCCTCTATGTTACAGTGCACTAAGAGCTAAGAAAAACCCACTCATGGAAGATGCCTTAATGAAGCTATGCCAGATCAGGTCAGGTCAAAGGTCTAGTCATGCTTCCAACAGCAGTCAGTAGCAGAAGTCCAGGGGACTTCATGCAACAGTATCTCCGTAGAGCCTTTCAGCCTCCAGGGATTTTCTGGTTAAGGATTTCCCACACAGATTGTGAGGGAACAGAAACCACGAAGAAACACTCTGGGTCCCTATAATTTGGAAAAGGAGCAAATAAAAGGAGTCTGATAGTGTAACTTATAAGGAGAGTGAGCAGTGGGAGAGTGTCAAATGGTATCTGCTGGCTTGCAGAACGACATCAGTCCTGCAAATCCTCCCATAGTTCCCAAACATTGTGTCATCCTGCCGTCAGGAGAAATACTGGTATTCATGCTAAATGAATTCAGTTTCAAAGCTAACTTGGTATTTCCCTTCTCTGAAGAGGCTGCTCATGAAGGTACTCACTGTGCTGGTGCTTGCCAGGCGGCACCAGGTTGGTTGCAGTGAAAGCAGATCTGTGTGCCAGAAAGGAGTATCTCGCACCTTGTGAGATGGGGTCACCAGTGTTTGCATGCACCTGCACTCCCAGCTGCGGAGAAGTGTGTAGGCAATTCAGGCAAGTAAATTCATGAGCTTTGCTTCACAAACTGCCACAAGTGAATTCCTTTACATCTGCAAGGATGTAAAAATTCATACTAATTCTTTATAAGGGATAAACTGGCAGGGGATTTGTAACAAAGAGAAAATATGACTTGGTAATTAGATAGGAAATGAATAACTGAGCTAAAGGCAGAGTTCAGACAATGAACTGAAATATGCTTTCAGGAGGATTTTTCTATTAAGGCTAATTGCAACAATAGCTGACCAATAACATAATCCTCAAACAGCATGAAATGCTTCTGGTCTCATGCACCTAAGCTTAACTAAAAGAATTTACTGGCCTGTAATAGACTTCCACTTTTTTTAGTGAGAATACTTCCAATATTTGTATTAGTGCTGCTTCTGGACTTTCATTTGAGCTCTTAACCCTGGCTACTGCTTACTGCAGGCAGACTCTTACAGTCAGCCCTGGTGTAAAATTACTTTCAGCAAGTTGAATTAGCCTAATGACCAAAACCAGTTCTGGTCCTGAGTGTTGCATTCATGCTCAGACAGTGGTGGTTTATTCTCAATTAGCTGTGTAGACAAAGGACTTGAGAGCTTCTCCACAGTGCCAGAGGTAACACGGAGGTGGCCAAAAAAGCAACAAACAGCTCGCATGTTCCATACAGATATTGTGTTTAAATACAAAAAAGGTGTTAATCTGACACGTTCCATGGTCTCACAGTGAGTTGCTATAATAATCGCTTGCAACAAAGCACGTGGGAGGAAAGTCTCACCTCTTCTTTTTCTCAACAGCGCACCCATGGAAAAGTAAGTCAATGAGCTAGTGCCTTGGTGCTGCAAATGGCCAAACTGCATATATTGAACAGCACGTGCAGGGAGTTTCCTGACACATCATAGGTGATACTGTGTATGTTTCCATTCCTCCTTATTGCTTGTCTGTTCTGGAAGGCTGGGAGCACAAAGGTGGCGGTCAGTGATTTTCCTTCTGGGCTGATCACTACAAGTTTCCAGGTGGCTGCTGGGTCTGGATGCTTTCAGTAGCTGGTTGTTCCTCAGGAGCTGTTCTGGGAAGTGAATTGTCTGTACCCAGTTCCTCTGGGGCTGATGCTCCTTCCTCGGGGTATTTTGCAGCTGGGATGCCTGGCCACCACATGAGCTGAGGGGAAAGGATGAAGAGAGATAGGGTCATGAAAACTGAACTCTTCTGCCTGTTTGGAAGTGTATCCTTCCCCCCAGGTCACAAAAATAGGGGTGAAATCCAGGCTGTCTTGGCACATATAGAAATCCTCAGTCACCAGGTTGTCAGTGAGTATGTTCAGCCATGATGCATGGAGAATGGAAAGGAGAAGGAAAAAAGAAGCCCTCCTGGTCCTTCTGATTACTTGGCCACTCACAATTCTGTGTGACACTGTCTTTCAGCTGGCAGCAGTGAGTGCAGGAGCTCTCCAGTAGACCCGAGTCTCTGGGAAGACAGGCTAGGCTGGCTACAGAGGATGCGTAGTGTTGCCAGGATATGTCACCCCAGAACTGAAACTCTTGGGATTGTTTTCCTCCCTTGCATCTCTTTTACCACAGCAGGAATAGAATTGTTTACAAACTCAGGACATTAATGTGAATAAAAGGTTAAGGGTTCCCCTGGCAATTTTTGCCTCCTCCAAGGAGCCTGACGGCACAGAATCATCATATTCCTGCTGGTTTTGTTTTAATTGAGGACATGTCAGACTTCTGCCTGCCCAACACTCCTTTTTTATTTGTGGTTTATGTAATCAGTGACTTTCCAATGTTCCTACCACAAGCTAATTATGAAAAAGATATGATGGTCCCATTTTTTTCTATTCACTGTTACACATCTCCTCCGGACTCTCACTTTTCCTCTTCTGGAAATACCTTCTCTGGCTGTAGGTTACAGGAATTAGCTGAAATCCCTTTGTACTTCAGCCAGCAGCCAGGCAGGATACCCCTATGAAGCTCTGCTCCCCTGCCTCTCCTTTCATTGCTTCAGCTATTGTTGCCCTCTGTCTAGCCAACCAGTTCTTACCATTTTATCACTGCTTTGCAAAGTTGCCACTTTGCTCCTGGAGTGATCATCAATAATCATGGTTCTTGTCAGCACCATTGATTTTATTGGTGCATTGAGGATATTGAACACTTTCCTTGGAACTCCCAGCCCCTGTGTTACTGTGATCCAGGAGCATCTCAGCTTCCTTTTAGAGAAGAAAGTACTCATGGTCACAAAGAAAAGCTTGAACACAAGGTTCTGGTGCACTCTGTAAGGTCACAAAGCTGAGGGCAGAGGGACCATTAAAATGTGTTTCTAAAAAACATGGAAAAGATTGTGATTCTCATTTCAGTGTTTGCAGTGTGGCTTTGAGATTTAGGGTTGGCAATGCTATGAATGTTAGATACAAGCACTGCAGCCAGCAGTTGTTAGCATGGGGTTGGATTGTCAGCAACCTCCACAGAAAAATCATCAGGAGGAGACAGCAGAAAACTCCAAGAAGAGCCTCTTACAAGGTATTTAGCATCCTTGAGGGGGAGAATGTTTGGACTCCACAAACCAGCAGGAACAGAAAGTACCCTGTGCTGTGAGCATGCAGACTCTCAAGCGAATGGTGCTGGCTGCCTCCCCAGAGGCTGCGCTGCCTTCAGCTGAAACCTTTGCCTGCTTGGCATGGACACTGGTGACTTCTGACACTGCAATTCAAACCTGGCTGCTGCCCTGAACAGCCTATGCACCAGCCTCCTACTGCTTGTTCAGTAGCCGCGTTGAGTTACCCTGCTCCAGATTCAGATGAAATACCTCACCTAGCAGTGATTCAGCTCTGCTACCTTCCCTGCCATGTCTAGATTGCTCATCGAACCTGGCTCTCATTTCACACTGCATGACTAGTCTATAGAACAAACTGATGGGAATATCAGACATTGCCCTGTTCAGAGGAAGAAAAATAGATGAAATAATAGTTGTCTTGGAACCGCTATTTCAGGATGTCTTGTGGGCTTTTCGTTGGACAAGCTTAATGAAGAATGTTTATATTGTACAGGAAATCTGGTTAGTCTCCATGGGAGGACTTCTCAATTGTTAATCTCATTTCTGCCAGAGACTAAAATCTGGCTACCATGATTATTGTCAGCCTGTTGATCTAATATTTGTAATCATATCCGTAATTACACAGCCAATCACTTTTTAACTGGCAGTACGATCTCTGAAAAATACATCTGGTTGGGGTAGTAAATCCACCTGCTCTAGAGATTCCTGCTTCTAGTCTGTCTTGCTTATGATATTGAACAATTTGCAGACTTTCAATGAAGTCCACACAAACCATAATTGGCAGTGCTGCCATTCAGTGTACAGATGCATCATCTGTGTACCATTTATTTTGATACCATTTATCCCGTTGTGATATAACCAATAACCCAATCATGAGGTGAAAGACAGATCAGCTGCTCCAAATACCTTGGGGAGACACAGATCGCAGTTAGTTAATAAAAAGAGAGACAGTCTCCTTACAAGGCAATGAGTCATATTAGATTCTTTTAAAATTTCCTTATATTTTAAAGACAGCGTATTAATAGTTTGAGATCTAGCATAAGTGGAAAAGACCATGGCTATAGAGGCTACAGATTTTTCTGGCTAAAGAACAGATATTTAAGAGTTTTACCTAGGTATCATAATTACTTACAGTAACATACCTACTTCTCCTTTGCCTGGGTATAGTTCATACTAGTACAGGGCAGTTTGTAGTTACTATAAAGGCCATAAATCTAGATCCTTAGATGGGTAAATGCCACGCTGGGCTTCAGACACCCACCAAAATCCTCTGGAATCGCATGACTCTCAATTCTTTCTCGTCACATCTTGGAAATCATGACCTTGACTTGGGTGTGTGGGCTCCCCTGGGAAATGCATAGAAAAAGTCAGGACCTCCAGAACAAGATTCACAGGTGGTGTGCTGTGTTTAAGACATGCTGTGTACTATCCGCTATAGAAAAATTGTGGCATCTTTAAAGAACAGACCAGGATAAAAAATGAAGAAGTTTTCACGCTTGTCATCACAGCTGATTCCTGAGAATGACTGGCTTTCTAGGAACATACTATTGCTGCCTAGGTTTCAGAGGAGTGCCCTACTTCTCTGTTGTGAAATCAGTTTGTAGATAATATGGTTTGCATTTACCCCAGCCCTGGCACAGGGATTTCACCTTTGTTGGGATGCTCACTTCCAAGGACTCAGGTGTTGCTCCAGAGGAATGATGATTACGTTAGGAAAAAAAGGCAAATAGTGTCTCATCATCAAGAAGATGTAATGAAGAGACGAATGAATGTTACTTGTCACCCATATTGTACAGAAGAAAACCATTTCATCTCCATATGAAGTCCCACATTCAGAGCAGAGTGGAGGTGGAGTAACAGTGGAAATCAAAAACGATGGGAGAGGGCTCATGTCTAGCTTCTAAGGAGACAGTGACAGTTCCCATTTAATTGCTATAACATCAGCCAAGAAGTGGTTCTAATTTACAAAGTAGTAACTATGCTCCAGTCTGAAAAGCCAAAAGCCTGGATTTATTAGGAAAATCCCCTGAAGTCCTTACTAATACTGTGAAACTTCAAAGCTTAAATTGGACAGAAGAATGAAGTATCAAACAGGTTGACAGTGCTGCTAAGGAACAAATAGCAAATTTGGTAGGTTCCCCTGGATTGTTTTCTGTAACCTCTTCAGTAAACCAGCCCCACAGAAGCCAGCAAGGGTCTTCCACCTGCAGAGCTGCTGCATGGCCAGAGCCAACTCCAACCAGCTGGGCAGGGACTCTTCAGTCTGGCCACAGCCCCACACCTGTGGGCCCAGCAGGCTGGCTGGAAGATAGGAGGATGGAGGGAGAGTGCCTTGAGGGGTACTTACAAGTTTTGTGTAAACAAAATAACACCCCCCCCTTGAAAGCCCCGTTTTTGACAGTTCTTCCTTCGTGCACTTTTGCATCACATGAGAACCTGAAGTGATATTTGGAGTCAGTCAGAGCTGAAGGACCACACAGGCAACATGAGGAGAGATTTGCATGTTCAGAGGGCACTTCCCGAGAAAACTCCACAGTTATTATGTAAACAGCTGTACTCAGAGTCATTAATAATTGTTTTCAGAGAGCCCACAGAGCCACGGGCAATACAGTTGCCCAGAATAACACTATAGTACTGACAAATGGTTTCCAACAACCACTTAGATGCAGAAAAGGGGAACTCTGGGACTGTGTAACATAAGCCCTGCAGTGTTGCCAGCTGTTGGAGGCTGAACTGAATTTATTTTATTGCAACAGTGCTATATTCAATCTCAATTAAATGTGCGCAAGAGATCCATTTTCAAATGTTATTCATATTGTATGACCAATTCTTCATTTACAAAAGCAGCATCCTTAGCTAAAAGGACCACAAAGTGAGTAATTCCTGTTGACAGGGAAGTCCCAAGAAAGCAGGCCTTGGCAGAAGGAAATGACATGCCACATAATCCTGGGAAGCAGAAAGTCCCTGCCCCGTACCCAGAGCCACTCACGGCCAGGGCAGGGCATTGCCAGCAGTGTGTGCCCAAACATTTGGCTCATCATCCATTTACATGTCTTTATTCCAATACTCTGTTTAGAAGAATACTCCACAGACTCATCTATCTCTGGGCAGCTTTTTCTGTGCAGTAACGTTATGTTTTGCTTCTTTTTCTCATCCCGGTATTCCTATTTACATACTACCTCTCGCTTTTTAATGGTTACGTTCTTCTGTTACTCTGTTCTTCCCAACCCTTGCCATATATATACCCTGGCATACATTGAGATGCTGATTAGATCTTTTTTTCTTTTCTGTTTATTATTGGTTTTGCAATGTTAAATATTTCCTCCTTGGTGATTTGTATTATCACATCCCATTCTGTCATTGTTTAGTCTCTCACTTTATTAGTTATCTAGGATAGAGCTAAACTGGCCTATGTCTCACTTATTTTTCTCTGCAGCCGTGACCTTTCTGTGTAGGGAGACAGTTTACTTAGATTGTATAACCACTGCATAGGTGTGCACTGTCAATAAAAGCAACAGCAAACAATAAATGAGTAACAACAGGGAAAAAGATTATAACCTAGAGCAAAAAGTGCATTTCTTCATGAAGACAGAAGCACACATACACATGAAGATCTCTGCTGGCAAGCTCTATTTGCAAATCACTGAAACGATAATGAGAGTCTAAAAATGGTAAACTGTTCAATGAATTTTATTTCTAACCATAAAGTATCACTTGTGTATTTGTGGAGGAATATTGTCATGTTGTCATGGCACTCTTTCTTACAATGCACGATTTGTTTTTAATGTCTGTTTTCTACTAATGTAGTTTGAAAGGTCTAGACAGTTGTTTTCCACTATTTCCCTTGCAATACATAGCCTGGGCACTGCTGCCTTTCCTCCCTGACTTGTCCTGCTGTAAGCTCCTTCTCAAATTCTACTCCTGGACTCAGAGATACACAGTTACCTTATCCTTTGCACATGCATGCATGCTCCTAGCACACCTAGATGAAATGAGTTATTAATATTTCTTCAAAGCAAGCATTTTGTTTCTCTGGTCAGAAGTGTCTTTAGTAAGCTAAATATATGTTAAACGATATTGGTGTCGTGAAAGTACAAAACTAGCCTTACAGGCAGACCCTGTCTCTAATGCTTCCAGATCTGCTTTTTTTCTACAGCATAAACATTAAATGTATGCTGGGTCAGCTAAGGTTTATGTGACAGTCTGGGTTTGGGAGAGAAGGAGAGAAACATGTTACTTAGTTTTAGCCCTAAACTGAGTTTGGAGCCAGACCTCCAGGAAATTCATTAGAAACAACTTAAATCTGACAACACTAGACAGTTTTTGAAATTGTAAATGCTTTCCTACTCTGAATCTTGGCGTATGTGGTAAACACCATGTTATCTCTAAAGCGGATCACAAGGAAGCACAAGTGGATGGAGCACATACACTCACAAAGACAGATATTGATAATAAAAGGACAATCAGTCATGGGAAGACATTAATTTCTCTAAATTAAATTATACTCTTAGATCCAATGATAGATACAGCCCTGTATAATTATTGCCAATGGTGCATTGTGATTAACATGCTGTTTTAGTTGGAATTCTTTTGGTTCTGCAAAGGACCATCTCTGAGTGGGCATCTGCCTTTTTCATTCTCAGGCTGGGGAGGTTTGGTTTACCATGAGCTAAAGAGTTCTACTTCTAAGAGCTGACAGCAGAATGTGTTGATATTGCTGTAACTACTGTCCCTGTTTCATATTTAATTAACTGGAACACTTCCATGGGATTCCTGAAGCCACGGTTGTGCCATGATGCAATCACATTTCATGTATAAATATGAGTGGGCCGGATCATTATTTGGATGTAATACCTGCCAGCAATATACTGCTGCTGCAGAAGGTTGTTTTTAGGTGTTAAGAGCGCTGAAAGCAGGAGAATGGACTACAGAAATTTGCATCTTGCTATCGATTCACATGTAGCCTGTGTCAGATAGGTCACTTCAGACTCAGCTTGGGGGTACTCTCATAGGTTACATCAATTTTTTTTGCAGATTGAAAAACATATTCTGCAAAAAGTAACGTCTCTTCTACCTCTAACTTGTGTGATTCTATATGTCTTTAGTTGAAGCCTTTATCTTGTGTTAGAAGGGATACAGACAAATCCTACCAAATAGTCACAGCAGACAGTTGCCATCCTTGCACTGATGTGATGTAATACTTTTGACATGAAGAACTGCACACATCAGCCTGTTGCCAAAGCATTACAACCTCTTCATGTTGCCATCCAAGAAATCACTAATGCAACAGGTGATTTTACGTTTCAAATGCAGTTAAGAGTAAATAGCATAGCTTCTAAAACAGAAGATTATGAAAGAAGAGGTGACACCCAAAATGTCATAGTATGACCCCAGTGCAGTTTGATGTTATTGAAAACCAGTATAACCCTACAAATCAAACTCATGGTCTCTAAAAACCTCACACTAGAATACGAAGTATATTATCTTGATAGATGTAACATTTGCCTAATACAGTATGAACGAAACTGCTGTGAATGAAAAAGAAGGACACTGAAGTAGGGAGCTATTTTTACAACAGGGAATATGGACAATTTCACTACCTATAAACCTATACCTGAAAACCTTTGCCAAGGCTGACTTTATATGGGATTGGGGGGGAAAGAATCTGTATCAGGGAGGGACAATTTTTTTTCATCAGATATCTTTGTAGAAGATAAAATACAGCTTTAGAACCACAGCATCTGCATGGCTCCTATGCTTTTGCAGAGGAGATTGGCATCTCTAAATTGTTCTCAATTCATCACCCTGCCCATTATTAGAAAAGCCCATACAAAGCAATACCCAAAGCAAACAGGAATTCACACATTTCTCATTTCTCACTCCACATGCCAGTACCACACTCATTCCACTGAATTCAGGGCCTTCTCCAGCTGTTTTGGATAGACAAGATTTCTGCACAGCCTCTACAGTAAGTGCTGACACTTCCACAATGGGGCTTTGGTTCTTATTTTCAAAGTTATCTTTCAATAAGAGTATCTTTTTTGTGAATGAGTGAAGCAGAACTAGAAAAAACAGTCCCTCAGCAGCTGAAGAAATCATCTGTAGAAACTGCTGCTTGCAAGTGGGGATGACTGATTTGACTAACTCAACAGATTCAATTTGCATTATTAACAGTAAACATAATTACATAGGTATATCAACCATACCTCCAGATAGCACTGCAATTACAGGCTGATTGAGCAGACTATGCATCATGAAACCGAAGCCACAATTATTCAATAGAGGATGTGAACATGGTGAGATGCTTATGCAGTATTAGATTACAGTGCTGCAGGAAATGGCAGAAAGGAGCGATCACATTATAGCCAACAGATTAATGCAGAACCAGTACTTCAGTAAGGAGCAATTAAAACCAGTATATCTTTGTCTCAGTTCCAGCGGCAAGGTGGTGAAGGTAGTGACTCCTAGGTTACTAGGGACATTAAGATTTTTCCACTTGTTTTTCTGATGTCTCAGACAACGACTTCCCATTCTCCTGCACTGATGAGAGCTCTCTCCCTTCTCTCCACTTTCTGCTTCCTTTTAATACTCCGGTGCATTCAGTCCACTTATGCTATTCACTGTTAGATTCCACCTTTCTTTCCATCCATTTCAGTGGGCTTTGGGACTATCCTTAAATGCTTTCCGACTTCAAGTGTCTTCTCAAAACTCCTGTCTTTAACAAACCCTTCGCCAGTGTATCTGCGCTGATGTGTTTTGCCCTCTAGCCTCCTTCCTGCGCTGCACTGTGAGAAGAAGCCCCGTGGAGCAGGCATAATGCTTTTCTTGGGTTTTGCAAAGCATGAGCACTTGCAGCATTAGATAAGTAATTATAACAACTCTGCCCTTTCATGAGGAAAAACATACAAATCATTAGCAGTTTATAATTCAATGGAGTGCACAGACTTGGCAAACATCTATTACTGTCTAAGGATTTCAGACTCACAGCCTAAGTAGTAGTCAGTATAATATTTAGAAAGCATTCATATGTGTCTTTGGAAATATTACTTTTGTAAAATGAGGGGAAAAGCCTATTTCATGTTTTCCTCTTTCCATGAAAATTATTTCAGTGTTTCTTCATCAATTGACTGAGTCCTGCAAAGTGGCTCTGGAACAAACTCAGTTTTTGTGAACGTTGATGTAATTAATGATGAAGTATTCAGTTTGTTAAAGCCATCCTAGACTATTAGTGTACCAAAGGGTTGATTCTGAGGAGTGCTGGGTGGCGGCATCTTTTCAACATCAGCAACTATTAATCACCAGGTGAAGAACTCTATGTTCCATTTAGATGATATCTCTGTATTTCACCACTTCTCTTTTTCTCTTTTCCCCAAATTTAGTAATTTTCTCATCAGGTAGTCTTTTGTATCAGCTTTCATAAAGCTACAAAAAGCCCTACAAAATATAGACTGGCTAATATGTTAGACCTTATGAACAAATCAACCGATTATTACATTTGCCTGCCATGCAACAAAAAGTCACCATAGCAACATCATTCCTTGCTCACTGCTGAAGTACTACAGGATCTTTTCTTACAAAAAATAAGAGAACTAATAAGCCATACTACCTAGCATTTTGCTAACCACTGTTTCAAAAACAGGGAGAAAGGCATTACACTCACTTTCAGTTGGGTTTAGGATGCCACTTTGCTCTTCTGCTGCTTTCACTTATTGCAACCCTGTGGGCCAAACTTTGCCATCACTTATGGGAATGTATTTGCCACCAGGTGAACGAGATGAATCTGATACTGCTTACACTACAAGAGAAGTAATTTCACTTCAGCTGTTGGACGATAAGACTTCACCTGTCTGCCTGCCTACGAGACTATGAGGTTTAACCTGGGGGAATTGTGTGTTGCTTTCAGACTTCCAGATGAGACCATATGAAGACACAGGATATTAGAAGCATAACTTTTAATATAATGACTTGTTCTGCAGTATTCTGAAAACATGTATGAGTCAGTCTTCAAGGTGTCAGACTTTACTACAGCACTGAAAGATTCCCAAGAATTTTATTATCAAAGTTTTTGAAAGCGTCCATTCACTTCAGATGTTTTGAATTCTGCTTGTCCAGTTTCAAATATTTCCTACTCCAAGAATTCTGCTTTTCAGTGGTACTCAGACTTCACAACAGCAACACATATCAGTGGGAGCTGTTGTGCAGAGGAATAAGTACTTGAAGATAAAGTGATGCAGATGAGTCAGTAGCTGGAAACTCAGGTGAGCTATCCAAATGAATAGATACAGCAGAAAAATAGGTTTAAACATATCAGTTGTGGCACTAATCAACCCCCAACACAGCCAGCAGGGAAATGGGATGGGACAGATATTTTACAATGTGCCAGCACACTTCCACTCCTAGAACAAAAAGGGGGAGTAAAAATTATGGCATCCTCTTTACACTGTAGTTAAGTGCAGTGTAATTAATCCAGCTCCTGAGAGTGAACATTTGCTGTACTGCACAGCTGTCCCCTTAATAATTATTAAGTTAAAAAAGAAACATATATTTGTATTTCCTTATGATTCCTGCTATTCAGCAGTTGATTATTTTTCCTTATTTCCTGATCTCCCTCTCTCAAATATACACATATAAGTGGAATACCTTCTTCTGGCTGTAACGGTATGTCGGAATGAACTGTGCCCTTTGCAGATAC